>JAZHEH010000891.1:0-1219252 GCA_036589455.1 Ateles fusciceps
ACCTGGTGGCTTCATGGAGAAGTGCCCTGAGGGTAAATCACCCACAGCAGGGGTTGGAAAAACACTCAAAGGAATCTGACAGAAGATGAGCATCTCTCTCTGGGGGAAAAATGGTTCGTTAAACGGTAGCAACCTCAGTATCCACCCCTCCTTCACCAGGATCTCATGGTGATGTCAGGAGCTGTCTACCAAGAGGCAGGAAATGTGCACAGGGAAAGTGACACGGTGCATTATCTGCGGATATGCTGGTTTTCTCTGAATTTTTTTTTTTTTTTTTTTTTTTTGAGGTGGCGTCTTGCTCTGTCCCTCAGGCTGGAGTACAGTGGTGTAATCTCATCTAACTGCAATTTACACCTCCCGGGTTCAAGCGAGTCTCCTGCCTCAGCCTCCTTAGTAGCTGGGATTACAGGTTCATGCAACCATGCCCGGTTCATTTTGGTATTTTTAGCAGAGACAAGGTTTCGCCATGTTAGCCAGGCTGATCTTGAACTCCTGACCTCAAGTGATCTGTCCACCTCAGCCTCCCAAAGTGCTGGGATTACAGGCATGCACCCCTGTGTGGCAGAAGGATCAGATTTTCTCATTTTATTTTTATTTTATGTTTTAGACGGAGTCTCACTCTGTCACCCAGGCTGGAGTACAATGGTGTGGTCTCGGCTCACTGCAACCTCCACCTCCTGGGATTCTCTGGCCTCAGCCTCTCAAGTAGCTGGGACTACAGGCACGTGCCACCACACCTGGCTAATTTTTGTATTTTTAGTAGAGATGGGGTTTCACTATGTTGGCCATGATGGCCTCGAACTCCTGACCTCTGGTAATCCTCCCACCTCGGCCTCCTAAAGTGCTGGGATTACAGGCGTGAGCCACCGTGCCTGGCCATGGGTTTTCTTGAACCAAAGCATATTCCTTCTCATGTTTAACAGAATTGTGCCCCAGCCCTGTACTTTCCTTGATTCATCCTCCTTTGAATAGCGAACCTCTCAAAAGCTGTAATGAACATGGAAGAGCCACTGGCCGGGTGGGCTGGATGGTGGCAGTGGGGCTGGGGTCCCAGCAGTTGGCATCCCCTTTCCCAGGATGTACACATGGCCTCATGTACCTGTCCTTTTATCTCCTAGGTCAGCTCATCGACACCATCTGGGTGAAAAAAGGAGACCAGATCTTGTTTCCATCCATATTCGAAGCCAGTATCACCATCCACAACATTGCTGTCAGTGCGTGCCTGAGCCACCGGTAGCCTAGAAATATTTAGACCTGGTTTATTAACCATACACCTGCCAGACCCAGCCCAACCAAAACATGAAATCGACCGGGCACAGTGACCCACATCTGTAATCCCAGCACTTTGGGAGGCCAAGGTGGGTGGATCTCCTGAGGTCAGGAGTTTGAGACCAGCCTGGCCAACATGGTGAAACCCCATCTCTACTAAAAATATAAAAATGAGCTGGGTGTGGTGGTGCACACCTGTAATCCCAGCTACTCGGGAGGCTGAGGTGGGAGAATCACTTCGACACCGGAGGTGGAGGTTGCAGTGAGCCGAGATTGAACCACTGCACTCCAGCCTGGGCCAGAGCATGAGACTCCATCTCAAAAAACAACAGTAACAACAACAAAAACACAAAATCAAACCCCCACCTTTTTTTTTTTTTTTTTAGAGATAGATAGGGACTTCCCGTGTTGTCCAGGCTACAGTGCAGTGGTACAATCATAGCTCACTGCAGCCTCTTACTCCCAGGCTCAAGCAGTCCTCCCACCTCAGCCTCCTGAGTAGCTGGGATTACAGGTGCCTGCTACCATGCCCAACTAATATTTGTGTGTGTGTGGAGATCGGGTCTCACCATGTTGGCCAGGCTGGCCTCAAACTCTGGGCTTCAAGTGATCCTCCCATCTCAGCCTTCCAAAGTGCTGGGATTACAGGCATGAGCCTCTGCTCCTGGCCAAAACCTAATTACACATTCATGAATGACCGAGGGCATGAGCTTCTGTGTCCTTTAACAATGAAATGGATTATTCCTTGGGTATAACTTTGCTGGGGATGCTGTAACAAAGTGTCACAAACTAAGTGGCTTAGAACAAGACAAATTTGTTGTCTCAGGCCAGATGCCATGGCTCATGTCTGTAATCCCTATACTTTGGGAGCATGAGAGGATCTCTTGAGGTCAGGAGTTGGAGACCAGCCAGGCCAATAGGATGAAACCCCGTCTCTACTGAAAAAATACAAGGCCGGGAGTGGTGGCTAGCACCTGTAATCCTAGCACTTTGGGAGGCTGAGGTAGGCAGATTATGAGGTCAGGAGTTCGAGACCAGTGTGGCCAACATGGTGAAACACTGTCTCTACTAAAAATACAAAAATTAGCTGGGTGTGGTGGCGCACATCTGTAATCCTAGCTACTCAGGAGGCTGAGGCAGGAGAACTGCTTGAACCCAGAAGGTGGAGGTTGTAGTAAGCTGAGATTGCACCACTTTACTCCAGACTGGGGGACAGAGCTAAGAATCCATCTCAGAAAAAAAAAAAAAAAAAAAAAATTAGCCAGGCATGGTTGCATGTGCCTGTGTTCCCAAGCTACTCAGGAGGCTGAGGTGGGAAGATTGCTTGAGCCAGGGAGAATGAGGCTGCAGTGAGCTGAGATCATGCCACTGCACTCCAGCCTGGGTGACAGAGTGAGACCCTGTCTCGATCAATCAATAAATAAAATAAAAAGTTGTTGTCTCCCAGTTGGGAGGCCGGAAGTGTAAAGTCAGGTGTCTGCAGGCTGGGCTCTCTCTGGAGGCTCTGGGGGAAAAATCTGTCCCAACCTCTCTCCTGGCTCAGGCACCCCTTGACTTGTAGTGGCCATTGTCCTTCTATGCATGTCTGTCTCTGTGTGCAAATTTACCTTGGGCAGGCACAGTGGCTCACACCTATAATCCCAGCACTTTGGGAGGCAGAGGCAGGATTGCTTGAGCCCAGAAATTCAAGACCAGCCTGGGAAACATAGTGAGATACCGTCTCTACATAAAATACAGAAAATTAGCTGGGCATGGTGGAACACACCTGTAGTCCCAGCTACTCAGGAAGCTGAGGTGGGAGGATCACTTGAACCCAGTTGGAGTTTGAGGCTGCAATGAGCTATGGTCACACCACTACACTCCAGCCTGGGTAACAGAACAAGACTGTCTCAAGAAAAAAATATTTTATTCTTTCTTTTTCTTTTACTGGCAACAAATTTCCCTTTTAGTAAGGACACCAGTTATATGGGATCAGGGACCCCACCTTCATGACCCATTTTAACTTGATGACCTCTGTAACGACCTGGTCTCCAGATAAGGTCATACCTGTAATCCCAGCACTTTGGGAGGCTGAGGTGGGAGGATCACTTGAGGCCAGGAGTTCAAGACCAGCCTGGGCAACATAGTGAGACTTCACCTCTACAAAAACAATAATTAAAAAAAAATTAGCTGGGTGTAGGGGTGTATACCTGTAGTCCCAGCTCCTTTGGAGGCAGGAGCACAGAGTGAGCCCAGGAGGTCGAGGCTGCAGTCATCTGTGATCATGCCACTGCACACCAGCTTGGGCAATAGTGAGACCTAGTCTGTCTCAAGAGAGAAAAAAAAAGGTTTGCTGATCCAATACGTGGGGTAATTTTTAAAAACTTTAACTCTGTATTTTTTCATATTGCTTAGCTTTTCCACATGAACTCTGTGATTATAACCAGAAAATAGCAGTCACATTACTTTTTTTTGTTTTTTGAGATGGAGATCTGATCTTGTTGCCCAGGCTGGAGTGCAGTGGCATGATCTCTGCTCACTGCAACCTCTGCCTCCTGGGTTAAGCGATTCTCCTGCCTCAGCCTCCTGAGTAGATGGGACTACAGGTGCATGCCACCCCACCTCGCTCATTTTTGTATTTTTAGTATAGAGGGGGATTCACCATGTTGGTCAGGCTGGTCTCAAACTCCTGGCTTCAAGTGATCTGCCTGCCTCAGCCTCTCGAAGTGCTGGAATTGCAGGCAACAGCCACCGCACCTGGCCATACTTACCTTTTGGCCACAGAAATGAACAGCATTTCAATTTTTGTTGGTCTTGTTTTGTTTTTCTTAGATGAGAACAAACTGGCAGTTATAATTGGGGAGGACAATTTGCATTATGGGAATCTGGGCATCGTGCCAAGTTCCGTAATCAAAGTTGGTAAGAAGAAACTGGGGTTATAGGGTGGGGGCGGTGGCACGTGCCTGTAATCCCAGCACTTTGGGAGGCCGAGGTGGGTGGATCACCTGAGGTCAGGAGTTTGAGACCAGCCTGGCCAACATGGTGAAACCCCATCTCTACTAAAAATACAAAAATTAGCCAGGCCTAGTGGTGGGTGCCTGTAATCCCAGTTACTCGTGAGACTGAGCAGGAGAATCGCTTGAGCCTGGGAGGGGGAGTGAGACTCTGTCTCAAAAAAAAAAAAAAAAAAAAAATTCATCCGGGATGCAAGGCTGGTTCAACATACACAAGTCTATAAACATAATTCACCACATAAACAGAACCAAACACAAAAACCACATGATTATCTCCATAGATGCAGAGAAGGCAAAACTCTCAATAAACTAGGTATTGACGGAATGTGTCTCAAAATAATAAAAGCTATTTACGACAAACCCACAGCCAGTATCATAATGAATGGGCAAAAACTGGAAGCATTCCCTTTGAAATCTGGCACTAGACAAGGATGCCCTCTCTCACCACTCCTATTCAATATAGTATTGGAAGTTCTAGCCAGAGCAATCAGGCAAGAAAAAGAAATAAAGTGTATTCAATTAGGAGAGGGGGAAGTCAAATTGTCTCTATTTGCAGATGACATGATTGTATATTTAGAAGACCCTTTCATCTCAGCTCAAAATCTCCTGAAACTGATAAGCAACTTCAGCAAAGTCTCAGGATACAAAATCAATGTGCAAGAATCACAAGCATTCCTAGACACCAATAACAGACTGTAAGAGAGCCACATCAAGAACGAACTGCCATTCACAATTGCTACCAAAGAGAATAAAATACCTAGGAATACAACTAACAAGGAATGTAAAGGACCTCTTCAAGGGGAACTACAAACCACTGCTCAATGAAATAAGAGAGGACAGAAACAGATGGAGAAACATTCCATGCTCATGGTTAGGAAGAACCAATATTGTGAAAATGGCCATACTGCCCAAAGTAATCTATAGATTCAACGATATCCCCATCAAGCTACCAATGGCCGTCTTCACAGAACTGGAAAAAACCACCTTAAACTTCATATGGAACCAAAAGACAGCCCGCATAGCCAAGTCAAATCTAGGCAAAAAGAACAAAGCTGGAGGCATCAAACTACCTGACTTCAAACTATACTACAAGGCTATAGTAATCTGGTACCAAAACAGAGATATAGACCAATGGAACAGAACAGAGGCCTCAGAGGCAATGTCACACATCTACAGCCATCTGATCTTTGACAAACCTCACAAAAACAAGCAATGGGAAAAGGATTCCCCTGTTTAATGAATGGTGTTGAGAAAACTTACTAGTCCTGTGCAGAAAGCAGAAACTAGACCCCTTTGTGACACCTTACACTGAAATTAACTCCAGATGGATTAAAGACTTAAACATAAGACCTAACACCATCAAAACCCTAGAAGAAAACCTAGGCAAAACCATTCAGGACATAGGCATAGGCAAGGATTTCATGACTAAAACACCAAGAGCCTTGGCAACGAAGGCCAAAATAGACAAATGGGACCTAATTAAACTCCAGAGCTTCTGCACAGCAAAAGAAACAATCATTAGAGTGAACTGGCATCCAAAAGAATGGGAAAAAATTTTTGCAAACTACTCATCTGACAAAGGGGTAATAACCAGAATCTACAAAGAACTAAAACAGATTTACAAGAAAAAAACAAACAAGCCCATTCAAAAGTGAGCAAAGGATATGAACAGACACTTTACAAAAGAAGACATACATGAGGCCAACAAACTATGAAAAAATCTTCATCATCACTGGTCATTAGAGAATTGCAAATCAAAACTACATTGAGATACCATCTCACGCCAGTTAGAATGGCGATCATTAAAAAATCTGGAGACAACAGATGCTGGAAAGGATATGGAGAAATAGGAACACTTTTACACTGTTGGTGGGAGTGTAAATTAGTTCAACCATTGTGGAAGACAGTGTGGCTATTCCTCCAGGACCTAGAAATAGAAATTCCATTTGACCCAGCAATCCCACTACTGGGTATATATTCAAAGGATTATAAATCCTTCTATTATAAGGACACATTTACACGAATGTTCATTGCAGCACTGTTTACAATAGCAAAGACTTGGAACCAACCCAAATGCTCATTGATGGCAGACTGGACAGGGAAAATGTGGCACATATACACCATGGAATACTATGCAGCCATCAAAAACGATGAATTTGTGTCCTTTATAGGGACGTGGATGAACCTGGAAACCATCATTGTCAGCAAACTGACACACAGAACAGGAAATCAAACACCGAATGTTCTCACTCATAGGCGAGTGTTGAACAATGAGAACACATGGGAACGGGGGAGGGGAGCATCACACACTGGGGTCTGTCAGGGGGAACTAGGGGAGGGACAGCAGGGGGTGTGGAGTTGGGGAGGGATAACATGGGGGAGAAATATCAGATATAGGTGATGGGGAGGAAGGCAGCAAACCACATTGCCACGTATGTACCTATGCAACAATCTTGCATGTTCTTCACATGTACCCCAAAACTTAAAACACAATAATATATGTAAATGTATATGGAAAGTTCCCTTTCCACTTCTTTCTCCCAAACAAAAAAAAAAAAAGAAAAAGCGGGGTTATTAATCAGTTGGTAAGGAATAATGGTCTTGTTCACTCACTTCGGATCCTTTTTTTGCAGGCTGGAAATCACTCCAGTTAGTAAAATAATAGCAGTAACAACAACAGCCAAAAGGGAAGAGTATTTAAAATGCAGGAGGTGCTGGCCCAGGCACGTTCGTGAGTAACATTATTTAGCCTTGAGCATCATCTTAGGAGTACATCCTCATATGATTCCTATCTGACAGGTGGAAGAACTGAGGCACAGAGACCTACATCATCTGTCCAGACTCAAAGTGATATTAAGTTGTGGCGCAGGTGTCACCTGACATTGTCTTGTGCACTATGCCTATCTAATTATTATTATTATTTTTGAGACGGAGTTTCCTTCTTGTTGTCCATGCTGGACTGCAATCTCGGCTCACTGCAACCTCCGCTTCCCAGATTCAAGCAATTCTCCTGCCTCAGCCTCCCAAGTAGCTGGGATTACAGGCACGCGCCACCATGCTTGGCTAATTTTTTTATTTTTAGTAGAGACGGGGTTTCTGCATATTGGTCAGGCTGGTCTTGAACTCCTGACCTCAGGTGATCCATTCACCTTGGCCTCCCAAAGTGCTGAGATTACAGGCATGAGCCAGCACACCGGGTTTTGTTTTGTTTTTGTTTTTGTTTTTTTTTGTTTTGACATGGAGTCTTGCTCTGTCTCCCAGGCTGGAGTGCAGTGGGATGATCTCGGCTCACTACAACCTCCACCTCCCTGGTTCAAGCAATTCTCCTGCCTCAGCTTCCCGAGTAGCAGAGATTGTAGGCACGTGCCACCACGCTGGGCTAATTTTTGTAGTTTTAGTGGAGTCAGGGTTTCACCATGTTGGCCAGGCTGGTCTTGAACTCCTGGGCTCAAGCAATCCTCCCACATCGACCTCCCAAAGTGCTGGGATTACAGGTGTGGTCGCTCCAGCTTTTTTTTTTCCCCAAGGGCACATTAAGTTGTTAGTGGCTGAGTCAAAAGAGTCCCGGGGTCTGCTGACTCCTACTTCAGTGTTTTTCCGGCCAGACTACAGCCACTGTAATTCCTGGAAACTGTCTAACAGTGGACTGAGATGGATTATTTGGGTGTGTAGCACAAACAGAGGAACATCTCTTAGGAGACTGAACCCTGATGTTCTGATGGGGCCAGCATGTATTCTGGGGAAAGGTTCCATAGCTCCCATCCATGACCAGTGAATAGGAATTAGGTACCAGGCATGGTGGCTCACACCTGGAATCCCAGCACTTTGGGAGGCTGAGGTGGGTGGATCACTAGGTGAGTTCAAGACCAGCCTGGTCAATATGGCAAAACCCCATCTCTACTAAAAATACAAAAATTAGCTGGGCGTGGTGGCGGGTGCCTGTAATTCTAGCTACTCAGGAGGCTGAGGCTGCAGAATCACTTAAACCCAGGAGGCGGAGATTGCAGCAAGCTGAGATTGTCCCATTGCACTCCAGCCTGGGTGACAAAACAACACTCAGTTTAAAAAAAAAAAAAATGCTGGGCATTGGCCAGGTGCGGTGTGGTGGCACACATCTGTAATCCCAGCACTTGGGAAGGCTGTGGCAGGCAGATCACTTGAGGTCAGGAGTTCCAGACCAACCTGACCAACGTGGTGAAAGCCCATCTCTACTAAAAATATGAAAATTAGCTGGGTGTGGTGGCGGGTGCCTATAATTCCACCTACTCAGCATGCTGAGGCAGGAGAATTGCATTAACCTGGGAGGTGGAGTTTGCAATGAGCTGAGATCACGCCATTGTACTCCAGCCTGGGCGACAGAGCGAGACTTCATCTCAAAAAAAAAGAAAAAAAGTTGGGTGTGGTGGTGTGTGGTCTCAGCTACTCAGGAGGCTGAGGTGTGCGGATCACTTGAGCCCAGGAATTCGAGGCTTCAGGAAGCTATGGTGGAGTCACTGCACTCCAGCCTGGGTGACAAAATGAGGCCCCCTATTTCTAAAAAACTAATTTAAAAAATTAACAAAATAAGAGAGACAATAGGATAGTATTCATCACCAATAAGAGATCAATCACATCACCCACTGAATCTTGCCAACATGATCAAACTCTAATCTAATGGGGTGAGCATGAATCCAGCTGCAAATATGCCACAAATACAAAAGGCAGAGAATGGGTTCACCTGCACCAGGGAAATCCAGACTTTGAGAAATGCTACAGGCCCAACAGTGTGGAGTCTTCCAAAATCCATAGAAAGGAAAAGGGATAGGCCAGGCAAGGTGGCTCAGGCCTGTATCCCAGCACATTGGGAGGCCAAGGTGGGCAGATCACAAGGTCAGGAGTTTGAGACAAGCCTGACTAACATGGAGAAACCCCATATCTACCAAAAATACAAAAATTAGCCAGGTGTGATAGCACATGCCTGTAATTCCAGCTATTCAGGAGGCTGAAGCAAGAGTATCACTTGAACCCGGGAGTCGGAGGTTGCAGTGGGCTGAGATTGTGCCATTGCACTCTGGCCTGGGTGACAGAGCAAGACTCTGTCTCAAAAAAAAAAAAAAAAAAAAAAAAATGGAAAAGGGATAGAGGAGAAACTTGTAGATTGTATCTTTTTTTAAATTTTAGTTTTTGGCCGGGCACAGTTGTTCACACCTGTGATCCCAATCTTTGCACTTTGAGAGACTGAGGTGGGCAGATCACCTGAGGTCAGGAGTTTGAGGACAGCCGGGCCAACATGGTGAAACCCCAGCTCTATTAAAAGTACAAAAACTAGCTGGGCATGGTCCCATGTGCCTGTAATCTCAGCTACTTGGGAAGATGAGGCAGAAGAATGGCTTGAACCTGGGAGGTGAAGGTTGCAGTGAGCTGAGATCACATGACTGCACTGCAGCCTGGGTGGAGAAAAAAAAAGAAAATTAGGTTTTGTAGAGACAGGAGTCTCCCTGTGTTGGGGCCACCCCAGAAAAAAGATTCCCGGGGGGAAAAAACTTGGAGATTGAAAGAGACTTAAAAGGCATAACAATGCTGGGGAACAGTTATGGGCTAGAGATGCATACTAGGGCAGCTCTACTCTAAAGAAACAGAAAGAGGCCAGGTGTGGTGGCTCACACCTGTAACACCAAACACTTTGGGAGGCCGAGAGGGAGGATCGCTTGTGCCCAGGAGTTTGGGACTAGCCTGGCAACATAGTAAGACCCTGTCTCTACAGAAAAAAAAAAAAGTTTTTTTAATTAGCCGGGAATGGTGGTGCACGCCTATAGTCCTGGCTACTCAGGAGGCTGAGGGGGAGATGATCACTTGAGCCCAAGAGGTCAAGGCTGCAGTGAGCCATGATCACACCACTGCACTCTAGCCTGGGGTGACTCAGCAAGAACCTGCCTCAAAAAAAAGAGAGGAACAGAAAGAAGCAATTACTGTGAATGTCAGGGTTGGGGAATACTTCTGGAGAGAAGGGGAGGGGCTGGCATTGTGCCCATCTCCAGCCCCTTCTGGAAGTACAGAGTCTAGTGGGGAAGACAGCAGCACAAGTGGAGATTCAGGCTGTGGCACCAGGAAGTTCCCTTCCACCTTCCCGCCTCCTTGCCCTTTCCTTTGGGGGAAAAGGAGCATGATTTTCTTTCTTCTTTGCCTTTCTAACTAGATAGAGTTTCTGATAGGAGAATTCATATACAGGATGTATAGCATCAACATGAACAGCCAGCTGGAATTGACGGCTTCGTTGATACCCCAGCCAGGCACATCCCTGATTCCTCTGCTAAGTACATCTGGATGTTGCTGCTGTCCAGGATTCTCAGCCACATGCTCGGTGCCCACTCCCAGATTCTGGAAATCCCCCTGACATTGCCCCCAAAAGGAGAGATCCTCACTCGTAATTCTGCAAAGAAATTGTCTCTATGTGTCTTTTATTTTTTTTTGAGACAGAGTCAGTCTGTTGATCAGACTGTAGTCCAATGGTGTGATCTCAGCTCACTGCAACCTCCACCTCCCAGGCTCAAGCAGTTCTCCTGCCTCAGCCTCCCAAGTAGCTGGGGTTACAGGCACCTGCAACCATGCCTGGCTAATTTTGTATTTTTAGTGGAGACAGGAGTTTCACCATATTGGTCAGGCTGGTCTTGAACTCCTGGTCTCAAGTGATCTGCTCACCTAGGCCTCCTAAAGTGCTGGAATTACAGGCATGAGCCACCACACCCGGCCATTTCTGTGTCACCCCCCTAGGCCAGCCTCTGCATGTTTGGGCTTGATGAGGCTGTGGCTGTCCAGCTGGCCGCCTGTCATCTTTAGTTGTCTCTGTGCCTCCTCCATCCTTCTCAGCTGCCCATAAATTCATTTTCTTTTCTTTGTTTTTTTCTTGAGATGGAGTTTTGCTCTGTCACCCAGGCTGGAGTGCAGTGGCATGATCTTGGCTCATTGCAACCTCTGCCTCCCATGTTCAAGCAATTTTCCTGCCTCAGCCTCCCAAGTAGCTGGGACTACAGACACGTGCCACCATGCCTGGCTAATTTTTATATTTTTAGTAAGATAGGGTTTCATCATGTTGGTCAGGCTGGTCTCAAACTCCTGACCTCAGGTGATCCACCCACCTCGACCTCCCAAAGTGCTGGGATTACAGGCATAAGCCACAGTGCCCAGCCTCAGTTTTTAAACTCAGCCTGAGTGGGCTTCTCTTGCTAGCAGCTAAGAGCTCTGACCCCTACGGCCTTCCCCCACCCAGCAGGAAGGGTTTGGATGTTTCTGGATCTAAAATCCAAGTGTCTAAGCCTAGCATTAGTTGCAAGTGCAGATGGTCACACAATTTTTTGTCTTTACAATGGCACAAAAGCAATCACATTCAGTAGAAACTGTGCTTCCAGTACCGATACAACCTTGCTGTTTTTCACTGTTAGTATAGTATTCAGTAAATTGCACGAGGGCCAGGTGCAGTGGCTCATGCCCTTAATCCCAGTACTTCAGGAGGCTGAGGTGGGAGGATCGCTTGAACCCAGGAGTTTGAGGCCAGCCTGGGGAACATAGTGACACCCTGTCTCTATAAAAAAAGATTAAAAAATTAGTCACGTGCAATCGTGTGCACCTGTAGTCCCATCTACTTGGGAGGCTGAGGCAGGAGGGATCACTTGAGCCCAGGAGGTTGAGGCTGCAGTGAGCTATAATCATGCCAGTGCACTCCAGCCTGGGTAACAGAGCAGGACCTCATCTCTTAAAAATAAAAAATGTAGGCCGGGCATGGTGGCTTATGCCTGTAATCCCAGCACTTTGGGAGGCTGAGTTGGGTGGATCACGATGAGGTCAGGAGTTCAAGACAAGCATGACCAACACGGTGAAACCCCATCTCTACTAAAAATACAAAAATTAGCTGGCTGTGGTGGCGTGCATCTGTAATCCCAACTCCGGAGGCTGAGGCAGGAGAATTGCCTAGAACCTGGGAGGCGGAGTTAGCAGTGAGCTGAGATTGCGCCATTGTACTCTAGCCTGGGAGACAGAGCAAGACTCGGCTCTCAAAATAAATAAATAAGTAAATAAAAATTTAACAGTAGGTAAACTATTGCTTCATGAGGACAGCATTTCTCTTTGGGATGATGAGAAAGTTTAGAAACAGATGGTGGCGATGGTTGCACAATATTGTGAATCTACCAAATGCCATTGTATTGTACACTTAAGGGTGGGTACATTTATCCAAGTTTATTATCTATTTCTACAAACATTCATGAAGGCTGGACCCCTGAAATGTCAAAGTCATGATCCAAGGTGGGGAAGGGTGAGTGGGTTTTGTTCTCCTTTTAGTACTGCTTGGTTTGTTCTCAACCTAAAGTCGGCTGGGCTAACTTCCAATGCTTGGTAGGGTAGGTGTATTACATGCATTTGCGGGCCGGGTATGGTGGCTCACACATGTAATCCCTGCACTTTGGGAGGCTGAGGTGGGCAGACTGCCTAAGCTCAGGAGTTCAAGACCAGCCTGGGAAACATGGTGAAACCCTGTCTCTACTAAAAATACAAAAATTAGCTAGGTGTGGTAGGGTGCTTGTAGTCCCAGCTACCCGGTAGGCTGAGGCAGCAGAATCGCTTGAACCCGGGAGGCAGAGGTTGCAGGCAGTGAGCCAAGATGGGATCACTGCACTGCAGCCTGGGCAACAGAGCCAGACCCCACCTCCAAAAATAAAAATAAAAATAAATAGGCCAGGTACGGTGGCTCACGCCTGAGGTCCCAGCACTTTAGGAGACTGATACAAGCAGATTACCTGAGGTCAAAATTTCATGACCAGCCTGGCCAACATGGTAAAACCCAATCTCTACTAAAAATACAAATTTACCCAGTGCTCACACCTGCAATGCCAGCCACTCCAGAGGCTGAGGCAGGAGAATCACTGGAACCTGATAGGCAGAGGTTGCAGTGAGCCAAGATTGCACCACTGCACTCCAGCCTGGATGACAGTGTGAGACTCTGTCTCAAAAAATAAATAAATGCATTTTCAACTTAGTATATTTTCACTTTTTTTTTTTTTTTTCCATAGAGACAGGATCTCCTGTGTTGCCCAGGCTGGTCTTGAACTCCTGGGATCAAGCAATCTTCCCACATTGACCTCCCAAAGTGCTGGGATTACAGACGTGAGCTACTGCACTTGGCTGCTATTACCAATTTATGATAGATTTATGGGGACATGACCCCGTCATGAGTCAAGGAGCATCTGTAATCATGCTGAAAATGGGGGTGGCTTGTGTGAGGATATGGGGGAGTGTCACAAAACACAAGGGGACCAGGGCCTCCAGGGGGATACCACAGGCTGCCTCTGGCTCAAACGCAGGGCTCCCTCCTCTGTGTCTCCTGCTGCAGGACAGACCCCAGGCTCACAGCTCTGCAAATCCAAGCTGTATGCACTACAAGACTTCAAAATTACAGCTGGGGGTTGTGGGTGATGTTGGAGCAGGAGCAGGGCAGGGGGGACACATCAGGGATTGCACCTGCAGCCACATTTGCAGAGCAAGTTCGTTTTCTTTTTTCTTTTTTTGAGACGGAGTTTCACTCTTGTTGCCCAGGCTGGAGTGCAATGGCATGATCTCGGCTCACCGCAACCTCAGCATCCCGTATTCAAGTGATTCTCCTGCATCACCCTACTGAGTAGCTGGGATTACAGGCATGCACTAGCCTGCCTGGATAATTTTGTATTTTTAGGAGAGACGGGGTTTCACCATGTTGGCCAGCTGGTCTCAAACTCCTCACCTCAAATGGTCCACCTGCCTCAGCCTCCCAAATTGCTGGAATTACAGGTGTTAGCCACCGCACCTGGCCCTGGTTGCCCTGTCCTGCCTGCTGGCTCTGTACAGCCTCAGCTTCTCTTCCCCCCACCCCTAGGTGATAGAGAGCAACCCCCACTCCCTGGGGTTCTAGGCCACCTTCTATGAGAGCGGTTACAAGTTACATGGGAACACCAAGTACAATCTGGTGAGCTATGTCCCCACCAAACCTCGCCGCATGTCCGAGGGCCCCCTCTTCCTTCTTCCCTTACCAGCATAAAGAGCTGAGGAATTTTCAGACAACACAGCCCCTAGCACTGCCCCGTGGTGGGAAGATTATCAGGCAGCCATCACCTACACACCTGACTTCAATGAAGTATCACATGGGTCAGGAGCGGTGTGAGCTTGTAATCCCAGCACTTTGGGAGGCCGAGGTGGGTGGATCACAAGGTCAAGAGTTTGAGACCCACCTGACCAACATGGAGAAACCTCATCTCTACTAAAAATACAAAAATTAGCAGGAGTGGTGGCATGTGCCTATAATCCCAGCTACTCAGTAGGCTGAGGTAGGAGAATCCCTTGGACCTGGGAGGCAGAGGTTGCAGTGAGCTGAGATTGTACCACTGCACTCCAGCCTGGGTGATAGAGTAAGATCCCATCTCAATAAATAAATAAAGTATTACACGGGAGATTCCCACATGGCATGACAGGAAGGAGCCTAACCCAGCCTGGGTCAGGGCTAGAGATCTGAGTTAGCTGAGTAAACTGAGGCATGAGGATTCAGTGGGGGCAATTTCCACAGGGCAGGGGCCTGACCAGCTGCAAGTCAGCAACAGCAAACTTCTTTGACCAGGCTCATCACATCTAGATGAGTGAGGAAAACAATCACTCCTCACTGTGGGTCCCCAGAACTCCTGGGGCAAGGGAGTGGGAGCTGTCATACTGGGGCCATTGTTTCTGTGAGCTCCCAGAAGTGTTTCACAGGTGGTAGGATTATAACGGAGCAGGGCTTGGCTGAGCACGATGGCTCACACCTGGAATCCCAGCACTTTGGGAGGCCGAGGTGGGTGGATCACCTAGGGTTAGGAGTTGGAGACCAGCCTGGCCACCATGGTGAAACCCCAGCTCTACTAAAAATGCAAAAATTAGCCAGGTGTGGTAGCACTCACCTGTAGTCCCAGCTACTCAGGCAGATGAGGCAGGAGAATCCCTTGAACCTGGGAGGCGGAGGTTGCAGTGAGCCAAGATTGTACCACTGCATTCCAGGCCTGGGTGACAGAGCAAGACTCCATCTCAAAAAAAAAAAAAAAAAGGCAGGGCAGGGGACAGAGTGTGGCTAAGCAGCTTCCAGGTTCACCTCCCCCTCCAACACCCTATCTCTCCCACTGTCCTGTGCTGGGGGATGCCCATGGTGTTCCACAGGTGCACTTGGGATTCTCTCTCTGACCCCACAGGATATTTACCTAAAACAGAAGCAGCACTGAGGCAGGACTGACCCAACTTCACTTCCAGGTATGCTGTCTCCTGGACAGAGGCGGGGACTGGGCTGCCTACGGGGGAGACTCTTAGCAGGAGCACAGAGAAGCAGGGCTGAGATCATAACCCCAGCTGAAGAACAGTAAAATAGGGTGATTAAAACTTTACAAGAGCCAGGTGAGATGGCTCACACCTGTAATCCCAGCACTCAGGGAAGCTGAGGTGGGCGGATCACCTGAGGCCAGGAGTTCGAGACCAGCCTGGCCAACATTGTGAAACCCTATCTCTACTAAAAATAGAAAAATGAGCCAGGTGTGGTGGCAGGTGCCTGTAATTTCAGCTACTCAGGAGGCCGGGGCACAATAATGGCTTGAACCTGGGAGGAGGAGGTTGCAGTGAGGCCAGATCATGCCACTGCACTCCAGCCTGTGTGACACAGTGAGATTCCATCTCAACAACAACAAAACACTTTACAAACGGTGGTCCCTCAAAACACACACAGCATTACCATTTGTTCCAACAAAGACACTGCCATCCATCCCAAAAGAATAGAAAGCAGGAACTCAGGGATGTATTTGCACACCTGTGCTCACAGCAGCATAAGTCACAACAGCCAAAAGGCAAAAATCAACCGACAGGTCCATCATCAGTTGAAAAGATAAACATGGTGTTATCCACCTGCACAGCTGAATATGACTCAGACTTAAGAAGGAAGGGAGGCCGGGCGAGGAGGTTCACGCCTGTTATCCAAGCACTCTAGGAGGTCACAGTGGGTGGAGACTCTGTCTTGAAAAAATAAATACATACAAATAAAGAGAAATAACAAAGGAAATGAGAATATATCGTGAGTGGCTCTAATAAGTAAGGACTGAAAGCGTTCTCAGGTGCTCATAGCATTACTACCAACCAGTTCAGTTATGTTGCTTTTCCCCGGCTGGGAAGACCTGCACTTGCTCCCCCAGGGCTCACCTTTCTGTACGCCAGGCCAGTGATGGCCGACCACAGCCTTATCTGCAGCATCTTGAGCCGGTAGGTGTTCTGCTGCTTAAACAGCATTTGCAGGCAGGCCGAGAGAAACATCAGCACCACGAGGAGGTAGCCCTTCCAGGCCAGAGGCTTGGGATCACCAATAAACTCCAGGAAGGGGCTTGCAGGGGAAGGAGGGAGAAGGTACAGCTGGTGAGAGGAGGTGCCCATGTGTGTTGCCTTTGCCCAAACCAGGCCAGGTGTGGAGGATCAGTCGGCATGGTTGACTTTTTCGCAATCATGATCTCGGTTATTTCCCCCACTGTCCATGCTTCTTTTCAATCTTACTGCAGCTCCTCAAGGTCAAGAGATGGTGTTTTTCTCCCCCCCTTGTTATGGGCTAAATTGTGTCCTCGCGAAATTTGTATGTTGAAGCCCCAAGCCCCGGTACCTCTGAATCTGACTATTTGGAAAAAGGGCCTTTAAAAAGGCAATAAAGTTAAAATGAGGTCATTAGGCTGGGCCCTCATCCAGTCTGGAGTCCTGATAAGAGGAGAAAATGTAGACACATGGGGAGACACCAGGGTGGACACAGGAAAGACCATATGAGGACAGAGGGAGGAGGTGGCCAACTGCACGCCAAGGGCAGAGGCCTCAGATGGAACCAACTTGCAGATACCTGATCTGGAACTTCCAGCCTCCAGGATCATGAGAAATGTACATTTCTGTTGTTGAAGCTACTCAGTCTGGGATGTTCTGTTATGGCAGCTGAGCAGACACCACTTGAACCTGGGCTGGCCACAAAACCACCTTTGACCAACAGAGTAGAGTGGAGGTAAAGCTATGCCGGCTGTGAGCCTCAAGAGAAAGTGTGGCTTTTGGCCTATTGCTTAGAACCCTCCCAAGCAGACACATGAACAAGGCTGAGCTAGCTTTTTGGAGGATGGGAACCCACATGGAACAGAAAGCCATCCCAGCTTCAGACACACAACTGCAGGCAAATGAGAAAACCCAGCCAAGAAATGAAGAACCACCCAGCTGAGCCCAGTCCACGTTACTGACCTACATTACCATGAACTAAATAAATGAATGCTTATAATTTTAAGCCACTCACTTTTGGGGCATTTTACAACAAAAGCTAATTTATACAGTCAGGTAAGAGCTTGCTTATTTGCCCTTGTGGGGGACAGTCACTTTCTCATTAATCATTTCCCTTTTTCAGTATCCTTCTCACCCACCCTCCAGTGTCTCGAGCACCAGATCTATAGGCAGAGGCACAAGAGCTGAAGCCCCCTGACCCTGGAGGGATGCCATTAAGAGACCACCAGCCTTAGCAGAGTTCCTGAAGTCTGGACTCACCGAAGCAGCTTGGGGACAGTGAACGTGAAGACATCACTGATGAAGAGGCCATGGGTCCCATGAGGAAGGTTGAATGGAACACCTGCCAGATGGCCCTCAGCAGTGGGCCCCACTGCCTCCCTTTTTGCCATAGAAATGGCTCAGTCTCCAGAGCCTCCATGCCACTGCCTCCTTTCCTTTTAAACACTATTGCCTTGGTGTGCCTTAGAGGATGGAGAGGCTGGCTCTGGGTCCCATTTTATACTCTCAGCCACCAGCTGCAGGGCCAGGCATTAAAAGCTTGTTTTCCTAACAATGGGCGTGGTGGGTGTGGAACCAGCCTGGCTCCCTCACCTGTGCCTCCTTATCACCCTGAGTACCCATTTAAGAGGCAGTCACAGGAGTTGTGGGGGGAAGGGCAGGAGGGCAGCCCTGAGGACTCTTAGATGGCAATGGGAAAGCACACACGTTGAGCACCTACTACATGCCAACCACTCCCCCAGTCATCCTAAGACCCCCAGCAAGCCAAATGTTGTTCCCATTTCACAGATGAGAAAACCAAAGCTCAGAGAAGCAAACTTGTCCAAGGGGACACAGCTGAGAAGTAAAAGCTGGGATTCAATTCCATCTCTCTGCCTCCAGAGCCCATGTACTTTTCTTTATTTTTTTGAGATGAAGTCTCACTCTGTCACCCAGGCTGCAGTGCAGTGGTGAGATCTCAGCTTACTGCAACCTCTGCTTCCCGGATTCAAGTGATTCTCCCACCTCAGCCTCCTGAGTAGCTGGGATTACAGGCAAATGCCACCACGCCCAGCTAATTTTTGTATGTTTAGGAGATGGGGTTTCACCATGTTGGCCAGGCTGGTTTTGAACTCTTACCTCAGTTGATCCACCAGCCTCAGCCTCCCAAAGTGCTGAAATTACAGGCCTGAGCTACTGCACCCAGCCTCCCATGTATTTTTCAATCTATCATGTTGTCAACCTGGAGGAAGAACAGCACCCCATCTTCCACACGCACAATCAGCCAGCCCTTAGGTGGTTTTGAATCGGTGGAGAATCACAGCTGATGTGCTGTGATGGGGCCTGGTGCTCTGGCTCTGGGTGAAAGCACAGACAGAGGCTCAGGCTGCCTCAAACTCATAAGATCCCCAGCCTTTGGCCATAAACAGGGGCACAGAGAAGAGCTAAAGTGAGGAAGGGAAGGGAGGTGGTAAGGCCCCTCCAGGGCAGGTCAGAAGCCCTGGGCCATAATGGAGAGGCTGGGGCTATGCAGCTGCTGACAGCTGGTCGCTGTGTGGTCTAGGGTAGGTAGACTGCTCCACTCTCTGTGTGTGAGAGGATGGGTGTGGTCCCCCCTCTGAGTCCCTTGCGTGCCTCTGACAATCTGTAAGGTTATCAGTAATTGCTTGCTTGCTTGCTTGCTCTTTTGAGACAAAGTTTCAGTCTTGTTGCCCAGGCTGGAGTGCAGTGGCATGATCTCAGCTCACTGCAACCTCCATGTCCCAGGTTCCAGTGATTCTTCTGCCTCAGCCTCCCGAGTAGCTGGGACACACCTCCATGCCTGACTAATTTTTGTATTTTTAGTAGTGATGGGGTTTCACCACGTTGGCCAGGCTGGTCTTAAACTCCTGACCTCAGGTGGTCCACTTGCCTCGGCCTCCCAAAGTGCTGGGATTACAGGTGTGAGCCAACATGCCTGGCCACTTATCAGTAATTTCAATCCCCATTACAAATCTCTGACCCAGGGCCACGTGTAGACATCAGCTATTTACATGAAGGAGCTCACTGACTTCTCTGGACCCCCTTGCCAGGTGAGTATTATTAGACTCTCCATTTTACAGAAGGGGAAGGAAGCTGAGGCTCTGAGAGGTGGTGATAGCAGCCCGAGGTCACACAGCAAGGGCAGAGCAGGGATTGCAGCCTAGATCTTGACTTATGGTTCCTAGAGTGTTACTTGTGCACTAAGGACCCACAACCCCACCATAATAATAATAATAATAATAATAATAATATAAGAAGCATAACAAAAATCCCCTTGTGAGCTCAGGTGGCAAGACCCTTTCCAGGCCATGGTCTTTGTCCCTCATTGCTGGCCTGATCTGGTGTTTGATTTGGCATCTATGGAGGGTTGTGGCTCGGCTCTGTTACTGAGTGGGCATGGCCTGCTGCTCACAGGTATTTTGGCATTTGGGTCTCAAAGCCAAGAAGATGCCCCTTCCATGCAGAGAGCATCCCTGACCACCCTTCCTGTCTGACCCCACCATTTCATTCATTGCCTTCACAGCCTTGCCCACAACATCAACCCTCTCTTTGTCTTGTTAGAACTCCAGGTGGGTAGACTTTGCCTGAGTTTTTTACCAAGATGTCCCTAGTATCGAGTCCAGCTCATGCACACAGTAGGAGCTCAATAAATACTTGTCAAACGAATGGGAAAAGCAGACTGAGTGATATGTGTAAAAGGGTCCAACAAGAGTGCCCAGCACATACTGTTATAAACATTTACAGAAGGAAGGATGGAGCCTGGCTGGGTGGACAGAACTTGGCTTTGGAGCCAGGAGACTATGGTTCCAATGCCTGCTCTGTCTCCTCTCCTCTGAGCCTTAGTGTTTCAATCTGTAAAATGGGGTTAGGGAAGAGTTGACTGGGAAGTTTTCTTTCTGGCTGGACATTTTACTCAGTTCAGTTCTAGCTGTTTGCCCAGAGAGTCACTGTGTTCAGCCTGCAGACTCCATAGCAAGCATTTTCCTCGTCTGGAGGTCTCACCTCCCATCAAGGAAGAGGTCCAGATTGCTGTCTGATGTCTGGTCCCTGGACTGAAGGCCATTTAGTGCAGAACTCACAAATGACCATGGGGAAAGGCAGGGAGTATGCATGAGTTGCATGGTCAAGGTGTGAGTTGGGGGATACAAAAGGGAGTGGTGAGGGCCAGGTGCGGTGGCTCACACCTGTAATCCCAGCACTTTGGGAGACCGACGTGGGCAGATAACCTTAGGTCAGGAGTTCAAAACCAGCCTGGTAACCTGAGCAACATGGAGAAACCCAGCCTCTAATAAAAAATACAAAAATTAGCTAGATCTGGTGGCGGGCGCTTGTGGTCCCAGCTACTTGGGAGGCTAAGGAAGGAGAATCATTTGAACCTGGGATGTGGAGCTTGCAATGAGGCAAGATGGTGCCACTGCATTCTGGCCAGGGTGACAGAAGCAGAGAGAAGGAAGGAGGGAGAGAGGGAAGGAGGGAAGGAAGGAAGGAGGGGGGAGGGAGGGAGGAAGAAAGAAAAAGAAAAAGAAAGAGAGAAAGAGAAACAAAGAAAGGAAGAGAGAAAGAAAGAAACAGAGAGAAAGGAAGAGAGAAAGAGAAAAAGAAAGGAAGAGAGAGAGAAAAGAGAGGAAGGAAGGAAGGAAAGAAGAGAGGGAGGGAGGGAAGGAAGATAAGAGAGAAAAGAAAAAGATACATGCACACATATGCCCATTGCAGCATGATTCCCAATAGCAAAGACATGAAACCAACTTAAATGCCCATCGATGGTAGGCTGATAAAGAAAATGTGGTACATATACACCATGGAATATGATGGAGCCATAAACAGAATGAGGTCATGTCCTTTGCAGAAACATGGATGAAGGTAAAAGCCATTATCTTACATAAACTAACAGAGGAACAGAAAACCACATACTGCATGTTCTCGCAAGTAGAAGCTCAACATTGAGTACACATGGACACAACAGATGCTGGGACTTATTTGAGGATGAAGGAAAGAGGAGGGTCAGGACTAAAAACTACCTATCAGGTACAGTGCCTACCACATAGGAGACTAAATAATCTGTACAGCAATCCCCAGTGACACCTATATAATAAACCTGCACAGGTATCTCTGAACCTAAAATAAAAGTTTAAAAAAAAAGTGATAAACTAAATCAAAAGAAAGGAAAACGTGAGATAAAAACAGAAAAATAGTAGATATAATAAATACTTTGGTACCTTAAATAAAAGGAAATAGACAAATTTGTAAGAAGGGAAATAAACATAAAAGCAAAAAAAAGACAAGAAAAATATTATAAGTTAACTCTAATTATAAGGGACTATTTTGCACAACTCCGCAAATACATTTGAAATCTGCATTTATTACTATCCAATACAACTTCTAAATCATAAAAATGTCCTACATCTGCACTGTTCAATATGTAGCCACTAGCTACGTGTGTTGAGTGAATACTTGTACACTTAAATGTGGCTCGTGTGACTGAGAAACTAAATTTTTTCTAATTATTAATTTATTTAATTTCTCATTATAATTTCATCATAATTAGTTTAAATTTGAATGGGCTCATGCAGCTAGTGGCTGTTGTATCAGAAAGCATAGAAGAAGATGAAATTGAAATTTTCTTAAGACAGTGTTATTTACCAAAGTTAAATCCAAAGAGTATTTATTTAAAAAACAAAAAGCTTAAAGAGACTCTATAAAAGAAATAAAGTTATTAAAGAATCTCATTAACTCCCTCTGACACACACACACACACACACACACACACACTGATACACACAGAGACAGACACACACACACACACACACACACACACACACACACACAGGCGTTACAAGGAAAAGGAAAGCTCTTCTTTATAACACAGAACAGGACTTTGACAAACTACTACTCATGGCCCAAATCCTGCTGCAGACCATTTTCCTGCAGTCCATGAGCTAATCATTTTTACACAGCTAAAGAAGAAATAGAATATGTAACAGAGACCATATGTGGCCCACAAAGCCTAAAATACTTAGAATGTGGCTCTTTACTGGAAAAATCTACTGGCCCCTGATCTAGAAAAATGCCTGAAATTTAAAATCACTGTTTTGCAAATACCACCAAGGTCATATGAGATTCTGGCATGAAATTACTCCTAACACTATACACTAACATATTGTTAAGTATGGAATTTAAAACAAAGAGATGAAACTTAGCTTCACAAATATTAGGATAAAGTGACATTATAAACTTCCCGATGTAATGCAATGGGAAACATAATATTTGCCTAAACATTTTGTCTAATCCAGAAGAACAGTTAGATGAATCCAGTTTGAGAAACATTCTATGAGACAATTAGTCTGGACTCTTCAAACATGTCAAGGTTGTAAAAGATGAGGGAAAAGGGTGGAGGGGGAAGCAATATTCTAGACTGATGAAAATAAGAAACATGACAAAAAAATCCAATGTAAGATCCCTGGCTAATATAAAGAATATTTGAGAACAAGTGGAGACATTTGAATTTAGACTGTATACTACATAATATTAATTATCAGTAGCAAACGTCTTGTGATTGTTATTGTAAAATATAAAAGAATGCGCTAATTTTGGGGAAATCCCTTATGTATTTTTGTAAAATCTTGATGTCTGCAATTTGCTTTCAAGCAGTTCAGAGCTCCCCAAAATGTGAGTGTGTGCATGTATATGTACGTGTGTGTAAGAGAGAGAAAATGAGTGTGTATGTGAAGAGGAAAAGAGACATAGAGACACACAAAGCCAATCCCAGAAAATGTTAATTTGTGAATCTAAATAAAGGGCACATGTGTCCTTGTGGTACTTCTTTTTCAACTTTTCTGTTTGAAGGTAAAAGTTGGAAGAATTTTTTTAAAGGCACTTGTTTATTCAGAGTGAATATGATCTTCAAATTTCTTTGCTAGATGTTGGTTTCCTGTAGTTGTTAACACTTTTGTGCCACCTGATTGCCTTATGACAAAATAAACTTAGCTATGAAAGAAAAACTGTCTGTGTAGCCATAAAGCCAAACAATTGCTTCACTGAATAGGAAAAGAAAGTATGAAGTTTATTGCAAGGAATATTGTTATAAGCTGTTATTCTCCTAATACAGTATAACCAATTGTTACCTTATAATGTTAATCAGCATCTACTCATAAGGAGAGACCAACAGGCAGTATTTATACACAATTACACTGAGACCAATTCCTTGTAGCCTGAAAAACAATATGGCAAACATTAATAGAAGGTACAGGAGGTATTTTTTCATGATTTATAGGACAAGAAATCACACTATCTTCTTCTACTAGATGATTAACTATTCTGGGAAACATATATTCGGGTTTATAGTTATAATAGACAAGAATACAAGGTGCTTAAGCAACCCTATCATCTTTCATTATTACAATCTTGCCAATCTGGAATGAAGCAAAAAATGACACAAGTAGATAGGGGCATTGGCCTAAGAGGAAGAAGACCAGAGTTATGGCTTCCGCTCTGCTTCCAAATACTCCCAATATTTTTTGGTAAATTACTTCCCTTCTCTGAGCTTTAGTTTCCTCGTCTATCAAATGTGGCAGCTGAACTGAGTTAAGATTGTTGGATCTGCAAGATCAAGGGCTATATGTTCTCCAAGGACTGGGAGACAAGATGGCAATTTAGAATAATTTCATAAGAAATAAAAATTTAATGTGATGTGAATATTATTCATTAGAATTCAATGAGACACAGGGAGAGGAGACCAAGAGATAGATAAAAATTATCATCAGCTTCAGGGAATCACTCCCTTCTAAGACCTAGGGACTGCACTCGGTGGGGGAGAGACACTTCACCAGAGGCCCAGAACGTTTTGGATGAAGAACGGCCACAAGAGGAAGGGTGGAAATTACACTGGGCCAAGAAGATTTCCATTGACTCCTTGTGTGATACAACTTTTCTTTCAAAACCCACAAAAATCTTTATATTTTTGCTGGATTATACCTTTTTAATGAATTCTAGAAAGAAGTAATATTTGGCAACCAGGTAGCAACAGAAATTGAAAAGTCCCCCCAGAACCAGGAGAGGAAACTCAGGAAGTAAATCCAGAAACACCCCAAAACTAAGAAATTGGGGTGTATAGAGCACCCCATCATTAAACTCCATCTTAGAAAAATACTGCATTTTATATTTCATATGGGACTTTGCCAACAAGGATATTTTGCTGAACAAACAAATAAAAATGTGAAGACTGCATCCAATCAGGTAAAGACATAACAAGCACACTCTTCCACTGTAGGTTCTCACCAGAGGACTCTGTGACTATATATATATATATAAAGGCAGACCTTCAGCCTCTCCAAACAGCTGCCTAATTAACCCAGTCTTGCAGTCAGCCATGATAAGCACTTGGCATGCACCTCTAAAGGCTCTTCCACATCAAAGACTCCTCCTTGGAAGACCAATGGACCAGACCAGGAATTCTTTTGTCTTCTTTCGCTCCCACTGGGACTTGCTCATTTACCCTTTCTCCTCTCTCTTTCTCCTCTTGATGTTAAGTGCTACCTTGTTTGTTGTGGAATATTTAACCTATAATATTTCTATATTGGTTAAATATACTATTATGTATGGTATGCAATATAGACTGACTTGTCGAATGGATTGAGTCTGTGTGCCCATGGCTCTGACTACGGAGTGAATGGGAAGTGCTAAGAGAACTGTCTCCTTGGGAACTCCATGCAGCTCGTGGCTTTTGTGATTAGAAATTCTCTGAAGAACTGAGGGAATTAGGATGAGTTCTTCTTCAATAGAAGTCTGACATGTGCAAAGACACACAGATGTGTGAACCAGGACACCTCTCACCTTGCACTGCTGATGACATGGGGCTTTGAGAAAAAATTGCCTAAACTACTGATGACATAGATGCCATCAAGTGAGGTATGGGTTAAATCAAGCAGAGTAAGACCATAGGTGAGTAGAATGCTTTGGAAATTGATTATTGGATTAACTCTGAGTTAATTTGGAACACTTCTCAGTCTATTCAACTGTGTGTGTGTGATGTTTTTAAGTACATAGGCAAATCTTCTTTCCTAAATAGGCATAGTCTCCAGGACATTACTGAATCTTCCTTTGATCATTTTACATTTTATAATATTTCTGAGTCATTATTTTAAACATCATTACCTCTGCATAGGGATTGTAAATATGGGATGTGGACACTGGATTGAATCTGCACAGGATTCATGCATCCCCTGGAAGGTGATTTTTGGAGGGACGTAAATCTCGAGTGTGAACTAGTTTCTACTCTGTGTCTCCTTCTCATGAAATATGAGGATAGCAGCAACAACAACAAAAATTAAGTTGAGGATTCTGGTTAGTTTGGGTTCATAAATTTATCAAATTCTTACCATATTTTGCTTTAAATCAAAGTGAATGAAATTCAGTCTATATCCCCTAGTCTTAATTCCCTTTAGTGAAACTGCATTCTTTCAACAGCTATTAGAGAAACATTTTTTTTGCCCACACATTTTCAAAGAAGTTTCTGGAGCTTACAACACACAGGCCATCATTTAAACTATAAGAATTCAGAAGCAGAAATTCTACTCACAATTGAACTTCACTGAGTTGGCCGACATGGTGTTTTAAATTCTAATTCTACTGTAGAGCAAACCCAGATTGAAAAGTTGAGGACGAGTCACATGTATTGTTTGTACTGGGAAGCTACATCATTAGCAGAGTCTTTGATACACAACGGCAAGTTCTGTTTCAGATGTTTATGCTCCCGGGAGTTTTTCCTAGCGTTCTTCCATTAGACGATATGTACACAGAGCAGTGTTCACAAACTCTGAGTGGCATTGACATTAATTTCTAATAATGTTTAGAAACATTTGTAAAATTTCTAAACATTATTAGAAATTAACAATGGGGCACCATCCTCCAGTATACAATGTGCATGCTAAATCAATGACCATTATTTGATGCACTATCCCCCCAAAGAAAAATATATGGGTCTCAGAATTAAGGCATGGAAGCCACAATGGCTCCCGTTACTATCACCCCCAGTAACCCACTTCGGAAATGCGTGCTTCCCATTTCCACAATTCTGGGCATCACAGGTGTAGAGAACTCTTCTACCAACAGAGAGAAAATACAGCTGCCACTTCAACATTTTGGGCACCTTGTGTCCAGGGCCGCCAACAACAACAAACAGAATAGGGATGATCGCCATCCTGGAAAAGGCACATGGCCTAGTCATCAGGAGGAAAGCTGCTATTACACATTAGAGAAGTGAGCAATCAGCTTAACACCAAGGTGGCTGGCACACATTAGTATTCCATCATCTACTTTTAATCATAAACCCATAATTGCCATAGCTATAGCCTAAGAAAAGTGAACATGAACTTGGTTCCCATAGGAAGGAAGTTGTGGGCTACCCACAAAGTTAGCATCCTTCTATCATTATAAGAACTAAGGTAACGGGTTCTAGAATGAATCAGAGAGTTTAGCCTAGAGCTCTGTCTCCCCAGTAGCAGCTGGGGTTGCAATTTGTCCTACTAACCTTTTTCCCTTATAACCTTACAAGTTTCTCCAAAGAGAAAGTCCCACCAGAGTCCTAAAGGAGCCACCCTGAGAAATTATATGAGACAAATGGCCACAGACATATGGAGGAATTGTCATGAATACTGCAGTGCCCAGATCTCTCTGCCCTATTCCCTTCAAGACTCAAGGACATTTACCCCGAGCTGGGTATGACCTCACTGAAAGAGATTACCTCTTCTCCAGTGAATCCCTATCCAAGTACTGGGGATAAACAACCAGCTCCTCTCCCCAAAGAGGAACAACTCTGCGAGGCTACCCAAGCTTAGGGCTCCCTTTGGAGTCAGCTGCGTCCCTGTTGTGATGCATCACAGCCCCAATTCTTCCTATGCCCAACCCTAATTCTTTCCTCTTCCCCACACCCCAAGTGCTGAGCCCAAGTCCACTCCCTAAGAAACATCCTTCACACTCATTTCCATCTGAGTCTGTTTTCTGCGGTAGTCAATCTACAACAAATTTTAAGTATCCCTGGCATACCAACAGCAAAAAGTTAATATTGCTATTTTACTTGGGCCATAATTTTTTTTATAGTTTTGCAGTATTTTTTCTCTTAGTGTCACCTAAGAGCAAAGAAAATTCTTCAATCAAATGCGTTTATAGCCTAACAAGAGCTGTACTATACAGAATTATTTTTAAATATGTAAGACATCTTTGATTCCTTCAATATAAATACATGTTTATCATGGCCAAACAATGTTAAGACAAATAGAAAAAAAGAAAATTTGATGATGGAATAAAATATTTGGGCATTTGAAGCAAAGAAACGGCTAAAATGTTAATTGTACTTAATTGGCATATAACCTGAGACTGATCCAATATATCAGAAATCAAGTGACTTCTCCACTCTGATCAGATTGTAATACCATTTACTAGGCTTTCTTTCTTGTTTTCTTCTCCCTTTATTTGCTCATCTCTTCATTTCTGGAATCTGTTTTTAAGCCTGAAATCCCAGTAGCTGTACTTTTCCACCCACTGTTATTTATCTCTGAAACCTGTCTACCATCCTGGATGTTGCTGCCTCTTTATTAGCTGTCCGCTGACTCGAGGCAGCTGCTGCCTAGTCCTGAAGTATCTAGCAGTGTCCAGTATCTGCCTTAGACTCCTTGGCCTGGGTAAATTTTATTTCCTCCTCATGGAGAATGCAATGGAGTCACAGCTTACTCCTGGGTTAGGTTCTAACATTAGTCTGTTAGGTGAAGAAAAAAATACAGATCACTGATAATACTCTTGCAAATCTTATCAGATAAGAAAAAAGGAAATGTATCTCAAAAATGCCTCATTGCTGGTTTTTTTCCAGCATTTGAATCAATCACTATGAAATGTTTGGTTTTCATTTAAGGTAATACATTATTCAAATCAGTGCTGTGTTTAAATACAAAAGTTTCACTTAGCTTAGCAAGATGCTGTCACTTTAAAAGGCATGAGGGAAAGGCTGTTCCTGTTCATTGAACGAACTCACTGGAAGATTCCCCTGCATGATTTAAAGGATTACTTTTCCTTGATCTTTTATTATTGTTGGTTATTATACATAATTCTTCGTAATTTATTTACCAATAATATTTGTATATTTTTATGGCACACATGTGATACTTTGATACATTCATGGAATGTATAATGATCAAATCAGGTTATTGATCAGGTATTTAGGATATTCATCACCTCAAATATTTATCATTTATTTGTGTTGCGAACATTTCAAATCTTCTAGCTGTTTTGAAATACATATTGTTAATTATAATCACCCAACTGTGCTATCGAACACAGGTATTTATTTCTTCTAACTAATGTTTGCAACCGTTGACTAACCTCTCTTTATCCCCCTCCAACACACATAAACACATCCCAGTCTCTAGTAACCATCATTCTACACTCTACCTTCATGAGGTCAGCATTTTTTAGCTCCAACATATGAGTGAGAACATGTGGTACTTGTCAGGGTCTGCCTTATTTCTCTTATCTTAATGGCCTCCAGTTTCATCCATGTTGCTGCAAATGAAAAGATTTTTATTCTCTCTTATGGCTGAATAGAATTCCCTTGTGTATATACACCACATTTCCTTTACCATTCATCTGTTGATGGACACGCAGGTTGAGTCGATATTCTAGCTATTGTGAACAGTGCTGCAATAAACATGGGGTTGCAGGTCTCGCTTTGATATACTGATTCCCTTTTCTTTGGAGAAATACCCAAAAGTGGGATTTCTGGATCATACGGTAATTCCATTTTTAGTTGTTTGAGAAATCTCTACAATGTTTACCTTCATAGCTGTACTAAATTACACTCCCATCAACAGTATGTAAGAGTTCCCTTTTCTCAGTATCCTTGCAAGCATTTATTGTCTTTTTAATAATAGCTCTCCTAACTGGGGAAGATGACAACCTTGATTATTAGTGATGCTAAGCATTTTCTTCATAGACCTTTTGGCCATTTATACTTTAATTCTTATGAATTAAAAACACACATACAATATAACCCAGTCAGTTAGGCATGGATATGGTAACTATGAGATCGACTAACCCTGGGAAGTGGCAGGACCTGACCTATGCAAATGCTGTATCTTCCTGAACCCTTCCTCCAGAACTACTTTCATGTGACTAACTCTGTTTCCACTCTTTCATACTCTTTCTGTTGACATATTTCTCCCCCACTTTCATGTTCCTAACCACTCCATTTTAATCTCAGTGCACGACTGATTTTCAGTTTTGCTATTCTATGTGAGCACTGAACCCAAAAGGGACTTCCAATCTGTTTATCTACTAGATGATGATACAGAATAGAGAAATAAACATAACATTGAATTCATATATCTGTATTAGCCTTTTACAAATCAGATCAACTATGGCAATGAACTCTCACCATCCATCTTTTGCTTCATTAATATTATAAGCAAATCTATTCCTCTGGGCAGACACTAAACATGAGAGAAATTAACAAAGCTGCACTAATACAATCACAACGTCAATAATTTATAATCTGAGAAAGGAACTGGTAAACCACATTTTAATTATACAGGTTCATCATGACACATTACTTATGTGACATTTCAAAATTTGTTCACACAATAATTAATCCAGACAAGAAGGTTGTAATAAATCATAACCAGATACATTATACCAGCATACTTTTCTGTCAGCATATTTCTTCCTAGCCTACTGGACATTTGTAAGAATATCCCTGGGATCAGATATATTCATACTCATTCATTTACCAAGCTGTACAAGTATTTTTAAATATATTACTTTAATATGTTACCAATGAGAGAACAAGTTAGTCAGTAAACAAATAAAAAGCTGAAAATATTACTGTGTGTTCATGGATTTCATATTTGCTTCCAGGTTGCAATACACAGAAAAGTAGAGAGTAACTTAGAAATTAAAATCTGTTAAATTCAGGAACATGCTGGATAATTTTAAAAGTTGGGACAGCTATAAAGATGTAAAACCATGTTTCATGTGGGAAAAATAAAAGTTCCTAATAAGAGCATTAAAAATGTGAAGATGAATTTCTATCACTTGTGTTTCGACAGATCTTAAATTCATTATTGTCAATGTGCTTTCTTTTGGCAACAGTTCTAGTGATGAATCTAGTTTTAAAACACATAATATATGCTCAACCCTTTGACATTCTGGTCATCATGTTTCTTTACCAAGTTGGACACTTGAGAAGAAATGCTCTTTAACCAGTCGTCTATGTTTTTTTTTTTAAAAAAAGCAAATTTTAAAAAATGCCCATTAAAAAGTACTCCCACATGCATTAGCATGCATTAGCATATCTGATCATCTAAAGACAATTTATTTGGGACACATATTATCCCAATTTATAGTTGAAGATACTAATATCAGAGAGGTTTGGACTTGCCCAAGGTCACACAGTTTTAATTCTGAAAAGCTTGCAATAGCATAGTTAGCTTTTATACCACCAGACAACTGCTACAATTGGAGCAAATGCGCTTTGTTTACACTGGTATCACTAAGCCATGGAGCAGTGTCTCACACCCAGTAGTTTAAGGAATCTTTTGTAAATGAATGACCAGAGAAATGATTGAATGTCTGAGTCACTGTTGGGTTCTGTAAGAGAGATGATTTAGCTACCATTGGCAGGAAATGAATCCTTGCAGCTCATTACAGTGGCAGCTACAGCTCTAGAGATCTCATAAATTTTGAAGATTCCTGAAACATAAACACCTGAACTCCCAGTTGTAAGCTTCATTTAGAAATTTCCACCCCTTCCATGTGAGTCAAGTTGGATATAACTATGAGATGTTTCACATAAGCCTCGTGGTAACTCCAAGGCAAACATCTATAGTAGATACACAATAGAGAAAAAATAATAATCAAAGCATACTACTACAGAAAATTACATAATTACAAAGAAAGACTGCAAGAAGGAAAGAAAGGAATAATTACAAAATATCCAGACAACAATAAATAAAATATCTATAGTACATCTTTACCGATCAATAATTACTTTAAATGTAAATGGTCTAAAATTAATAAAATATACAGAGCAGCTACATCAATTTAAAACAGACCCAACTACATGCTGCCTAAAAGAGATTCATTTCACTTGTAAAGAAACATGTAGACTGAAAATGAAATGATGAAAATAGATATCCCACACAAATGGAAATTAAAATAGAGAAGGAGTAGCTGTTTACCAGATAAAATAGCCTTTATATTCAAAACTGTAAAAAGAGAAAATTTAACATTTCCCATACAAATGGAAATCAAAATAGAGCAGGAGTAGCTATTTATCAGATAAAATAGCCTTTATATTCAAAACTGTAAAAAGAGAAAATTTAACAACTCCCATACAAATGGAAATCAAAATAGAGCAGGAGTAGCTATTTATCAGATAAAATAGACTTTATATTCAAAACTGTAAAAAAAGAAAATATAACAATTATAAATACCTACGCACCACCCAACATCAGAGCACCTAAATGTATAAAGCAAATATTAACAGATATGAAGGGGAGACATAGACAGCAATACAATAATTGAAGGAGATTTCAATATCACACTTTCAGCAATAGGAAGATGATCCAGGAGAAAATTAATAAGAAAATGTTGGACGTCATCTATACTTTTTTGTTCACCTATACTTTCAATCAAAGGGACCTAAGAGATATATGTAGAACATTCACAGGATACATATTCTCCTCAAACCCACATGAAACATTCTCCAGGATAGATCATATGTTAGCTCACAAAACAAGATTAACAAATTTAAGATGAAAAATATATCAAAATCTTTTCTGACTATAATGGTATAAAAGTAGAAATTAATAACAGGAAAAAAAGACCTGGAATATTCTCAAATGTAAGAAATCAAACACCATGCATCTGAACACCCAATGTGCCAAAAAAACCCAAGAAATTATAAGGAAAATTTATAAGTAGATAGAGATAAAAATGGAAACAAAGCATACCAAAACTTATGGGACACAGCAGAAACAGCTGTGAAAGCAAAGTTTATAGCAATAAACATGTACATCTAAAAGAACAAAGATCACAAATAAACACCTCAACATTACACCAAAAGGAACTAGAAAAAAGAAGAACAAACTAAGCACAAACGTAGCAGAAGGAAGGAAACGATAAGTATCAGCGCAGAAATATATCAAATGAGAATAGAAAAAGTATAGGAAAAATATCCATACAACAAAGAGGTGGGTTTTTTTTTTTTTTTTTTTTTTTTGCAAAAATAAACAAAAGTGGAAAATCTTTAGCTACACCAACTAAGGCAGACAGAAGATTCAAATAAATGAAATCACAGGCCAGGCGCTGTGGCTCACGCCTGTAATCCCAGCACTTTTGGAGGCAGAGCTGGGCGGTAATGAGGTCAGGAGATCAAGACTATCCTGGTGGCGGGTGCCTGTAGTCCCAGCTACTTGGGAGGCTGAGGCCGGAGAATTGCTTGAACCGGGAGGTGGAGGTTGCAGTGAGCTGAGATCACACCACTTCACTCCAGCCTGGCAAAAGAGCGAGACTCCATCTCAAAAAACAAGCAAACAAAAAACACAAGTCAGCTCTTAACACTTCCCAGTTAAACCCGTCAGCACTCCCATTTCACTCAGGGTCAAGCTAAAGTCCTGATGATCATGAACGACCTCCCGGCTCCTTCCACTCTGTGCCTCAGCTGCTCTTCTTGGCCACGCTGACCTCCTTGCTGTTTCTTGAACACAGTAGGTCAGTGGTTCTTAACTGGGGATGACTGCATCCCCCAAGAGTCATTTGGAAAGATCTAGAGATATTTTTGGATGTCACAACGGGTAGGGGGTGCTACTGGCATCTTGTGGGTAGAGACTGGGGGTCCACTAAACATCCCATAATGCACAGGACAGAACCCAACAATGAAGTTTCAGCCCAAAATATCAATGATGCTGAGGTTGGAAAACCCAAGCCCAGGCATAGTCCTGACCCAGGACTTTTGCATATGCCATTCCCACTGCCTAGAAGGCTCTTCTCCCACACCAGGCATGGTGGCTTATGCCTGTAATCCCAGTACTTTGGGAGATGAGGCAGGTGGATCACTTGAGGTTGGGAGTTGGAGACCAGCACGGCCAACATAGTGAAACCCCGTCTCTACTAAAAATACAAAAATGAGCTGGGTGTGGTGGTGCACACCTGTAATCCCAGCTACTCGGGAGGCTGAGGCAGGAGAATCACTTAAACCCCGAAGGTGGAAGTTGCAGTGAGCCAAGATTGTGCCATTGTACCCCAGCCTGGGCAACAGAGCAAGGCTCTGTTTCCAAAAAAAAAAAAACAAAACTCTTCTCCCAGACACCTGCACGGCTCACTGTCTTTCCTTAAGATCTCGGCTTGAATGCCAAGCCTTCCCTCACTAGGCATGCCATCGTGCTCTGTCCCCCTCGCCCTAGATTCCTGTTTGGGCCTCACCTCTATCAGCACATCACCCCAAGAGAGCAGGGCCCTTGTCTGTTTCTTTCACCTAATCCCCAGTACCTAGAACAGAGCATGGCCCATAGCTAGTGCTCCATCAATGAAGTGAGTGAATGACAACCAATACAAATACTGCCCAGGGCATATTCTCTCCCTTCTTATGGAGTTTCAGGGCTGGCTGAGATTTTTTGGCCACAAAGACCAAGCCATGGAATTGGGGGCTGTAGATGATAATGATCTGGGACTGATATATGCGGCACAGAATTGAGCAAAGCCGATGAGGCTGAATCGTGGAAATGCCGTTGTCCCCATCTGCAGGAGGTGCAGGTCCATGCTGTACAGGTCCCCACCTGCAGCAGGTACAGGAGCATCCTGGGAACCTTCCTGGTAGAGCCCCAGCCCAACCTATCCCACCCTTCCATCCCAGGCTGGAAACCTGCACCACCCCTCAGATGGAAGGCGGCAGGAGCCCCATGCAGCTTCTCCCTAAAAACATGAGGCTGGTTTCCATGGGTGTCATTCTGTACCTGTGGAGGCAGGGAGGGCTTTCCTGGAACCAGGGGGAGGCGGCACCATGTATCATGATGCAATCACTCCTGGCAGCTGCAGGGCACAAGAGGCCAGTTCCAGGAGACCCCTGACCTGGCCAGCCTCTGCATCGGAGAGGCCAGAAGCAGAAGCTGCAGTAGGAAATCTCTCCCACTGAACAAACCGTCCTGCTACTTGCTGGCTCGTGTGTGACCCTGCAGGGGTCTTGTTCTTTCCATGTCCCATGGCTAATAATCCAGGGGAAGGCAAACCACGGCCCAGAGACCAAATCCTGCCTACTGCCTACTCTTATCAATAAAGTTTTATTGGAACACAGCCAAATCCATTTATTTTTATATTTCACGTTTTGAGCAGTTGTGACAGAAACTGTCTGGCCCACTAGCCTAAAATATGCACAACTGGTCATTTATGAAAAAGTTAATGAACCTCTGATATAAATTATCATCTATCTCAGTCTTCCCGGAGAGTGAAGGGGGTGTTATTAATTTCACTGTGGCCGGGCACAGTGTCTCACGCCTGTAATCCCAGCACTTTGGGAAGCCGAGGTGGGCAGATCACTTGAGGTCAGGAGTTTCAGACCAGCCTGGCCAACTTGGCAAAACCCCATCTCTACCAAAAAGTATGAAAGTAGCCAGGTGTGTGGTGGGTGCCTGTAATCACAGCTACTCAAGAAGCTAAGGCAGGAGAATTGCTTGAACCTGGGAGGTTGCAGTGAGCCGAGATTGCGCCACTCACCGCACTCCAGCCTGGAAGACACAGTGAGACTCCATCTCAAATAATAGCAAATACTTATTAGAATATATATTATATATTTATTTTTAATTATGTAACTACAATAATTATCATAACCATTATAATCAATAATAAATATTTCACTGTGACAAGTGTAATTAGATTAGTGGTTCTTGATCCTTAACACATAGTTAGAATCTCTTGAAAGATTTTCTAAAAATCAAAGCTCTCATGGCTCAGCCCAGATCCATTAAATCCACTCTCACAATCAGCTGCTGTGATGATTGATATGCCCATTTTGCAGATGGAAACACGGAGGCTGAGAGAGATGATCTACTTGTCAGGATCAACCAGCTAGTCAGTGCTGGGGCTGGGATTTGGACCTGGGCAGTCCAATGCCATAGGCTAGGCTTTTTACCACTAGGTGAGTGTTTTTCAGGTACACAGTTTGCCCAGGTTCTTCAGTACAAGCGGGAGGGTGGCTTGGTCCATGGGGTGACAAAAGGATGGGGTGGAGGGGCAAGCCCAAGTAACTTGAGTTTGGAGAGCTTCATCGTGCAATAATGCTTACAATGATGCTATCTTCTTTTTTCATTTCTTTCTTTCTTTTTTTTTTTTTTTTCTGAGATGGAAGCTCACTCTGTAGCACAGGCTGGAGTACAGTGGCATGATCTTGGCTTACTGCAACCTCCACCTCCCGGGTTCAAGTGATTCTCCTGCCTCAGCCTCCTGAGTAGCTGGGATTACATGCTATCACACCTGGCTAATACTTGCATTTCAGTAGAGACAGGGTTTCACCATGTTGGCCAGGCTGGTCTTGAACTCCTGACCTCATGATCCGCCCACCTCGGCCTCCCAAAGTGCTGGGATTACAAGCATGAGTCACCATGCTCGGCTTGCAATGATGCTTTTATCTAGCTTGACCAAAATGCTGCCATGCTTATCATCTTGGACTTTCTGCATGAGGACAAGGACCTGGTCTGTTAGAGGAGGAGTCCCCAACCCCCAGCTCACAGACTGGTACCAGTCTGCAGCCTCTCAGGAACTGGACCATACAGCAGGAGGTGAGAGGAGGAAAGGCAAGCATTGTGTCACCTGTGTTTATAGCCACTCCCCATCACGTGCATCACTGCTTGATCTCCGCCTCCTGACAGATCAGCAGTGGCATTAGATTCTCATAGAGGCATGAACCCTATTGCGAACTGCGCATGCGGGGTATCTGGGCTGCATGCTCCTTATGAGAATCTCATGTCTGATGATCTGTCACTGTCTCCCATCACTCCCAGATGGGACCGTCCAGTTGCAGGAAGACAATCTGAAATCATTATTTCATTACATATTACAGTGTAATAATAATAAATGTACAATAAACATAATGTGTTTGAATCATCCCAAATCCATGCACCCCACCCCGGGCCATAGAAAACCTGTCTTCCAGAAAACCAGTCCCTGGTGTCAAAAAGCTTGCGGACCACTGTGTTAGCATGTTCCCAACAGCGCCTTTAGGTATTCAACTCAACCGTCAGCACCTCTAACTTTCACAGAGATGGGAGGGGAGGCTGAAATTTCAAATTCTCTAATGGCAAGGTTGGTTTCTTGGCAACCAGCCCCACTGAGGCTGTCCAGGTGCCCCCAGCCATCAGTCATCTCATTAGCATATAAAGATACATCACTTCATACATTCCAAAGGCTTAGCACTCTGCCTCAGGACACTGAGGCAGAGACCACACATAAACTCTTATTATGTTCCAGTAACCCACAGAATGGAAGAAAACATCTGCACAGTAGATACTTCATAAGTGTCTGTTATCCAGAATGTATAAATAACTTTTACAACTCAACAACAAACACAATCCAATCTAAAAACTAATGAAGCACTTTAACACACACTTCACCAGCAAGTGCTTGAGAGATGCTTAACATCATTAGTCATAATTAAAACCATAAAGAGATACCCCTTAACTCACACTAGAATAGTTATACTAATGTAGCACATATACACCATGGAATACTATGCAGCCATCAGAAAAAATGAGTTCGTGTCCTTTGCAGGGACATGGATGAACCTGGAAACCATCATTGTCAGCAAACTGACACAAGAACAGAAAATCAAACACTGCATGTTCTCACTCATAGGTGGGTGTTGAACAATGAGAACACATGGACACAGGGAGGGGAGCATCACACACTGGGGTCTGTTGGGGGGGGAAATAGGGGAGGGACAGCGGGGGGTGGGGAGTTGGGGGAGAGATAGCATGGGGAGAAATGCCAGATATAGGTGATGGGGAGGAAGGCAGCAAATCACACTGCCATGTATGTACCTATGCAACAATCTTGCATGTTCTTCACATGTACCCAAAACCTAAAATGCAATTTAAAAAAGTGGTATAAAGTTACGATGGCACAAAAAACACCATTTGAAATTAAAGCACTTTAACATTATCTTGAAAAAAAAAAAAGTGTTGACAAAGATGTGTGGAAACTTGAACTATTAAACACTGCTTGTGACAATATGAAATGGTGCAGCATATGTGTCAAATAATTTGGAATTTCTTCAAACAGTTACAAATAGATTTACCAAACGACTCAGTGATTCCATTCCTAGCTATATACCCCAAAGATCTGAAAACAGGTGTTCAAACAAAAACTTGTATGCTCTTTAAATGTGTCAAGATCATAAATATGCAGGAAAGTCTTGGGAACAGTGTCAGGAAAACTGGATCAGAATGAAAAAACACATTACAGTCCCAGGCGGGGCAGGAGGGAAAAGTGAAATGAGTTTGTGAACCAAATTATCACGTAGGAACCATGCTGATTTCCTGATCTAAGGGTTATGTGGTGGTAACCTGGGAGAGTGTCCATGCTTTCGGTAAAATATACCAGAGTATTTTGTGGGACACTGCAAATCTGGTACAGCAATAACTGCTGGGGACTCTAAGAAAAGAAACAGGTTATATTTTGCACTGCTACTGGAAGTTTCCTAGAAGTATGACATTATTAAAAAGTAAATTACTTTTTAAAACAACCATATCAATACTCTGCCAGAAAAGCAGAGACATCATCAAAATCCACTATAGAGGCTACGCTTCATCCAAAGCTGTGAACCCTTATGAAAGCCTCAATGTCAACAGATTCCACTTAGTAGATACTATTATATTTATTAGTATTAGAGGCTACGGTGTGAATACATCAGTGTTACGGCACAGTGTAGATATTAGTGTTAGGGCATGGTGTACATATTACATTGGTGTTGGAGAACAGTGCAGATATTACATTAGCATTAGGGCACCGTGTGGATAGTATTACATTAGTATTAGAAGCAACGGTGTGGATATCATATTAGCATTAGAGTATGGTGTGGATATTATATTGGTGTTAGGGCGTGGTATGGATATCATCGTAATGTCAGGGCGCGGTGTGATTATTACATCAGAGGCCACTGTGGGAACATATCTTAGCAGCCACTGTGTCTGGGATATTGACAATGATATCAGGGTGTAGTCGTAATGATGAGATTTGGGGGATTTCATTTTTCTAGATGAATTTCTTCCTTTGCTGAGTACTCTAAAGACTCTCTTCTCTGCACTCAGGGCCATGGAAAGGAAGCTTTTTACTCACCAATGAACAAGACTTAGTTGACATGACCCTCGTGCTGCCCTAAGGAAGTCGAAGCTCCTCTCTGCTTCTGGCACCTAAGAGGGAAGTTCGTGAGGAGTGGGTTCGCGCGCCCTCTGGTGGCGCCAGAGCTCAGCACAGACACTCTTGCTCAGTTTCTTGGCAGATGTGCACCCCCACCTGGCTATCCTGAAATACCTATAAAATTCAATATTCAGTTTATTCATTGTAATAATTTTGGAAACTCAAGCCAAAATGAAGCCCACTGTAGCCATATCCTTCCCAAAAATGGTGATGGAAGACGTTGGAAGCCATCTAGAATGAAATGAATATATACACAAAATAAGAAAAGCAAAAACCTACTCAAAATAGACCAGAGACTGTAATTTGAAATGCAAAACTATAAAAAAACTAAAAGAAAATCTAGATGACATTGGGTTTGGTGTTGAGTTTTAACACACAACATCAAATGCCAATTCATGAAAATATTGATAACAGACTTTATAAAACTAAGTATTCTACTGTGAAAAACTGTATTCAGAGAACAAAAAGACAAGAGAGACGTGAGAAGATATTTACACAGTATATATGTGATTTTAAAACTGGGTAAATATCTGAACAGGATACTCAACCACAGCAAATATACCGATAGCAGGCTGGGCATGGTGGATGCCGATCTCTACTAAAAATACAAAAATTACCCAGGCGTGGTGGTGCATGCCTGTAATCCCAGCTACTGGGAGGCTGAGGCAAGACAATCGCTTGAACCTGGGAGGCAGAGGTTGTGGTGGGCCAAGATCACACCATTCCTCTGCCTTATTGTATACGTAAAAATACACATTCACTAAGACTAAATTGTATTCAGTGGAAGGCTGATCAAGGATTCAAAAGAACGCAACCTTTTGTTTTATCTACTTCTGACCTAGAAGCACCCCCACTTCCTACTTCCAGTTGTCCCACCTTACCGAACCAAACGACTGTACATCTTACACATATTCATTGGTGTCTCCTGTCTCTCTAAAATGTATAAAAGCAAGCTCTACCCTGACCACCTTGGGCCCATGTTGTCAGGACCTCCTGAGGCTGTCATGGGCATGTCCTTAACCTTGGCAAAATAAGCGTTCTAAATTGCCTGAGACCTGACTCAGATATTTTGGGATCACAATCCACAGTCACCATGGTGTGACAGTTGACTCCAGCAGTCAGTACAGAGACGTGCTATACAGGTTTGTAGCCTGGGAGCAATGGGCTATACCGTATAACTTACGTGTGGAGTGGGCTACACCATCTAGGTTTTAAAAGGAACTCTGTGGTGTTCGGACAAGGATGAAATCACTAAGGACTAATTTCTCAGAAAGAATCCACATTATTTGGAGATGCTTGAGTGTATTTTAAATGGTTAAAGCCTAGGAGAAGAAAAAAAGAAACTCAACTCTTGTTATGGTTTAATAACAAAGCTTAATAGAGTTAACATATTTCATCTAAGACGCTAATGATTAACAGACATTATTTTATGCACCATCACAAATAGGTTGCCAATTAAACCGACTTTCTGAATAACAACAAAAATGTGAATTAACTTCTATTAATGCCAGTAAAGTAAAATGAAAATGAACTATGGTTTTGACATGTTAAAGCAAAACAGGAGGAAGCCATTAGCCTGAGGTCTTGCCTAAGCAAACGGAAACCGAATTGGAGGCATTTAAACTGACTTAAAAACGTTAACAAACGAACCAGTCAATGACAAAAAGCCCAGCTGCCAGTTGGCTGTATGACTAGGGCCGCTGAGGGACCCATCCCCCACAACAGGCAGTCGCCCAGCTGGAGCCAAGGAGAAACCTCACTTAGCTGCCACCACTAAGAGCTGGAAGCCCCAAGCCCTGTTTTCCTTTCTGGTGCTTCAGGCGTGATTCAGGAATCATTCCTTTGCTCAAATAAACTGCTTAAATTTATTTTGCCTAAAATTCGTCTAACCCCTAAATCCTAACGCCTAACCGGTAACCCCCAATGCTAACCCTAACCCCTAGCCCTAATCCTCCCCCTAAGCCCTAACCATACGTCAATTTCCACGTTTGCACTGATACGTCAGTGTGGATGATTCACAGTGCTGTATCGGCCAGGCCGCGTGAGCAGTGCAGATTTTACAGTCACATTTGTGGACTGAGGCCGTGCATAGCATCACAGCTGTTTTCTACACGAGCACTGCGGGTGTTGTATTCGCATTTCGGATGTCACATCTGCCTTAGGAACGCTCTGTTTGTGTTGTGAGACTGCGGTGTGCACCTCGCACTGCAGCCGCCTGGCCTCGGGTGGGGAGAGCCCCGCTGCGCAGGATTTAGAGGGGCTTTCGGTGTCCAGTTTGCCACACTGAGATCTTCTTACTAGTCTCTGACCCTAAGCAGTCGGGCTACAAACAGGAAGGATTTTACTCACTGTGGATGCGGCCCAGAGTTGTCCCAAAGTGAGGCTGTGCCCCGCTATGTCTATGCTGCGGAGAACGCAGCTCCGCACTCGCAGTGCCTCCCAGGTCTGTACTGGGGAAAATACAACTGGGCAGACAGCTGTGACGCAATGCATGCCCGGCGCTGTGACGCCATCTGAAAAGGCGGGCTGGGCGCCCCCCTACTGGCGGATGGGCAGTGCAGGGCCCTCTTGCTACTGGTGATGTGCCGCTGCCCCCTTGTGGCGGCTAGGGCCACTGCAAGGCCCTCTTACAGTAAGACCCAAGCCCCAGGGAATGTGCAGAGGAGGACGCAGCTCTATCCTCTAATTGCCCCGCCAGGTCTACTGAGGAGAACACAACTCTGCAGACAGCTGTGACGTGACACAGGGCGGGGCTGTGACGCGATGCACATAGGCTGCGCAGCCTCAGGAATCTGAAAAGGTGGGCTTGGGTGCCCACTCCTGGTGGCGGGCCACTGCAGGGCCTTCTTGCTCACAGTGTAGTGGCAACATGCAACCTGCTGGCAGCTAGGGCAACGCAGCGTCCTCTTGCTCACGGTGTGGTGCTTGTGCAGCTGGGATAGGGGGCTGTGCATAAGTACATAATGTGCACCTATGTGTACACGTGTACATAATGTACACATATATGAGCACGGCGGGTGTTACATTCGTGTTTTGGATGTCATATCTGTCTTAGGAATATTATGTAATATGAATATGAACATATGTACATATAATGTGCACATGTATGTACACGTGTACATATTGTACATCTGTACATAATATGCACATTATGTACACATGTACATATTGTATATCTGTACATAAAGTGCATAATGTGCACATGTATGTACACGTGTACATATTGTACGTATGTACATAACGTGTACATTGTGTACACGTGTACATATTGTATTATCACAATAAATGTATATGTACATAATGTGTACACAATACATACGTACATAACGTGTGCAATATGTACATTCATTGCTATATGTGTTATATATATTATTGTGATTATATACGTTATTGTGATTAGATATGATAATATTGTGATATACAATAAACATACATATTGTACGGATTATGTACATTTATTGTACAGATGTATTGTGTACACATATGTACATCACAATAAATGTACATATTGTGCATATTATATACATTTTTGTAATATCCCAATAAATGTAAACATTATGAGTACATTCCGGGATATTACTTTTAGTATATCAGATAAAAATTACTCCTAATATCAAAGTGGGTATACACCCATATGTGTACATTTGGTGATATTGTCCATCATATCCTAAGTAGATATTACTCTCATTGTGAAAGCAAGTGTACACTCCGTGATTGTTTCAACATCACAGGCGGTGTGCAATGCTTCTGGGATATAGTTCCTAATATCCTGGGGAGAGAGGATTATTATGCGCTCAATATCGCGGGAAGTGTACACCACCACTTTAATATTGTTTCTAATATCCAAAAACGGAGACGATATTACTCCAAATATCTCAGGAAGCGTACAAACTCCCAGTGATATTGTTCCTAATATCTAGGGGATGAGAGATGATATTACTCACAATGTGACTGGGGCTGTACACCCCGACCTCTGTTATTGTCCCTAATAGCCAGGGAAGGAGAGGATGATATTACTGGACATATGGTAACACTCTCAATATGAAAGAGGTGTACACCACGCTCTGATATGGTAACGAATGTCCACACACAAAAATTATTATATTGAATTAAACATTGCAAGGGGTGAAACACCCCCTGTGATTTCAATTCTAATGTCAAGGGGGGGCAAGGATGACATTTTTGTCAATATTGCAGAGGTGTAAGTAGAACTAGTGTTATTGTGCCTAATATTAAAAAAAAATAGAATAACGTGATCATCGCCCTATGATAAGGTTCCCAGTGTCTTATAACACCAAATGTGCAAAATAGCCGGTCCGTAGCAGCCAGGGGGGCCCGGGGGGCTGCTACGAGCCCTCTGGCCAGGGTTTATTCATACATCTTGCCCCTATGCGCTCAGAAGTCCAAACCGAATGGGAGATCCAACACTGGTCCCCAAGATCCCAGCTTGCTGTGTGACCTTGGACAAGTAGTCACATCGCTGAACCTGGGTTCTAGAACTGCGTGAGATTATTCTTCGGTGCTCATCGGTATGGATACAAACACAAGGTCCTTCTTTTTTTTCTCTCTCTATCCCTCAAGGCGAGTTGGGCAAGCTCGCTTTTTTCTTCCCACCAGGGCCATAGCCAGCTCTAGCCCTTGTGGAGGAAGAAATCAGGTCCCGGCTGCTAAAGGTGTTCTCCCCACCCCCCAACCCCCGGGTGTGACCTGTTCTTCCGGGGCACACTAGCCCAGCGTCCCCCAGGGCTCCGGAGAGAGCTCCTCACCCTCCCGCTTCGCGGTGCCTGGTCCCTGCAGTCCCCACGCGCTGGGACGCTTTGGGAAGTGCGAGATGGAGCTGGAGCGAGAAAGCGAACGCAAGGCAGGGCTGGTGACAGGTATGTGTGTGGGCGCCGGCCGGAGGCTGTGTTGGGGAGAGAGAAACTTTGGGGGAGACGGTGGGGGAAAGGGGAGGTGCCAGAGAAAGCAGTGGGTCACTCGCCCACTGACCATTAGTCTCTCTCCCTCTTCCACGTCCCCATCTCACCTTCTCCCTCGACTTCTGCATCTCACTTCCCTCTCTCTCTTCTCCAAGCATCCTCCCTACGCGTCTGCACCCGCTCCTCCCTCGCACCCTCCCGCGCCTAAGGGGACCTCCTCGGGAGCCAGCTCGGTCCAGTCTCCCAGCGCTGTCACGTCCTAGAGCCTGTTCGGCTGAGCCGGCAGCATGTGGAACGCGACGCCCAGCGAAGAGCCGGGGCTCAACCTCACACGGGCAGACCTGGACTGGGATACGTCCCCCGGCAACGACTCGCTGGGCGACGAGCTGCTGCCGCCCTTCACTGCACCGCTGCTGGCGGGCGTCACAGCCACCTGCGTGGCGCTCTTCGTGGTGGGCATCGCTGGTAACCTGCTCACCATGCTGGTGGTGTCGCGCTTCCGCGAGCTGCGCACCACCACCAACCTCTACCTGTCCAGCATGGCCTTCTCCGACCTGCTCATCTTCCTCTGCATGCCCCTGGACCTCGTTCGCCTCTGGCAGTACCGGCCCTGGAACTTCGGCGACCTGCTCTGCAAACTCTTCCAATTCGTCAGCGAGAGCTGCACCTACGCCACGGTGCTCACCATCACAGCGCTGAGCGTCGAGCGCTACTTCGCCATCTGCTTCCCGCTGCGGGCCAAGGTGGTGGTCACCAAGGGCCGGGTGAAGCTGGTCATCCTCGTCATCTGGGCCGTGGCCTTCTGCAGCGCGGGGCCCATCTTCGTGCTAGTCGGGGTGGAGCACGAGAACGGGACCGACCCTCGGGACACCAACGAGTGCCGCCCCACCGAGTTCGCGGTGCGCTCTGGACTGCTCACGGTCATGGTGTGGGTGTCCAGCGTCTTCTTCTTCCTTCCTGTCTTCTGTCTCACGGTCCTCTACAGTCTCATTGGCAGGAAGCTGTGGCGGAGGAGGCGCGGCGATGCTGCCGTGGGCGCCTCGCTCAAGGACCAGAACCACAAGCAAACCGTGAAAATGCTGGGTGGGTCTCAGAGCGCGCTCGAGCTTTCTCTCGCGGGTCCCCTCCTCTCCCTGTGCCTTCTCCCTTCTCTCTGAGTCTCCATCTCTATTTCCCCCTGAGCCTCTACCTCTTTTTTCAGTTTCTCTGGACCTCTGTCTCTCTACATGTCTCTCAATTATTCTCTCACCTTGCTTTCTTGAGTGATGTCTTTGGTCTCTCAATCTCTCTGTCTCTGTCACTCTCTCTCCTCCCCCTTTGTGAGTGTCTTGACTCTTTCTTACCGTCTCTATCTCTTTGTGTCTCTTTCTTCCTGTCTCTCCTTTCTCTCTTTCATGCAAAAATGTCCCACATTTGTATTTCCCTAAAATGAATCTTATATCGGCCCAGAAACTCTTTAAAATTGAGATATCTTATAAAAGTCTATTGTGGTCTTAAGCGTTAAAAGTGAGGACTGACTTCCTGCCTCAAATAGGATTTGTGAATATCTAAGTTACATTAAGAAAAGCAGGGCTTGGATCTAGAAAGTACTCAGGGGTAAATTCAACCACAGACATGATCGATTTGGATAAACCTATTAGAGACTATTCATTTTTCTTTCAATACTATGATTTGTTTTCTGCTCTGCATTTTTTCAGATAATTGCATCAATTCTGTTTACCCTGTTGCTGTTGATACAGCTTTGTAAGGAAGTCAGTGACAAATCGGTAGTCTCATTTGCTTTCATGATTACCTGCCTCTTCAGGTAGGATAGAGTAGGATAAGGTAAAGACAAACTAGAATAAACAAACCTCCAACGGGAGAAAAAAGAGACTTGTGGAAACCCACAGAATTTACCACTTCCCCAAATGACCCTTCAGGAACATCTGGGTCCAATGTCATAACTGGATTTGCAGAATGTTTATTGCACAAATTCAGTGTCTTTAAGTATATGTGTTTGGCATAAGTGAGTAATAAAAATGTGTTTATATCCCAGCAAAATATTAATTCTACTTGCATTTTCAAAACCAAGGTCTGTATTATTTAGATATTATAGTCAAGATTTCATGCTTATTGAAATATTTTAAGGCTTCTTAGAAGTCATTCCAGGATGATTTCATATTTCCAATTTCACAGTTCCTGGATCCTGCATTATTCAAGGAATGCCAAAGATTCTATTTTCTGGACCAGTGATTCTCATGATATGACTCACAGGTTCTAAGCCCACTAGTGTTAGAGGACTCTAAGCTCTCACCTGTGAGATTCAGATTGTTATTGTGGCAGTTAAGTTGCTACTATAAACTTAGTTTTAAGGATGAGTCTAATATTTCCTCCAATTTTATTTTCAAGCCATTAATTTCCTCATTGGTGTCTCAACACGAATGTTAACTTTCTTCTTCCTGGACAATTTGAAGGGGGATCGCTAAAGTGTTACAAAGACTAAAAAATTATTTGCTATTATTTTTCCCTGATTTCTGACTTTCAAACAACCTAAAAACTTAGACACCGTTAAAAATTATCTTACACAGGCAAAATGAAGACTTGGATGGATGATAATTTAAATGAGTTGGTTTAATAACAGCCTTACTTATATCTACTGTAGGTGGTATAGAATCACCAATCTCAGTGATTCTTAATCCTGATTGTATGTTCCATCCTCTGTGAAACCTTAGAAAAAAAGAAAAGGAAAAGCATATACCCTGATCTCCCTCTTAGAGATTTAAATTGACCGAGTCTATACTACATCCAAGGAATCTGCATTGTTTACAGAAGTGCCCCACGAGACTCGGATACCCAGCTGTGGTTGGGTACAACAACTTTATGTGTGTGTCTGACACATAACAACGGCTGGACTATTGTGAATAAATGGTCTAGTCAGTTGAGTCAATATGTCAACTCAACACAAAATCACTCAGATAGTTGTTAAATAGAAATGACTGGGAAGTTCAGTAAAAACTGTTGAACTGTTGGTCCAGACAGACTGAATCTTTGCTAAAACGTAGGAATGAGGAAGAACAGAACACACTGTTTCTCTGAAGTCAATGGTCATAGTCCATGAAACAAAACAAAGTCTTAAAAATCGAATGTGATTCGCTATGACATTTCTTGAGCTGATTATCTCTCTCCCATTGTCCTTTTAGCTGTAGTGGTGTTTGCTTTCATCCTCTGCTGGCTGCCCTTCCACGTAGGGCGATATTTATTTTCCAAATCCTTTGAGCCTGGCTCCTTGGAGATTGCTCAGATCAGCCAGTACTGCAACCTCGTGTCCTTTGTCCTCTTCTACCTCAGCGCTGCTATCAACCCTATTCTGTACAACATCATGTCCAAGAAGTACCGGGTGGCGGTGTTCAGACTCTGGGATTCGAACCCTTCTCCCAGAGAAAGCTCTCCACTCTGAAGGATGAAAGTTCTCGGGCCTGGACAGAATCTAGTATTAATACGTGACCTAGCACATTGCTGATTACAGTCACTGCTTATTCTAAACCAGAAGCCGTAGCACAGCAGAACTTGGGAGGAAGCTGAAGGTTCATTTTGGAATTAGGAACATGTAGGTCCTGAAACAACTGGGAGGGAAAAAAGATATCATTTGTAGGATGTGAGCAGTTTGATTTGATTGCACACTTATTAGTGCTCTCATACACTATTTCTGCATATTCACTGCCTATGATTTTTCATTCTGCTGTGGGTGCTGGTGAGGGCTTTGCAATTCAGAGAAAGGAGGAAGGGCAGAGTGAGGAGTTAGGGCACTTCACGGTGAGTAAAGACAAATTTGCTTTGCTTTTTCAAATGATCAAAATTATTTGGTTAAAAGAATGACATTACAATAAAAATTTTAAAACATCACTTTTAAAAACCAGCAATTTTCATAAAGCTCTAGAGCAGTGCTGTCCAAGAGAAATATAACATAAGGCACATGAAAAAACTATTAAAAATAAATTTACATTCTTTTTTTCACACTAAGTATTTGAAATCTGGCATGCTTTTTACACTTACAGAATCCCTCAATTTGGACACTAAGTTTTCATCAGTAACAGTTGATGTATTTAGAGTTCATAAAATTTTCACATAAAATGTAGATTCAACAACGTAAGTTGTCTAAACACACTTTAAAGTTTTCCAATAACTGAAATAACTGTAAACTTTTAAACTTAAAATTAATTAAAGTTAAAAATTCAGTTCTTCAGCTGCACTAGCTACACTGCAAGTATCCAGTAGCTTGAAGTTACCACATGGAGCAGTGTAGCTCTAGAGTATATACAAAATTATCATTCACCTTACAGAAAATGTTTAAAAATAAACACTCTTTTCCTAAAATGTTTTTATAGTGACGTGCGCACAGCAGACTTTCAGAGTGATGGATACTAAAACATCATACCTAAATATCCTGTTCTGTGTGGTCAGAAGAGAATGGATATGAAATGTGTAACACATTTTTAAATTGAGTTGCATGTGTTAATATTCAGAGAATGGAACTTTATAAAAATTATGGGTAACCACAAACTGCCTTATATGGCTTAACAAAAGTTTTTAAGCCAATCATAAGGCTTTGATTTGTGAATTAGGGAGTAATTTGTAATGTACTCTGGCAAGCTTACAAGAAAGTTAATGAACGTAGAAATTTTTCAAGTGATGAAGGCAGGCCCATGTGAAAAACTCAGAATCCTCTAAATGCTACTGCTTATTGATATTAAAAACTTTCGAAGATCTTATAACCATTTATTTTAAAATACCTATGTTGTGTCCTGTCTCCAAATTAGTTTTGCTGCTTATATCCCATTGCTTATCTGATAGATATGAGCGCCTGGATTTCCAGACCCTCTCTTAACTGTAATTGTGAATGAGTAAGCATCTCCAACTAAATATTGTGCATTTGGTTATAAGTATATAATTTTCATTTATGTTGGCATTGCTTCCTATTTAGTCAAGCCATTAATTTCCTCATTGGTATCTCAACACGAATGTTAACTTTCTTCTTCCTGGACAATTTGAAGGGGATTGCTAAAGTGTTACAAAGACTAAAAAATTATTTGCTATTATTTTTCCCTGATTTCTGACTTTCAAACAACCTAAAAACTTAGACACCGTTAAAAATTATCTTACACAGGCAAAATGAAGACTTGGATGGATGATAATTTAAATGAGTTGGTTTAATAACATAACTCTGCATACTAAAGGTATTAACCCAAAAATAACTTTTTCATAATCCTGTGCAATACTGAGTCATACAAGCAGTTCCTTCGTGAAGTTACTAGTTCACAACTATGGAATGGATGGAGCCATTTAGGGAAATTCCTGCCATGACTATTTTTTCCTTCATCAAAAAGAAAGACGATCTTGATGAAATAATTGATTGACTATTTAGTTTGGAATTATCCAAACACAATCATAATTAGAATTATTTCTCCAGAAAAATATTTCTGAGATCCATTCTGACACTAAACCTGCACCATGAATGTGGTCTAAATACAGAACGTTAGCAAGCTCATTATTTAGTTCATTCTTAAGAGTGCATCAATATTTAAAAAAACAAAAACAAAAAAACACTGACTCATTTAAGTCCATGGGATACTAATTAGGGCATTGAACATTACTGTCCTGGAGAGAGCCCAATAAATGCTAAAGAGGAAGTTCAGCTTCCTGAAGCCTTAGAATTTTTGTCTACAAGTATATCCTACTTGAGAAGACACAAACAAGAAAACCTTGACCTCCATTACACAGTTGATTTCTTTGGAGAAAAAAATCCCAACTTTTAATTCATTGCTTAGCCTCCTCTCCTGTGGGTTCATGTCTCGTCTTGGCCTAACTCACTTCCAGGGAGTAGTTAACATAGTAGGGACCACCATTGTCCTTCACCGGTGTTAATCTGGAAACTCAGAGGATATACTCAGAGAAAGAGATCTTTAATTTGTCTTCTTATACCATTGCCTTTTTATTGCTTGTAACTTCTTTATTTTATCATATTCCTTAAATCATTTAAAACTCAGGAAAAGGAGGAACTGACACTGAGGAATATTGTTTGTAAAAGTCCATCATTTCCTAAGCATTTGGTATGTGCCTGATATGTTCTAAACTCTAACAATTAATAAGCCAAGGATTTTATCTTTAAGAAGCTCACAATCACTTGTGTGTTATGTTGCAGTAGGCAGCTGATAAATTCTTTAAATTGTGAAGTAAACAGGTTGACGCTGGATCAAGGGACTGGCTGTTCATCCCGTTGTGTTGCTGTGTATTTGGCTCAAAATAAATTCAAGATGGGCTGTTCCTCCATCAACTGCTCAATTTTGTAGACACAGTTAATGTGTCTGCTAGCGGTAATTACACTCAACACATTCCTCATTAATGTAGGGAAAGTAAAGTGATCTTTTTTTACTCTGAGTTTCCGTTTTTCCTGGTTATCTTGCAATGAGGTGTTTGTTACCACACCTTACACTGTGGCACAAAATCAAGTGTTGGATCATTTTCATTACAGGGAGTAACTGTTATATAAGAACTTTTTTTTTTTTTTTTTTGAGGCAGAGTCTCTTACTGTCGCCCAGGCTGGAGTGCAGTCGCATGATCTTGGCTCACTGCAGCGTCTGCCTCCCGGGTGTATGAAATTATCCTGCCTCAGCCTCTCTAGTGGCTAGGATTACAGGCGCACACCACCACACCTGGCAAATTTTTTATATTTTTAGTAGAGACAGGGTTTCACTATGTTGGCCATACTGGTCTCGAACTCCTGACCTCATGATTTGCCCCCATCGGCCTCCCAAAGTGCTGGGATTACAGGTGTGAGCCACTGCACCCGACCATAAGTAAGAACTTTTAAGTAATTGCTTTACATGTTCATTGCCATAAGTTATTCAAAATGAGAAGTTTCACTGTAATGAGATTTAGAAACACCTCTAGTGCCTGGCCACACCTTGAAAATGATTTTATAGTCAACTTTTTATTGCAGTGCAGGTTGATGTGATGAGATTTGACTTGAATTTCCACTTTTTCATGCTAACACTTTTATTAAGAATCTCATATCATTACAAGCATTCTGTAATTTTTAGTTCAACATTGACAGTTTTAGCTTTTTTTGTTTTTTTAGTGTTTTTTTGCTATTTTTTTATTTATCCACATACTTGAATTTTGTTGTTAAAAAAAACTGAGTTTTTTTTGCAAGTCTGGTGCCTGAAATCTCTCTTATCTTTTAAAAAGCAGTATGTATATCTTTAAAACATGACATACATATTTACATGTCAAAATTTCTTGTCACAATGAGTGAACAGAACTTTCTGCTTTCACAAACACCAAATCTCCTGTAAGTAATGTCATTAACAGATAAACCATGTCTAATATAGTTCATTAGCTAATGAGTAGCCTATTTTTTTTGCAATTTAAATTGCAACACCAGCCAGAATATATACAATTGTCACTTAACTGGGTGATTAGTGACCAATGTTAATTCTGTGAATTCACAACATAAATATTTTTTATCTAGAGAATGAACTTTTAGTGAAAATCAGCAGAAAACAATGTGCTAGTGATAGATGTTTTAAGCTAACATCACTTATTTATTCACATTAATGAATACAATCATGTTAGTCTTGATAATCTGAGTTTGAAGCTGGTGAGGGGGAAAGTTTGGATGAGGCTTGTTTTTGTATTTTTTGTTTTGAACTTCAACTGGCAGGATGCTAGAGGCTAGGTTTTCATTGACAGAATTATCATTATCCTTAAACAAAAAAAGGCTGCCATGCCTATACCTCTCCCAATCGTCTGGATATTTGCTGGAATTCCAACTAATATTTTATGCTATGACACAGGATATATCTTTGCTGAAGAACTACCAACTGCTTTCAAAACTGGCAAGCCAATAAAACTCTCAAAAAGCATGCCTCATGTAAATGTTCAGAAAGTTCCACCAAAATGTGTACAACTATTCTTTCCAGAATTCCTCTCTCCCCAGCCACAGAGAAAGCTTTGAGGAAGAATGATTTGAAAGATTTCCTGTGTCTTTAACAACTTAAATCTAAAACATTTCTCTACTCAAACAACACAAACATTTATGTTTTTCACTTTACCACTATAGGTTTAGTATACCAGAAAACACTTGTTCATATGTATATATATATCCAAACAGCCTAGTCCCCTCACTGATATATTCTATGTCTGTATAGATTCTCGTATATGGTTGATTTGTGTTGTTATAATGTGTCATAAATGTCACTAATGATGTTTTGATTTGCAATTCTTTTTCTTTAGGGATTTTCTGAATGTTAATGAAAAGTCTACTATAGCTTTCATGTACCTGTGGTATGCAACTACACATAGGTTTTCCTTCCTTTGAGTGTTCTTAACCAAACAATTACTTAATAAATATATTTTTAAAGCATATGGGACTTCTTCCACTTGGTTACAAAACTTGGTGTCTGGAATATTTTACCTCTACTCTTGTCTCAGATTTAGTTCTATTTTTGTCCTTTTAATTCCTGAAATATGTATTTTCCACCTCTGGGGGAGGTGTTTGTTGTAGTAAATTTTATTTCCCAAAGGCACCAATAGTGAATAGTGAGTTAAACAATTCCTGCAAGAATTAAGAGGCGTAAGGGACCCTGTGATGGACTATGATTCCATGTTCTCACACCTCTCTGACCCTTCCAGCCTGTCGCTCCAGAGCCAATATGCCCTTCCTGGTGTAGCACAAGTGTTTGATCCAAAGACCATGAGCTCTTTGGGTCAGGGAAAGGATATCTGTTCGCCTTGGACTCAGTAGCTACTCACTGAATTTCAGAAAAATAATTTAAGGACTGGATCATGTGTCACCTGGCCATTAGCTTCCAGACACATGGATTCCAGGGGGCAACAAAATTTTAACGCTAAAATTGGAAGCAGCCAAATTTATTTGCCAATTAGGGAATTTTAAAATACTCTAACATCAAGTATCACCATCATTTCAACTTAAAAAGAACATAAACTAAGAAAAAAATATGAAAAGGACGTAATCTCGGAATAAAGGATAGTCACAGTACAAAAATTCAACGTATTCTACATAACACAAAATTATACATGTATGCCGTTTTGAGTTAGCTACAATTTTAAAAACCACCTAAGTTAAAATGTCTAAGAAAGACTTGCCAATAATTAGTAATACATTAAAGTAATCCAGGTAAGCAAATCATGGGATTGGTTTTTATGGATCTACTGAGGCTTTCTCCAGTATCTTTTTTTTTTTGGAGGCAGAGTCTTGCTCTGTTGTCAGGTGCCAGGCTGTAGTGCAGTGGCACGATCTTGGCTCACTGCGACCTCCGCCTCTGGGTTCGAGGAATTCTCCTGCCTCAGCCTCCCAAGTAGCTGGGACTACAGGCAAGCACCACCACGCCCAGCTAATTTTTGTATTTTTTAGTAGAGAGGGGGTTTCACCATGTTGGCCAGGATGGTCTCGATCTCCTGACCTCGTGATCTGCCCGCCTCGGCCTCCCAAAGTGCTGGGATTACAGGTGTGAGCCACCACACCCGGCTTCTCCAGTATCTTTGACACCTGCTATCCACCTCTCCCTTAATTCAATGCCAGCCAGGGCCCATCCCGGTTTCTCAGGCCCGTCCTCTCACTAGACCCTAGACTCAACTCTGAGGTCAAAGGAAGAGTAGGCAGCAGGCCCTCTCAGCAGGTCTCACATTCTGGGGTCATCTACAAAGACTGGTTGCCCCTTGCCTCTGGATTCATCGGTTCCTGATTTCACAACCAACTTCCTTAAGAGGCCATCAAATTAGTTATAAATCAATACACATCTCCTGAAGAATAGTTTGACAGTATGTATAAAATTCTTACAACGTTTCCCCTTTGATACAGTAATTTTATATTGAGACTTGATTATGGAGAAGCATCATCTATAATGGTGTTCCTTGCATTTTATTTGTAATTGTAAAAACCTGAAAAACCCAAATGTCTGAGAATGGGGAATTTCTTAGACAAATTACAGGAATGATAATCGTTAACATTTATGTCACGTTGTGCTAAATGCTTTCATTTTCTCATACAATCTTCCCAACATACCTAGGAAGGGGTTGTGTTGTTATACCCGTGGGTGTGTGAAGGGGGGATCAGGGAGTCATTGAGACAAGAGAAGTTTTGTCACATAGTTAGGAAATGGTAGGGCTAAAATTTGGCCCCAAATGGGTTGGATTCTAGTTAGGGTCTTGTGTCCTCATTTAACCCACGCAAATATTAACATGATATTGTAAACATTAAAAATGATATTGTAAAAGAATTATAACAAATGAGTGAAATGTTTACTCAATATTAGTAAGGGAAAACATATATTGTCCCACCTTAAAAAAAAAAATATGCATGTTCCCAGAGCAGAGAGGTTGAAAAAATATAGTACACTAAAGGATTAACAGTGTTACTCTGGTTGGTTGAAATGTTTTCTTTTTCTATATTTCCATGGTTTCCAACATTTCTACAAAGAATGTGTATTATCCTCGCAATAATGGAAAGTGGCAGAATGAGTTACTACAAGACAGAGACTGGCCTCTCTCCTGGCCCTGCTCCAGATCCTGCTCTCTGCTCTCAGCCTCTAACTGTATCTAGGACCTTGGGTTTGCCTGGCTTCTGTGAGGACTGTGGCCCTCAGGGAGACAGCTTCCATGTCCAGCGCTAACGCTGAGCTCTGGGCCTCTGCAGGTCCTCACTGGGGACACTTGCTCTTCCCTGGCAGTGACAGTTTCAGGGAGGTGGTGGTGGGAGAGGGAAGCCATCCAGCATCAGGCCTGCATTCCAGTTCTGCTGCTATAACTATGTGGCTTTGGCAAGTTCCTTAACCTCCACCCATATAAAGTACCAGACACCTAGTAGGTGCTCATTAAATGGCCACAGTGATCCTTTGGTTACTTAGCAAAGTATAAAGTGGCCCTATTTTGTGCCCCCTTTCCTAGGTACTCTGTTGCCTAGAACACTTCTCCAGACATCTCTATCTTCCCCTGACCAGCTGGGAAGGTCCTGCAGCACCTTCATTGATTATTTACAGAATTTTAGAGAGGCTGATAAAAGCAGCTGCAAATTTGGCAAAGTTTAGTAATTGCTCTGCCTGTGGTGCTGACAAGGCACTCTCCGGTTTTCGTCAAATGCAGCAGATATACTTTGTAAACCCTTGGCTCCTCTCCTAGGGGGCATTTGTCCCTCTACCTGCTGAATAAAAAATAATTTCAGGCTCAGTTGATGGAAGATGGAAGAAGATGTAGGTAGGAGGTAAAGGGAATTGCCTTGAGAATCTTCTGGGTTCCTACAAGCATACCTCTATTCATGGTCACTTGTTCACTACCCAGACCTGATTAACTGCTCCAGAACTTTTATTGACTGATTTTTTTTCTTTCAGGATTTATGCTCCAGGAACAAAACACATGAAGTACAGTATGCATAGACTTTGAAGCCAAACAGTTATAGAATCTACTCCCGGCTTCAGCATCTAGCAGCCATGTGACAATGGGCAATACTCAACATTAACCTCTGTAGGTCTCAGCTGATTTACAAGTACAATGGGAATCATAAAAGTACCTGCTTTGTGTGGTTGTTGACAGGATCCGATGACACTGAATATGTAAAGGGACAGAGTCTGGTACACAGAAGAGCCCAACAAATTCTCTGTTTATTACAACAATTTGTTAGGTTGTTTACCATCTACGATGAGTTTCTTTAAAGTAGAGCAAGAACCTAAAACATGTGAAGAAATCTGAATGCAGAATCTTATAGTTTTCGGATCCCCTTCCCAGTTTTGACAGTAGTTTCACCCATATCTACTTTAATAAGCATTTTAGTGACTTGCCTTTCTTAAGACTTTCTGAGGAATTCGATGTAGGTTTCAGAGAAAGAGCCATTTTCTTTTTTGCAATCACATTTCATCAATTCACTATAAATTACTACATAATTCTTGATTAAATAGTTACAATAACAAGGGCAATTTGGTTTAGACAAATTTGGGAACAAAGAACTTGGCTGGTAAATCAGAAATGCAGAGGTATGCAATAGTGTGGCTTCCTAGCTCCCAGCACATTCAGAGTGGCTCAAACATTAGTCCTTGAAAGAGTGAATGGAGCACACTGGATACCAGCAATTCTAGTTAAGAACTCTTCTAATCCCTATGTAAAAATGCTTAGAATATAGAGATTCACTGGTTCTCTTCAAAGAGAATGAATCCAAATCAATAACACTTTAGAGACTGTCTAGAGTCTGAGGAATTTCATTCAGGGAGTTTGCTCCAGTGGGTCAACTCCCATCAGTTGGTAGTGGCTCCCAACAACACTGAACTGGTTTGGGTTCTTGGTAGGCTAACAATGTATCCCCTTTGTCTATAATAGTACTGGTTATTCCTCCAGTTGGGCATCCCATCTAGTTTGCGTTTATTCTGGACGTTTTCATTTTTGTAAAGATAGATCATTAATATTTGCATTAAAGTTACTGGGGTGAGTTTGCTGGATCTCCATTTGGTTATTTCCAGCTTCTGCCATGGTCTTGTCTAGAAGCACGTGAGGTTTGGGTTCAGTGAACAGAGTTCTCTCCTTAATGCACAGTAAATCTGAAAGACAACCAGTTATCATCTATCGCTTTTTTTTTTTTTTGAGATGGAGTTTCACTCTTGTTGCCCAGGCTGGAGCGCAATGGCACTATCTTGGCTCACCACAACCTCTGCCTCCCGGGTTCAAGTGGTTCTCCTGCCTCTGCCTCCCAAGTAGCTGGGATTACAGGCATGCGCCACCACACCCGGCTAATTTTGTATTTTTAGTAGAGACGGGATTTCTTCATGTTGGTCAGGTTGGTCTTGAACTCCCAACCTCAGGTGATCCACCCACCGTGGCCTCCCAAAGTGCTGGGATTACCAGTGTGAGCCACTGCGCCTGGCTCATCTATCTCTTTATTTCAAACACTTTCCTGGGGCAATTTAACTAACTCCTCCTTTTGAAAGAAAGCATGCGAAAACACTTGCTAAGAAAACAAAGTGGGCTCTGGCACATGCTGCTAGGAAGTGTCAATTTTTCTGTCTTAGGTGGTGTTGATGGGAGAAATACTTGGTGGTTATTTATTGTCTTCTGCATTTCCGCTATGGCTCTTACTGCAGTCTTCAAGATGATGAAGTCAGTAGGATCAGTGGAAAATGGAAAAACATTATATGCAGGCACGGTGGCTCACGCCTGTAATCCCAGCATTTTGGGAGGCCCAGGTGGGCAGACCACTTGAGGTCAGGAGTTCCAGGCCAGCCTGGCCAACATAGTGAAACCTCGTCTCTACTAAAAATACAAAAATTAGCCCAGCATGGTGGCAGGTGCATGTAGTTCTAGCTACTTGGGAGTCTGAGGCAGGATAATCACTTGAACCTGGGTGGTGGAGGTTGCAGTGAGCCGAGATTGTGCCACTGCACTCCAGCCTGGGTGACAGAGCAAGACTACATCTCAGAAAAAAATATATATAGATTATGTACCTATGCAATAAGTGCAGGAAATAAAAGTTGAGGAGCCCTCCTCTAGAGGATAATCTAAACACTTTTTAAAATGGTAACGCGATTGAATTTTGCTAAAAATCTACTGAAGTTAGTAATTATTTCAATAAAAACTATGTCCAAATATAACAATTTAACACACGGGACAGCAGAAGGCACATTTAAATTTCAGTATGCAAAGTGGGTTTTTCCATTTAAATGAAAGAATTGTTCCTTCAAATTAATTTTACGCATTTTGGAGTCTATAGTTTCTTACACATGCACAAAAAGTTCATGACAGTTGTTACTGTGCTGGCTCCCTTGTCAGAAGACAATCTTGGCACACAGTTAAATGAGGTCAATTTTATATCAATGCCATCACATGCTTTAAATAAAAGATCAGCTAATCTCACTAATGGACTGAGTTTTCCACCCAATTGATGGAATTGAAATAAACCTGTTGGAAATCCTTCTGTTCAGTGAAATATTTTACATTATTGAGAATGCAAGTGAAATTTTATTAAAAGATCTGCATTGAAGTTAAATGCATTTAATATCATGTGATAGTACAAATATGATTTTGGTGGGACACAGCGTCATGATAAAAGCAGTGTTCTCTACAATCATAAATCCTATAAAACAGACATCCAAGCATGGAATTGATTGTGGTACCCACATAACACATAATTCACCCAAAACAGTTGTGATATTCTGTCCATTAAAAAAAGAAGAAGAAGAATCGGGCCAGGCGTGGTGGCTCACACCTGTAATCTCAGCACTTTGGGAGGCTGAGGCAGGCAGATCACCTGAGGTCAGGAGTTCGAGATGAGTCTGGCCAACATGGTGAAACCCCATATATACTAACAATATAGAATTTAGCCAGGTGCGGTGTCAGGCACCTGTAATCCCAGCTACTCAGGAGGCTGAGACAGGAGAATCACTTGAACCCAGGAGGTGGAGGTTGCAGTGAGTCAAGATCATGCCAAAAATTACACAACGATGGTTTGAGTTTGTTCCCACCAAAACTCGGGTTGAAATTTGATCCCCATTGTGACAGTGTTGGGAGGTGAGGCCTAATGAGGGGTGTTTGGGCCATGGAGTAGATCCCTCATGAATGACTTGGTGCCATTCTTACTGTAGTGAGTTCTTGCAGTAGTAAGACTGACATAGTTTGGCTCTCTGTCCCCACCCAAATCTCACCTTGTAGCTCCCATAATTCCCATGTGTTGTGGGAAGTACCTGGTGGGATATAGTTGAATCATGGGGGTGGGTCTTTCACATGCTATTCTTGTGATAGTGAATAAGTCTCACGAGAACTGATGGTTTTGAAAATGGGACTTTCCCTGCATGGGCTCATTCTCTTTGCCTGCCACCATCCTCCATGGAAGATGTGACTTTCTCCTCCTTGCTTTCCACCATGATTGTGAGACCTCCCCAGCCAGGTGGAACTGCAAGTCCATTAAAACCCCTTTGTCTTCCCAGTCTCAGGTATGTCTTTATCAGCAGTGTGAAAACAGACTAATACTGTAAATTGGTACAAGTAGAGTGGGGCACCACTGAAAAGATACCCAAAAATGTGGAAGCAAATTTGGAACTCGTTAACAGGCAGAGGTTGGAACAGTTCAGAGGGCTCAGAAGAAGACAGGAAAGTGTGGGAAAGTTTGGAACTCCCTAGAGACTTGTTGAATGGTTTTGCCCAAAATGATGATAGCAATATGGATAATAGAGTCCAGACTGAGGTGGTCTCAGATGGAAAAGAGAAACTTGTTGGGAACTAGAACAAAGGTGACTCTTGTTATGTTTTAGCACAGAGACTGGCAGCATTTTCCCCTGCCCTAGAGATTTGTGGGACTTTGAACTTGAGAGAGATGATTTAGGGTACTTGGCAGAAGAAATCTCTAAGCAGCAAAGCTTTCAAGAGGTGACTTGGGTGTTGTTAAAGGCATTCAGCTTTATATGGGAAGCAGAGCATAAAACTGTAAAAAATTGCAGACTGACAATGCAATAGAAAAGAAAATCCTGTTTTCTGAGGAGAAATTCAAGCCAGCTGTGGACATTTGCATAAGTCAAAAAGAGCCAAATGTTTATCTCCAAGTCAATGGGAAATATGTCTCCAGGGCATGTCAGAGGTCTTTGCAGCAGCCCTTCCCATCAAATGCCCAGAGGTTTAGGAGGAAAAAATGGTTTTGTGGGCCAGGCCCAGGTTCCCTTTGCTGTGCACAATCTAGGAATTTGGTGCTCTGCATCCCAGTCACTCCAGCTGTGACTAGAAGTGGCCAAGGTACAGCTCAGGCTGTTGCTTCAGAGTGTGGAAATCTTAAGCCTCAGCTTCCACATGGTGTTGAGCCTGTGAGTGCACAGAAGTCAAGAATTAAGGTTTGGGAACCTCTGCCTAGATTTCAGAAGATATATAGAAATGCCTAGATGCCCAGGCAAAATGTGCTGCAGGGTGGGGCCCTCATGGAGAACCTCTGCTAGGGCAGTGCAGAAGGGAAATATGGGGTCAGAGCCCCCACACAGAGTCCCTACTGGGGCCCTGTCTAGTGGAGCTGTGAGAAAAGGGCCACCATCCTCCAGACCCAAAGTGATACAGTATTACAGATAGATATGGCCACCTGAATGATTAAAGTATGCAGATATATGCCAAGAATAATTTTCTTATTGATAAAATGATTAAAGTATGCAGATATATGCCAAGAATAATTTTCTTATTGATATTATTTTCAAACACTCAGGATATCAATATAAAGATATTTCTTTGTTTTGATGTCATGTAGCAGTGTTGTTAGTGGCAGGCCCTAAAGGGAGATTTTCCCAAAGGTCTGCCACACACTGTTGCTATAAGGCAAAGATTTCCATTCAATCTTGGGAGCCAAGAGCAAGAACTGGATATCAGATAAACGTCAATGTCCATTTCACCTGAATTCTATGCTTCCAATGGCTGTGTGACCCTTCTTTATCAGTGCCTCACTTCCTCTATCTTTCTCTATATCTGTAGCTCCAAAAGAGCTTCAAGATGTGTAGCACTCATCGGCAAAGAGAGAGAGGGAGAGACTGATGATTTTCCTTGGCACCTATAACAGCTACATGGGGAATCAGTACTGTGACACAAGCAACTCCCCTGAAGGAAATAAACCTTGTTAAGATGCAGTTTTGTAAGGAAGATGGTGTTCCAGCTGGGCTCACTCTAAGCACTGGACCCTTGACTTGGAAGGACTGGTCTTCAGTATTGGTCTTCTCAATTTCTAGGCCCTTTACCCCTTCTCCACTTCAGCCACGTATGCCTAAGGTTTTACACTGGACCAGTGTCACCAGGAACTTCTCCTCCTCTGATCTTGCACTTAAACATCCCATACTGTGACCATGACCTTCTGTCACTCCAGGGCTTTCAGCTGTTACTCCTGCCACACAGAATTTCTCACAGTTCTGGAGACTGGAAAGTCCAAGATCAAGGCCAATTTAGTGTTTGGTGAGGGCTCATAGCTGGTGCCTTCTTGCTGTGTTCTGACATGGCAGAAGAGACAAGCTAAGTCCGTGGGCTCTTTAGAAGGACATTAATTCCAATCAGGAGGATGTTGCCCTCATGACTTAATGACCTCCCAAAGGCCCCATCTCTAATACCATCACCTTGGGGGTTAGGACTTCAACACATAAATGGGGGTAGGCACAAACATTCAGATCACAGCAGCTCTCTTTCTTATTCTTCACAGAATCTATTTCAAATCTTCTCTGTTTTCCACATGCCACACCAGCCCCTCATCAGATACCCATAAATGTTACTTCAAATAGGGAATAAGGGGCCATTCATTGAGAATTCTCTTGGTTCATTGCCACCACATGGAAAAGGTCCTCTGGAGTTGCACACGCCCTTTGCTCCTCTGCTCATGTCACAGCAGGAGCAATGTCTGTCCTCCCAAACAAAGACATCTTCTCCATCAGTGCACTGCTCCTTTTCCCTCCCACTTCCATGATTATCCCATCTCCCCCCTGAAGCTTCATCCTTCCCCCTCTCTGCTGTCATCTATCGTCAGAGTTTAAGCCTGCTTAAGATTTCCTATCATAAAAAGACTTTGCTTAATCCCTTCTATGGATTGAATTGTGACGCCCCCCTGCCAAATTCATATGTTGAAACCTAAACCCTAACAGGATGATATTTGGAGATGGGACCTTTGGAAGGTAACTAGGTTTTGACAAAATCGTGAGAGTGGGGCCCCTATAATGGGATTGCTGTCCTTAAAAGAAGAAGAAGAAACCAGAACCCACCCACCCTCCACCAAATGAAGACACAGTGAGCCACAGTGAGGACATGGTGAGGACACAGTGAGGACACAGTGAGCCACAGTGAGCCACAGTGAGGACACAGTGAAGACACAGTGAGAACACAGTGAACCACAGTGAGAACACAGTGAACCACAGTGAGGACACAGTGAGCCACAGTGAGGACACAGTGAGGACACAGAGGACATGGTGAGGATACGGTGAGGACACAGTGAGCCACAGTGAGCCACAGTGAGGACACAGTGAGGACACAGTGAGCCACAGTGAGGACACAGTGAGGACACAGTGAGCCACAGTGAGCCACAGTGAGGACACAGTGAGGACATGGTGAGGACACAGTGAGCTACAGTGAGGACACAGTGAGGACACAGTGAGCCACGGTGAGGACACAGTGAGGACACAGTGAGCCACGGTGAGGACACAGTGAGGACACAGTGAGCCACGGTGAGGACACAGTGAAGACACAGTGAGGACACGGTGAGGACACAGTGAGGACACAGTGAGCCACAGTGAGGACACAGTGAGGACACAGAGGACATGGTGAGGATACGGTGAGGACACAGTGAGCCACAGTGAGCCACAGTGAGGACACAGTGAGGACACAGTGAGCCACAGTGAGGACACAGTGAGGCCACAGTGAGCCACAGTGAGGCCACAGTGAGGACACAGTGAGGACACGGTGAGGACACGGTGAGGACACAGTGAGCTACAGTGAGGACACAGTGAGGACACAGTGAGCCACGGTGAGGACACAGTGAGGACACAGTGAGCCACGGTGAGGACACAGTGAAGACACAGTGAGGACACGGTGAGGACATGGTGAGGACACAATGAGTCACAGTGAGGACACAGGCAGCTGTCTACAAGCCAGAAAGAGAGCTTTCACCAGACGCCGACCATGCTGGCACCTGGATCTGGGACTTCCAGCCTCCAGAACTGTGAGAAATACATTTCTCTCGTTTCAGCCATGCAGTCTGGTATTTTGTGATGGCAGCCTGAGATGGTTAAGACACTCCCACAGCGCCATCCAGCTGCTATCCTATCTCTCTCTTCCCCCTTTACAGCCAAACTTGCTGAAATATACAGCTTCCACTTTCTCTCACTCCACTCTTTATTAACCTACTGACATTGTACAATGAGAATAGCACTTGGAAAAAAAAGGTTTAAAGGTCACACATGCCAGCCCTATGCTGGGACCAACTTGATCTGTCCAATGGGGAAAACTCATGTTGAATAAATAATTGCCCAATAATTATTTAACTGTAATTGAGTTATGTGCTATGGTAGAGAAGTTCTTGGTAGATGCTGTGAAAGCCTCTTTCTGCCCCCTTGGTCTGGGGCATGACACTGAGGAGGGTATCCCTGGGGTAGTGACATTTATACCATAATGTAAAGGATGAGTTGGAGCTGACTGGATTGCTGAAGGGAGGAGTACGATTCTAGGTATAAAGAACAGTGCAGAAAAGATATGAGTTAGAAAGGAACAAGACATGTTTGAGGAGCTGAAGGAACGTCAGAGTGCTGGAGCCTAGAGGGCAAGAGAGAGGGTGGCCTAAGGTGGACACTGTTCTGGAGACAGGCAGGGCCTTGGGGGTTATGTCAGGGGACAGCGTGATTATCCCAAGAGCAATGTATAGCCAACGAGGGTTTGTAGTGGGAGAGTGAGTGAAGGGGTAGCGTTTGCATTTAAGGAAGACCAATTTGTCTGCTGGTGGGGGTGGGGTTGAAGGAGACAGGATGGATAACAGGAAAATTCCTTCAATAATAATTAAGGATTTCTCAAAGGCAGAAAAGACAAATAGTGCAGTATCATTTCCACGCGTGGTGTGATCAAAGGGCTGGTCTGTGGAACCCATTCAGTGGCCTGTGCTTGCTTACACAAGGCTTTAGTACAAAAAGTGATGAGTCCCAGCACTGCTTAAGACAAAGTATCAGAAAGAAAGTTTCTCTTGACCTCAGGGCTGTGAGTCTATCTTGTGTTGGCATCAATGAGACTCTGGCTTCCTGGGCCATTCCTTTTCTATCTTCACCATGGCAGCCATCATGGGAATCAGTGCAGCAGATGGTGGCTCACAGATTGAAATGGGGAAATGGAAGCATTTTCACTTTGTTTTCTGGGCCTTCATCAACCAGCAAGTGAATGTTAAGCCCTAAAGCCTTAACTGGCTTAAAACTCTCCATCAGCTAGGAGCATGAAATATGTCTGAATGTCTTGTTTATTCATGGAGAGTTTGTTTTATAGGGAGAGATGGAGAAGAGTATCTATTAGGCTAGACAGGGGTATGAAAATCCATCCTCCACCTCGTCTCAGTGAGCAATGGCTACCCATTTCCTGAAGCATGAAGTCCAGCTTTACTCTGGGATCCAAAGCTCTGCCCAGTCAGATCTGTTCAGACTTCTACTGTTATCTCCTTTGCTCCCCTGCATGCCTTTGAACTCCAGTCATCTGAGCTATTATTTGGTCCAGGTATAGGCCCTGTATTTTCTTCTTTGCTTTGCTGATTAATTCATTATGTATCTAGATAGTAGGAATGAATTAGTGAGCAAAGCCAGTTCCTGTTTGCATAGAGTTTACATTCTGGTGAGAGACAGGCAATCAATGTTATTCAATCATCTTTATTTTTGTGTATATCTAATAGATTACCATTGTGAACTATCTTTCTAGATACTTCTCTACATATACATTGCCTCCACATGCACAAACATGCAGGCATACAAAAACACACACATGCTTTTCTAACAAATAGAATAAAATCATCAGAGTGAAAGACATTACATTGCCTCCACACACACAAACTTATGGAATGGTAGAAAATATTTGCAAGCAATAGATATTACTCTATTCTCATGCTGCTATAAAGAAATACTCAAGACTGGGTAATTTATAAAGGAAAGAGGTTTAATTGACTCACAGTTTTGCAGGGCTGGGAAGGCCTCAGGAAACTTACAATGATGACAGAAGGGGAAGCAAACATGTCCTTCACTTGCCTCAGCAAGGAAAAGTGCCATTAAAAGGGGGAAGAGTCCTTTATAAAACCATCAGATCTCATGAGAACTCACTCACTGTCATGAGAACAACATGGGAAACTGCCCCCATGATTTAATTACCTTCCACCAGGCCCCTCCCACGACATGTGGGAATTATGGGAACTACAATTCAAGATGAGATTTAGGTGAGGACATAGCCAAACCATATCACCATACATCTGGCAAAGGGTTAATATCTCAAATATGTGAGGAACTCAAATAACTCAATAGCAATAAAACAAATAACCCAATTTAAAAACGATCAAAGGACCTGAATAGACATTTCTCAAAAGAAGATATACAAGTGGCCAATGGATACATTAAAAATGCTCAACACCCCCTAATCATTAAGGAAAAGCAAACTAAAACCACAATGAGATATTATCTCATACAGGTCAGAAAGGCTATTAACAAAAAGATGAAATTTAACAAGTGCTGGCAAAAATGTGCCAAGAAAGGAACCCTTGTACCCTGTTGGTGGAAATGTAAATTACTACTGCTGTTATGGAAAACAGTATGGAGGTTTCTCAAAAACTACAAATAGAATTATCATATGATCCAGCAATCCCACTTCTGGGTATATAGCCAAAAGATGTGAAATCCAAATTTTAAAAGAAATATCTGCACTCCCGTGTTTATTGCAGCATTATTCACAATAGCCCAGTTATGGAATCAAATTAAGTGTCCATCGACAGATGAATGGATTTAAAAATGTGTTATAAACACACAATGGAATATTATTCAGCCTTGAAAAGGGAAATTATGTCCTTTGTGACAACATGGATGAACCTGGAGTACATTGTACTAAATGAAATGAGCCAGGCACAAAAAGAGCAATACTGCATGATCTCACTTATTTGTGGAAGCTAAAAAATCGAATACATAGAGGTTGGGTACAGAATGGTGCTTACTAGAGTGTGGGGAGTGGGAGGAATGGGATACGTTATCAAAGGACACAATGTTTCAGTTAGACCCGGGGGAAGAAGGGATAAGTATTTGAAGTGACTGATAGATATTTCAATGAATTTGAGTCAGTTATTCCACATGGCATATATGTCATTTTGTACCCCATAAATATATGCAATTATAACTTGTCACTATCCAATTCCAAAAAGAGAACTCTTCCTTGAGCAGCCTGTGTCATATAGTGTCTTCCTAGTCCCCTTATCTTCTTTTAGTTTCTTTCAAAGTACAGACCTGAAGGAACTGAGAGTTCAAGCCATATGACTGTCTACTGATAAATGAAAGGGCATTTCAGACTGAAAAAATATGAAGGAAAATATGAAAGGCCACAGAGCTGATTGCGGAGGAGCTGCGACTAGATAGCAGAGCTTCTGACTCTTAGTCCAGGTTTTTTTCTGTCTTAAACACATTCTTTTGAAAAGGAAGAAATTTATCTCCTTCAATTAATGCTTTGCTGCCTTCCCCCTTAGAATCTAGACGGTACTCATCAGTCTTTGTTGTGCACATGGGTCACCTGGGGATTTTGTTAAATGCAGAGTCTCATTCAGAGGGTCTGGGGTGGGCGGGAGAGGCTGTATTTCTAACAAGACCCCATGTGTTATTCAATGCTGCCAGTGCATAGATCACTTTTGGAGTCACAAGAATCCAGAAGTTTCTACATGGCTAAAATTTTAGAAAGATTCCTAAACTCCCACTGCTTTGCCTCTCTTGGGCTCTACTTCCTTCCTCCCATTGTTCCCTGGATTGCTTCACCTCTTTCATTTTCAAGTCTTCTCTTCCTATTTAAATGATACTCTGGGAGTCTAACTCTGAATCAGGGTTTTGCTCCTGTGTGCTCGCCACGAGTATGATCATTTACAATCATTCCTTTATATCCCGCCATCAGCTTCACATTAGAATTGCCTGGGGAGGTTATAAAAAACACTGATGCCACGGTCACGTACCTAACCAATTAAATAAAAGTTTCTAAAGAAAGAGCCAGGCATAAATAATTTGAATATTTCCAGTGCTTTCCATATGCAGCCAGAATTAAGAACCTCTAAACTCTGGATAAATTACAAATATTGCCAGTAGCTGAAGTCTCTCACCTGAGCTCTCTCTATGCATTTCTTTCAAGTTACATGCCAGTAACACAGTAGGATTCCTTAATTATGATTGTTATTCATATTCTGAGAATGTCATTTACTAATTTTTTAGGAAAGAAAGAAAATCCAAGACTTGGAAAATCTGCATGCAACATAGTTACAAAAGGCTTACCCCACAACACTGTGAGTGTACTAAATGCCACTGAACTTTGTGTTATAGGAATTTCACTTCAATAAAAAGGGCAAAAGAAAGAAAAAAAGGACAGAAAGAAAAAGATAGAAAAAAAGAAATGAGAAAGAAGGAAGGAGAGAGGAAGGAAGGAAGGGAAGGAAGGAGGAAGGAAGGAAGGGAGGGAGGGAAAGAAAGAAGAAATAAGGAAGGAAAAGAAAGAAGAAAGAAAGAGAAGAAGGAGGAGAAGAAGAGGAGGGAGAGGAAGAAGAAGAAGAAGGAGGAGGGAAGGATGGAAGGAAGGAAGAAAGGAAAGGAAAGAAAGAGAGGGAGGAGGGAGGGAGGGAGAAAGAGAAAGAAAGCAAGCTGACCAATACTTCATACTTTTCCTAAGAACAGTTTCAAAATTCTCAATACAAAAAATGAAGATTAAAGTCTGTATAGATGATGTGTCTTAGGGCATCTGTCTGTGCCATGAGCAGAGGAGGACTCTCCCTACCAAAGGCCATTCTCAGAACAATTGACCCTAGCAGCCATTTTGTACTGTGAAAATCTGTTCTTTCTAGCTGCACGTGGTTGAACCAGTGATAGTCATAGGATCCAAGTCATTCATAGGCAAATGACTTGGTCCAATTATCTCTTGAGATTTTGAACTAATATAATCAGAAACCCAGGTGCATTGGTATTGAGCATTCGACTTTTAAAATCATGTGGAGTTAGGGCTGAAATTAAAAAAATTTAAGCCATGTACAAGTCAAGTTTTAAGGGACCAGAAGTTATGAATAAGCAGAGAAAACAAGAGAACAAGAAAGAAGTCTACTTAACTAGCATGAAAGTAACTCCGGGAGAAAGGCAGACCAACTAGAAGCCCAGTCCTGGGTCCTTAAAGATAACACGCTAAGATGAAACAAAAGCTCCCGTGTTGTGGACTAATCTCGGATTGTCATTTCCAGGGAACCATGGAGAGCAGGAGTGCGGCATGGACATCTTAAGATTGTCTGCAGTTATTTCAATGACTTCAAAGAAAAATGCCTCACTCAGAGTGACCCATCTAAACTAAGGTAGGCCCAGGTCAGTACCTGTCTTCTGACTCCTTCAGGATCATATCTGAACTCCTCAGTGAAGTATGTGTGGCCTCCCATGACCTGAAGTCCCTTGAATCAATTCTTCTACTGCATTTTCTCGTTCTTCAACCTCCTAGTTGTCATCCTCCAAACTGAATGCTGGTAATTCCTCTGTGGAGTATCTTCTTCCCTTCTTCATCCCCTCACTGGGCTCTGCCTTCCAGGAAATTTAATCCAAGCAGAATGGGATAAGCGACATTTATTGCATATTTGCTGAGTGTTTTCTTACTCTTTAAGACACAACTCAAGTGCTACTTCCTAAAATTTATCACCAGCATCACCTCCTCAACTCCAGTGAGGGACCCTTTCTTTAGGATACGATGATACAAAAACCTAAATCATTCTCATTGCATTTATCATGCAGAGGTATTTATCTGCTTAGAATGTCTGGCTTCACCACTAGAATGTAAACCCACATGATCAGGGGTTTTCCTCCCCAGTTTTCCTTTGTAGTTAGAACAGTGCTTGCCACAGAGTACTCCATATATATTTGTGAAATGACTGAGGAAAAATAGGCTAATGTAGTCAGGATATTTAAATTGTACATCTGACTAGTAATGTCTTTCATGAGGAGTCTACCCTAAATCTCATAGAGAAAAGAGTCTCTAGTTTCATGACTTGAGGTCAGGAGTTTGAGACCAGCCTGGCCAACATGGAGAAATCCCGTCTCTACTAAAAATACAAAAATTAGAGAAGTGTGATCATGGGCGCCTGTATAATCCCAGGAGGGATAATTACTGAGGAGGCTGAGGCAGGAGAATATATTGAACCTGGGAGGCAGAGGCTGCAGTGAGCTGAGAGTGAGCACGTCACTGCACTTCAGTCTGGGTGACAGAGTAAGACGACATCTCAAAAATCATCATCATCATCATCATCATCTTTTCATCAAATTGTGCTGGAATAATTGGACTTCCATATTAAAAAACAAAAACCAAAAAACCTTGACACGTGTCTCACAATACACAGAAAAATAAAGTGATTGAATTATTTAAATACTATAGATAAAATACAGATATTTATAAATAAAATAATGTCCAGACTATGGAAATATTTACAGCCAAATAATCAGACAAAAGTTTTCTTCAAATGTCCAAAAGATTTCAACAGATATTTCATGAAGAAAGAATAAGGCTGGATTAAAATAATATGAAGTATGTTCTCTGACCATGATGAAATTAGTAAGGAATCAGAAATCAATAACATAAGGAAATTTGAGAAATTCACAAATATGTAGAAATTAAACACATTTTTAAATAAACAATGGGTCAAAAAAGAAATCACAGGGAAATTATAAAATACCTTGAAAGAAATAAAAATAAAAATTCAACATATGAAAGAAATCAAGTTATACAGATTATACAGAGCAGGTTCTCTAAAAACAATGGAATTAAATTAGAAATCAATTAGAAAAATCTGTGAAAAATCCCAACATATTTGAAAATTAAATAACATATATCCAAATAACCCATAGACCAAAGAAGAAATCCAAAAAGAAATTACGAAGTATTTTAAACTAAATAACAAGGTAAACACATTTCAAAATGTGTGGAATGCCACTGAAGCAGTATATAGTGGAAGATATACTATAGCCCAAAATACCTATACTAGACCAAATAAAGGTCTAAATAATGATTTCAGCTTCTACTGAGGAAATGAGAAAAGGGCAAAAAGTAGAAAATAAAGAAAAACTAGAAAACTAAAAAACTAGAAACTAGAGAAAAGGACAAATTAAAGCCAGTGGAAGAAATGAAATAATAAAAATCAAAACAGAAATTAAACAGTAATCAGAGAAAAACAAAAAACAACAGGGAAACTCAGTGAAACTATAATTCCTTGAGGAAATCCAGAAAGTTGAAAAATTTCCAGCCATACCGATTAGGAACAAAAAAGAGAGGGCACAAATCCTCAGCAGAATTCCAGATCCTTGCTTTTAACCACCATCCTATTCACCTAAAACCTAAAATTTAAGAAATAAAATTGGAAATCTAGTATCCAGGAGCCACAGACACCTTTGGAGAACTGGAAGCAAATAAAAACTAACCTTGTCATAAGCAAAATAGGTAAATCAGAACTAACCTCTAGAATTCACATTATTTGTGATATTCCATCTTCAAACCTTTAGCTTGTGAAATATAAGACTTGTAATCATATGACTCTTCACCAAGACCTCTTCTGCTTATGATTATCAAATGATGTTTGTTATTTCACGATAATATCTCACTACTCTAACAGCCCATTTTAAAATCTATAGTTACCTTGCAGGCACAGTTATATAGAGAACACATTGGAAAAGAAGGAAAAAGAAAATAGTAGGATTTGGAAATGAGGTGAGGTGAAGCTGGATGCTGCTGCTGACTGTAAAACCATCACCCTGGTCTCAGGTGACTCACATGGGCTCTTGCTTTTTTTTTTTTTGCAGTAAATAGGGCATGAAAGAAAATGCATCATCATCTTCAGGCATCACCCACCCTTGGGTGATGTTGTGGAAGATGATGTTTACAAAAATTGCGCTAGTCACTCCTGTCAAGATTAGGGGCATAGTTTATGAATATTAGGAAAGAAATCTAGTAATGAAACAGTGATGAACTGGGTAGAGTGTTTGAGCAACAAAATCCCCACTCTCTTTCGATACAAAAACAGGCTGCTGAGTTTGGACCCTAGTGACAAGGGAGCAACAGAAGAAACAGAGAAGGTAACTGGCCAAATAAGATTGAAAATGACACTGGTGGTTCACAGATAGCCTTGTTTTTTCAGTTCAATAGTAGCAACTCAGCCCTTGATAACTCAGGAGGAAAACAGATCCAAGCACAGGCCCCATGATCTTGATGTGGCTTAGATTTCAATTCAGGCAGAATTTGTGACTTCACTGGATGGTGTTAATGAAACACAGGCACATTGACTCATTTCTGCTTGACATTTAATTTGCTCCACTATTCCTAGCATGTTCTGATGTCTGCTGATACAGGTAATTTCAAGATGGCTAGAACATCCAAAAAGTGCCGTATTATTAAAAGAGGTGATAATACTGACAGGAAAGCACTGGGAAGAAGACGTGTAAGATCTATGTTTTGTGGAAAGCAATTTGTGTGTGTGTCTGTGTGTGTGTGTGTGTTTTAAAGAACTTAGAACTACCATTCAACTACGCAATCCCATTACTGGGTATATATTCAAAGGAATATAAATTGTTCTACCAAAAAGTCACATGCATGCATATGTTCCCTGCAGTACTATTCACAAAATCAAAGACATCAAATCAACCTAGATGCCCATCAGTGGTGGACTAGACAAAGCAAATTTGGTACACATACATCATGGCGTTCTATGCAACCATAAAAGGGAATGAAATTATGTCCTTTGCAGCAACATGGATGTTGATGGGGGGCATTATTCTAACTGAATTAATACAGGAACAGAAAACCAAATGCTACATGTTCTCACTTAAAAGTGGGAGCAAAACATTAAGTACACATAAACATAAAGATGGGAAAACAGATACTGGAAACTACTACATTGGGGAGAGACGGGGGTGGATGAGGATTGAAAAACTACCTATTGGCATTCTATGAGGCCAGTAATACCCTGGTACCAAAACCAGACAAAGACATATCATAAAAAGAAAGTCACAGGCCACAATCCCTAATAATTATTGATGCAAAAATCCTCAACAAAATACTAGTAAACTGAATTCAACAACACATTAAAAAGATCATTCATCAAGACCAAGTGGGATTTATTCTAGGGATGCAAGGATGGTTCGACATATACAAATCAATAAATGTGGTACATCATATCAAGAGAATGAAGTGAAAAAAGTCACATAATTATTTCAATTGATGCTGAAAAAGCATTTGATAAAATTAGACATCCCTTCATGGTAAAAACCCTCAAAAAAACTGAGTATAGAAGGAGTATACCTTAACATAATAAAAGCTATATGTAACAGATCTACAGCTAGTATCATACTGAGTGGGGGAAGGACTGAAAGCCTTTCCTCTTATATCTGGAACACAACAAGGATGCCCACTTTCACCACTGTTATTCAACATAGTAGTGGAAGTTCTCACTAGAACAATCAGATAAGAAAAAGACATAATGTATTGAAATTGGAAAGGAAAATGTCATATTATCCTTGTTTGCAGATGAAATTATCTTATATTTGGAAAAATCTAAAGATTTAAAAAAACTATTAGATCTGATAAAACAAATTCAGTGAAGTTGCAGGATACAAAATGAACTTACAAAAATTGGTAGCATTTGTATAAATGAACAGCAAAAAAAAAATCTGAAAAAAGAAATCAATAAAGTAATACCACTTGCAATAGTTACAAAATAAAATAAAATAAAATACCTAGAAATTAATTTAACTAATGAAGTGAAAGTTCTCTACAATGGAAACTATAAATCACTGATGAAAGTAATTGAAGAGACACCAAAAAATGGAAAGATATTCCATGTTCATGGATTGGAAGAGTCAATATTATTAAAATGTTCATAGTACCCAAAGCAATCTACAGATTCAATGCAATCCCTATCAAAATACCAATGACATTAGTCACAATCCTAAGATTTATATAGAATCACAAAAGACCCAGAAGAGCCAAACTGTCCTGAGCAAAAGAACAATCTGGGGAAGTAATATTACCTGACTTTATACTAGAGAACTATAGTAACCAAAACAGCATGGTACTGGCACAAAAACAGACACATAGAGCAATGGAACAGAACAAAGAACCCAGAAACAAACCCATACATGTAGAGTGAACTCATTTTTGACCAAGCTGCCAAGAACATACACTGGGGAAAAGACAGTCTCCTTGATATATGGTGCTGGGAAAACTGGGTTTCCATATGCAGAAGAATGAAACTAGACCCCATCTCTCACCATATAAAAACATCAAATCAAAGTGGATTAACAACATGAGTCTAAGACCTCAAACTATTAAACTATTAAAAGAAAACATTGGGGAAACTTTCCAGGACATTGGAGTAGGTAAGGATTTTTGAGTAATATCCCACAAGCACAGGCAACATGGACAATGTCAAAAATGAACAAATGGGATCATATCAAGTTAAAAAGCGTCTGCGAGGAAGGTGGATCCAAGATGGCCGAATAGGAACAGCTCTGGAGTGCAGTTCCCAGCGAGAACAATGCAGAGGGTGAGTGATCACCGCATTTCCAAATGAGTTATTACTACCCACAGACCAGGAGATTCCCAGGCTGAGAAGCGCCACGAGTTTCCAGCACAGCTGTTTCAGCTGGTGCAGTGGATCTCTGCACAAAAACTCACACAAATCTGGGTGGCCATTTGAACTGGCGCCTGGAACACCTGGGAGACAGAGCTGCCCATTCAACTGAAAAAAGGGAGCTGAAACAGGGAGCCAGGTGATCTGGCTCAACAGGCTCCACCCCCACAAAGACCAGCAATCTGAAATGCTCTGGATTGAGAATTTCACAGCAAGCACAGTTGGACTTGGGATGGTCCAGCTCTGTGGTGGGAAGGGCGTCCATAATTACCGAGGCAGCCCACCATTACCAAGTCAGTTCCGCCATTACTGAGGCAGTCTGCTACTACGAGAGGCAGTCCACCATTACAGAGGCAGTCCACATTACAGAGGCAGTCCACCATTACAGAGGCAGATTGACATTACCAAGGCAGTTCTAAGTATAACTCTATAAACAAAACTGCAAGGAAGTTCACACAGCAGCTTGGCAGAGCCCATGGCAGCTCAGCAACACCTCTGCTAGCAGACTGTGACTAGGCTACCTCCTTGCTGGGCAGGGCATCTCTGAATAAAGGCAGCAGCATGTCAGGAACTTACAAATAAAGGCCCACCTTCCCAAGACAGAGCACCTGGGAAAAAAGGTGGTTATGAGTTCTGCTGCAGCAGACTTAAACGTACCTGCCCAGCAGCTCTGAACCAAACAATGGAGCTCACAGCTCAGCACTTGAACTCCTATAAGGGTCAGACTGTCTCCTCAAGCAGCTCCCTGACCCCTGTATATCCAAAGAGACACCTCATAAAGGAGAGCTCAGGCTGACATCTGGTGGGTATCCTTCTGGGACAAAGATAACAGAAGAAGAAACTGGCAGAAGCCCTTACTGTTCTGCAGCTGCTGCAGGTGATCCCCCAGGCAAGCAGGGTCTGGAGTGGACCCCCAGCAGTCCTACAGCAGAGGGTCCTGACTGTTAGAAGGAAAACTAAAAAAACAGAAAGAAATAACTTCATCATCAACAAAAAGGACGTCCACTCAGAGACCCCATCTGAAAGTCACAAACTACAAAGACCACAGGTAGATAAATCCACAAAGATGGGAAGAAATCAGTGCAAAAAGGATGAAAACACCCAAAACCAGAACACCTCTCCTCCTCCAAGGGATCACAACTGCTCACCAGCAAGGGAACAAAGCTGGATCGAGAATGATTCTGACGAATTGACAGAAACAGGCTTCAGGAGGTGGGAAATAACAAACTTCTCTGAGCTAAAAGAACATGTTCTAACCCAATGCAAAGAAACTAAGAACCTTGAAAAAAGGTTTGATGAAATGCTAATGAGAATAAACAGCTTAGAGAAGAATATAAATGACCTGATGGAGCTGAAAAATACAAGAACTTCACAAAGCGTACACAAGTTTCAATAGCCAAATCAACCAAGCAGAAGAAAGGATATCAGAGATTGAATATCAACTCAATGAAATAAAATGTGAAGGCAAGATTAGAGAAAAAAGAGTGAGAAGAAATGAACAAAGCCTCCAAGAAATATGGGATTATATGAAAAGACCTAATCTACATTTGATAGGTGTACCTGAATGTGATGGAGAGAAGGAATCCAAGCTGGAAAACGCTCTTCAGGATATTATCCAGGAGAACTTCCCCCAACCTAGCAAGGCAGGCCAATATTCAAGTCCAGGAAATACAGAGAACACCACAAAGATATTCCTCAAAAGAGCAACCTCAAGGCAGATAATCGTCAGATTCACCAGGGTTGAAATGAAGGAAAATATGCTAAGGGCAGCCAGAGAGAAAGGTCGGGTTATCCACAAAGGGAAGCCCATCAGACTCAGTGAATCTCTCGGCACAAACCCTACAAGCCAGAAGAGAGTGGGGTCAATATTCAACATCTTTAAAGAAAAGAATTTTACCCAGAATTTCATATCCAGCCAAACTAAGCTTCATAAGCGAAGGAGAAATAAAATCCTTTACGAACAAGCAATTGCTGAGAGACGTCGTCACCACCAGGCCTGCCTTACAAGAGCTCCTGAAAGAAGCACTAAACATAGAAAGGAACAACCAGTACCAGCCACTCCAAAAATGTACCAAATGGTAAAAAGCATCAACACAATGAAGAAACTGCATCAACTAACGGGCAAAACAACCAGCTAGCATCAAAATGGCAGGATCAAATTCACACATAACAATATTAACCTTAAATGTAAATGGGCTAAATGCCCCAATCAAAAGACACAGACTGGCAAATTGGATAAAAAGTCAAACCCCATCAGTGTGCTGTATCCAGGAAACCCATCTCACATGGAAGGACACACATAGTCTCAAAATAAAGGGATGGAGGAAGATTTACCAAGCAAATGGAGAGCAAAAAAAAAGCACGAGTTGCAATCCTCGTCTCTGATAAAATAGACTTTAAACCAACAAAGATCAAAAGAGACAAAGAAGGGCATTACATAATGGTAAAAGGATCAATGCAATAAGAAGAGCTAACGATCCTAACATATATACGCACCCAATATAGGAGCACCCAGATACATAAAGCAAGTTCTTAACGACCTACAAAGAGACTTAGACTCCCAGGCAATAATAGTGGGAGACTTTAACACTCCACTGTCAATATTAGACAGATCAATGAGACAGAAAATTAACAAGGATATCCAGGACTTGAATTCAGATCTGGACCAAGCTAACCTAATAGACATCTACAGAAGTCTCCACCCCAAATCCACAGAATATACATTCTTCTCAGCACCACATCCCACCTACTCTAAAATTGACCATGTAATTGGAGGTAAATCACTCCTCAGCAAATGCAAAAGAATGGACACCATAACAAAAATGTCTCAGACCACAGTGCAATCAAATTGGAACTCAGGATTAAGAAACTAACTCAGAACCAAACAACCTCATGGACACTGAACAACCGGCTCTGGAATGTTGACTGGATAAACAATGAAATGAAGGCAGAAATAAAGATGTTCTTTGAAACCAACGAGAATGAAGACACAACATACCAGAATCTCTGGGACACATTTAAAGCTGTGTCTAGAGGAAAATTTATAGCAATAAATGCCCACATGAGAAGCAAAGAAAGATCTAAAATCGACACCCTATCATCAAAATTGAAAGAGCTACAGGAGCAAGACCAAAAAAACTCAAAACCTAGCAGAAGACAAGAAATAACTAAGATCAGAGCAGAACTGAAGGAGATAGAGACACAAAAAACCCTTCAAAAAATCAATAAATCCAGGAGCTGGTTTTTTGAAAAGATCAAAATAGACCGCTAGCCAGATTAATAAAAAAGAAAAGAGAAAAATCAAACAGATGCAATAAAAGACGATAAAGGGGATATCACCACCGATTCCACAGAAATACAAACTACCATCAGAGATTACTACAAACAACCCTATACATATAAACCAGTAAACCTGGAAGAAATGGATAAACTCCTAGACACTTTCACCCTCCCAAGCCTAAACCAGGAAGAAGTTGAAACCCTGAATAGACCAATAACAAGGGCTGAAGTTGCAGCCGCAATTAATAGCCTACCAACCAAAACAGCCCAGGTCCAGATGGGTTCACAGCTGAATTCTACCAGACATACAAAGAGGAGCTGGTACCATTCCTTCTGAAACTATTCCAAGAAATCCAAAAGAGGGAATCCTTCCCAAAACTTTTTATGAGACCAACATCATCCTGATACCAAAATCCAGCAGAGACTCAACGAAAAATGAAAACTTCAGGCCAATATCCATGATGAACATAGATGCAAAAATCTTCAATCAAATACTGGCAAACTGTTTGCAACAGCACACCAAAAAGCTTATCCATCACGATCAAGTAGGCTTCATCCAAGGGATGCAAGGCTGGTTCAACATACGCAAGTCTATAAATATAATTCACCACATAAACAGAACCAAAGACAAAAACCACATGATTATCTCAATAGATGCAGAGAAGGCCTTTGACAAAATGCAACAGCCTGTTCTGCTAAAAACTCTCAATAAACTAGGTATTGACGGAATGTATCTCAAAATAATAAAAAGTATTTACGACAAACCCACAGCCAATATCATACTGAATGGGCAAAAACTGGAAGCATTCCCTTTGAAATCTGGCACTAGACAAGGATGCCCTCTCTTACCACTCCTATTCAACATAGTATTGGAAGGTCTAGCCAGAGCAATTAGGCAAGAAAAAGAAATAAAGGATATTCAGTTAGGAAAGGAGGAAGTCAAATTGTCTCTATTTGCAGACGACAGGATTGCATATTTAGAAGAGCCCATCATCTCAGCCTAAAATCTCCTGAAACTGATAAGCAACTTCAGGAAAGTCTCAGAATACAAAATCAATGTGCAGAAATCACAAGGATTCCTATATACCAATGACAGACTTAAAGAGAGCCAAATCAAGAACAAACTGCCATTCACAATCACTACAAAGAGAATAAAATACCTAGGAATACAACTAACAAAGGATGTAAAGGACCTCTTCAAGGAGAACTAGCAACCACTGCTTAAGGAAATTAGACAGGACACAAACAGATGGAAAAACATTCCATGCTCATGGTTAGAAAGAATCGATATTGTGAAAATGGCCATACTGACCAAAATAATTTATAGATTCAACGCTATCCCCATCAAGCTACCTATGACCCTCTTCACAGAACTGGAAAAAAACCACCTTAAACTTTCATAGGGAACCAAAAGAGAGCCCGCATAGCCAAGTCAATTCTAAGCAAAAAGAATGAAGCTGGAGGCATCACACTACCTGACTTCAAACTATACTACAAGGTTACAGTAATCAAAACAGCATGGTATTGGTACCAAAACAGACATATAGACCAATGGAACAGAACAGAGGCCTCCGAGGCAACACCACACATCTACAACCATCTGATCTTTGACAAACCTTACAAAAACAAGCAATGGGGGAAAGAGTCCCTGTTTATTAAACGGTGTTGGGAAAACTGACTAACCATGTGCAGAAAGCAGAAACTGGACCCCTTCCTGACACCTTACACTAAAATTAACTCCAGATGGATTAAAGACTTAAACATAAGACCTAACACCATCAAACCCCTAGAAGAAAACCTAGGCAAAACCATTCAGGACATAGGCATAGGCAAGGACTAAAACACCAAAAGCGTTGGCAACACAAGCCAAAATACACAAATGGGATCTAATTAAACTCCACAACTTCTGTACAGCAAAAGAAACAACCATTAGAGTGAATCGGCAACCAACAGAATGGGAAAAAAATTTTTGCAATCTACCCATCTGACAAAGGGCTAATATCCAGAATCTACAGAGAACTGAAACAGATTCACAAGAAAAAAACAAACCCATTCAAAAGTGGGCCCTTTGTCAGATGGGTAGATTGCAAAAATTATTGTTTCTTTGATGATCACAAAGCCTACTGTCTTTCCACTTCAGCAGACAGTAGAATGTAAGGCTAATGCATTATTATGGGGGCTTTGACTTTCAAGTAAAGGAGTAGCAGAATATTTAAAAGAGATTCATTTTTTTAAACCAGAAAGGTTCGTTATCAGGGAATATTATAGGTAGAGGGGGATGTGGGGGGACAGGATATTAAAAGAGAATCAATCCTCTGGAGAGTTTTTCAAAACATACATGCCTAGCTTCTCCTTTCTCAGAGCTGTTTCTTATTTGCTCCCTGGTAGTTGGGGTTGTTTGAAGTCTCTCTCAGCATGCTTGTTGCCATCCAGTCCATCCAGTTGTTTTTTTTTTTTCAGGAGAAAACTGATGACTGAGGTAGCCAAGTAATTTGCTTAATGTTTCAAACTTGCTAAATGCCAGGATTTTATACTCACTTTATAATAATGTGTGTGTGTGTGTGTGTGTGTGTGTGTGTGTCTTTTACTTGTTCTTTTAAACCATTAAATGCGTGTTCTAGCAAGTCGAGCAATATTGAAGTCTGCAAGAAAACTTTTTCTTTAAGACAGGGTCTCATTCTGCCACCCAGGCTGGAGTGTAGTAGTGCAATCATGGCTCACTGTAGCCTCAACCTCCAGTGCTTAGGCTGTTTTCCCACTTGAGCCTCCCAAGTAGCTGGGACTACAAGTGCATGCCACCCTGCTAATTTTTTAAAAAAATTTTTTGTAGAGATGTGTTTTGCCATTGTGTTAGTCTGTTTTCACACTACTGTAAAGAACTTCCCGAGACTGGGTAATTTATAAAGGGAAGAGGTTTAATTGACTCACAGTTTCACATGACTGGGGAAGCCTCAGGAAACTTACAACCATGGCAGAATGGGAAGCAGGCATGTCTTACATGGTGGCAGGTGAGAGAGCATGTGTCAGCACAGGAAAAACCACCGTTTATAAAACCATCAGTTCTCATGAAAATTCACTTGCTATCACAAGAACAGCAGGGGGAAGCCATCCCAATAAGGCAATCACTTCCCACCAGGTCTCTCCCTAAACACCTGGGGATTATAATTTAAGATGAGATTTAGGCGGGGATACAAAGCCTAACTGTATCAGCCATGTTGCCCTGGCTGGTCTCAAACTCCTGGACTCAAGCAGTCCTTTTGTACTTGGTCTTACTGAGGTATCAATATTAACAGTTGGATAGTTTTCCCATACTTTTCTTTGCTGGTATTTCTTTCACCTTATAAGTCCAAGATGTATTTCCAGGTCAATAGAGATGGTTTATTTTCCCATTGTTATTGAGATATAATTGACATAACATCAAATTTACTCTTTTAATGTATATAACTCAGTAGTTTTTGGTATATTTGCAAGGTGTACAACCATCTACCTCATCTAATTCCAGAACATGTTTATCATCCCAAATAGAAACGTGTCTGTTACCAGTCACTCCCGATTTGTCTTTCCCCCAGTTACTGGCAACTACTTTTTTGTCTCTATAGATCACCTCATTCTAGGCAATTCACATAAATGGAATTATAAAACATGTGGACTTTTGTGTCTGAATTTTTACTTAGCATGTTTTCAAGGTTCATCTATGTTATAGCATGTATCAGTATGCCATTCCATTCCTTTTTGTGGTCAAATAGTATTTCATCGTATGGATATATTACATTTTGATTATTCATTCATCACATGATGAACATTTGGCCCCTTGGCCACTGTAATGTTGCTATGAACATTTGATGGCAGTGGTGGGACATTCTTCCTGGCCAAGAACTTGGGCAAAGGCACTGACAATCACACAGGTTTCCAGCCAGAAAACTCACATCCCAAAGATCATGTAACACATTTATAAGCAAGTTTTCTGGTGGAGTGGGGCTCCTGACTGCTCTCAAAAGCACGAGGATCCTTTTACTTCATTTTATTGCCTAATTACTCTAGCTACAACTTTCAGTACAATATTGAATAGAAGTAGCAAGATGAAGCATCCCTGACTTGCTCCTGATCTTACCAGGGAAAGTGTTCAGTCTTTTGCTGTTAATATGTTTCTTGTGGGTTTTCATAGATGCTGTTTATCAAGTTGAGGAAGGTCTTGTCTATTACTACTTTGATATATATGTATATATTTTTTTATCATGAAAGACTGTTAGATTTTGTCAAATGCTTTTTATGTGTCTGTTGAGATGATTATATTGTTTTTGTTCTTTATTCTATATATATGGGGTATTACATGAATTAGTTTTATGTTGAACCAATATTGCATTTCTAAGGTAAATTTATTTGTTATGGTTTGTAATCCTTTTTATATGTTGCTGGATTCTGTTTGCCAGTATTGTTTAAGATTTTTGCAACTTTATTTAGAGAGGATACAGATCTGTTGTTTTCTTGTGACATGAATTCATTTTTAATACCTCTAAAATAGTTAATAATTTGAATGCATTGCTGTTGAATAAATTGTTTTTCTTTAATAAGTAGTGCTAAAATAAATATCCTTGCACATGCACCCTTACGCACAAATTATTTTTTTCTTTAGACTTCTAAGATTGCTTGATTAAAGCGTATGTTCCATTTTAAAATTTAATATTTCCAGATTACCTACAAAATGCTATAGTAATTTACATCTTCCCAGAGAGACAGACGGGTGATTTCCTCATACTTTTTCCAATGTGACGTTATTTACTTATTTATTTATTTCTGAGATGGAGTTTTGCTCTTGTTGCCCAGGCTGGAGTGCAGTGGCGCTGTCTTGGCTCATCACAACCTCCACCTCCTGGGTTCAAGTGATTCTCCTTCTTCCTCAGCCTCCCAAATAGCTGGGATTACAGGTATGCACCACCACACCTGGCTAGTTTTTGTATTTTTAGTAGAGATGGAGTTTCAACATGTCGGTCAGGCTGGTCTTGAACTCCTGACCTCAGGTGATCCACCTCCCTCGGCCTCCCAAATTGTTGGGATTATAGGTATGAGCCACTGCACCTGGCCAGATATTGATCTTTTAAACACTATTATAGTAGAAAATCAGAGACAGTCAATGGCTCATAGATGCAAGATATTTTATGTAAATTGAACATATTTCTCTTATAACCGGTTGGACAGAAAATAAAATTCCGTACCTTTAGTCCTAAGCAAAAATGAAGACCCATCCTTTACTGTATTTATCCTTTGACTCAGAAAAGAGGGAAATATTATTTCTTTGATATGGTTTTGCCACAAAAATGGATTATTACACAAATAATACATAATTCACTTTTATTTTTTTTGAGACTGAGTCTTGCTCTGTTGCCCAGGCTGGAGTGTGGTGGCGTGATCTCGGCTCACTGCAACCTCCGCCTCCTGGGTTCAAGTGATTCTCCTGCCTCAGCCTTCTGAGTAGCTGGAACTTACAGGTGCCCACCACACCCAGCTAATGTTTGTATTTTTAGTAGAGATAGGGTTTCACCATGTTAGCCAGGCTGGTCTCGAACTCCTGATCTCAAGTGATCTGACTATCTCGGCCTCCCAAAATGCTGAGATTACAAGCGTGAGCCACCACACCTGGCCCATTTTTCATTTATAAGGCTAAAATATTGGTTGAGACTAAACAACTCTTTAACCATCACTTCCCCACTCCCTATTAGGGTTAATCTTAGAATTCGGATCATATTCTTCCAGACTTCTTCCTTCGCATCCTGCCACTGTAATCTCTGCTCAGGTTAATGGTCCCCTAATGACTGGTTGCAGATTTCCTCAATTACCAGGAACCAATAAATCTTCCACTCTTTGTCAAGGGCTTTGAATGTTGAAGTACACCTTCAAAGCTCAGGAAGTTTACAATTCTGGTTAAGCCAAGACCTCTAGATCAGACAGAAGTAAAGAGTGGGGGCCTTCTCCATCTTCTGAGTCTGGGCACAGCCCTGCACATGCATATGGTCTGCTAGATCCCCGGGACTACGTTAGGAACTTTTAAAAGCCCCCTACGGACATTTCATTTCCCAGATCTTCAGGTTTTTAGCCAACTTACTGGCCTCAACTGGTACAGCAGCCTAGGCAGCTGCCATGTTAAACAACTGCACTGATTATTTTTCAACAAGAGCCCTGGCTTTTCCCATGGAGCAGCTCCCAGTCAGTATAAATAATAGCACCCTACAAATGGCACATTTTCCAGGTAGCTGTGAGGTAGGATAACCAGTGCCGATGCTCTGGGGGAGGAGACGTGTTGAGGTGCTCCAAACTGAGCATGCTCCCTCCCCTGGGTGTAGGGCTGCTGATTCCGACTATGATGGAGCGTCAGACTGAGTTAAAATGCCACAAAACCATCTGTTCTTACCAAGGTTCAGATTGTTGCAAACCTGGGGTTAACTTCCAAAGTGGTGGAAAAGTTGATTCTGGTACATTTTTGCTAGTGTTTTTATCGTTTTTATGGAGAAGTGGATTGATGAAGGTCCTCATTCCGTCATTTTGGATGTCCTGCCCATGTTTCCTCACCTTTGATGGAGATGTTAGAAAAGGTAACATCCATATCCATGCCAGAGATTCCGTGAAAATTGTGATCAAGAGCAGAACAAAATGCCCTCACCAACAAGGCCAGCCGATATTCATCTCCATTGACAACCTCCACATCAGAACAAGACCTAGAGTTGCTGGGTCTTCCAACTTTCAGTAGAATCTGCAATTCCAGTATTTTATGCAAAATTTCCAACTTTTAAAACATTGACAACTAATTCATTAGAAAAGCATGCAAAGTATTGCACTGAAAATAACACACTTGAGGGAAAAGATTACGTGTCGAAGCAGCAAAAGTCTATGGGTCACATCACTGTTACGCCAACTTTTGGTTACCAAATAAGTTGAGTTCAATTCAATGAATGTTTTTGAGCTTCTAATATGGGCCAGAAATGTGATAAAGGCTGCAAAGTTAAAAAGAGGCTTGCTGCCCCATGCACACTGTCTTCCCCCAGCTTTTGAGGTACTTACTTCTAGTCTAGTAGTGGGAGGTGGGAATTATTTTTTAGTTGTCACCTTGAATAAAGGGTATCTGTAGGCAGACATAACTATTAATTTTAATTGGCTCAAGGCAAAATATCCTGAGAGATTTGTTTAAAAGGGTCATTTTACAGATATGACTCTTTTAAGGATCTGTAAGGGAAGTGTATGTGTGCACTGAGGTCAACTGGGCATGGGGGAAAGTGTGCATACGTCCTTTTGTGGCAAAGGGTCAGAGAGCCTACTTCTGACCTAAATAAAAAGCACCAGAAACAGAATTCCATGAATGCTTTTTTTTCTGATTTATTCACTTATATGGGAAAGCATATCCTCTAGCAGCTTCCTGAGAAAAGGTGCATTGAGAGGCAAACTTGGTGAGATCTTGCAATTTTAAAAATGTCTTCACTTGATTACACTTGATTGAGAAGAGGCAGGTGAGAAACCTGTATTTCTTTCAAAATCTTGAAGTAGTTGCTTCACTTATGTCTAATGCACTCTTGATTTCTAATCCTTCTAAGTGACCAGCTTTTCGTTTTTGGGAGGTTCTCCTGGTCCTAGTGTTTTGAAACTTCAAGATGGCGAGCCTTGGTACAAGTCCTATTTTCATCCACTGTGTTGTGTGCCCTCATACCCTATTATTCTAGAAACTCATGTGTTTAATGATTTCCTCTCTTCCATTTTCCTGTTCTTTCTGGAGTTCCTATTACTCGGTTATTGAATAGTCCTGGTCTGCTCCTAATCTTTTCATTTCTTTTTTTCTCCATTTTTTGGGGTTATTTGCTAAATTCCAGCTTCCAACCCCTGTACTGAATGTTTAATTTCCAAGAACATTTTCTTGTTAACAGTTCCTTTTCTATAGCATTCTATCTTGATTCTATAGATGCCTTATCTTTTCTCATCTCTGTGGCGATATGACAGGTTTTTAAAGCTCCTTCTCTGTGTAGTCTCTGATTCTTCCAAGTTGTTGGTTTTTGGCTTTTCATCCACGTTACACACTTTCATCAGATGTCAGGTTATCCTTGGTTAAGATGAAAGACTAAGAAGCTAATAGGAAATTGTTGACTGTGAGTTTCACGTCACAGCAATGGTTCTCAATTTCATATACACAGTGAAATCACCTGGGGAGCTTTGAAAAATACTGATGCCTACAATACTCATTTTATTGGTAGGTGATATTAATGCACAGGTTAAAAAGTACTACCCAAGAGAGTACCCATGAGGCTCTTCAGGTAAGGCTCTTTGCAATATTCTTCCAAATGCCTACGTTTACTAATGCGCTTTTGATATGGTGCCTTCATCCTCAACTGTGGATGGTGTCTCCCAGTCCAGAGACTTTCTATTTGAACCTTTTCCTGAGGGTAAACCTCTAGGCTTTGGCAAGAGTGATAAAGGTAAGGTGGGTGGGGAGGGGGGGATTTTTGTCCAGCTGAAAAAAAATATGGGGAGGGATTTTATAGCTCTAACTTCATTTTAAACAGCTTTCAACCAATACTATTTTAGCTTTCTTTCTCTCTTCACCATCACTTCAAAGGGATATGTTGCTGTCAGTTTTTCAGCCTTCAGGGTATTCTGCATTGAGAATAAAAAAAAACTGACGCTCATTTTCTTCTCTGCCAAATTACAATTAACCCTTTTGATCATATTTCCAAAATTCTGGCACCAATCTCTCATCTCTCATTCTTCCCAGTCTTGAGGGTTGGACTTGAAAAAAAAAATCCTTTACTGTATTTTTATAGTGGTGTCGGGAGCACACAAAATTTGATGTCCTCAATTTGTCATGTTTACCAAGAATAGTGACTGTTCTTCATCTAGTGAGCTTCAATAAAGTTACTGTTTTTTAAATACATTTTCCTGAAAAATAAGAGCGATAGTGAGAATGCCTACCAAGACAATGTAAAATGACAAACCCATGGCCATAGCAGGAACACTGTGTTTCATTGCTGTTGTTGCTGTTGTTGTTGAATTAGACCTGTAGGAAAGGAGTCTAGAGTTTGTCGGGGGAGAGGAAGCGCCCAGAGTGCCAGGAGAACAGACGGAGACCCAGGCTCCAAGTTTTGGCAGACAGATAAAATGTTAGGTGAAAAGGTACATTATCCGCAGTGTCTCTGATAAAGGATTAAATTAGCAGCCTATACAGTCCACAATCACATTTTAGTTGGCCCATGGGGGAAATCTGGAATTTTTAGCTTCTTTTGAAACATGGACATATGTGATTGGGGCTCACAGTCCTGCAACGCGTCAGTCAGCAGGAGCTGAGCTGCCACTGCTTCTGCAAAGGCGCTGGAAGCATCAAGCCCCATGAAGCATCAAGCCCCAGGTCGCCTGCCTGGCCTCCAAACACACGTGAATTCTCAACGTCTCTGGATGTGCTTTAAGTATTTAAAAAGGAACAGCAACAACAACAAAAGCAATCCTGTTCATGGCAGAAAAACCCTACTTAAGTCAGAAAGAATTAAAACATTTATTGGGCATAAATATATTACATATACACTACAGATACAGTTAGGTATTACATATAGCATAGTATTTGCAAAATCTATACATTAAAATTGATATGGCAGTTTTAATACAATGTATATGTAATAGTCTAAAATTTACAATACAGGAAAACATATGATTTTTTTTTTTCTCCTAGAGTTGAAAAGCTTGGAATGTATGTCCAACAGTGAGGTAAAACATTTTGTCTTTCAATTTAAAGAATTGTGCAAGGATAACATTCAAACACATTCAATTAGGGCACTTCTCAATTTTGACATGAATACTGAATTACCGTAGCCGACAAAACAAGGTTAGAAAATGCCAACATTTCAAGTTGAGAAGGACAAGGCAGAGAATATGCAAAAAATCTTTTTAAAAAAGTTTTCAACGATTTCTTTGAGGACAAAGGGCAGTTTGCTTCACATGACTGGAATTTTGTGCCAGGGATGAGTTTGACATACAGAGAATAGTCAGAGCATCAGAAGGCCACTCATTCAATCCTCACATAGCAAAAGGGCAAGAGATCAGGTTAATAGAACACTTTATTTTATTGTTCGCGTGTAATGGCAATATATATAGTTATATATCAATATCACATATACATATTTGTGATAGAAAACAGTGCCATAGAGAGTAATAATTTTCTGACTGTAGGAATATAATGAATACCAAATAATGGAGAGCAATAAAATAAAGTGCCGTCAGCTTGTATTTCACACACTTCAGCTTTCTGGTGGTTAAACGATAGTATGAAAATCTCAAGAAGATCAAATATTCATATAAATTTTGGCCTAAAGTACTATTTAAAAAAATTCAACCAATTCAGAGAATTTCTTTATAGCAGCAGTTCTGAAGTGTTTGAAAGAAAGAGACTTCCCCAACCCCCCACAGAGGGGGTTTTGTACTCAGTTGAATTTTCATTGCTTAAAAAGACCTCTCCCCCAAAACACCTGCATGAAATTTTCTTAGAAAATGCAGACGCTGTGTCTTAGTGGGCCACAGCACACGTTTAAATAGGGGGATGAGTTTTAGAAGGCCAGAACTTTGGCAAAAATATATTTACCTTGATGCCATCAGTTTGCAAAGCTAATTAAACTAATTATTATAGTCAATAATAAAATACAGAACTCTCTAGTACTCACTACATCAATACAGGCACACAGAATAATTCATTGATCTTAGCATTTTCTTCCAAGAGATGATTATGGTTTTTGGGTACATGTAAACGTTTCAATCACTGATAATGGATTTTTTTTTTTTTTGGCATTTAATGCACTAGATGCTCTTATCTCTTTAAAAACACAAGAAAATGTCAGAAGATTAATAATACTACAGATGTTGCCAAGAAACGAGACTGACCTAAAATTACAAAAGTATAAAACACAAAAATATAACATGCTACAAGGGAAAATTAGTACATAAGTACATTTAAAAATTTTACAATAAATAAAGATTGCACTGTAATTGGCATTTAAAGTACTGTATGCAGAATATAGTATAAATAAACCAAAAACAAAATAATGTTGGTTTCCCCATGACTTTGGTATGGGAATATTATAAGCTAGTACAGGATACTGCATCTTAGACAACAAACACCAAGCACAAATAGCTATGATCAAGAAAAACCAAGTAGCAAAAATATACAAAAACAGAAGCAGGGGAATACACTGTGTCTGTTGCACCCTTTTGGAATATATTTGCACCTCCAACTCTTAAATGTCCCTGAGGTACTCAAACATTATGGACTTCATATAAATAATCCAATGACTTTGGGTTAAAACTGATTATCTCATGACTCAAAATAAACACGTAAGAGTAACACTTTGCACTCCAATAGCACCTGTTGATCAAAGATCTCAAAGCACTTACAAACATTAGAATCCCCATTTTATTTCATTTTATTTTTTCATGCATGGGAAAACTGAGGCACAGAGAGGTAAAGTGACGTGTTCAGGTCACGCAGCAAGTTAGTGACAGATCCAGGGAGAGAATCTAGGCTTCTTGACCCCCAAACACCTTGTGTTTACCATCAAACACCATTCCCTCTCCAACCATGGCCAGGCAAACCCACAGAAATAGGAACTACAAATTTAGATGACTCTCTTTATCCATTTTCATCTGCTGTTACATTAGTATTATGTGCACTGAATTAAGGTATTGAAATTCAATCACTTCGTTGATACCTCAAAGAACAGCCTAAAGGCAAATGTTTCAAAAATAATGAGCTGACACATAAGAAGACTGCTCACAATTAGTGTAAATCATGGACAATGGGCAGAGGCACTAAACTGTCACCAGTTCTTGTCATATAATTCTGGTCAAACATAACAGAATATAATAACTCTAGTGATTAGAAGTAGTTATATACAAAGACAAACAAGTTAAAGCAGCCTTTAAAATAGCTGAACAAGAAAACAACTAACTATTGCACAATGCCCTCTTAAAGTTACTGCTATGAATTGACGTAGTAAAATCTACAATGCTCCATAATTTATAGGTGCATTTTGGTTACTTGATTTCTTATACAGGCAGCTCATAGTGTTAAAATTATAAGAAATACAGATCATTAAAACATTTTAGATTAAAGTACACACTTTGATTTAAATGAGCTAAACACAGTTAAATAACTGAGTGACAAAATGGTTGTTTAGGGCAGTCTTATCTGAGTGAACACATCTTCTGTATGTTGCTGTTGCTGTGTGCTAATACTCTTGACAACACTGAAATCCTAGCCCTGTAACTACACACACTGTGATTCATGTTTACAGATATAGATGATCAAGACGTAAGAAGTGACTGGTGAATATAAATTACTAAACTGTAACAAAAACAAAATTCAAAGGCTTGCAAAAGACATCAGTGAAAATAGAATGAAGGTAAATCTGAAAATTTAAAGGAAAACATAAGAAAGCTAGCTTTTGGTATCTGGTTTGCTTTTGTTTTTTTCTTTAAAAAAAAAAATCCAGTTTAACCTCTTCCTAGTTTTGCATTTCAAAAAGGTGCACCAAAACACTGACATTTTTGTTTCTAGCTAAATCTGTAAAACAGAGTATATAAATCAAAGAACAAAAGGGCTTTAAAAAGGGGAGTATCTGAATAAATGTGTGTATTAAAATGGGTGGCATTAATTCATACCTCTAGTTTGTTGGGTTTGTTTACTTCATTAAGAAGTACTGTAATATAAAGGCAAATAAAATGGACAAAGTTGCAAAGCCAAGCACAATGAGGGCTGCAAACTGTTCATCAGTAGGCATCATGCTCTTCATTTTGGGATCATCTAAGCTCCCCATGTCCCCTGTAAGCATGACCTCACTTCGTTGTAATACAAAAGCCGCAGAAGGGCTGAAGGCTCCGCTTAGCTCCTGAGAGGTGTCCAAACAGCGACGACACGCACATACGCGGAACCTGTAGTCTGTGTTGGTCTGGAGGCCTGAGATTTGGAATGTGGCTTCTTCTCCCTTGTACACCTTTCAGGAAAAGAAAAAGTCCTAGTTAATTGATTTATAGCAACGCTGTTGTCTCTAGAATAATCTTGGTTTAGGGTCACTCCATTCACTCTTGGTTTAGATTCACATTCGTTCTTTTATAACAAAAATGATATAAAAATGTATTTCTCTCGATCTGAATTCCAACTGTAAAAAGTATTCTTTTTACACATTTTGAATGAAACGATATAAAACCCAGGGACTTGAACTTTGACAGGAGATAAGGCATTGACTAGAAATGCAGCTGACGTTTTAAGTAGTAAAGATGCATCTTGCTAAATTTTAATAATGTAGGTCAATGGTCCTCAACCTTTTGGGCACGAAGGACTGATTTCGTGGAGGACAATTCTTCCACGGACAGGGAGAGTTTCGAGATGAAACTGTTGCACCTCAGGTCATCAGGAGCATAAGGAGCGCACAATCTAGATCCCTATATGCGCAGTTCACAGTAGGGTTTGTGCTCCTATGGGAATCTAATGCCTTATGGATCTGACAGGAGGCAGAGCTCAGGCAGGAATACTCCTGCTCACCGCTCACCTCCTGCTGTGCGGCCTGGTTCCTAACAGGCCACTGACCAGTACTGGTACCCAGTCTGGGGTTTGGGGACCCCCTGATTTAGTAGACTATAAATCAGAAGATGTTGTAATACAAATAGGTCTAGGTTTTTGGTCCCAAGAACGAAATTAACATTTTAAAATGGAAACAAAAACTGAGCAAACAAAATGTAAATTTTTCAGCGGGATGATTTTTTTTGACAATTGGATATACCACAAATACATTCCCTCAAGATATCTCACCTCCACCCCAAGAGGCAGACACTATTCTGACTTCTAATGCTGTAATTACTAGTTCATATAAATGGAATCATGCAGAGCACACTCCCTTGTGCCTGTGAGATTCACTCATGTTACTGAGCTCTTCGGTAGCAGTTCCTATGACTATACCTCAATTCCTGTTTTCTTTCCAAAGGACATTTGGGTTATTTCCAGTTTGGAGGTTTCACGTAATAAAAATGCTATCAATAAGAATGTTATGAACATTTTTGTTCAAATCTTTGAGTAATTCTTTTCTTGTTAAAATACAAAGAAGTGCTGGGTCACAGAGTAGTTCTATATTTAACTTAACAAGAAACAGTTTTCCCAAGGGACTGTATCCCTTTGCACTCCTATTAACAGCATGAAGAGTCTGTTATCATCATGAGTCTTTTTTTTTTTTTTTTTTTTTAAGATGAAGTCTCGCTCTTTCACCCAGGCTGGAGTACAGTGGCGCTATCTTGGTTCACTGCAACCTCCGCCTCCCAGGTTCAAGCGGTTCTCCTGCCCAGCCTCCCAAGTAGCTGGGATTACAGGTGCATGCCACCATGCCTGGCTAATTTTTTGGATTTTTAGTACAGACGGGGACTCACCGTGTTAGCCAGGATGATCTCAATCTCCTGACCTCGTGATCTGCCCACTCGGCCTCCCAAAGTGCCGGCATTACAGGTGTGAGCCACCGCACCTGCATTTCTGTGATGTCTAAAAAGATGCTGCACATCTGTGCATGTGCTTACTGGTCATCCATGTACCTTCTTCTGGAAAGAGTATGTACACGTCTTTCGCCTATCTTTAATTTGCAATTTGCTTGACTTTTATTAATTTGCAGGTCCTTGTTATGTGATGTGGATATAAGTTCTCTGACAGACACATGTGTTGAGAAGCTTTTCTCCCAGTTTTGTGGCATGCCTAATTGTTTTCTTGAGGAATTTTTTTTATGTAGCCCACTTTATCACACATTAACATTTAAATAATTTGGTGGTCTGTCTTGAATGTTTCACCTCTGTATGACAAACCTCATTTATTTTATGAAGGATCTGGGATGTTTTCTTCCTGTTTGTTAACACTAACAAAATCATCAAGAGGGTCACTATTACAGGAACTTGAAAATGACCAGTTTCCTTAGACATTATCACATTTTGGTTGCATGAAACTAACAAGAGCCTTTGAAGGGGGATAAGAAGAAGGCAGTCTCACAGGGTTCTTCTATCAGAATGAAACCAGTCCTTAAAAAACTTAAGAGAAAATAATAATCAGATTAAAATTGCATAAAAATTTATGGCTTAGAGTCAATGGGTACACACACAAAAAAAATAGCTGAAACTAAACCAAATCAATAAGAGATCTGGCTGATAATTTAAAAAGAAAATAAAATTATCAGAACTCTGAATAGTACTGAGTTATACCTGTAAAGTGCTTAAAACACACCTGGTATGAAGTTAGTGCACAATAGGAGTCAGCTATTATTATTATTGCTATTTAGAACTGAAAAACAACATAGCAACAAAGTGTTTTAATAAACTTGTTGTCACTTTCTTTGCATCTAATGAGATAATCATATGGTTTTTGGCCTTCATTCTGTTAATGATGTATCACATTTGTCGATTTGGGTACCTTGAATCATCCTTGCAAACCAGGGATAAATCCCACTTGATCATGGTGGACGAACCTTTTAATGTGTTGTTGAAGTGGATATTGGGGGATTTTTGCATCTTTGTTCATCAAGGATATCGGCCTGTTATGTATGTATGTATGTACGTATGTATGTATGTACGTATGTATGTATGTACGTATGTATGTAATGACCTTTCCTGCTTTTGGTGTGAGGATAATGCTGGCCTTGTAAAAAAGAGTCTGGGAGTATTTCCCCCTCATTTACTTTTTTGGAAGAATCGGAGGAATTGGTATTAGTTCTTTAAATGTTTGGTAGAGTTCAGCCATCAGGTTCTAGGCTTTTTTTGATGGAAATCTGATTACTGATTGCATCTCCTTACCCATTGGTCTTTTAGATTTTCTATTTCTTCAGTCTTGATGAGTTGCATATATCTAGAAATTTATACATTTCTTTTAGGTTATCCAATTTGTTGGCATATATTTGTTCTTAACAGTCTCAAATGATCCTGTGTATTCCTGTGGTATCTGTCGTAATCTTTTCTTTCTGATTTTGTGTCTTAGTTTAGCTACAGATTTGACTTTAAAAAAAAAACAACTCTTAGTTTTGTTGATCTTTGTACTGTTTTTGTATTCTACTTCATTTATTTGTTTTCATCTTAGTTCCTTCTGCTAACTTTGGGCTTAGTTTCTACCTCCCCCTAGTTCCTTGAGGTGCAGTGTTAGGTTGGGACCGTTCTTCCTTTATGATGTAGGTGTTTATTCTATAAACTTTGCTCTTAGAAGTGCTTTTGCTGTATCCCATACATTTTAGTAAGTTGTGTTTCCATTTGTCTCGAAATGTTTTAAGTTTCCGTTTAGTTTCTTCATTGACCCATTTGTTGTTCAGAGCATGTTTTTTATTTCCATGTATGTGTAAATTTTCCAAAATTCCCTCTGGTATTGATTTCTAGTTTCGTGACACTGTGGTCTGAAAGATACTTGATATAATTTCAATCTTCTAAAATTTGCTGAGGCTTGCATTGTGCCCTAACATTTGAGTTATTCTGGAGAATGCTCCATGCACGCTTGAGAAGGATGTGTATACAGTTGTTGTTGTATGAAATGTCAGTTGGGTCCATTTCATCTATGGTATTGTTCAAGTCCAATGTTTATTAATTTTCTGTCTGGATGATCTGTACAGTATTAAAGTCTCATACTATTATTGTATTGCAATTTCTCTCTCCCTTCAGATCCTTCAATATTTTATGTATTTAGCTGCTTCAATGTTGGGTGTATCTATATTTACAACTGTTACATCCTCTTGATGAATTGCTGCTCTTATCATTAAATAAGGTTTCTTTTTACGGTCTATTTTGTCTGACGTAGAGTTTAGCTATCCCTGCTCTCTTTTGGTTTCTATTTCATGGAATATCTTTTTCCAACCTTTCACTTTCAGTTGATACGTATGTGTCCTTAAAAGTGAGGTGACTCTTGTAGGCAGCATATAGTTGGGTCTTTAAAAAAATTCCATCACTCTATATCTTTTTATTGCAGAATTTAATCCAAATAATTCTGCCCATTAATACAAATGCTCTAGAAATGAATTTCCAACAAACTCAACTTTGCCTGAAACATTTGCCAGATTCAGTTAGTGGAAATCTACACATGTCTCTACAGATGTTTCTAAAGCCCCTGTGTAAACTTCACCAAGACACAGAACATTCCATTAGTGAACACAAGTAGACTGGACAAGAATTTAGCATTGGGTCCAAGCTGAAAGACAGAAATAGGATCTTATGATTTGGAACGGAGGCCAGGCTTCCAATGTTCACCTGATAGTTATCCTTTTAAAGATATTCCTCCCTCATTTTCAGACTTTAAGACTTCAAGCATCTTGTTTTTGCTTAGTGACTAAACTCCAGACAACCAATTCTGTTTACTACTTACACTTTCCCAGATTTATCTTGCTTTTGTTATTCTTTTTTATAAGATTTTAAGCACATTTTTCCTGGTGAGTTATCTTGTTTCTTAAAAAATTGTGGCATGTGCCTTAGCTGTTTGAGTTACAGACAGCTGGGCTGGAGCACCTAACAAGAGCTGTAAGAAAACCCCTTGCAGTCCTGAGAGACCATTCCTTTCTCACTGCTCACAGTTCCAATGATGAATCTAAACGAATGTTTTAAGACGGGCTCATTGTTACGGTGATTGCCCCAATCCATACACAGCCACAAACTTAAGGCTCAGAGAGGCTTCAATAGTTCAGACTACACCACAAAGAAACTGCCTCTCTGTAAGGTACTTCCTAACACATGGAGGTCTCAGGAAAACAATAGTCATTTTTTTTTTCTTTAAAGAGATCTTTTAGTTATGAATGTTCTTTATTTTCTTAATTTAGATTTAATTTCTTAAGTATAGAATGCTCAAGGAGATATTTGCTGAGGCCAGTCTTTTCTTGGAAAGCGTTCATGAAGGGGATGGTTTGCAATCTCTGGGACTAAACCAGTTTGATAAAGCAGGTCCCTCCACATTTGCCATCTGGGCACATTTCCCTATCTTCAAAGTCACAGGTGTACTATTTATTCTGACACTCAATGGTGGTGATAAGTTAATGTTGGGATGGTTATCAAGTTGGAGAAAAGCTGCCATCTAAGCCAGGTTTTCTGATGTACCTCTTTCACTGATTCTTTTGCAAGTGCCATCTCTTGAAATATTTGCTTATCCTTATCAAAGGGTCAAATAATGCAGTCATTAAGACTTCTTCTCTCTGTGCAGCCCTGAGAGCTGGGCCTGGCTGGTGTGACTTGGCACTAGGAAGCATTAGCAGACTATTCTCAAGCACAGAAACTGGAATCAGGATTTCGAGTCTCAGTCCTTACTCTGCCACTTAGTAGGTCTGTGATCTCAGGCAAGCAACAGCTTTGCGCCTCCCCTTTCTCATCTTTAACATGGAGCTAGAACAGTACCTAACAGTAACACCACTCCAAAGGAGGCTGAGGATCAGTCGAGGAAATGCATGCGAAAATGCTGGAGGGTAAGTCTGCTTTATTGAATTTTGTCTTCTTAATTATGCTGTCAGGTGACTATCATTACTTTCATTTTAGAGATGAAGAGACTTAAGGCTCAGAGAGGCTGTTAATTTCTTAAGTCTCTTACCAAATAAGAGAATGGTGGAGTCCTAGATGAGACCCCACTTCCAACTCAAACACCAACGCTCACCCCGAAATTGCCCCAGCCCTGCCTGTTCCATTACTGCCCTCCACTTTACTCCTCTGCTAATGACTACAGTGTGACACTGGGTCCAGGTTTCATGGCCTCTGACTCTTCCCATATCTTGCTGCTAACTCCCTGGTATTTCCATGAAAGACCTTCTACATTCTCCCACCATGGCTCCTGCTGCTCTATGAAGGAAAATACTATCTTTTACGATGTTATTGAAAGTAGCTCCCAGTGTGTGCCAAGCAAAGACTTGGGCAGTGTTTTTGTGATATGGCCTGTTAATTTCTGCCACAACAATAATGTCATTATAGAAAACCACTTAATAACCTATCCCCATCAATGTTTTAGAGACTTCTGGAAACTGAATATAAATGTACACTTAGGTCTATTTAAATGGTTTCTACAGTTTCCAGAATTTGCATGGCCACATCCCTTTTAAAAAGTGGGCTCAATAGGGGGATCATTTGAGGTTAGGAGTTGAAGACAAACCCCGGTAAGACTTTTTAAAAAGTGAGCCCAAATGTATATTTAATTTCCCAGAAATACAATTTAGAGACTCTTGAACAGACTTCATATATTAATTTTAATGAAACTTCTTAAAGTGGAAGATCTCTGAAAATGTATTTTAGAAATAAAAGAATGCTACTTTTCTTGTACCACTGGGCAAAAAGCTTAGTAAAATAATATGAAGAGCTAACTGAAGGGAACTTTCTTTTTTTTTGAGACAAAGTCTCACTCTGCTGCCCAGGCTGGAGTGCACTGGCACGATCTTAGCTCACTGCAACCTCCGTCTCCCAGGTTCAGATAATTCTCCTGTCTCAGCCTCCTGAGTAGTTAGGATTACAGGTGTGTGCCACCACACCCAGCTAATTTTTGTATTTTTAGTAGAGACAAGGTTTCACCATGTTGTTCAGGCTGATCTCAAACTCCTGACCTTGTGATCCACCCACCTCAGCCTCCCAAAGTGCTGGGATTACAGGCGTGAGCCACTGCGTCTGGCCTGAAGGGAACTTTCTTAAAGTCTAACCAAAAGTTAGGTTTTAATTTGTAAATGTTTTTCTTTTAGCTGTTCTTGTTATTTTAATTGGAACAGCTTCCCTTTCACCACCCTTGCCAACACAATGTTAACATTACCTTTTCTACATTTCAGATAAATATACTGAGACAGTGTTTATTTCCATATCTCCATAGCAACCAGCACAATGGCTTGGACAAAGTAGATGCTCAGCGAATGTTCTCTAATTAGAACCCTCAAATACTCAAGAGTAGATATTCTGATACCACAGTATTTGAAAAGAGAAACTAACAAGCAAATGTGAACAGCAAGCTTTAAGATGCACACACAGACCATCGGGGCAAGAGAGAGTTTAGTATAGGCGCAGCAAAAAATGGAGTCGGTTGATAGAAAAAATGGAGTTCTAAGGTATTTTATGGATGTGAATAGCTTTTCTACTATGTTTTTAATTATTTTCTAATATGTTCTAATAGTTTTTGATGTGATCCAAATATTAAAACTTTGCAAATACTCTTCTAGTTGTATAAATATGTAAATGTGAGAACGTACATACTTCACAGCTTGTCTACCCTGGCTCTGATTATAATTTCCTAAGCCAGCAAATTCGCACAAGCCAGCGTGGTGAGGCCAGTCATATCTCAAGGGGGAGAAGTGAAGATTTTTCTAGGATAACAGATTAAGGATTTTCAGGTTCAAAGAAAGTGAAGGAAGATGGGCTTTAAAATGAAATGTTTCCATTTTTTTAACTAAATGGTTGCCTGTGGAATAAGCCAATCCTATTTTACATAACTAAATGAAATAAATTTTTGAGTTACTACACTTGTAAATCTATGTATGGGGTTTTAAAACTAAAATATGAGATCCAAAAGCCCCAGATGCTATTAAGAAGCCAAATAATTGAAAAATTAATTCAACATCTTTGTCCCTTGAAGGTGACATCCTTCTGCAGATTAGAAACGCCCACTCCCCACCCGGAGGTAACAGTCTCAACGGATTATGAGATTACTGATTAAGTGGGTAACATGTGGCAACCTCGTAGGACGGGCTTGGCATGCAGGAGGCATCTAAGAAACACCAACATGATACATTGTATTGCTACTTGACTGTATTTCCCTGCCCCCTTCTTGCAGGAATCATGTATAACACTCCAGGACAAATGCTTGGGGCCAGGGACCCTTGGGGCCTACTTGCAGAAATCAATGGAACGGGGGAGCCCCAAGATGCTGGCTTGGTGTCCAGGCCTGGCTACGGACACTTGTAATCCACAGTACTTAGGAACTAATGCTGTCACAAAATCGCCATGTTGCCAGGCCTGCCATACAGCTGGGCCTCCAACAGGACTGTGTAGCTCTGCACATCAGGGTAGCAGGCCATGCCTTGTGTCCCTTTGTTTTCATTCACTTTGACAAAGGCACCATTATGGGCTTTTCCTCTCGACTCAATCCAATTTAAAAGGCATGGCTCCATTCGAGATGGTTTTTATTGAAGTAACCAATCATAATATTGTAATAAGTACAGAAGCATTATTATTTTTACAAAGACTATTTCTGTTCTTGATTTGATGAACGATATATTTTAAAGTAATTTTGACATGTTTATTTCAAATGAGAGGATTTCAAGTAATACGCAGACAACTGAGATGAAGAATCCATAACCCTTAATTCACAATAACATGCTGCGTAGTTGAAATCCTGTAAATAACAGAGAGCTTTTCGGGGAGGGTGGTGAGAACAGTGCATGCTCGGCTCCTGGAGGCTTACCTTCATGTGTTTACTAATGCCACCCCCTCCCAAGAACTGAAGGGGGAGACATCATTGCACCATGTTGTTATCTGCACAGCTCCTTCTCATGACTGAATGATCTAATGCTCACAGTAACCATCCGAGTTAAGAGTTACAAAGAGAAAGCCAAGACTCAGCTAGGTGAATTAATTCCACCAAAATTACATGACTATGGGAGGAAGACTTGTCTCCATGTCTCCCCTACTATGCCTACCAGGCTCAAGGGGAAATATGCTAGCCTGCAGGCCTCCTCTATGAAGGGCATAATGCTAAACAGGTAACTCGTCCTTGAGTCAAAGATGACAAGCAAGGGTACTATTACTGAGCTGCTTCTTGGGGGTTTTCACCCAATAGGCCTATAAACTCTTACAGTACTGATTATGCCAGGCATCCCTTACAATGTAAAACACATAATAGATTCTCAGTAAACCTGTGGTCTTATACCTGGAATCCATGAAATTGAGTATCAGTTCATTTTACGTGAAATTTTAAGTGGAGGTATGGAATTTTTTCTGATTTTATAAAGGCCTTCAGATACTTAAATGACCAATAAAACTAAAGAAAAGTAAGCATCAGTAAAATAAATGATGGTTTTTAAAGATCTCTATCTTGATCTATTTTTATTTTGTCTAAATTTGACCCTTTATTCATGCAGAAATAAAAAACTGTGGTAGGAGACAGTCATAGCCTCATTGTTTAATTTCTATATTAGGGAAATGAGTTGAAAGTCATTTAAAAATATGTTGAAGGGGCTGGGCATGGTGGCTCACACCTGTAATCTCTGCACTTCAGGAGGCCGAGGCAGGTGGATCACTTGAGGTCAGGAGTTCAAGACTTGACCTCTACTAAATCCCATCTCTACTAAAAATACAAAAATTAGCCTAGCATGGTGGTGGGCGCCTTAATCTCAGCTACTCAGGAGGCTGAGCCAGGAGAATCACTTGAACCCGGAGACAGAGGTTGCAGTGAGCTGAGATTGGGCCATTGCAGTCCAGCCTGGTGACAGAGCGAGACACCATTTCAAAAAAAAGGAGGCTCCAGTCAGGATGTGTTGTAGGCTCCAAGACTTTAATATAGTTTGGTCAGAGAAAATCTTTCCTTGTGGTACTTTTTGTGACACCATGTAGAATCAATACATACTTTGATACTTATTCTAAAAATGATACAAGATAAAAATATATTTATACAGAAATGCCATCATATTAAATGTGGAGCTTTATAAACTTTTAGATACTTTAGAGCTTTTCCTTATGCCATGAATCTGCGCACCAATATTTTCAGTAATTTTGCATAAATTTTGACTGCCAATAAGTAATAATTTATCATAATTTGTTGATCATTTTCTTGTCGTCAATGTTTATATTCAATACTTCTTGTAAAAGTGATTGCTGCCTGAACAGGACTACGAATATGGATTGTTCTGCTTTACTTATCATGCATGAAACTGTCTATACCATATCTTGTGCAAAAAAACAAAAAGTCACGTGCATATAGACACAATTTTCATTCTTTTAAAGAATACAACTAATTCTGTTTGAAAAGAAGTTCTAAGTTTCCTGGAAAAAAACCTGTGCTTGGAATGTTTATTAAATGGCAAAAGGCAAACCAAATATGCATGCAATCTAATGCAGAGTAAAACTGTGAGTAACAATTTAATACTTCAATAGATTGTTTAATAATTAAAATCAGCTGCTTGGCCCTCTTTGTGACACTTGAACAACAGAAAGCGAATCATCTAGAATCAAGGCGAAGTTAAAGCTGATGCTTCAAGCAAAACATCGGAAAAGGCAAAGGCCCTTGTCATATGTTGCCTATAAAAATGAGCTTAGGAGAAAAGGATATTATCCTATTAGGGGTGATTTTTTTTCTTTCCATGCTGAAGTTTACTCTCATCACCACTGCAGGTATAAATAACCCTGGTACTTTGAAATTGCCTCTTTCACACATACAGAAAACATTTACTGAATGCCAAATTATGTGCCAGTACTGGAAAAATAAAAATGAGTAACACAAGCCCACGTATTAGTGTGTCCTGTCTGATTAGTGCTCTAATTGAGGTATACACAGTGAGCCCGTAGCTCTGCTGTGGTAAATATACAGCAATAATTACCTCTCATTTTCTTTTGCTTTGCCTCTATGAATTCAAAGCCCATTGCCTGTCATCCTTGAACTATAATTATTTTAACCATTGTTCTGCACATATAAATATGTTTCATTCCCTAGCTCATGTCCAGAACAAGTGAATGAAGTACTCAAAACACCATGTTTAAGTTAATGTTTGCTGAATAGGGAGAAGCCAAAAAAAAAAAAAAGAAAGAAACCAGTACAAATTGTCCCTGACTCAACTGTGGCTTTTCATATACCACTACTCTCCTTAATCATTTCTTGGTAAATGCAGGAAGCACAAAGACACGTGGAGAAAGCTAACCCTCATCTACTGAGACTGCCATGCAGTACTGTGTTTTCACCTGTTTACAACAAGAAACACTTGGTTTATAACTGTTTACGATAAGAAAAATATTCTGTGGCATACAGATGATTAGGCATTAGTATATTAGCATTTATATGCCCATGGGTCTAAATTATGGCATTAAACAAACAACAGATTCAAAACAGACCATCTGCCAATAAAATCTAAATTACTGAATAGATTCACCTTACTGAATAGTTTAGCAATGCCTGATGTGTACAGACATTGGGCAAATAATGCTGCTTTTTCAACAGGAAACCAGCAGTCACCATGCTTTGGGAAGCAGCATATTTTTCCAAGAACAAGTGGAAAAGCACGGCTGGTTGAATGAAAGGTTTTTACAATACAATGGCAAACGTGCGACGAATGTACTGTTTACAAACGTACTGTTAAGCGTCAAATGATATGTTGTAAAATATCTTAACGCCTCATGTTTTAACCATTTTCACATTGCTATGGAACAGAAAAAAAAAAATCTCTGCTCTCTATTTCCATGTCTTCAGCTAAGACCCTGAAACCAATCATATCTTTCTGGTAAAATGAAACAATTTCACATGTAAGTTATTTACTCTGAAATGGAATATACTGCATAAAATGAGATTCAAAAATGAAAGGAACCATAATGTCCTTGTTCTTATTTAAGAGGAATGATGGAAACTTCAGTGACATCATCCACTGATGTTAATCGACAGTGGGAGATGTCATATTTAAAATAAAAATTTTTGTTTAAAAGTACGCAATCTTTTATCCGTTACATATTAACGAAGTACAGCAAAATGTCCAAAATTACAGTTTTAAGACATTTTATTTGCAAGTATTCTTGATTATCATATAACACCAATGAGCAATTTAACAGAAGCTCTGAATCAAATGATTTTCTACTTGTGTATCTGCAGTTGAATAAAGTTTTTATAAATTATGCTAGTGTTTCAGAGAACAGTTGACATTTATCGTCATCTTTATTTTTGATATAAATGAATGACCCTACTAAAAGTGCTGGTGAAGAATGGACTGTCTGCTTTCCTAATGGAATACACAATATTATATCCTGATTTGACAAAAACAGTTAAGTTCTAGGCACTATTATGAAAGCCTATAGAGCATCTAAATCCTTCGGAGTCAGTGATCTGATTCTTCTTTGGAAGAATTAAGAATCAACAAGGGCTATGAAAAATGATAAAACTAACTTACTATCTGGCTATATTGCAACTGCAACCTCTCGTGCATGGATTTATTATGTGATTTACAGAGGCTTGCTACTCAAATTATGGTCTGTGGACCAGTAATGTCAGTGTCACCTGAGAGGGTAAATCCCCACCCACATCTACCAGATCGGAATCTGCATTTTAACAGATTCTCGGGTGGTTCCTTTGACATTAAATGGTGACAAGCATGACTGAGAGCTTCTGAACCACAGGCCTCCAGGGCCTATGCATCAACAACCTGAACCTTCCAGTATTTCTACAAAAAAGGTAGACGGATATAGGCTTCAGTAGTTAGGTTAAGACTACTTCCCCCTCTACAGTAAAATCATAGGTACTTTACTTTTCAATTATATACAGACTTTGATACTTGCAAACCTCACAAACCTCACTGTCAACGTCAAATACGAGTAAACTACTTAAAGCTCTTTATAAGACAAGCTTATGCTTGAGAACTGATAACTGAATATGAATACCACCATATACAAAATGAAATGTAAACTAGGGCTCACCCACCCTGAAGAATTAGTAACAAGTACAAGTTAGGCAGTTTCTACCACTGATTTTAAGAAAAACACAGTTCACTGAGTCATTCATAGCAATGAGCAGAGGCATGGAGCCAGCCTGACTCAGTTGCATATGTGCATCCACACTGGTTCTTACCTGTTTGTACTCAGATTCTCTTCCAACCAATACCTGCAGAACGTAGTTAACAGGGTCGCCTTTCATTGGTGGTACCGTCTCCCACAGAATTTCACATGAGTTTCCTTCTAACTGTGTTACTCGAGGTGCTGAAATACAAATCCACACATCCAAGCTCAAAATTCAAAGTATCATATTAACAGTCAACACTTTAGCGCTATTAGTAAAAACCTAAAGAGAGCAAGATTGTGCCTGTGTTTTCCTTGAGTGAGGAATTTATTTGTCCAGCCTCTCATAAAACCAGCAGGGTGCCCTTTAGTCACAGAGAAGTTACTTGACTAAACAGCCATTGATGATAACCCTTTGCTTATTATCCCATTAATAACAGCTTGATGTGGATGACATCTTTTGTTCTCCTATGGCAACTGAGCGTCCTCTGTGGCTTAGGCCCTGTACGAGGTATTCTGGGAGATGCAAAAACAGACGAGATAAATCTTGTTTTCAAGAAACTGAAGATTCAGTTGAAGGAAGGGGAGAGCAAGATATAAGACACATACAAAAAGAAACACCTGGCAGTAAAAACGAGAGGTACGAATGAAATGCTGGGGGATTACCAGGGGAGGAAAGAGCGTATCTGGGTGAGGGTCTAAGGAAAGTTTGAAGAGCAGGTGACATTTAAGAACAGTCCTGAGGAATGGGCAGCATTGAAAGCCTTTAAAAATTAAATGATATTTATACATATTTTATTTTTCACCTACTGAACTCCTCATTCTCATTTAAAGCTAAATTATATTAGTCTGTAGTAAAGCACTTAAAATATTCTAGATTTTAAAAATAGTTTCATGACTTCTATCTCTATAGCTTGATTCAGTATGACATTTTGCTATTTTGTAACTAGAATGCATATCTGCTGTCGGAACCGTCTTATATTTTAATCTCTAATTACATGCACTAATTCTTTAGAGTTGTTTCTACTTGCAATTCTGTAGGAATACTGTTTCAGAAAAATAAAGCTTTTCCTAAAAAAATAAAAAGAAGAAAAGGAGGCTATCCCGGAAATGCTTGGCCAAAACTGCGAGCAATTTATGAAAAAACTAAATAAGGAAGCCTATCAGATTAAACAAGTCCTCCAGTTAAGGCAATAATTTCCTGAATCTAAGAGAGGAAGACAACCTGATCATGTGTCAGAGTGAGAAAACTGCCCTTCTGAAGGAGAAGGGCCATGAGACGCAAGCACTATCAATGTGCCATTGTATTTTTGTGAAATGAATCCCCACCGAGAATCACTTTGAGAGGCAAAGACAGTACTCCTTCATACTATAAAGACCCCTGAAGTGGGATAGTGGGTCATTGTGGCCACTCTTCCTTGGTACCAACAAACCAAAGCAGCCACAGTGTGCTCAGACATCTTTTCTGTTCTAACTGAAAAGCAAAGCTGCACCAAAGGGCCAGGGCATTTACCACCAAAATGACCTGGCAAGGCCGTGCCTGTGTATACACATGCATACTAGTTTCTTAGTCACATAAAGAAGGGTCTGCCAAAGAGTCTGCAAGGCAGGAAAGCAGGAGGAAGGTATTTACCCTAAACTAATCCTGGAAGGAGTTATGAGATTCATAGAATCCAAGCCAAACCCTGGCCCAGGTACTGGAGAGTTCCAGGAGTTGACTTTGTGCCCTGGTTGTAGCTGACACGCCTCCTCCATTGGAAGCAGAGAGTCAAACACATATGTGAGGATCTTTTCTGCAGGTTGTACTTACCTCACTATCTGTCAGCCTTACGGTTATAGCTGGATAAAGCCACTTGCGCTATTTGTCCCCTTAAAGACAAGCTTCAGGGACCTCCACAAGAACCACAGTATTTGCAGGAGATGAGGCAGCGCCCTCAGGAGTCCATGAGGGGCTGGGTGGATGGGCCAAGCTTGCTTTGGCTCTTGCTACTATTTCCTACCTTGCAAGTCAGCTGCACAGGCAGAGCTCTGTGGCTAGAGAATGGGCTGGGGGCTCAGCAGACCCGGTAGGAGGAGGGTCCAGGCAGAATGTCTTTTGTTCACCAGCCTTGAGAGATATGGGGGAAGATCTGGATATGTGGGGCTCTCACGACTTCTGCAGCACCTGATCCCATTAAGGGGCCAGAGTAGGAAAGTAATCACCCACAAACTTCAAGATAAGTACCCAAGGAGATTAGAGGAGCTTGATGCTACAGTTTTTCAAAGGCATCACTCCACACCAAGAGCTGTGGGCCAAAGGGAAAGCCTGTTGGAGTTGCCTAAGTCAGTCTCTAGGCACCAAAGTTACCCAAAGGTGAATGCCAACCTCTGCTTTTCTGAATGTGTAGGAAAGGGGAGTCTGACACCTTCCCTGGAAAACTCCCTTAAGGGTTGCAGCACCAGGAATTTGAACCTTATTTCTACCCATTGTTTTTAACAAACATGCATACATACAGAGAAAAGTCATTATCTGTAGGCCCTTTTCCTTTTAAGTCCTCTCATTTCCGCCAGACAACCCATTGCTCAATCTTCTTTAGAATGTTCTTTTGATTCTGTCTTGCTGACATTATACCGAACATCAGAAAAGAGCTTCTTCCTATAAGTCCTGTCAGTTCCTTACTCTCACAAGAGCGTGAGAGAGAATACACAGTCTACACACCTTTGATGGTGGGGGGGGACACTTTTGGTTGTGCTGAAGGTATAGGTTTCTGAGAAGGGCCCTTCCCCAGCCTCGCTTGCTGCCTGGATTCTGAAGGAGTAGCATGTGAATTCCGTCAGTCTCTGGACCTTGTAGGTGTGGCTGGGTCCTCTGTAGATTGAAATAAACCTAGAGGAAGGAACAGAATCAATTTGCCATCTGAACTTCTATTAATGACAAGAAATTATTTATGATGCCCTAGTGGAGCAGATTAGGCCAACTTGGTAAAAGCTTTTCATACGTACTAAATTAATAATCAGCCAGATGGTATATCAGGGTCAAGTTTAATGTCTAAATGTATGTTTTTATAAAAGAAAAACATAAACTTAAGCACATATAAAGACTGGAATGAGACTCCTTTAATTAGGATCTAGATTCTAGAAACATCAGTTGCTCATGTTTTTATTTACTAATAAAAAACAGAATTTTCAAATTTTTCATAATGGTAATATCTACAATCTGATAGCGTAAACTAATCTTCTATGTACTAGGCAATGAAGTTACTGTTAACAGGATACACGAGAAATAAGATGCCCTCTTTAGCCAAATTTTGCAAATAGCTGAGGTTTAGCCAGGAAATGCTTTTAATTTTAACCTTTATCTATCTTCCCAAGAGCTTTCCAAGCCCCTTTCCTCAACTACTAAAGAGATATTTAGGATTATGTAAAAAGAAAAAAAAATAGTGTGTTCACAGAATCATCCATCAGGTTTATCAGAATCATAGACAAACAGCACAGGTGGGCTGGACAGTCTGCACTCACAGCTTTTGGCTTCTTCCCTCACCTGATCCAGGACTATTTTTCACTTCTCTGCTAATTAAGATTTCCATGAAACGTTAAGCATAGAAGGGACAAAGATAAAAAAAAGAAGGCCTTACATTTGAGGTGGTTTCCCCCAGGGTCTTAAAAACAAACATTTTCACAATAAACACATATTTGAGAGCTATGGTATGCTGCCATCTTTTTAAAAAATAGAGTTTAACTGTAAAATTTTGGAAATAACATAACTTCCCATAAGTCATCCAGGATCTTTAGTAGATTCAGTATCTGAATGCTGTTGGTCCAGTGGACACTTCGAGAACTGCTACAGAAGTTAATCCAACCACACTGCCTTGTTCCTAGACACAGGCCAACGGATGCTACATGTCCAAGGCTTCGTCACAGCATCTGAGGACAATCCGCTGTCTTCAGATACTACTGGTCGGCCACTAACAAAATCATAATCCAACATGTCTGACTCTTGGGCCAATTTCGCCTAGGGGCAAACAGAATTTATGTGTTCATTTAGCAAACATTTCTTGAACATCTGCTGTGTGCTGGCTCTGTGGATCTGAAGGGTGCGTAAGACCTAATCCCTGTGTGTTAGCTAGTCCTGCGTGTAGGCAAGGTTTTCCGACGCTGAGCAGCAGCTTTTCCATATGCTGGAGAACCGTCCCTCTGGATGGATGAACGGATGGAAAATGGAGAGACACAGATCTAAAACTTTTTTTCCTTTTTTTTTTTTTTAATATAAAGCCTGTCGGAGTCAATACTTACTTTAAAATATCCACGTGTGTATTCATCAGCCTCTGCAGTCAAGTTCCTGAGCCCTGGTCATTTCACCTAGTTAGTGTTCTGTCTGCTTTGCTGTGTAAGGAAGTGCCTTTTATTAAAGGCTGAACATTTTTAATTTCAGGGAAAGCCAGAGTCCAGGCTGAAACCCACAAATACCATGGCAACCTATTTAGCACTTAACACATTACTACCCTAATGAAGACATCCTTGCTAATGCTAGAGACAAACAGCTATTTATTAACTCAGCCTAACCTAGTCTACAGTCTCTAACAGGAGTAATCGCCCTTAATTATGTCACAAATTGAAGTCATGGTTTAAGAAGAGAAAGCGTTACATCTTCATTACAAATCCGCCATAAAGCTCAGTTTTTGAAGGAGTTTGGAGAGGACTATTAGGAACAGTATGCTTTCCTGCCATGCCACACTCTAAGGAGGGTGCTTCCTTTTGAAAATAAGTTCAATATATATGTGTACCCAGATCCAATTATATATGTAGACAGTAGCATTCATAGTCACAAAGAAATTTACTAAAGCAAATTCAGTAATCTAAGTTTGTAGCATAACCTACATAGAACAGATAACATATATATGAACTTTCAAATACATCAAAATCTTCTGTTTCTAGACTATTTCGTTCCTTTAACTTCTTGTTTTGCTTTCGTACTGGAGCATTTCATTGACTTTAAAATTGCATTCCAATTTTTGAAAAACATAGTGGAAACAGCTGACAGTAACGAGAAATTTAAAATCATATTTACGTCTGGAGACAATGTTACTGAGAAATACAAAAAAGACTGCATTTGTGTCTAGAACAAAGTGGGAGTGACCGTGAAGGCTCTGGGGGAGACGTCACTGCAGAGGATTTCAGCTTTAAAGTTCAATCACCATACTTTCAGTGACGGCAGAGTTAGGCGGCTATAGGAGGCCCACCTTGGAGCTGCAATTCCCCTTGGAAAGGAAGTTGGGAACTGGCAGCCTGGTGCTCCCAGCAGAAGGAAGCTGAGGAGAGGAGGGAAAGGGGTGGTTCTTGCTTTGTTCCGGCTTTTCTAGAATAAGCATGTGGCTAACCAGTCCTCTAATGCAGGCCCCACTGCCAACTCTGGCAAAAATAAATCATGATCTGCTTGTTGCTCTGGTCAAAGCCATCACTGCTTAGACTGGCCTGTCTTCCCCCAAAAAGGGCACGGGAGGAAATTTTGGGAGTGGCATAGAGAAGAGCTCTCTTATTTCGTTCTCAGGATGTGTATGGAAATAGACAGAATAGACGGTAACTAATTCCTATGTCAGGTAATTAATCAGATATCAAGCCCTCAGGAGGGAAGGAGATGATGGGCATGACATAGGCTCTCTCCTGGGTGAAACAAGCATGAGGTGGGAAAGGGAGACATCAGGAATCCTAAGAGCTTTGGGTCAAACAGCCCAAGGCAGGCAAGCATCAAGTGTCAATCCCACACCAAATGGCCATCTAGAAAAACTGATGTACTCTGTCCTTTTGGGGCCTGTGCCCTAAGGGGAACACACAGGTCCAAGGTCAGAAGAGCTGAGCAATGATGCAAGGTGATCATAGCTAGAGCCTTCTGAAGGCTTTCCCCAGTCACCTCACTCTGAAGTGTGTCCAAGAGCCACAGGGAGACATTAAAGACAGAGGCAGCAAGTCTGCACATGATTAAAAAGCTGACACTTTTCTCGCTTTACAGGTTTCCCCTACCCTTTCGTCTTCTAAAGGAAATAAAAGAGGTACCAATAGAAAGAGAACTGCAAGAATGAAACCATGGCATGCAAGAGATGAGAAAGACTCGGTACCAGTTTTTTATACTATGAAGATCATTTGTCAGTGCCATTTCTAATTTCATGTCATTTTACTCTTTTCAACGAAGAAATTCATTAAATGCATAAGCAAATAGATTCTTGTTAAACTTCTACACCCCCTAAACATATGGGTACTTGGTAGGCTCTCAGTAAATGCAGTTTCTCAAATCAGAATTGGCTCTGTAGACTATGAGACACAAGAAAACGAAGCAAACAAACTCATCAGTTTGTTTTACAAGGTTGGAAAAGCTGAAGGGGTCCCCAGAATGGCATCTCTCTCACTTTCATTCCATGAAGTTTTCTTGAGTTGGAGAGAAGAGTTGTGCATGTGACCAACACCACCTGTCCTGCCGAGTCCAGGCTAAGAGCTGTTGCTGAAAACACCAAGATGGGGCAGAGGGCCCAGTCCAAGCACTGCCTATAGTGTCAGGAGTTTTCACTTAGAGAGAAGAAAGATGGGGAGAAACGCTCTCTTATACTAAGAATATTTACTTGCAAAGGGGGAAATAAACAGGTTAGAAGGGTGGGTGGGTCATTAAAAGTTTATAGTCTAAATGAATTCTTGATGGCTCTACCCATAACTTGTTTCAGCTTTGACTGTAGTATCTTCTTGAAACAAGACACTTAGATGGCGATAAGCACACATGAGTTTTAATGTTGGTGATTTGCTCCCTATCTCTGGGTTCCATATCTGTGGATCAACCAACTGCAGATAGATAGAAAAGAATGAGGGAGGCCGGGCATGGTGGCTCACGCCTGTAATCCCAGCACTTCAGGAGGCTGAGGTGGGAGGATCATGAGGTCAGGAGTTTGAGACCAGTTTGGCCAATATGGTGAAACCCCGTCTCTACTAAAAATACAAAAATTAGCTGGGTGTGGTGGTGCATGCCTGTAATCTCAGCTACTTGGGAGGCTGAGGCAGAAGAATCGCTTGAACCCAGGAGGCAGACGTTGCAGTGAGCCGAGACAGCGCCACTGCACTCCAGCCTGGGTGGCAGAGTGAGACTCAGTCTCCCAAATAAAAAAAAAGAAGAGAGAGAGAGAAAATAATGGTGGGAGGGGGAAGGATGCTTGCATCTATACTGAACATGTTCTGACTTTTTTGTTCTTGTTAATCCCTAAACAATACAGTATAACAACTATTTACACAGCAATGACATTATCTAAGGTATCGTAAGTAAACTAGAAATGATTTAAAGTATATGGGAGGATGCACATAGGTTATATGCAAATACTGTGCCATTTTATATAAGGGACTGTGGCTTCTATGGATTCAGAGGTGGGGGTGTACCCTGAAACCAATCACCCATAGATACTGAGGAAACAACTCTGCGTGATACTATAATGGTGGAAACATGTCAATATACATTTGTCCAAATCCATACAGTGACCAAGACGAAGAGTAAAGCCTAACGTAAACTATGGAATTTGGGTGACAGTGATGTGCCCATGTCTGTTCATCAGCTGTAACCAATGTCCCGCTGTGGTGGGTGATGCTTGTAACAGGAAAGGCTGTGGATGTGTGGGGGTAGGTGGGACGACGGGTATCTTTGTACCTTCAGCTTAATTTTGCTGTGAACCTAAAACCGCTCTGAAAAAATAAAAATAAAACCAAGTTCTACATGTCTGTGAATACCGAATGACTCCGCCTATTCTGCTTGCCTGTCGGAGTACTCCACGGTGGGACGGAGCAAGGTTTCAAGAGCAGAAAGACATACACAGATCTTAACCAAAATGCAATGCCTATTCCCTTCACTGTAAACTTGAACAAGTCAGATAACTCTCTACAGCTCAACTGCCAGACAACAACTGTCTTGTTCGCTTGGCAGGAACTCTTATGAGACTCCAAGTAAATTCTATGACTCCTTATTGAATATGTACTAGGAAGGCAAACAGCAGATTGCGCGCATTTTCCAGAAATTCTAGGGGAAGGCTATACTTTCAATTTCAGTATTTCAGGCTTTAACATTGTTTAACTTTTCGCACTCAAGTGCAACTGAAGGAAGAAGTTCCATCATGTTAAATCTTTAAATGTCCCTTTATTTTAAATCACTATGGGGGAAATAATAATATACATGAAGAATTTAGCTTTAGGATGTTTCCTTAAAAGAGTTTTGTTTTGAAAAAAAAATCCAAGAATGCTCTAACTGGCCTATAACTTAAATTCATGGTGGAAAATAAGAGAGAATGCTGATGTTTCTACATTTACTACCTTCTTATTATCTTATAATCCCTAGGCCAACTACAGGCTCACAGCAACCCATTAATATTCACTCCACAAAATGCTCTAACCTGCTGACCTAAAATGACCTGTTGTCTACTAAAAGCTGCAAACTGCACCTTTCAAAACACGCTTCACAATATCACAAATCAACAGCTCAGCATAGCAATATTCATTAAAAATGACGTCTTTTTTTTTCTTAATTTCCCTGGACTCTATGGATTGTGTGTGTGTATGTGTATGAAGAGAGAGAGAGAGGGAAAGAGAGAGAATTTCCTACGTTACTCAGGTGGCATTTGGGAACGAACAGTGCTCAAAATAGAAATGAATAGTATTCGCCCTCACTCTGCCAAGACACAGAGTCCTACCATGTCAGATGGCATCAGGTGGGGACACCTGAAGCAGGGAAGGTACGATATCTAAATTGATTCTCATTTTGGCAAGAGTCCCCATTTACCAACTGAGCACGAACGTGCCAACAGCCATTGAGAAAAGGGATTGATTTCCTAACCCTCTGTCCCTGGCTACATATGGACCTTTTGGCTGTGAGTAATCAGGCTGTAATATTGTTTCATTAAGGGGTTGAATTTTGTCATGCTCCTTTTCTAAAAGATAAAATTTTACTATACCTACTGACAGTGGAAATTCTTTACAAAGAATAAAGGACTAAAACAAAAGAAAATTCTTTTTTTTGCTTTTACTTCAGACATTAATATATTAAAATGGAGATTTATTTATATTCAAGAACAGGATGACTAGAATTTCTAAAGACCACTTGAAAAGCTTGCAATCTCCCGCTCTCCTACTTTGCTCTCAAGTACATGCAGTGAACCTCATCTTCAAGGACACTATTCCCAGAGGTTTCCAAATTTCTGTTTGCCCACTTCTGTTTTAGCGGCCTTGTCTCAACCGGGAAAAAAAATGCTGTCTAATTCCATTCTGTTGTTTTTGTTTTTAGTAAATGAGAGGTAAAATTGTAATCTGACTTCTATTTCTGGTCCATTTAAGATCTCAGATAGTTCATCTGCCACCTCTCACCTCTGCCTGTGCCTGGACATTTTAGCCTGAGACTGCCTAACTACTCTTGTTTCAAAGGCTAAACTTTTATGCTCCTTTTCTAAGAAATAATAATATTTCTTTCTTTTTTTTTTTGAGACAGAGTCTTGCTCTGTTGCCCAGGCTGGAGTGCAATGGCACAATCTCAGTTCACTGCAACCTCTGCTTCCCAGGTTCAAGCAATTCTCCTGCCTCAGGCTCCCGAGTAGCTGGGACTATGGGCACCTGCCACCACACCCGGCTAATTTTTGTATTTTTAGTAGAAACGGGGTTTCACCATGCTGGCCAGGCTGGTCTCGAACTCCTGACCTTGTGATCTGCCCGCCTCGGCCTTCCAATGTGCTGGGATTACAGGTATGAGCCACTGCCTCTGGCCAAAAATGTTTCTAAAATCTTTTTTTTTTCCTCTATCAATTAAGGACTGAAGGACAGCTATCATTATTTGCATCTTGTAGTAGGGGAAATTAAGGCAAAAAGAACTGATGGAATATGCCTCTAGTCACCTAGAAATCCAGCAACAGATCTGGGATTTTGACAGAGATTTGACATCCATGTCAAGAATCATGATAGCCTTCCGTGGATATAATATGAAAATGTCACTTATCAAACAAAGACGATCATAGGGATCAGGGACTAGTCAGAGAAGCAATGGAAACAAATCCTGGGGGTTTCTTATGGGCCGGGTCCTGAGCTGGCTGCCTCACGTCTATTTCACTTAATTCAGCAACATGGTCTGAAAAAGGTTAAGCAGGAGTTTGTTCTATAATAGACATAGACTGAGAAGTTCACACCTCCTCAGTGCTCATATACTCCAGACATTTTTTTTTTATTTTTTAGAGTCAGGGTCTCACTCTGTTGCCCAGGCTGGAATGTAGTGGTGCGATCACAGCTCACCGCAACCTCAAACTCCTAGGTTCAAGGGATCCTCCCACCTCAGCCTCTGGAATAGCTGGGACCCAGTGTGTGGCTCCATGCCTGGCTAAGGTTTTAAGAATTGTTTTAGAGAAAGGGTCTCAGTATGCTGCTCAGGTTCCCAGCCACTTTTATTAGCTGCCTAGTGTGTATTCTTTCAGGGTTTTTACACGCACATTCTTTCTGTCCCTCTCTAATAGCCAACAGGCAGGCTCCCCCGTACACATGACACAGCCCAGTTTTGCTGGCCAAAAAGGAAAAGTGTCCTGGCATAAGGGCTGAGTTAATGGAGGGCAAGTGGTAATTATCTGCTCTATCAGATCCCTCTTCCCCCAGCCCAATTTCATGGGAGCCTTGGTTTAAAAACACTGCTGTCTGACTAAACCTCAATAACAGATTAACCATAAATGCATTCCTGGAATTTACGTTCTTCCTGCCTCAGTGCTGTGTACAATTATCAGGGAACACAGGTCCACGGGGGGTCAGGACAAAGGGCAGCATCAACTCCAATTCTGTTAGGGCAGCAAAACATTTCAGTTCAGTAACACAGATAAACACATCTTTAAAATCGTCGGCACAGTGCTACAATCTGAAAACGCACACGCTGATCCTGTTATTCTAGTGCCTGTATTGGGTTAATGTAGTTTTATGGAAATGTTTACTTTGGAGATAATATTTGTCTTGTATAACACGGGACCCAAAGACATTCATATCTTCTGTGCTGAATCTGTTAAGAATAACAGACTTAATCATTCTAAGGCCAAACTAATTTGATTTTTGTTTTGTTGTTAAATTAAACATCTTATACTGTCTGCTTATTGTTTAACATTAATTTATTTCCCTTAGCAAAATAAGGTCTGATAGTCCACGTACCTCATAAGGCCTAGCACATAGTAGTAATTCAAGAAAAAAAAATTGCTGATTGAATGATCATAATCTAATCATTGGAATAAACAGTTCTATAAACATGAAACACTGCTTTAAGGCTGCTTCCTACATAAATATGGACTGGGAATCTTCAGTATCATAAGCCAGAATAAATGGGAAACAAATGTCCTACACTAGGCGGAAGAATCATTTCAACACAGCAAGTCCAGGTGATCTAGATGAATTCTAGGCTGATTTGCCTGGAGCCAAGGGTTTGAGCAAGATGCTTTTGGGATCCCTTTTGTTTACAAGAAACATGCCCAAACTGAAGGGGAAAAAAGCACCAGGTCTCAAAATAACAAAATAGAGACAGTTACTTGGAGAAAGACTCAGGGCATCTTTCTGTGCTTTGGAGGATGTGTCTGTAATTTCCATCCTACCCCGAGTCTTCATGACTGTCTTCATCCCAAGGCTCCCCAGGCATGAGGTTACAAGATTGGGATCCTTTTAAGACTCATCCAACCTGTCAGCTTTTCTAAGAAGCCTTCTGTGTTCATTTGATTTTAAGCCTACCTTAGAGGCCGTTCTTCAGCTTTCCCTCTATACCCCGTACACACGTCAATCTTCAAGCCTTCCACAGCGTCATTTGCTTTAATGCATCTGTGTCCTACCGTCACCCACCAGACTGTGAACTCCTTAAGGGCAAGGATCTTAGGCATCTTTGTCCATCCAATACTTAAACAGTGCCTCTGCCTGACGCATAAAACTCCAATAACTGTAAGTTGAAATCAACTTATCAGAAACAATGTAATTTTTTTTTTTCACCTAAATGGTAGAAGGCTTTGGTAGAAAGCCTACTTTCTACTATTCAGGAACTACAAAATGTTGACAAAGCTCTCAATGCTTAGCGCTCTGTAGGCATGCAATAAACAGAAGCTCCCTGGGAGGAAGGCTGTAAAAACAACAAGAACAAAACAATAAAAATGTTTCCTTTAGAATATCTTGGCCACAAGCGGGATATATCATTATCTCGGCCACATTCATAAATAACACATACGCTAAAGAATACGTACTTTACAAGTAGACGCTCCCCTAGCAACAAGTTCAATGAAAAAGACAGCTGCCCCTTGGGAAGGAGACACTGTTCTTTCCAACTGCAGAAGCCAGGTCCTAAAGAACCCTGAGGAGACCACGTTGACAATGTGGTCTTATGACTATGCCGTAATAAGTATTATGATGTATCCAGCTCCAACTGCTCCCCATGTGTCAAGCTCCAAAGTTAAAGGCTTGAATTCAAAGGGCCACTCACTGCAAGAGTTCAGTTCCAAGACACTGAAGAAGGTCATCTTCAAACTAAAATTAGGCTGTTTTCATTCTATTAAATCTCAGGAAAAGTATTCACAAATACTTTTTGTATTTATTTGAATGAGAATTTATTAGGCTCTGTATTCCCGTCACTTTAATAACTTTCTGAGAGCCTTGACAAATCTAATTTAAAAAGATAAATTTGGACTCTAGCTCCTATAATTAAGAAAAATACTGTTCCTAATGCGAAGTTTTCTTAAATTGTCATTTAAATGTAGGCCAGTCATTTGTTTGACTAACAAGGCAAGCCTTGGGCTTTTTGAAAGGGGAAGAAATAACATGTATCGATTACTAGATTCTGCACTATTTTTTGTCTGGCATATTTAAATGCCTCATGCCAGCAAACTCATTTGGAAAAGTGCTTGGGGAGCTTTTGCTCTGTGCCCAGGAGCCCCCGTGTCATATAAAACCTTGGATCAGACTACACGTCTATATAGTTCTCTGTATGGGGCACAGTGGATTGCTGCCCCACACAGGGCAGGATCACGGCAAGAGGGGGTGCCCTTCTTGAGGCAGAGCCTTCACTTCCCATATTACTTTTTTTTTTTTTTTAAGACGGGATTTCACCATGTTGGTCAGGATGGTCTTGAACTCCCGACCTCAGGTGATCCGCCCGCCTTGGCCTCCCAAAGTGCTTGGATTACAGGCGTGAGTCACCACGCCCGACCTCACTTCCCATATTTCTAAGACAGCAGTAGAGGCAGGGCACTGGGAATTGAGAGGCATTGGCCTTTACCCCAGTTTGGCTAGCTACCAATTTTAACAACTTTTCTGTACTTCACTTTTTTTTTTCTACAACAGCACAACTAGAAGATATTTTCCAAGGATTTACCACCAATGGAAGCCACAGGCCTGGAAAAACATGAAAAGACATTTAAAAATTTCCTCCAACACTAGCTTTATACATGGACTGTGATTTTCGTTAGTTCACAATTCCTGTTTTTTGCCAGCCCTCTCCCGTTGAGTTGTCCCTGGCCAGTAAAATAATCAGCCCACGAAACACATCTGAAGGCACACAGCACAGTAAGATGAATGACCTTGTGTATCAGTGAGTATGAATTTAATCTCTCATGAACCTACCAAAAGAAGCCTTACTTCTCTGTGTTTTCTTCACTATAACTAACTTTCAAGAGGATAATCACTTTTTGTTCTGTCATTAAAATGACCGGGTTTGCTAGGTTCTTCAAAGTCAAGCTTAAATGTCACCTCTTTCAAGAAACCTTTCCTGATCTTTTAAACCAGATGGTCTCTGCCTCCTTCAAACTCCCAAAGCACTTTTTTCCTATGACACTAATGTTCTATGGCCATTTTTAAAATTGATATTATGCTCCTAGAGATAGGACCTTGTGTGCTTTTTAATCAGGCCCACACGGCCCCACGGCACTGAAATCCATCCAAGTGTCCGACTACAGAGCAGGGGGTGGAGACTGGAATGGGGTTTTCTGTGTAACTAGAACAGGTTCCATGTGTAAAGGAACAGAATAGTATAATGCATAAAAGGAAATGACAGAAATGCTTCTATCCTGACACTGATCAGCATTTTGGCTGTCTTGGTTTTATGGTGATCTCCCATCCCCTTTGCTTGATTGTCTGATGAGGACTCTTGGTAACAGAACATTCTGTCACCGTTAACTTTTGCTTGACATCAGATTATTTCTAAATATAGTTTGGCTGCCTGTCTTCTGATAGGCCATTTTCAGAGGAAATGAAGTTAGGTAAAACAAATACCATGTGAAAAGCTGCATATGATTTCGACAGCCAAGAGTGTTTCCTGGGTATGGAGTCTTATGAAGAATCTCCTATTTGCACTGGTTAATTTGATACTGCATTGCCCATAGTTCCAGAGTACAATCCCCAACTGTACATCACCCACAGCTATTTCACATTGGTAAACATGTTTTTCCTGATGGTTACTGAATATTTAAAGAAGTAACATCTCTTCCTGAGTCTTATTTCCCTCTACACTCATGACTAATATAATGCTATTACGTAGTGTGGACTTGAATTTGACAATTTTCTTTAGATAATTTCTCTCCATTATCTGGCTTGATGAAAGAAAAAAAAAAGTGCATATTATCCCATATAGGGAAACCAGGATCTTTAGAATGTTTAGAAATTCCAAATGGAGAAAGTGAACTCTGGGTATAAAACACAGGACTCAAGTCAAAGGAAAGCTTTGAACAAGAAGGAAGAATGTCTTAGTGTCTGCAAGTAAGAATGTACAATTGAGATTTCATCCCACAAGCCAAAGCCACAGAAGCTTCAGGAGCATGCTCGCCCCCCTCACCTCTTGTTTCTGTCTTCCAGCTGTAGTGTGTACACCATGTCATCAGCAGCATGTGTCTTGGAGTTACTGTCTCCCCATTTTAGCTTCAGGCTCTGAGGACCAGCAGCAGCACATTCTAGCCTAGGAGGCAAGGGTGGTAATGGCCGAGTTTTGGCTTTAATGAACTGACTAAATGGTCCGGCTCCAATTTCATTGATAGCCTGAATTCTGATCCTAGAGAAAGGGAAAAAAAAAAAAATAACAGACAATGCAGGTTAAAGCAGCAGCAATTCTTCATTTGAAATAAACGCTGAGTATAGTATTTATTACTTGCTTTTAAGCCAGTAACATGGAACAAAGAAAAACAAGTTAAAGTAACTCAAGACAAACAGAAACACTGGGTAGCTCAGTGCACAGATTATACTCTCCATTTTAAAAAATAATAGCAAAAAAGCACATTAGCAAGATATCTCTTAGTTCTTTAATTTAAAAAAAATAGGTTTGTTGTCTCAGGGAAGATATCCTAAAGAAATGTTCTTATATTTTGTCCCAGTTACCCTTTAGCTACTTCATGGTAAGTTTTGAAAGTAGGTGAGGTATCGAGAGTCAACTAAATAGAGGAACAAATGAGTCTCCTTTAAAGTCAAAAACAAAGGACAACTCACCAACAGGACATTTCATGTCTCTCGTTTGCCAGCCTAATCCAACAATCTCCCTAAGTCCTTAATGAGAGCTAAGCATGTAGATACTGCTAGTAACAGGATGCCATCCAGAGGTATGAAAATCTTAGCTGGATGTTTACCATGTGCAGCACAGAGTTATGGGTAAGAAAGATATTACCTTTATTGTCTATGAATTTAAAATCAAAGACTTAAAATGTACATACAAAGTGTTATTTTAGACCAGGTATAGTGGCTCACACCTGTAATTCCAGCACTTTGAGAAGCTGAGGCAGGAGGATTACCTGAGTCCAGAAGTTTGAGACCAGGCTGGGCCACATAGTAAAACTCCATCTGTCCAAAAAATAATTTAGTGGGCATAGTGGCACATGCCTGTAGTCCCAGTACTCAGTAGGCTGTGGTGGGAGAATTGTTTGAGCAACACAAAATGAACTAACAGAAAACTGGTAGTGAGAAGTAGAGGGTTGCTCTAAAGATACCTGAAAATGTGGAACTGGGGAAGTGGGTAATGGGCAGACACTAGAAGAGTCTGGAGGGCTCAGAAGAAGACAGGAAAGCTGGAACTTCTTAGAGACTGATTAAGTGGTCATGATCAAAGTGTTGACAGAAATATAGGCAGTGAAGGCCATGCTGATGAGGTCTCAGATGGAATGAGGAACATTTAGGAACTGGAGCAAAAAACCTGGCTGCATTGTTTCCATGTCCCAGGGCTTTGTGGAAGGCTGAACTTAAGAGTGATAACTTAGGATATCTGGCAAAAGAAATTTCTGAGAGTAAAGTGTTCCAGAGGTGACCTGGCTGCTTCTAACCACCTATGATCAGCTATGGAAGAAAAGGTATGACTTAACGTTGGAACTTATAATTAAAAGGGAAGCAAAGAGTAGCAATTTAGAAAATTTGCAGCTTGGCAATGTGGTAGAGACGGAAAGAGTATTTTCAGGAGAAGAATCAAAGCAGTCTACAGAGCAACCACTTGCTACAGAGATTAGCCTGATTAAAAGGAAGCCTGGTGCTAATATTCAAGATAATGGGAAAAACCCCTTATAGGCATTTCAGAAATCTTGGAGGCATAGCCCCTACTCTCCAGAGGTCTAGGAGAACTGATTAATTTAATGGCTTCTTGAGGCCTCATTAGAAGCATATGCTGACACCATGCTTTTTGTATAGCCTACAGAACCAAAGATTTTGTACAGCCTACAGTTTATTATGAGACAAACAAGTCTCTTTTCTTTATAAATTAAAAAAAAAAGTTATGTGGAAAGGCAAAGGAACTAAAATAGCTAATGCAAAATTTAAAAATAAGAATAAAGTTTAAAGAATCACACTACCTGATTTTAGGACTTACTAGAAATCTACAGTAATCAAGTGAGTGTGGTACCAGTAAAGAGAAAAACATCTAGATCGATACAAGAGAATAGAGACTCCAGAAATAGACCTACACAAACGTGGCCAATTGACTTTGGCAAAGGTGCAAGAGCAGTCCAATGGAGAAAGGATAGTCTTTTCAGGAAATGGTATTGGAATAACTGGATATCAATAGGAGGAAAATAAACCACATCTTCAACCCTGCACCTTACACAAAACTGAGCTCAAAATGGACCATAGATCTAAATGTAGAATATTAAACTTTTAAGAAGAAAACACAGAAGAAAATCTGTTACTTAGAATTAAGTTAGAGTTTTTGGATATGACATGAAAAGCATGATCTTACATAAAACAAAATTAAAAAAAATGAAAAACTGGAGTTCATCAAAATTGGAAATTTTTGCACTGTTAAGAGAATGAAAACAACTACAGACAGGACGAAAATATGTGCCAATATTTCATCTGCCAAACGATTTGTATCCAGGATGTATAATGACCTCCCAAAACTCAGTTAAGAAAAGAATCCATTAAATATGGGCGGAAGACGAATAGACACTTCACCAGAGAGGACATACAGATGTCAAATAAGGACAGAAAAACACGTCTGACATCATTAGCCATTAGGAAAATGCAACCTAAACCCGCAACGTAATACCATTTTGTTAAAACAAAGTGCTGGCAGGGATAAGGTACAACTGAACTCTCCTATTTTGCTGGTGATAATGAAAAACGGTAAGGCCACATAGGAAAACAGTTTCTTTTAAAATATATACTTATTACATGACCCAGGAATCCCAATCCTAGGTATTTACTCTAGAAAAATTAATATTGATGTTCACATAAAAACCTGCACACAAATGTTTACAGCAGCTCTACTCAAAAATCCTGCACACAAATGTTTATAGCAGCTCTACTTACAATCATCTAAAACCAGATAAGTATCTGTCTCATAGTTTGGAATGTAGTAAATACTCATCTCTGATAAAGCAGAGCAAAAACTCCATTACAAAGGGCCTACTTTCCCCAGACTATGCCACTGGGGCTGCATCAAGTCTTTAGTAGATAAAGCAATGTAAGTCTCTGAGCATAACACTGAGACTAAAACCCTTCCTTGCCTCCCACATGAGCCTTATAAGATTGCTCTATGGTATTAAGACAAGAGTTTCTATGATTGCAATGTAACATATTTTTCTGCAACTGGAAATGAAAAATCTTTTTAAAAAGGCAGTCATCACGATGGCAGAAATTACTACCCTCCTTCCTGTTGTAACCGAGCCAGCGCGAAATCACCACCGAGACAGAGACTCGGCCAAATTGCAGGGTCTTTATTGCCGGCGGCCACGGAGGACTCGCGTCTCTCTAACCCGTGGCCCCGAAAGGAGGGTGTGAAGACCTTTTACGCCCGTAAACCACCTCTGGGCAGGGGTGAGGGTGAGGGGTTTCGGACAGTCTGAGGGCCAGGGACTTTGGACACTCCGTAAACCACCTCCTGGGCGGGGGTGAGGGCGAGGGCGAGGGGCTTTGGACATTCCGATTGTTACTTAAGTGGTTCATAGAAGTCAAGGTAAGTGTTAGTTTACCCATTGTCTGGGTAGGGTGGAAATTACAGACCTTAGATACTTACTACGAGTCGCAGGGGCCAAGATGGCCGGGGTTTGGACTGCTTGCCTGTCACATTAGGGTTACAGAGAGCAGTTTCAATGGAAAGCCGAGGTATGGTCGAGGTATACAGTTTATAGGGCAATTACCATGTCACACTTCCCATCTCAGGAAAAGGGAATTAAGTGGGACATTTAGTCTTTCTTCAATAATCTAATACATTTCCTCACCGACAAGGTTTACATGAAAGTCCTTCCAGTGTCCAAAACCACCATTCCTTCTCTTTGTGCGAGGTACAAACATTCCCTACAGTCCATAGGCCAAGACGCTTTCTGCCATCTGCTGGCTCACTTTGCATTCTAGGTGGTGCTACCCTATGCTCTGTGCTGCCTGAAGGGCTCTTAGCTACTTTAATACACACAAAAAAAATGAGGTAATGAGTTCCTTAAGATTGTTGTTCTATTCTACTCAAGAAAAAAAATGCTAAGAGATTTAAATTACTTATGAGAGTTTAGAAATAGTTTAGAAGATACAAGTATCAAGATATACATTTAGATTTGATATTTCTGTTGGAAATTCATTTATTTTCTCAAAGCCTCTCTAGATTTTGGTTCTTTACAACTTTAGCTTCTATGGTTCTCTAATCTTCCACTGCATATGTGCTAGGCATATAATCTTAACCTTAACACACACACGCACACACCACCACTACGAATACTACGGTAACATTTAATACTCTTTAGTGGTGTGGTCTCTTTGGGAATCTTGCTCATCACTTTGGAGACATTGGAGAAATTACTGAACACCCTTAAGTAACAGTTTTCTTTTCTATAAAATGAGGACAGTGACTTTTTTCTGCAATTATAAAGATGACTGAACTAAGATAAGGGATGTAAGAAGCATTTTCTAATTTTTAGTATTTTCTACTCCACAATAAAATCAGGAGAGGATTCAAGGCAGCCGAAAGCACTAGCAAACGCTCAAGTGTTAATTTTTTGGAGTCATGACCCTGATGTCCTCTCTGAGAGCCTCACGCCTTCCCCACAGTGCCAGCAGAGTGGCACGTCTTCACTGCGGCTGCGCTGTGACACCACCTCACTTTGTAACGTGAGTAACTTGCTGATCCCATCTCTGTCTGTTCTTCCTCCAAGTAATGGCCAAGGACCCAGCAACAGCTGAAAGGATGGGCTTCTTTATAAGCCATCCACAGGAAGGTAAGGGTGAGACAAAGATCTCAGGAACTGAAGAAAACAATGGCAAGCATCACTACACACATTGAGAACTTGCTGTGGTCCAGAAAAATGTACTATAGAGCGGGAACTACCATGATATCTGCCTTGAGAGATGAAGAAACTAAAATTAAACTCAGAGAGGTTAAATAATTTGATCTAAATGACACGGTGGCTACCAAGGGTTGGAAGCTAGGTTTGACATCTACAATATCATCTCTGACTTCTATGCTGACCCTATAAGGTAGGAGGTACTTTGTTTCACAGGTGAAGGCGCTGCAGCTCAGCTAGGTCATGCCAGACACAGGCTAGATCCAGGTGCAAATGGGACCCCCTTTAGGTGCAAAGACCTTTGTGCGTCTGACACACCATACTCTCATACAAGTTTACTTCACTTTATTCAAACAGCAACTGGCCCTGAAATCAACCCCCTAGATTTTAAAATACCCAATTCAACCTATCCTACATTTTTACAAAAACACATTTTGTTTCAGCAGAAATGCATGAACATTTATCTGCACAGCCGAGGCACTGAGCTAACATTAATTATTTCTAGTGTGATGTAACATTCAAAATTGAAAAGAACTGAGGAACTGATAAAATGGAATAAGATGATGTCTTGTTGCATTCTGGGGAAAATATGAAGGCCTCAGAGCACAGGAGGCTGAGACAGCTGAATGAGGACTAAGGCAGTTACTATCTGTTTTGGTTTAGGGTGAAAAACACAGTATGTGAAAATAATTTCCTAATTCCAGTAAGAGGTGACATTGGACTAATGGGCAAAACAAACATTAACCTGAGGAACCACTCCAAGAATTCACCTCAGAAAATAAAAACTGAATTTCAAGTTTTATTAACTAAAGTCTATTCCAAATCCAAACTTCAAAAGTTTTCTCTTTAGCTCAAGTAACATGCTAATCTTGAAACTTAGATAAAATCTGCGGGTCTCTTTGTTTTAACTTGCATTATGTCAGTTTAAAGAATCTTCAGTTCCTCAAATTAAGTACAAAAAAAAGTGGCATTTTCCTTTCCAATTCTGAGAAGTGATGTAACCCCAAGCAATTTCTATCTTGGCCAGGCTGATGTGAAAAATCTCCTCATGTGTCCATGAATCTGCGATAGCCATCAATATACTCATATCATTGGTTAAAGAAATCAACTAAAGAACCACAATCTTTATAAATTTTGATTAAAAATCCACTATTAAAAGATCGAATTTTATATGCCAAATACACTCCTGCTTTAGAAGACCATAGCCTTCTACAATGCACTTTATATACATATACAAAATCAAATTTCTACTACAAAATATATTAAAAGAAGAATGGCTTTTGAAAGAAACAAGCTGGGAAGACTTCCTCCATCAGGACTGGCCATCCTGGAACTCAGGATGTCAAGAGTGTGGGTGTGAGGGAGACGGAGGAGAAGGCCCTCAGGTGAAGGGCTAGGGTAGGAGCAGCCTCAGAAGCAAAAGATGGGCAGGTTTTTACAACACCCCACCTGAGATTATAATCTAATGAAGAAAAATATGAGGGAAGAGAATAATCATCAGAAAACGTCTGAAGTATGAAATGGTAACAAATACGAAAATCCCTTTTGGCAGGGGCAAGATGTGCTCCATGTGATTCACAGAAGGCTTCCTGAAGTGGGCATCAGAACTGGCTTCCCACCAGGTTCCTGCTCCTGACAGGTCCTTTGACACCAGCGCCACCATTTCAGCTCCAGGCACTGAGACTTGCTCTCCTCATACCCTGCTCTGAAGGCAAAAAAACCTTCAAGGATAATGCCAGGTTTCTACAGATAACCTCTCTACTTACAATCTCATCACAACCCATCTTTTAGTTCATTTCTTCCCTACCAAACATTGAAAGCAGATTTACTGACAATTTACTTACTCTGTGTCAGGCCCCATACTAGGTACCTAACCTCTCATCTACAATACCCAAGAACTCTGTTAAGGCGTGAAAATTATTCTCCTTTTTTACTGGTCAGGAAACGGAGGCACAGAGGGCTTAAATAACTTGCCAAAGGTTGCAGAGACAATAAACCAGGGATAGGATTGAGGTCTAGGCTGTCTGACTCCAGTCTGTTACTACCCAAGGACTCAGAACTTGTCCCCTAGTAAAGCCCACCTCACCTCCTTACGACAAAATGTTTTGTGATTCACTTCTTGGCAGCTTAACACAGTGCTTACATATAGTAAGGACTCCATACATGTTATTTTTAAGCCTTTTTTTACTTAGCAAAAGGAGTACAAATGAGCATAACAAACAAATCCACTTTAAGTTCTGGTTGCCTGCCAGCTCAGTATGAGTCAGGCATATAACAAGGTTGCTGAAAAATAGTAATCTCAGGCAGCCTCACTCACCGCTCAGGGTGGAGAACCAACAGTCCCGGTCTCCTCTGAGCCAGCCAACCAGACCATTCCTGGAGGTCTGCGCACCGCACGTCAGAGAGGCCATCGAAAACCAGAAAACATTCAAAGAAGAGGATGGAGGCAGTTACAGAGAAGCCACACTAGTGAAGACAATGTAAATGATGGTGTGGGCAATGAAATAAGACACAGCTGACGTTATAATGATGTTTAGGCCCCCTCTGGGGCCGACTAAATTGCAGTCTACAGGAGGAAGGCTCGGACACCCAGATTTTGAAAAGGTTCTCCAGGCAACTCTTATATACATTGACATTTAAGAATCATTTCTCTAGGGTAGAGGTTTTCAAACTTTCCTAAGCATCAAAAACTCAAAGATTAATTAAAGCACAAAGTGCAAGGCCCCACCTCTACATTTTCTAATTGAGTAGATCTGGGGTGGAGCCTGATAATTTGCATTTTATCGAATTCCCAGATGATGCTAATGCTGCCGGTCCACGGACCACACTTTGAGAATCACTGCTGTCAAGTTCTAAGGCCAAGAGTTGATTTTAGATATAGAGAGGTTTATCCACAGACAGAATGGACTGCCTGGCAAGTGGAAGCTAGAACCACTGCCCCTGTCACTGAAGATGCTCAAGCCAAGGACTGGGAAGGGCTGAAGCCAGTGATCCTGTGACCCTCTTATCTTGACAATCTATGACTACTTGGCTGAAAACACACAAAGCAAAGTTAGGTTTTTCAGTTTTAGTGATTATTTTTCCTTCAAACTAAAGGAGAAATTCAATTTCTAACTCCATTATAAACTTAAAGGAATACCTTTAAAAGCAGCATTGTAATTCCAATGAAATTTCGAGAGTGTATTAGCAAGCCAATGGATAAGTAGTATGCTATAACAACACCCATGAAGAAATGACTGATCCACTGAAAAACCTTTTTTGCATTAGTAAATTTACTAAAGAGGTGTCCAACCCTGTCCTGGCAACACAGAGAAAGAATAAGCTTGGTGTGAGAACAATATGTAACTGCAGAAGGCTTAAAAAAAGAAACAAGTCTTTTTTATTTTTTGAGATGGAGCCTCTCTCGCGGCCCAGGCTGGAGTGCAGTGACGCAATCTCGGCTCACTGCAACCTCCGCCTCCTGGGTTCAAGCAATTCTCCTGTCTCAGTCTCCTGAGTAGCTGGGATTACAGGCATGTGCCACTATGCCCAGCTAATTTTTGTATTTTTAGTAGAGATGAGGTTTCACCATGTTGGTCAGGCTGGTCTTGAACTCCTGACCTTGTGGTCCGCCCACCTTGGCCTCCCAAAGTGCTGGGATTACAGGCGTGAGCCACCGCACCCAGCCCCAGAAAGAAGTCTTTTATCCAAGCTCCACGGCCTGCTTAAAATGTCTCACTCCACGTTTTTATTTAGAACATCACGATCTGTGCATTCATATTTTAACCAATTTATAGGACAGAAAAAAGACTAAGTAAAAGTTGATTGGGCCAAAATTATACCTTTAGTTCCTTGAAATATTTATTTTGTATTTTCACTATAGTTATTGCAATTATGTTTTTGAAACATAAAACAACAAGACTCTGGGGTTGACCAGACTTCTATTAATACTATATAGCATACCCACTGTGTACTATGGAAACTAAAATTCCTAAAGCTGTAAACAGGTTGGTCTTAAATATGAATTATTTTTACCACCCTCAAGTATGAAATGTCCAATTTATAATCTGTTGATTGGCCAGCAAAGACTGTCTAAAGGTTTTTTTTTTTGGCCAAGATCATACTCTATGACTAGGACCAACGATTTGCCTTTTCTAAGGCTATTCGATTTCCATGTAATCTGTCTAAAATGGTATCTTCAAAGCTTTCTTACAAGGAAAAGGCATTCTCCCAATGTGAGTTTCTTTTCACATTCAGCTCAATATACTAGCCTTGGCACATTAATACTGAATTAAATTACTTATGCTACATTCATTAAATACTTTTTAAATAGAGTCTTGAGCTTTTACTATCTAAATCTAAGCTCACCTTTCCACAGTTCCTACACTACTAAAGCATTTCATCTTCTCCATAACAGAATGATCCTCTGAGGTACTTTCTGGATGTGGAAGATATGTTTGATAAATTCATCTGTTACCTAGCATTTTCTTAGTAAACAATGATTCTCAACATGTGTTCCCTCAGTTGAGCCCTTGAGCTCTCGATACTTTTTTAGAAGTCATTAAACAACTATAGGCTGTTTAATAAAAGTCAACATTATCTCCAATGCCATCCTTTTAGAAATCTTAAAAGTTTCACCATCATCTAAGCCACCCTTAAGGTTGGCACAATATCTGGAAGAAGCAAAATTCTTGGGTATTGCCAAAGCCCTCTTATAATTTCTGCCTTGAATGTTCAGAGGATGGACTTGAGGATTTGAGTCCACTCTGGGGTAGAGATGGGTGTGGGTCAGAGTTGACACAAAACAGTTCAGTGACTCCCTGAACTGGTGTGGCTTTTTCACAGGTCTTCCGGCCTTTTAGGGATCAAGGTGGGACAGTACCCTAGACATCTGGGCTCTTAGAAACAGCTGGGAGATTGACATTCGCTTGGTAATTTTCTCCGAGAGATTTACTTAGAGCCCCAAGCGTGATGTGTTGATGCAGGTTTCTCCTTCCCTGCACTCACCGGTAGGTGGTTTCTGGAAGGAGATCTTTCATAACGTGGGAGGTGGTGTTGCCCACGGTAATGCTAGTGTCTCCAAGATCAATGTTGTAAGCAAGGATTTCAGATCCGTTATTGCACGGCTCTTCCCAGTTCAGTACAAGGCACGCAGAAGGTGAATCAGGGTAGGCATTGAGGGACTCCTCCTCCAGGACACAGAGAGTGCAGACAGGGTCAGGGGTAGATGCTGGTGTCTGGCAAAGGACAAGTTCACTGTACGGCCCTGCTCCTGCTTGATTGAAGGCCTACAAAACAGAACAGCAAGACAAAGGCATATTACACCATCAGCACATTCTGATGCCTCGGAGTTAGCTGCCATTCAATAAATCTAAAGTAGTACCTATCTATTTCCAGACATGGAGATAGAAACAAATCCTAGAAAATGTCCACTTATCTGCTGACCACCTTCCAAAAAATGCCAACCACGTTCTTCCCATTATTAAAGCAAAATACGGCCACCATCGTTTCTTATGAAAAATAATTTTAAAATAACATTTTATACTTGCATGATCTATTTCAGTTTATATATCATCTTACGTGATTTTCATAACCTTCCATGGTAGATCTTAAATGGTAAGTATTCTTATCTGCCTTTTACAGAGATGAGAACTCAGAGTCAGATTACACAACTTAGACCTCAGATTTAGAGGCATAGCTGGGACTGGAATCCAGTTCATCTGACTTTTAAGTCTAGAGCTGTCCTGGAAGAGCAATAGGAATTCTGGAAAAGGTGTCTACTATTTTCCACATGAATAATAAACTCACACCTGAAGTCACTCCTCAGCGTTCACCTGACTTTACCCAAGAGCAACAGCTGACACCCTGATCACGCCCAGTCTTTCAAGTGCTTATTCGTCACTTGGTCTCCAAGGTGCCACACTTGTGAGAAACCTTACCTGCTGCTGCTTCTCAATCACCTTTACTGGTTGCTACCATCGCCCTGATCTCTTAACGCTGGTGAGTATCATCACTCAGCACTTGCGTAACTCTGCTTTTCTACCTCTACTCAAACTCTTGGAGATGTCATCTTGTCTCAAGGAGTCGATGCCACTGATAACCTACTCCCAAATTTGGATGTGTAGCCCAGACCTCCAATACCGGTCTAGGGTTATCTGTATTCAGCTACTGAGTATCTCCACTTGTATGTGCAACAGGCATCTCAAACTCAAATGTCCACACAGCTCCTCATCCCCATCCCATCCCCTCCTTACAAAAGCCTGACTGCGTCTCCCGTGGTTTATCTCATCCTTCAGAGCACTCAAGTCAGAGCTAAGTCATCCCTGGACACCTTTCTTCCTCTCCTACCCCTCTCCAGGCCATCAGCACATCCTGTATTACTCTACTCCAACTATACTCTCTCGCATCTGGTTATTTTGATGACCTCCTAGCTGGCATCTATGTTGGCCCTTGCTAAACAGTTTACATTCACAGCAATCAGAGTGATTCAGTTAAAACACGAATCGGGATTTTTGGTTCAAATTCCTTCAGTGGACTTCCATCGTATTCAGAATCAACTCTGAAGTTCTCACAAAACTCTACAAGACCCTACGTGATCCACTGTCCACCACCACTCCCCTTCAGAAAGCCGGCAGCACTGTGCCTTCACTGCCTGCTACTCTCGCCTTTACTTTTTTGCTCCAGCTACCCTGGCTTCCCCTGCTGCTCCACAGGGACACCAAGTTCACTGCGTCCTCAGGGCCTTGCACTTGGCTGTTCCTTTTAAGAGTTGGAGCTTAGTTCAAACCTCGATTCCATTATTTAATAACTGTGATCTTAGGTGAGTTAATCTCTCTAGGCTTGTTTCCTCAGCTGTAAAACGGGGACGATAATGCCTAATTCATACAATTACTGTAAAGATTAAATTGGTTAATACGTAAAATCCTGGCAGAGTATCAGGCCAACAGTAAGAGCTACACTTCCTTCCCACTGGGAAAATCATGAACAAAATCGTATTTTCTCTATTTTTTCAAACACCTTTTTATTTTGTACTATTTTTATACTTAGAGAAAAGTTGCAAAAATAGCACAGAGAAATTTCCGTATATCTCTCACTCTGCTTTTCCAAAGAGAAAGATGTTACAGAACTACAGAATAATGATCAAAACCAGGAAATTATCACTGGTACTACAGTATTACCATACAGACCTAATTAGAATCTTAGCAGTTCTTCCAATGTTCTTTTTCTATTCCGGGCTCCTACTTTCTTTCAACTCGCTTGGCTCTATGGATATCATTTCTTGATTTACACCATTTTTATTACCAGTTTTCAACTACAATTTAATTCTAAATCATCTTTCTGTAAATAATGGTATGCCCATGAACAGAATTGCATTGGTAGTTAATTAAAATAGTCCTAAGAATATAAAAATTCAAAAATTCCTGAGCGAAACAAGAAATGTTCCACCAAATTTCTATAAAACACAGTAAAGGTATTACGATAATTAAATTGTTATTATTATTTTGAGACAGGCTCTCATCTGTCACCCAGGCTGGAGTACAGTGTGCAGTCACAGGTCACTATAGCCTTGACCTCTTCCGCCTCAGGCTCCTGAGTAGCTGGGACTATAGGTGCCTGGCTAATTTTTGTACATTTTCTGTAGAGGAGGGGTTTTACCATGCTGTCCAGGCTGTCTCGAACTCCTGAGGTCAAGTGATCATTCTGCCTCAGCGTCCTGCAGTGCTGGGATTACAAATGTGAGCCACCATGCCCAGCCAATATTTAAGGTGCCAAATATTTTAAAAAACTGGAGTTTAATTTGACTATGTAATAATATTAAATGAAAATAATTAATATTTGTCCACAAATAACAATACATCAATATAGAAAAGAGACACTTTTACTGGCAATAATCCTTTAGCGTGGCAATGATAATTTTAAAAGTACTACCCCCTTCATAAGGTCTAACTCACTTTATTATAAATAAGTATAGGCATTTGAAAAATATATTTCTACTCCTGTTAATACAAGGAGGCAAGATTATTATGTAGGTTCTATTCTTATTAATGTATCTTTTATAATGCAGCTTTGGGAGATCAATGCTAAGACAAGATATATTCTAAAAGAGAAAAAGGAAATATAATAACATTTTAAAGAAACACCAAAACCATAATGGAGTGAAGCTCTTTATTGGGGTGGCAGACAGCTCTTTACTTATATCCTGCCTTGATACAAAAACAAGAGTGTGGCACATAATTTAACGTTTCCCCAATGACTCAGCATCACTATTATAAAGATCAGACAATTTGCTGTGATACCGACTTACTGTCAAAGGTTAATCACGTCCCAGGTGCTTCATTTGAGAAGCAAGAAAGGCATATCACAAAAGAGTTCAATCAGAAATGTTTCAATTAAAGCAGACTTCAGAATTTAATAGAAATGCTTCAGCTGATCTGTAAAATTAAGTTACAAAGGGAATATTTCCTCCAAAGAGGCCAGAGACATTGAGTATACTTGTAATAAGCAATTTAATCCATGACTTAAGTCAGGTGGGAACTTGACTTTGGCATCTCTGCTTCTTTCTCTATTCAAATCTAAATGTGTATGAAGACAGGCTCTTCGAGGTCAATAACCACATCTGGTTAATCTTTGTATCTCTCTTCCTGATCTTCCTTTCATCCTAGTACAAAGTACTACAGTGCTCAAGAAACGTTAACAAATGGAAAGAGAAGAATAAAGAACTCTATTTCTTGAGACACTAGGGTTTTACATAGAAAAGATAATAACATATCCAAGTGAGTAAAATAAATGTAAACCCACGGTTATTGTCACTCTGGGGGTTAGGCTATGAACCAATTTTTCTTGATGTTGTTCTATATGGACTCCCAAATGGAAGCTTACAGATAACCAGCCTTGACAATTGTCACTAGGAGGTGGGAGGTGGGGTCCTGTAATCTAATGCAGACTAGCCCAAATTATTTTTGGCTCCATTTAACAACTCGCAAAATAATTTTCTGTCTTCTGCCAGTTCTAAGAGTCTTTCCCACTGAAATGTGCATCTCTGGGGAATGAGACAGAAGGCTCCTTCCCTAAGCAGCTGTGTCATCTTTCCCTTGGACTTGGGTCATTTATTCAGCAAACTGATGAACAGACAAGATACAAGGGTGGTAAAAAGTAGAATGGAGAAGAATCTGGTTTTGCTCTTAAGTTTCAGAATTTCCTAGAGAAATGGAAATTAACTGCAAAATACCAAAACAACCAAATTTACTTTCATTTAAACAGACTCTTTCTTTCCGTATGATCCTTCCTGACAGCCTCTAACACAAGCCTTTGAGTGGGTTTCCCAAAGTGTCTTTCATGGAACACCAGTCCTTGTAAGGAACATCCGAATAATGCCAACCTACCTGTAGTCTACAGCAATATTGTGCAGCAGGCAACAGGTCTCTTATTTCAAAATGAGTGTCTGTCCCATGATAAATGATTTCTAAGGATTCTTCATCTTCTCCCCATTCCAACCTGTACTCTGAGATGTCAGCACCAGAACTATCAGGACTCTGGAAAGGCAGAAATTAGCTAATAACTCCACTGAGAAGAGAACCCTATTGTGCTTGTATTCAATGAACTAAAATGGGAAAGAGAGCCACAAGCCCCAGAATATTCCAAATACATATAAAAGAAAGGCATGATCACAAATATATACACCTACTATGTACCCACAAAAAATTTTTTTTAATTTAGAAATTTAAAAATGAAATAAAATTTTTTTTAAAAAAGAAAGGCATGAGAAACAATTTCCTGTCGATTCTGACTATGGTACAATTTCCACAGTTCTAAATCACATAAGCAAGTGGTAAGTACCAAGGGTGATTACTATAGCATACAGAGCAAAAAACAAATCATCTGCATGTGCATTTTGGACTTGTAGCTTCCTTATAACTTGTATTTGTATTTGGGGGGTAGATACAATAGAAGAAATAGAAGTTGATGCAGAATATGCCTGACTTACCTCCCAACTCACTAAGACACATCCATCAGGTGTAAAAGAAATACAAGGTGCTTTGCACTGTCCAGGGGGTCCCGCAGCAGTGGTAATTTCTGAGACATCAGAATAGGGACCATACTGAAAGAAAACACACACACGTATGTATGTATATATGTGTGTGTATGTGTTTGTGTGTGTGTGTGCATATAAAAGCTTATAACCAAATAAAAGGCTAACATCATCATCAACACAATTAATTAGCAAATACTACCCAATGATTTTCACTTTCAATTCAATGTGTAAGTTTTTCTCCTGCGTACATTCCCTAGTAGTAGATATCTGTCATTTTTTTACATTGAAAATAATTAGTTGGTTGACAAAATATTTTTCTTTTCTTAGGACATCCAAAATAAAAATATGCTGATTTTTGACAAAACAGGGCAATCTGCTTTCATATTTCTCAGTGGACATCCAAGAAAACTAAGTCAGATGCCCACTGCAGTTTCATTTTTAATGCATAAAAATATACTTGGAATTGATGGTGATCAAATTCTAGGTATTTCTTCTAGTGACTGGCATTTTCCATTTTGAAAATGGATGCTTCTGTAAGGTTTTCTCAGTGTGTCCCCATCACTTCACCTGTTCAAGGGTATACACTGCACTCCTGATTTACCATCAGTGACTACACTGCTCAGAGCCAGGAATCGCTAGAGACTTAGCACAATTTGAGAGAATCACAACCACCTGAACCGCCCATTTTAATGGTGGCATATTTGATACTTCAAAGGTTTGGGGCAAAGAGTAAATACTTTCCAGGCTAGCAAAATATACGACTGTACTTTTCAAAATGGGAAAAAAAGATGGGAAAAAAAAAACACCTCTCAACATAACATGCAAAGATACTGAGGAGTCGGGGGAAGCTCTCTGAAATGGACCTCAGAAGATGACTACAGCAATACATATGGTTAATTTCTAACACAACCGGGATAAACCCAAGCTGAAGATAGTCTCTTTACAGGATAAATCAGTGAAAGGGCTGAGAAAGCACAATTCATGCCGGCCTAGCTGCACACCGATCTCTGCTGAGGCAGAGAGTTAACTGAAAAGTTGATGGGAGGATGGGGTAGACACAACAGGGTTCACCATCATCCATCTGCTTTTCCTTCACACGACTGTAAGTTCCGGTGCATACGAGTTAATGTTTAGACTTTTTCATTTTCATTTAAATATCACTGTTGCGTCTGAAATTCTATTGCAGAATTAGAAGAAACCCAGTTCTAGGCACTCTGTCCAGGAATTCTTTTATTCCTTTACTTTCTTAATAAATTTGCTTTCACTTAAAACAAAAAGTCACTGCAAGTTGGACTTTTTTGTTTTTTCAAAGAAATCACCAATTAATTAATTATATTTATTTGCATGGACCCCATCTATGCAAACCACTGGGACTTTGGGGGGGCGTTAGCATTAGCTGGCTTTACCCACATCCTTCTGCCCTCTTTCATGCTTCATCAATCGCTGACCCCACCCTAAAGCCCCACAGTTACTGGGACTCTCACTGCTCATTATGAATCTCCCCCTAAATTCACATCGTTTGGCAATTTGGAAGAAAAAAAGGACAACCACCTTTGCGGATGTAATATAGACAAATACATTCTCAATCTCTGATAGCCCCACTTGACATCTCCAGATGGAGCAGAAAAAGGCCAGAGTCCTACAGTTTTCACTTGAAACAAAACAAAAACCAGTGAGCTGGTGTCCCCAGCCACCACCCCTCTCTAGTTGTAGAAACTGACCTAAGATGTTGCTGGTTCATTTAGATGAGACAGTATAAAACTTTCATTAGAACCATTATCTAAGTCTTAACTTCCCTTATGATAAAGTCAACAGGAGAAGAGGACATTTTCTAAAAAGTATCGAAAGTATCTACCAGGTGAGATCCTTATTAACCTTCAGTGCGATCTTAATAGAATGATACGAGGACAAAGAAACAGAAAACCTCTAATGCTGGGTGTGTATGAAATCACAACAGTATCAACTCAGAATTAACATTTATAGACACTCCAGCAATGGTTGTCAAGGTTGCATCAATACTGCCAAAAATTTCAGGAGGGTAGAGAGAGAGGTGCTAGCACCTTGGGCTCTGCTTATGCATTCTGATTCTGGTTAGAGTATACAGGCTTATACTCACCCCTCCATCATTCAGAGCCCTCACCCTGAAGCGATACACGGTTCCGGGAAGCAGGTTGCCGACAGTGCACTCCAGCTCTGGGCCGTGGTACACCTCCGAGGCTACGTCTTCAGGCTCCGTCATCTCCACGCTGTACTCTGAGACCTCACAGCCACTTTCAGATGCAGGAACATCTGGGAATGAAGAATTTTTTTCATTTTAGAACCCTCTGGGGCTTCCAATTGACCAAATTGCACCAGATGTCACACAGTTGTGCAAACTATCACATAGGCGGCCTGTCCTCAGTATCTCCCTTACAAAAGAATCCCTGCCCACCAAAGAAAAAAAAAAGAGAGATATAAAAATAAGAGTTTCTGAATGATGTTATCCATATTCTCCAAAGCAAGTCCATTTATTTAATTACACTGATAAAACAATCCCAAAATAATAGAACATTAGATACATTCCTTCATATTCGGATGCTAGGTAAGCGGAAGATAAAGAGGGAAAAAAAATCTCTTATCTCTAATTTGAAACCAAAAGTCATACTCAATCAAAAGACAGCACCCCAAATTGGCACAATTTATTATATTTTAGACATAAGTGGTGGGAAAAATGGTCTGCTAGAGAGTTCTGTACATCTGTGCTTATAATTTTACATGTTGTATATCTGTTGGCACAAGAAACGCTAATACAGCTTAAGTCAATGCCGTAAAAACGTCGGGGACCCACACAGGACAACGTAGCAGAGGTGACACACACAAAGATGAGGAAAAATTTGATGTGATCTTAGAAACCATTCTTTGGTTTAATTTCTAAATTGAGCACAAAAATGTTTTTTCCAATAATAAGTTGAAAACTTCTTCACAAAGACTGGGCGTTCTTAAAATATTCCCTAGAAAAGCGTCCCCTGAAGCGTGGAGAATGAGCGATGCGTGTGGCACCATCAGGAAGAGGAGGGTGAGGGGCAGTGTGGGGGTGTGGATGGGGAACATCGCACACATAAAAAACCTGGGTCAGCATACTTCAAAAAGAATACGGACAACTCCAACAGACAAAAACATATATGGTCTTTAGAAGCAAGCTTTGAAACTTAACTACAAAGCCTAAGTCTTCATCTCCGATTGTCCAAACTGTCAATGTCAACGTGAAGGTTTGTTCACTCACCCCACTCTAAGTGGACCTCTTTGTGCTTCGGTCTACCCAACACCCTTGGTGGTCGACACTGACCTGGTGCGATGCTTAGTGTGCGAACAGGGAGACTTTCAGAACACTGCAGGAGAGACACCAGAGAGAACCATCTCTTTAGTCACCGTGAATTTCTCAGACCTCTACATAGCAGGCAATTCCACCCCGTAACTGTAAATGTCATCGAAAAGGGGTTACATGCTAAATGTGTACACATGATGGTATGCTTTTAACGCAATTGAGATCTTCATATACATCTGTGTGTGTGTGTTTTAAGGGTGGCTATAGACTGCATATGGCACTAGGAAAAAACAAGAATGATCATTTTTGAAGTTAGATTAGCAGACATGAGTACCGTATACCCTAAGCACACAATTCTTTTCCTTTAAATCAAAATTAGAAACACCCTTCATGAGGACAGAAGAGAACACAAGGCAACAGCCGTATGAAATTTTCAAATGGTACCGTAAATGGCCAACCATTCACATACACAGTAGAAAAGCAAATAAACTCAGTATTAATCAACCGATTCTGACATTAACCAGCAGCTTCTGTTAATGCTAAAATAAGTAGGCCTTTATTTTGCAGGATCTGGTTGTATAAGGCTAGTGGTAGGGAAGCTGACTGACTTCCTGAGATGGCAGAAAATCAGGTAGAGCTATACAGCTCAACCACATTCAGTTTTCTTCCCAAGTAGTGGCACACAGGAAGTGAACTCTATGCATCTGAGCAGTTCACCCTCAGTGCTGCCTTGTGCAGTGCCATACACATAGGAAGTACCGCTGATCATCTCAGCTTTGATTTGGATTTACTCCACCCTGGGAGGCATTCCAGACAGCTTTGGCACTGGTCAGAGAGGGTCGAGCTAGACCGTCTTCTCACAGGGAGTGTCTACGGGCAATCTACACGTCCTGCTACCATCCTTGGGGCAAAAAAAAAAAAAAAAAGCAAACATAAAAATTGATGTTGCAAGTGGGTTGACTGAAAAATCAGGCCTTCGAATGGCAGGTATTCGTTTGAAAAGTCAACCCAGCACAGGGCTGTAAGCCACCATCTCTCCTTCTCTTCCATTCTAAATATTAGTGGTTTCAAATCATAACATTAAACATGTCCACAGTGAAAATATCTTTTGGCATCGCATGTCTCACTTGCTTTTCTGAATGTAAGTTAAAACCTTCTAGGTAACAATTATCTCATCTCTAGAGTACTCCATGTGTATTTATTAGGCTGTTTTGAGCCTATGAGCATACTATGTGGTTGAAACTAAGGCTCCTGGGATGCTAACTGACTGGTCTAGGGTCATATCAATAGCAGAAACGAGGGAACGGCTGTTGCCTACAGATGTGTACATTGGGTACCACACAACTTCAGGAGGTGCCATTCAGCTCAGTCAAGGATTTACATCGTTTTTACAACAACTTTCCAGCAGGTGGCAGTAAAGCACCTTGAGGAAGGTATGTCTCAAATTCTTAAAATTGACAGATGTGGTAACAGCAGAGTTGTGCAGGTCTTATCTTTTTTACTCTAAATTCTATAGTTTTTTAAACAATGCAATAACTGAGGTCCTCTTTTATTTAGTCAATGCAAATTGTAGACAGTTTTCAACTGTCACAGGTGATTGTGTCAAAGCCTTCCAAGAAATAAGTGACAAATGTACCTGAAAATACCACCGTTCTGTAGGGAATCATTTAGGCCTGTCTTTTATACCTCTAAAGAGCAACTAGGAAAGCTCTATTTTTCATTTCCTGAGGTGATACTATCAGGTTGCATTACCAAGATACACTGTTTAAATTGCAATTTTATTCCAACGTTACAGACAGCTCGTGTGAATTTGATCAAAGAGGTTTACTTTTAGATGGAAACAAAACCGACCTGACTGTGTCCGCCAGTACTGATACAGCATGCTCGAAGTTTGTACAAAGTGCCTGGTTTCAAGTGGGTGAAGGTATATTCGGTAGCCGACCCACTGTATGACACTTCCCACTGATTCGCTGTAAAACAAGAAATATGCATGAGTTTACGCTGCTTGTAAAAAAGTAGTGTATCAACCATTACTGGCAAGAAAAAGCTCTATGTTTCCATGAAAACCAACATCTTCTTTTTCTTTTTAAGTAGCCAGAAAGCTCTGTTTTTTTTTTTTTCAACAAAGTTAAATACCAAAATAACATGGGGTCATATTTAATACTTAGTGTTGCTGGGTAGACTACTTATTATCACCACAATTACATTTGCTATAATGTTTGGATGTGGGAAACCATAAGAAACCTGCAGCTGGCACGGGAGGAGGGGTAGCAGACAAAGGACAGGCAGGAGCAAGCTATAGAAAGGCTCCTGGTGTGAGGAGGCCTCAGGGGAGCCAGGCACAAGGCTACTTCTTGGCCACGAGGCTTCTGGCAAGTCTGGGGCAGTACACAAGAGTGTCTCCCTGTTCCGATCTGCCTGAGCTCAAAGGAAATGAAATCCCCTTGTAAAGACTGGGGCTTTGACTGTCTCCAAGGAGCCTCGCTTAAAAGACAAAAATGCGGCTGAGCACGGTGGCTCACGCCTGTAATCCCAGCACTTTGGGAGGCCGAAGCGCGCGGATCACGAGGTCAAGAGATCGAGACCATCCTGGCCAACATGGTGAAACCCTGTCTCTACTAAAAATACAAAAAAATTAGCTGGGCGTGGTAGTGCGCGCCTGTAGTCCCAGCTACTCGGGAGGCTGAGGCAGGAGAATTGCTTGAACCCAGGAGGCGGAGGCTGCAGTGAGTCGAGGTTGCGCCACTGTACTCCAGCCTGCTGCCTGGTGACGGAGTGAGACTCTGTCTCAAAAAAAAAAAAAAAAAAAAGAAGACAAAAATGCCTGGGGAACTGACAAAGACCAAACGCTCAGCATGACCCAAGTGATCCAACCACTTTTCAGAACTGAAGAGAGAAACAGGATCGCCAGGAGCATGGGTGCCCCCCAAGGCTGATGCTGTCGGAAGCAAGGGGACCCAGGGCTGGCGGCGGTTGCCTGCCTGACTCCCAAATCCGGGCCACTGGGATGCTCTTCACTCCTCTGTTTTATTCCCACTCATGCTGTGTTTCTAGCTGACCACTTTACAAAAAGCCTTTTACTACATGAACCTGTTTTAGGGGAAATACTTTTACACTATTCCCTGGTATTTTAACCAGAGTAACTTCCACAAATTCTCCCAACAGCTTATTTGTTTAGATTCACAATAAAGTCGTATGCACTAAGGCCATATGAAAAAAGGGAATAGTGAAGGCAGTTATCCTGATATTAGGGGTCAAAAAAGCCTGTAATGTTAAGGCGCATGGGAGCAAGGATGAAAAGACTCACTCAGCCATGCAGTGGCAAAGTCGTTACCTGTTAAGTCCAGAATGGGTCCTATTTTGATTTGTCATCAGTAGCCGAAAGGAGCCATGAGAATTCAAAACATTGTTAAATATTCACAATGAGCCATTGGCGTACACATAACTTCTATCCTAGATGGGGTTTTCTAATGTAGAAAACCTAAACCAGGTTTGTAGCACAAAATATGATTTTATGCTTAGAACAGCTGTGCTCATCTCAAAAGAATTCTCATGTTTTCAGCTTATAATAGGACCCAACAGACTTAAAACCAAAAAAATTCCGGGTGGTTCTCATGGTACAGAATAAAAGCAAGCCACGTATCAGCACTGCTGGCTTGTAAAAGTGACATCAATGTGCTCTGTTTTGGCATAAGCATGTGCCTCTTTTTAAATAACTTAATGGGCTGGGTGCCGTGGCTCACGCCTGTAATCCCAGCACTTTGGGAAGCCGAGGCGGGCGGATCACTTGAGGTTGGGAGTTCAACACCAGCCTGACCAACATGGAGAAAACCCATCACTACTAAAAATACAAAATTAGCTAGGTGTGACGGTGCATGCCGGTAATCCCAGCCACTCAGGAGGCTGAGGCAGGAGAATCACTTGAACCTGGGAGGTGGAGGTTGCTGTGAGCCGAGATCGCACCATTGCACTCCAGCCTGTGTAACCAGCAAAACTCCACCTCAAAATAAAATAAATAAATAATTCAAAAAATCAATGATTAGAGGGATTATTACAGTGGTGAGATGACATGCCATTTAAAAAGTAAAAAGACTATACTTTTCTCTATTAAAGTTTAATGAATTTTATTAGAAAGAAAAGCTTAGAATTTTATAAAAGGCACTAAGGAATTTTCTTTCTAACTTCTGTCCCACTTTAATCCACCCAGAATGAATAGAAATAAATAACCTGACACAAATGACAATGAAGTCGGAAAGACATTTTCTAAACCTCTTATAAAAGTGTGATTCTTGTCATTCGCCCACAATACCATATATTGTTTGTATTATGCACGGGAATTTGTAGATTACTGAACTCACCCCCCCCTTCCCTGTCTCACCTCACCCTTCCTGCTGATTGCCTCTGATACTCCCTTTGCTTATAAGAATTTCCAGAAAAAGTGGCAAGTTAGGAGATGAAAACACTAAATTTATCTAATTAATTAGGAACTCTAGTTCAAAACAAGACATAGAGGTCGAGTGTGGTGATTCATGCTTATAATCCCAGCACTTTGGAAGGCCAAGGTGGGAGGACTGCTTGAGGCCAGGAGTTTGAGACCAGCCTAGACAACATGTGAGACCTCATCACTATGAAAAATGTATCACTTGAGCCCAGGACTTTGAGACTGGAGGGGGCTGTGTCTGTGCCCCTGCCCTCCAGCCTGGGTGACAGAGATTATGTCTCAAAACACAAAAACAAACCAAAGAAACAAAAACTAAAACTAAACAAAACACCAACAAATAAAAGATACAGAAAAACTTTTAAATAACACAGATGTTAGTTTCAAGCAGACTCTGATCTCTGGTGCTGTGTTTGAAACAGAAAAACTGCCAATATGTGATTAAAGTCTGTTTACTGTAATAATAGTTCTATCTTTAGAATGGTTTTTCACTATAACTATAAAGATGTTTACTATATTAGAAAATAGAGCTGGCTACCGGATTTGAGTAAAACAATTGCCAGAAACTTCACCTTCAGAATTTCCATCAGTAATCTCTAGCAAGTACTTGAGGATTTCTGAACCACCATTGTCCTTAGGGGGATCTGAAAAATAACCAAATGTCTTATTAGTAATAAAAGGATATTGATTTTTATCAGTAAATATCATCAGCACTCACAAAATCACATACCATTATACTGTCTTAATTCTAGGTTTGACCAAAAGGCGAAATAATTTATTTCACCAACTCCTTTGTTGAAAAAAGAAACAAACAAACCTGGAATCTTTGCATACGATCAAATTATTCGAAGTTCTTAGATCTGGAAATGTCAAAGAGCACTCACGTAGTGAAACGTGAACAAAACTAGTACAAACTGATCGAGTTGCTGAATTTACTTGAAGACTGATCGAGTTATTGAATTTACTTGAAGATGCTCTTCAGTATATTTGAGGAGTTTTAATATAAGATGACATATTTCTATTTCTTATTTTTCTTATTTTATTCTTTTTATTTCACTTACTGTATCAGTGACCAGATTCTTTTGAGCGATGGGAAAGGAACAAAAAGAGAAGTACAAAATTTATTACAAAATAAATAAAATACCCAAATGGAGTAAGTCCACTCTAGCACAGTTCCCTACCAAGCAAACTTCACATCCCAGGTGAATGTGGTGTGAAACCAGAGGTGTCCATCAATGAGAACCCGTGCGCCAGCAGACACTCTGAGGAAGAAGGTTCTGGCTTATTACTCGAGCCCTAGGCATCTTGGGTATATAGTCTACCCATAACTCTATGCCTGCAGGAATTTTATTTTCTGAGCAGAAAAACACATTCCTTGCAGTCTAATTTTGCAAAACAATAATGTCTATTATCAGTCAGCCACCTCTATATTCTTAGAAAATATAAGAGCATTTCTCTAAAAAACCTTAAGTTTACTTATATGTAGATTTAGAACATTCACTTCTCCTCTCCTTTCACCTGGTATTTCCATTAACATATATATACTTCAGTAGTAGATATTTACAATAATAATTATAAAGTTAAATATTATAGCATATAGCTAATGAAAGTAAATAGTGTTGACAGAACTTTCTAGGATTCTTTGAGAAAAAAGCTCTATGGTCTGGCAAAAAGCACATCTAGATTTTTATCATTTCTCTGAATTATATCCATCTTCCAGGGAAACCGAAATTCTAATAATTCTATCTCACAATTATTAGATAACTTGAAACTGCTGTATGTCTCAGTGGTTGGTGTAATAATGTTTTAAACTCCCCTTATGTTACTTGGCTGCAAAGTAAAATCTTTATTTTAGATTTCATCTTTTTTTGCCTATTAGTTAATATTATGATACGACATTAGTAAAAATGGCATGCATAACACAGTCCTTATCAACTTTAACATTAAAATTGCCTGAAGTTCAAGACTCTCGCTATACAACAAACAGCAACGAAAACAAAAATATCCCTAATTCACTGCAACTTAAATATTCTCTGTGCCAAACTTTACTTAATAAATTCTGAAATTTATTTTCAATATTAACTTTATAAATCCAAATTTTCTATTAAATATTGCTAATTTTTTAAGGTCGAACTGAAGAAACGAATGATGCACACAGAGATTACTACATTCAAATCAGTGCCTTAAAAACATAGGAGAAAAAATACGTAATACAGGAAAATCAGAAAGTAAATGAGATGCTCTTAAAAATCATCCATTTTAATTTCCACTAAAATTTAATTTTCCATACGATTACATTTTAATGAAATTGTCCATTCCAATTTGTAGAATTCTCAGGATGTTTTTCACACGTATATTCTGAATGCAGAAAACTTCTGCAAAAAAATATCATCCATAATTTTTTTGGCTAGTCACTACTAAAATTAATCATTAAAAAAAAAATTGTCCAAAGGAAGAAAAACAGTAGCAGCAGCAAAACATACCCCATTTGACACTAAAGCCATGAGATGTAACTGGGCCTTTGACAAGTGGTCTGGTAGGAGGTCCAGGCCTGTCAGGACTTGTCGTACAAACAAGGACTTCGCTTGGACAGCTTTTTCCTTCCATATTAGAAGCAGTCAGCTAGAACACAACCGAGAAAACATTAGCTTGCTTTAGTTATCAAGGATTATTAAATTACTGGTCACTTTTTAACATGGTGAGATGAAGGTATCCCTAAACTCAGACAGACACACATTTTTTTCTCTTTAAACTCAAGTACTGATTTAACAGTATTTATTCTAGAAATCATTTACTGTATAGTTGGTTATCAACAATTAAATAAAATCATAAGGTGGGTTTTGGCTAAAGACATTTTTACCCTTTCAAAAAGACATCATAAAACGAGTATGTCATCACCTAGTTTGTATGGTTTTGTGGAAGGAAATATGGTAGGGGGGGATCCATAAAAATAGCTCCACTTTGGCCGGGCATGGTGACACATGCCTGTACCAAGCCCCAGCACTTTGGGAGGCCGAGGCAGGCGGATCACAAGGTCAAGAGATCAAGACCATCCTGGCCAGCACGGTGAAACCCCGTCTCTACTAAAAATACAAAACTTAGGTGGGCCTGGTTGCACGTGCCTGTAATCCCAGCTACTCGGGAGGCTGAGGCAGGAGAATAGCTTGAATCAGGGAGTTGGAGGTCGCAGTGAGCCGAGATCACACCACTGCACTCCAGCCTGGTGACAGAGCGACTCCATCTCAAAAAAAAAAAACTGCTCCACTTTTTAAAAAGTAGGGTAACGCCACCTTGTGGAGAAATGTTAGCAGTATAGCTATGTTCTCATAGCTTTGAGAATAAAGGTTTTAAAAAAATATGTTAAAAATTATCATTTCCTTCAAATAGTCACATACTGCACTTGATAATTTGGCAACTATTTATTGGGTAATTGCTACGTGCCAAATACCACCATTTGGTCCCCCAATTAGAGAAGAACATGTGGAATCAGAAAACAATCATATCTTCCAAGACGCACACTTGTCATATTAGGAAATACGGTGGGGCAGCATATTGTTTTGATCTCTTTGTGATCATAAAGTCATATTCACTTATTTGGCTACCACACACAGACCTATAGGAACATTAAAGGTGGCTGTTAATGACCAAAGACCGCCCAGGTGGGAAGAGGGTGGGTAATGAAGAGAAAATTAAAAACAAGTGAGGAAAAATAAATGGCAGAAGAGCAAAGGAAAATGAAGAGCAAAGAGAAGTCTGATCAGAAGGAGAAAGGTATGGAGCGCAGGTGGGTGACGGGTGCACTCCAGAACCTGGTGTACATCTTCCCAGGTGAGGGCACCTGGCCATGCTGTACATGCAGTTTATGACAGCACATTATGACAACTTTTGTGCTCAAAAGTTGGTTTTAAGATTAAAGCACCGTGTGCACTTTATAAATGTTTCTTTCAAAATGTAAAGTGTATTTTTTAACCTGTAGAGTCAATCTGACATGATAAATGGTGAAATATAAAACAGTTTCATTTTTGAGCGGTTCAGGTAGAGAAATGACTGACTCACCCTGAATTTATACTGTGTGCTTCTTTTGAGATTTTTCACAGTACAGGTTAAATCCTCTCCAGTGTATTTTGGGTGGAAAAGGTTATCCTGAAAAGGCAAAGCCAGGAAGAAACATCAGTCTCAAAAATTCTGGGCATTAAATACCTTCCTTTGAATGTGGGATTTTTAGCCTGTCTGTCCCTGTCGTCATCAGCAACAGGCCAGAGGTCTGTCAGCTACTGCAAAAGAAAAAAAAGCAGAAGCCCAGAGTATTGTGGATAGCACTTGAGCTTTAAATAAAAATTCATCTCCATCACACCGTAATTTCTGCTGGGTCCGGTCAAGTTTATTGTGACAAAGAAGTCAAGCACTTTGTGAAAATACATTTAACATTTTTAATGTTGTCATGAAAAAAGCCCTTTGTACTGAGGTCTTTACTATCAAGCTGCCATGTGCTACGCAATAAAGTGTGGCTGAGCTTCCTGACCACACAGTGCCCTCTTCTGGCCAAGAGAGAAAGGACAGCTTAGATGGGAAAGGGCATAATCCTTCAGGAGGGCAAGCACCTCACTCCAAAGCTGAATTCAGGAAACTCATTCAATAGCTCTATCTTTATTATTCGATCATTCACTCATCAAAATACTACTCAGCCCCTCCTCTGCATCGGTCTGACCTCCAGGCTCTAAGGATTCAGCACTGCCCAAGAACATAAAAGGCCTTGCCCACAAGCAGCTCGCATTCCAGTGAGAAGACAATACAGAAAAGTCCCTACGTATGTCACGTGGCGTTAAGTGCTATGACAAAATCTAAGACCAGGTAAGAGGATATGGTGGTAGAACTAGTGACGGCCTTCTACAGCTGCTGGAGGTAAATATGGTAGCCACAGGTGGTTCTTTGTAAATTTATGACAATTAAAAACTCAGTACTATAGGGCCAACAAGCCATATGTCAGAGGCTTGAGAGTCATAGGTGTACAGGTGCCACCATACTGCACGGCTCAAATTCTAAAACATTTCCATCACTGCAGAAAGTTCTATTGGACGGTGCTGTTCTACAGGGTGATCAGAAAAGGACCGTCCAAAGAGATGACATTTGAGAGTAGACCTGAAAGAAATGAGGGAAGGCAGGCAAAGATATCTGGAAGGGCATTCTGGCCAGAAGGCAGGAACTGCAAAGGCCTTGAGGCCACAGGACACCTCGTGTGTTTCAAGAACAGACTAGAGGCTGACAAGACTACAGTGGAAGGGAGGACGACAGTAACGGAGAACACAATCACACAGGACCTTGTGGCCACTGTGAGCGCTAGGGGTTTTCCTCTGAAGAAGGAAAGGATTCGGAGCAGGGCGCTGACATGATCTGTTTGTATTTTACAAGATGATGTTCTCCACCCAGGCTCTGTGTGGAGAACAGACTGTAGCCTAGCAAGGATGAAGTTAGGAATATTAAGAGGCAATAATCCAATAATAATGTTATATTATTGCAACAATCCAGGGGTGAGATGAAGGTGGCTCTAAAGAGGGTAGTAGCTATGGAGATGATAAAAAATGGTTAATTTCTAAGGAAGGTTTGAAAGGATTTTTCTGTCTGATTATATATGGGAGGTCAAGGATGACTCCAAGTGTTTTTGCTTCCCCAGCTGAAAGAATGGAAATATCATTTACAGAGATGGGAGAGAATAGGCTGCTGTTGGTCGTGGTGGTGACAGCGATTGAAATTAAGAGTTTGGTTTTGAACTTCTGCAGCGAATCTAATTTCACGGTGCCCTGTAGCTACAACAATGCTGATTTCTACAAAACACAGAGAGGTATAAAATCTGCAAAACTCACATTTTCATCCTCCTGAATTTCCAAGGTGTAAGTGATCACTTCCTCGGGTGAACAGCCCTCTGGCTTACTCCACTGCAATGTGACCCATGTGATGCCAGCTCGAACCAGCCTTGGCGCAGAAGGCATCTGAGGGATGTTTCCTAGTGTGTAGCACACCACCTCTTGGCTGTAACCACTGCAGAGAAAGAAAGTGAGGCACACAGTTAGAAGCATGTGAAGAGGCTTGGCGTTTTTAAAAGAGGAAGGCTCAGTAGGCACACTATCCAACTTAGTCTAGCAGGTAGAGTAAGCAAAGCCAGGCAAGGATCCTTCGTGTGATATTCCCTACAACCACCTTCAGCTTCCCTATTCCCCACCCGACGATCTTCTCCTAGACACACATATCAAGTCACAGGACAATACACAGTTGGCCCTCTGTATCCCTGGGTTCCACATCTTGAGTCCACGTGAATGAAGTGATGTGTAGGCATTATACTGGATATTACAAGCAAGTTAGAGATGATTTAAGGAGGGAAGGATGTATGCAAGTTACTATAAAATACTATGCCTTTTTTTTTTTTTTTTTGAAATAGTCTCGCTCTGTCACCAGGCGCCAGGCTGGAGTGTAGTGGCATGATCTCGGCTCACTGCAACCTTCACCTCACCTCCTGGGTTCAAGCAATTCTCCTGTCTCAGCCTCCCGAGTAGCTGGGACTACAGGTGTGCGCCACCATGCCCAGCTAATTTTTGTATTTTTAGTAGAGATGGGGTTTCACCATGTTGGCCAGGATGGTCTCGATCTCTTGACCTTGTGACCCGCCCGCCTCAGCCTCCCAAAGTGCTGGGATTACAGGCGTGAGTCACCGCACCCGGCCTACTATGCCATTTTATATCAGGGACTTGGGCATCCATAGATTTTGGTATCCATGGCAGGAAAGTGGGGGAAGTCCTGAAACCAGTCCCCTGTGGAAACTGAAAGACAATCGTACTTTAGAATTCATTTCCCCACTCCCAGCAGTTTGGGAGTCCAAGGTGGGCAGATCACGAGGTCAGGAAATTGAGACCATCCTGGCTAACACAGTGAAACCCATCTCTACTAAAAATACAAAAAAGTAGCTGGGCACGGTGGCGTGCGCCGGTAGTCCCAGCTACTCGGGAGGCTGAGGCAGGAGAATCGCTTGAACCCGGGAGGTGGAGGCTGCAGTGAGCTCAGATAGCGCCACTGTACTCCAGCCTGGGTGACAATGGGTGATTCTGCCTCAAAAAGAAAAAAGAAAAAAGAATTCATCCTCCCCCGCCTCCTCCCAAAAGCACTGGACAGAAGGCATAGCATAATGCAATGTTTATTAATTTATGGGTCAAGAAGGCTTCAAATCAACGTGAGCAACAAATATTTATTCATGACATAGATATTTTACCAATATATACAAGTGCTGTTTTTCGAAAGTTTGTGGATGCTTCCAATTCATTTAAAAAATCTTGAACCACAGAAGGCTTTATCAGTATGACTTTTTCAACCAGTGAACTCTAAAACTATAATGGCTACCATGGTGGCGGAGGCAGGTCTGTAAAACTTTGTGATGTTAAAAAGAGGTTCTTTAGGTTGGAAAGAAGGCTGGGGACCACTGATGTGCAAAACCTTTAAGAAGATTTCAACAAGCAGTGATGAAAGAAAAAGATTTTTCCCTTAATGAAGAGTTACTCCACAAGTGCAATTGAAACGTGGCCTTTTCAAAGCCTCTTTAATCAATTGATACCTTACAGTACACCCGTTCTTGCCTTTCTCATACAGACTAGAGGCCTGCAGAGGCCTCCAAGACAGTCCGGGTTTTCTCCAATTCTGTATCCGCCCTGGGTTCCACAACAATGGCTGGCCCAGCAGCTCTTTCTTTGTACCAGGAAACTCTCACATAATTGAATAAGGGCAACTGAATGAAGAGCTTGCTAAAGTGATAAAGAGAAAAAGGCCGTGTGATCTAAAAAAAAAAATAAAGCCCCAAGGGGGAACTCCTTTCAATTCCTTACTGCTACCTTTACCTTGGTGCTTAGAGACCTGGTGGGGTCTTCACAATACAGCTTGCAAGACTGCAGAGGCCATAGTGGCATTCACCAGCTTAGAGGGGGCCTTCACCCCTCAGGTTAGGATTTCCTCCTAGAAAACCTCAAGTTGATTTAGTGTGGAGGCAGTGGGCTTCCTCATGCCTTCCAGTGACGTACAAGGCTCAGGGTCACCAGCCAAAGGCTGAAGGGCAGGAGGGCAAGGAAATGTCATACCTGGTGCCAATGTCGTTCGGGCAGCCAGCCTGAATGTGTACCCCATTGCCGGACAAAGCTTTGTCAACTTGCAGTGTTTCTGGCTCCCAAAGAAGCACTGTCTGAAACCACTGTTTCTTTTTCCCTAAAAGCAAACAGTGAAACAATGTACATACTTTTTTAAAAACCAGATAACCCTAAACAAACGAAGGTATTCTTGAATACCTTGAATAATTGTTTAATGAGCAATAGTTTGAATGAACAAAAACAACACACGCTTATAGGGAAGTGTCCTTGTTGCAAATGAAGTACTCTACGATGAAATCTCATCTCTGACATAAAGGCACTACGGAAAATTCTGTCATTGAGACAGGTAATTTACTCTATCTGTGGTATATAGTTGAATTAATCTATGTATATTGCAAGCACTCTGAAGTTTCTTGTCAGGCTAGAAATATATTTTGAATGCCTTCCTAACCTTACATGATACTTCCAATTCCTTGAAGTAAAAATAAAACACTTTAATGGGGTCTCGTAATAGGCCCACAAGTAAGAAAAAAGCCTGATCGCCATACTCAGAGGCGTACCAGCAGCTTGCCAGAACATTTCCTACCCATACTCCACATTATCTTCTATCTTATCCATGTGCATGCAAAAGAAAACCATATGCTAACATTGAATGGATCTTAGCATTCTAATCGGAGGGGCCCAGGGCCTTAAGCAATCTGTCTGTAGTTCTCTATTTTATAAAAAAACAAAGCAAGCACATTTTTCACGTAAGCAAATTCAAGTATCTCCTCCTTTAAGCAGGCCTCCAAATACCACTAAAACACATCCTAGGTGAAGTTTTCATAAAAATAAAATGAACACACCACTAGCTTGAATGTCGCTAGGGTGAACATCTTAAAAACAACCACACCACATCATCCTCCTCCAAGGAACCCCTTTCCCCACCCACCTCCTTAAGCCAGGTAGCGCCTTTCCCAATGGAAGGGAGTGGAAGTTCTAATGGTCTTTAAGATTGAAAGTTCATTTTATCAAGGGTTCAAAGTGCATTCAGATGCAATCTGTCGGCGTAGCTGGGGGAGTCCGCGAGTAAAGCCTAGCATTTCTCCGCTGCTCCCTGTGTGGCTGGCATGACACGCCCTCATGCTTACTTCAACCTTGAGTGTGACGTTGAGGAAGATGATTTATTCATATGCATACACTTGCATAATTACATCCAGCCTCCGATTACTCTATGGGAGCCCTGGTATGTGTCACATCCATTCCAGGCTGTAGTACGATCTGCCTTCTTTCCTCCTCTATTTCTGAACTCAGAGTAAACAGTGCAAGAAAGGCACATCCTGCCACGGCAGAAGCTCTCATCCCTTCCAAACCCTGAGCTGGCTGCCTTTCAATGTCTTATTTTCCCATTCCTTTATTTGGTCTGCTTTCCCTTTTCCTTGTGCTTAGAACTATAGCCAGTAAAAAAAAAGTCAGTCTGTTTCTTACTAGGTTAATTTGCCTCAGTACAGTAGAAACCAGACTGCTTGTGGCTCAAATGAGAAAAAGAGTGGGGGAGGCTTTAAAGGGGAGAAATCGACTTTTAAGAGAGCCAGAGCACTCAGGCTCGCTAAAGAAATAGGACAAGGGACACTGTGTGACCTTCAAGACATTTTCCTATATTGCAACATGTAAAAAAATTCTACTTGTGAAAGAAGTAAAAACGTGAGGAAGTAATGTAAGTAAATGTGAAGCAGTAGTAATAATATTCAGAAATCTGGCCAGGTGCAGTGGCTCACACCTGTAATCCCAGAACTTTGGGAGGCCGAAGTGGGTCGATCACTTGACGTCAGGAGTTCAAAACTAGCCTGGCCAACATGGTGAAATCCCATCTCTGCTAAAAATACCAAAAAATTAGCCAGGCATGGTGGCAGATGCCTGTAATCCCAGCTACTCGGGAGGCTGAGGCAGGAGATTTTGCCTGAACCCGGGAGGCAGAGATTGCAGTGAGCCGAGATGATGCCACTGCGCTCCAGCCTGAGTGACACAGGGAGACTGTCTCATAACATAACGTAACGTAACATAACATAACATAACATGGGTATCTGGAAACAAAAAGAATTAATGTTCACAAAGGTCCCTACAGTACAAAAGTGATCCACAGCTAAGAAGTTAACAAGTGAACTGCAGAAGGCCCTGGCTCCAGCGATCCGACGGCACGCAGGCATCACGCTGCCCTGTCTACTGTGCCAGGCTCTCAGATGGCTCTGGGGCTTAAGCATTAGGGTTAGTCCATGTTCAAAGGCATAGAAGATTTGGAGAATCTGTTCATAAAACGAAACAAGCCCCAGGTTGCAAACGGCATTTATAAACAAAATATTTTCCTGTTCTTGTTGACAGAAATGAGTTTCTAAAAAAAAGGGGGGCTAATGCTTTAGAAGATTGAAAGATTCCTACTAACTGACAGGAGTGATAAAGTGAATGTTTATCATTGTTTACCAGAAGTTAAATATATCCAAACCATGACTGTCAGTGAAGTTTTAGAGATGGTAAATGATAACTCTCCTATTTTACAGGTTGTTTAGCTCTAAGAGATTTTGAGAGATTATAATTAATGGCACGTTCCCTTTTTAAAAAAATCTAATTTAGAACTACACAGGATTACTGAGATATGTTGACTTAGCTTCGGAAACTTAGTTTTTAATCATTTCAATTCAGCCTTGTTCCAAGGTCCCCAGTAAAACATGGCTCTAATAGAAACGGGTAACATCCTGACACTTTTCAGGCCTGCTGTCATCAATGATCTGGTCAAATGCAAGCAGCAGGGACAGCCATGGCCCAGGCCCAATCCTGGCCAGCTACGGCTGCTAGGCCTGGGAGTCAGCTAGTCCATAGGAGAGGGCTGGGGGAAGAGATTCCTAGCAGCACTCCACTTCTCTGCGCATTGGTGGGTCAGGTTCACAGCACATGAGCAGTCAGGATCAGAGCCTCTAGGATGAGACTGGAGTTCCTGTTCTCGGTGGAGGATGGAAAAGACACTTTGCCCAAATTAGAGAAACTGGTCAGAGCCCACACCACTGGTCATTCTGGAACAGACCTAGCCACTGGGCTACTGACCTCATTTGACATGAACCAATATAACCCCAGGCATGTTCTGGCCTAACTTTCTACTGCCCGTGTGCGTGAGCCAAAAGAGGGCAGATTTTAGGGTTCACTGGCTTGTCTCCGTTTTGCAATCTTGGGCATGCCCAGGTGCCTGTTTCTGCAGCTCAGACCGAGTTCATTCAAGGGCAAGGTTAATCTTTACTAGAACGTGAAGAAATCTTGGAGTACAGACCAACTGTGTGCAGATAAACCTCGAGGTGCTCAATTTGGCACAGGGTGACACATTACAAACCTGGGTTGTTTCATTTCCCAAGCTGAATGTTCCTCTTTGCACTCAACCTCATTCACAGTTCTTGCTTATCTATCTTCCTTCCACACCCAGACCTGGGCTGAGAGCACTAAGTCATCACCCTGGGGAAATGTTTTCCAACCAGGGACCAGGGTGTTTGTCAACCACTTCTGGTCAAAACTGCTCTCCAGGAAAGAACATGGCTCGCCAGCAAGTCAACTCGTATTCACAGCACGCATCGGATCAGTGCTTCCCAGGCCTAGGCTCCCAGCTTTGCCTCTTTCTCCTTTTTCATCATTGAACAAAAATACATTGTGTATTATCCACATTCCAGACACCACTGGATCAGCTCACTCTCTGTTTCGTCCAGTGTGCCTTGGGCAGCCCTGTCCCCTGATGCCATAACTCGTACTTACCACAGAGTTCACCTGCCTGAAGCCAGACACCTTATTTATCTGAACCTGGGCAAGTGCCTCTTTCATTTCTAGGTTCACATACTAAAGGGAGTCATCATCCTGGGGGGACGTCCCAGCCTAACAATGCTTAGGATACTATCTACTCTGTCAGCATCTGCCTCCCCCTGTGCCTCATCCTCATCCTCACTCACTTTTTAGAATGCTCATGCACTTTTGGTTTCAAGTCCTAATAATATGGGAGTCTAGATATTGTTCTTTTTCCTACAGGGTCCTGCTAGATTCTGAACAATGGCAATAACCTCCAACTTTCTGCCAGACTACGAAGGGTCCCAATCACAGAAAAACAGAGGCAAGAGAAGGGAGCTTGGAGAGTATATAAAAAGCAAGTGGAGAATGATCAACCCCTGGAAACATTTCCAACATGTGAGAAATACTCTTCGCAAATATTCTACGTTTTTTTTTTTTTTTGGAGACAAGGTGTCTCACTCTGTCATTCAGGACAGAGTATAGTGGTGCAAACACACCACAGCTCACTGTAGCCTCAAACTACGGGGCTCAAGGGATTCTCCTGTCTCTGTCTCCTGAGTAGCTAGGATTACAGGCATGCACCACCACACCTGGCTAAATTTTCAATTTTGTTCTTTTTGGTATAGATGGGGTCTGTGTTGCCCAGGCTGATCTGAAACCCCTGGCCTCAAGCTATCCTTCCACCCAACGCAGGCTTCCCAAAGTGCTGGGATAACAGGCATGAGGTACCATGTCCAGCTCTGCCATTCTTTAAAATGAAATTGGGGGATAAATTATAAACAGAAAAGCTTTTAAATATTTTAAGGAACATTTTTATTTTTTCTTTTACCCCCTTACGACCTACTTGTGGAATATTTTTCCATTTCTAATTTGTAGTTTAAAAATGAAAACTAACTGTTGAAGATTTTATTTTCATGTTTCTTAATTATCATTTTTTTGAGACAGAGTTTTCCTCTTGTTGCCCAAGCTGGAGTGCAATGGCACAATCTCGGTTCACTGCAACCTCCGCCTCCCGGGTTCAAGCAATTCTCCTGCCTCAGCCTCCTGAGTAGCTGGGATTACAGGCGCATGTCACCATTATAGGCCCAGCTAATATATATATATATATATTATATTTATTTATTTATTTTATTATTTTTTTTTTTTTAGTAGAGACAGGGTTTCATCATGTTGGCCAGGCTGGTCTTGAACTCCTGACCTCAGGTGATCTGCCCACCTTGACCTCCCACGTGCTGGGAATACAGGTGTGAGCCACTGAGCCTGGCCAAAGATTTTAAATATATTTATTTATATTCCCTGCCAAAAAAAAAAAAAAAAAAAACCACTTTGCTGCACTATTGTGAGTCATCTGAGGGAACAGAACACACGATTCTGCTTTTCAAGTACAACTGAGGCAGAGATATTAACTGGAGATAGTCTGTTCGGGTTCCCTGCCCTTATCACTAAGGGGGCGGGGGAGAATGATCTCTTCCATCTGCTAACTGAGAAGATTGGTATTTAAGACCCTTTGAGGCATGTCTCACTGGCTGGCTGAGTAGCAATGGCTATGAGGTCTGAGGCCCATGTTGTCACTGTATTTCTGGGTACACATTTTTCCCCCCTCTCCCTGTCTGGAGAATACTCAGAAGAGAATTAGGGAGAGGAAAAAGAGTTATATTGTACTTTTAAAGTATGTGGCCTTATATCTAACGGTCTTAGGGTATGTTACCTAAAATACCATTATGTGCTATACAAAGATAAAGAAAAAAATATTTTTAATAGTTACTCAGGACCAAACTGAGTCAAGAGAAGCCTTACAACACAAGTGGTTATTTTAAACATGACCAGAAATTCTCCAATTCCCTATCCATTGAGAAACAAAGTCTATATCCCCTTCTTTCCCTTGAATGTGGGTGGTCTTGTGACTCTCTTGTAACCAAAAGAGTGGAGTGGAAATGAAACCAGGGCTGTGTCTGGAAAGGTTTTACAGCTTCTGACTTTTGCTGGGACACTCTATTTTCGATTGTGACTACCCTGAAGCTGCTACGCTGTGTAGGAGCCCCAGGCCACGTGAAGAGCCCCATATAGGTCCAGTCCAAAGTGAGCATGATGCTAGACTTGTGCGTGAAGACACTGCCAGAAGATCCCAGTGCCCCAGCCAATGAGCCCTCGCCACTGAAACTCCACACGTGACGGAGCACAGAGAAGCCACTCCCCACTGCCCTATCCAACTCCCAAACCCAGAATCCACAAGCACAAGAAAGTGATTGTCTCAAGCCTCTAGGTTTTGGGGTAATTTGTTATGCAATATTACACGTAGCTATTCTGACGTCTATATATGTTTATAGCATGAACTTTTACCCCTCTGAATTTCTGCACATTTTTATAAATTCCTCCTACACTGTAAACAGCCAGGATGTCTGTCTGGGCACGGTGGCTCACACCGGTAATCCCAGCACTTTGGGAGGCCGAGGTGGGTAGATCACCTGAGGTCAGGAGTTTGAGACCAGCCTAGCCAACATGGTGAAACCCTGTCTCCACTAAAAAGAATAATAATAATAATAATACAAAAATTAGCTGGGTATGGTGGCACATGCCTGTAATCCCAGCTACTTGGGAGGCTGAGGCAGGAGAACTGCTTGAACCTGGGAGGCAGAGGCGGCAGTGAGCCGAGACTATGCCACTGCACTCCAGCCTGGGCAACAGAGAAAGAGCCTGTCTGGTCAAGAGTCAGTCTCAAAAACAAACAAACAAACAAAAAACCCAAAACCAAAATAATCATCTAACATACAATGGGTCCTATTTTTTACATGCACTTAGTACATGCCTTTCCTTTCAAAGCCATCCACCAAAGTCAGGGCCTTTTTGAATAATTTTAAAAGTTCTTTTTGCACAGGCTAAAAATAGAACCAGACTCCTAGATGATAAAGATCAACCGAAATTGCCAATCAACGGCTATGCAGTTACTTCATTTTACAGAATCACGTTTTAGATGGAAATGAGACTTTTAATAATGCTATCCCCAATTTAGAGCACTCTGGGGAGATTTTTAAATACAGACACGCAATGGTCTTTTGGGGACAGTTTAGGTATGGCATAGCCTAAAACCTCAGGAGTCAACAAATAAAATAACATTTCGAAGGACTTCCTCAGGGAACCAGCTTTCCACCTCTCTCTCTGGATATCTGTTTACAAACACATAATGGAACAGAGTTCCAGTGGAGAAACAAATTTACAGATGGTCTACCTACCTGAAAACTGGCAGCTAAGTATATAAAAAGTATTTGATGAGGTTTGTAAAATGCAGCTCATTTTTAAAGTTTAAGTAGGTTTACAAATATATGTGTTGTGTTGATTTGTAAAAGTGTGTAGCTGAAAGACTGAAAACAGCAACAAAAGAACTTTTCAAGTCAATTTTTCTTCTTTACTTAGTATCCCCATAAAGCTTTCCTCTGTATTTGGGAAGATGAATGAATCCTCAAAATGGGCTGGCTTCCCATTAAGGAACGCAATCCATGGCTGATTCTATACATGTAACTCACACACATCCCAATTAACTCAGGCTTCAGTGTTTTCCTGCCAGTGTAATTCTGCAGACAGCAGGGGCTGTGGCTGCTCTGGCTAAGATTGCTAATTACCCTGGCACTAACAACACTGGAAGTGGGTATTTCCAACACTACTGGCACTAATAGATGAAGTTGGCTGATATTTTCAACTGCCTTTAAATTAATAGATTGGAAATGATACTTCCTGTTCCTCATTATAGCTACTTTATTCCTGGCAGAAGATTAAGAATGGCCAACACAAGGATGCTGGGATTCATGGTGAACCTACTCCCTCTGGTCTTGTGACTTACTCTTCCTGATGTTTTCTTGATATCTGCTCTCTTTCCACCGTCCCCCTTCTCTTTCAGATTTATTTATTATTCTTATTGTTTTTTGTTGGGGGAGGACAGAGTCTCGCCCTGTTGCCCAGGCTGGAGTGCAGTGGCGTGATCGCGGCTCACTGCAACCTCCGCCTCCCAGGGGTCAAGCGATTCTCCTGCCTCAGTCTCCCTAGCAGCTGGGATTACAGGCGTGCGCCACCATATCTGGCTACTTTTTGTATTTTTAGTAGAGACAAGGTTTTGCCATGTTGGTCAGACTGGTCTAGAAATCCTGACCTCAGGTGATCTACCCGCCTCGGCCTCCCAAAGTGCTGGGATTACAGGCATGAGCTATCATACCTGGCCTCTTTCAGATTCTTTCACAGCCACGCCTGCTGCCTTCCTGAGCAGCTCTTACCAGGCTTGATAACTGTCTGCTAAATAAATGCCATGAATTTGGTTATCAGTTGTCATGTGCTTGTGACCCATGGCTGCTGAAAATCCAGACATGGGCTGAAGGATCCTGAGCTGGCCATTCTCTGTTAACAGTATAGTTCAACCTGTCAGAAACAGTAATGATACATAAAAAACAAAGTTGCACTGGCCAACTGAACTGTGGCCAGGCTCTAAGATTTAGTCTGCTACAGCGTCTATATTTAGAAGTTGTTCCAGCACCGGCTGACCCTAGGCAACATCAAAGATAAATGTTGGCTTCGGAAATAAAAGAGCATGTATGTATCCAGCATAACCATATATAAGAGGCCCCGAACAGGGACGGAAGGACATGCCCCATTTGGGTGGACTCAGGAGTCCCTTGGGCCAAACCCCACTCTTCCCCCAGGGACGCCTCTTTTATTTTATTGCACACTCTGGCACAGAGGATGTTTCAAAGATAAGGAAGGGGGTGGGATGGTTTGTGATTCTATGTTACCAAATCAACAGGGAGGCACTTTACCCCTTGACACACTAGTTTGTCTGTGAGGGGGAGGCTTGGCGGCCTGAAATAGCTAACGGTGATCACTAGGTCTTCCGGTGTAAACAAACACACAAAGAAAACTTTCCAGCTGGGCGTGGTGGCTCACGCCTGTAATCCCAGCACTTTGGGAGGCCGGGGTGGTTGGATCACAAGCTCAGGAGATCGAGACCATCCTGACCAACATGGTGAAACCCTGTCTCTACTAAAATACAAAAAAGAAAAATTAGCTGGGTGTTGTGGCGCATGCCTGTAGTCCCAGCTACTTGGGAGGCTGAGGCAGGAGAATTGCTTGAACCCGGGAGGCAGAGGTTGCAGTGAGCCAAGATTGCGCCACTGCTCTCCAGCTCTAGCGACAGAGCAAGACTCCGTCTCAAAAAAAAACAAAAACAAACAAAAAAAAAGAAAACTTTCCTATCTATTTCTCCAAACATTGAGGTTCATCTATCATTGAGAGGATTGATGTGTTAAGACTGTCTCAGGGAAGGGGGGAGGAAGGGGAGCGGAGGGCCTGATTTCAGATCAGGCTGTTAGTACAATTTACAAATGAACCAAGGGATGGATGGGCTTAGTCCATTCACCTAGTCAAGGCTCAAGGTAGTCTTCTTTCAGCTGGCGACGAGGAGCCGTGACAAAGGTGAGTTGGGAAATCGGTGTCAGGAACCAAGACGGGATTTATAATTTAGCCTCAGCGAGAAGCTCGACATCAAGTTAGCGTCTCAAACACACAACCCCATCACGTACACATGGGAGAAATGGTAAAAAAGAAGGCAGAGAATCTGCTGTAGGTGTGTGGATCTCTGAGACTGAGGTCCCTAAAAAAAGGGGGCTCCTTTTTCTAATTTTCTTTTTTTTTTCTTTCTTTTTTCAAATATTTGACCTTCTGAAGGGGGGCTGCTTTTAACCATGAAGTGGCACATAAGACACCTCTGAGTTATTGAATCCTTCCTGGCTTAGTTTCCTTCAACAGCAGCTACAGCGGGGCAGCAATTCTCTTGGTTTTCTAAAAACAGTGTGAGACGTGGCAGCGAAGGTCCGTGGTCTGGTGAAACACTGCCACTCTGCCAGCCCATGGAGTTGGCTCAAGGCACTCGTGTGAAAGATGGTCTCTGAGGGACAGAGCCAAAATGAACCTAGGACCCCGCTTTCCAATGCCCAGAGTCACCAAGAATGACCACAGTGCCTGTGGGCCTGGGCAGGGGAATGAAAGCTGACGTTCCTGGTTTCTGTCATTGAACCAACCAACACACCGTCCAACGTAAGGCAGGTGGCACCTTAGAGAGCCAGAGCCAACCAAATTCTCAGGGAGCTCTCTTCATCCACGCTGTGGGAGCAAGTTCTGTGCTTGTGTCTGCTCCATCCCCTCCATTCTCAGAACAGTTCATATCTAACCAGAAACGGTTTGTGCAGATTCACTCAGAAGCACTACAAGAGACCATCCATATGAACTACTCAACACTTGAGCTAAGCAGGAGTCTGATTAATTAATCTCTTACTGAGTATCTTCTAGGGGCCAACTGAATCCCCAAATGCTCCTCCTGAATGACAGAGATGTCCAAGTAGCTGCAATCTGGGGCTGGCCACCTGCTTCAGGAGGTTTCTGTGACAGAACTGTGGGCCGCCTGACCTGCCCTGACCTGCTAATGTCTCCCCCAGGGGCATGGGCTCTACCTGCTGCTGGCCTTTTCTCCTCTCTCAGTTTCTAATTATGCTTCCCCTGATTTCTGTGGCATTTATTTCATTCTTAGTCCACTGTGTTTTACAGCTGTGTTGGCTCAACAGTCACCAGGGAAACCAGATGTGAACTTCCTTTTGGGCTGAGTCACAAGCCAGGAAGGTTTTTGGGAACTCCAATAGTCACATTCCCACAAAGCTCTTTTTCTGGTTATTCTGTATATCCCCTGCATGTCACATCCAGAAGTTAGGCTAAGAGCAAACTAACATCCATCAGCAGCATTGACATCTGCTTTTATTTGGTTCAAACAAGTGACATAAACCTCAGGGCTCTTGTTTAAGTTCCTGACAGAAGAATGTCATATTCCTTAGACATGATGGTTCTAACTGTTGACTTTTCCGACCTCAGATCTTAGCATCTGCTTCGGTTAACTTACACCAACAATACGGAACAATCACTACATGGAATCGGCTATTGCCCAAGTTAACTCCTTCAGTCTTAACGTACCTGTGAGAAAACTGACATTGTTTTTCAAGTGGATAGGCCGAGGCTAATGCATTAAATTATCGGCTTGGGTACCATGAGTAACTAGAAACTGTTACGGTTTGAATGTGTCCCCTATGTTCATGTGTTAGAAAATTAATCCCCAGTGCAACATGTTAAGAGGTGGTCATTTTTTTTTCCTTGAAAAGGTGAGTAGGTCACAAAGGCTCCACCCTCACGAATGCATTAAGGCCATTATCACAGGAGACAGTCTGTTATCATGGGAGTGGGCTCCTGATAAAAGGATGAGTTTGGTCCCCTTCCTTCTCTCACATTTGCGCTGTCTTGCCCTCCTGTCTGTGGGATGACACAGCAAGAAGGCCCTTGCCAGATGCAACTCCTTGACCTTGAACTTCCCAGCCTCCAGAATTGTAAGAAACAAATCTCTGTTCTTTATAATGTAACCAGTCTCAGGTACTCTGTTACAGCAGCACACAATGGATAAAGACAGAGACAAAGCTGAGACTACTAATTCAGGTTTCTTTAGATAAACGTCGTAACATTGATAGATGCCATCAATGTGAATCCATGCCACATACTCAAAGCAAGATCTTAGGAGACTTGTATTTGTTCTGATAGTTGTAACAGCCCCAGTTAATATTCTATATGGCTTAAATTAAAAGAATATCTTAAGGCAGAACTTAAAACAAGCCAAGCTTGTATAAATACTTCCTTTATAGAACTAATTTTTTCTAAAAAAGTTATTTGACCCTAAAATTCACCCCTTTACTCAAGTTTTCAAGGTAAAGGCCAGACCATGATCTATTTAGAAACCTCAAGAAAGACTGGAAAGAGGTTTCTAGTTTTTTTTTCTTAAAAGCCCTTCCCTACCCTAGAGCCCTCTATATCCTCAATCTTTCTCCCATAGCTTCTTTTAGAGAAAAACTTCCACCTCCACTAGATAGTAATATGTCATCAAGAAGAGAAGCAGGGCTGAGCGCAGTGGCTCACACCTGTAATCCCAGCACTTTAGGAGAGGGAGCCGGATCACCTGAGGTCAGGAGTTCAAGACCAGCCTGGCCAACATGGTGAAACCCTGTCTCTACTAAAAATACAAAAAAATTAGCCGAGCCTGGTGGCAGGCACCTTTAATTTCAGCTACTTGGGAGGCTGAGACAGGAGAATCGCTTGGACAGGGAGACAGAGGTTGAAGTGAGCCAAGATCACGCCATTGCACTCCAGCCTGGATAACAAGGGTGAAACTTCATCTCAAAAAAAAGAGGGAGCCGGGTGCAGTGGCTCACACCTGTAATCCCAGCACTTTGGGAGGCTGAGGCGGGTGGATCACGAGGTCAAGAGATCGAGACCATCCTGGTCAACATGGTGAAACCCCGTCTCTACTAAAAATACAAAAAATTATCTGGGCATGGTGGCGCATGCCTGTAATCCCAGCTACTCAGGAGGCTGAGGCAGGAGAATCGCTTGAACCCAGGAGGTGGAGGTTGCGGTGAGCCAAGATCACGCCATTGCACTCCAGCCTGGGCAACAAGAGCGAAACTCCGTCTTAAAAAAAAAAAAAAAAAGGGGGACGGGCAGTGAAAGGGATTAGCGTGGGTGTGGCCAACAGCTGGAGTATCTCAAGTATGATTACCACCTTGCCCCTCAGGGATTCTCCATTGTGGAAAGAACCTATACCTTGAAAAATCTAGCAACTAGCCAATGTTTTGCTGTTAAACAAGCTCCTTTTTAGGGGCTTCTGACCTGCTTCCTGCTACCCATCACAATGACAAATACTTGTAGATTAAAATGTAAACACGGGGGTGAAGTAAATAAAATATGTGAAATAAAAATGTGATGACTCATCTAACGTTCAAGTGAAAAAAACTTGAAAATGACCTTCTGTCTTTCTGCTCGTAATGGGGCAGAGAAAAAGTGGCAAAAAAAATCTACAAAAATTAGGGGTCAGTTCTCAAACCCCATGGTTCTAAACACTAAATCTCATAAGTCACCAGAAGGGAACTTGGCAAGGAGTGGCCATGCCTTCTCAAGTAATAAAAACTGACCAGTTTCAGGTGAAAATCGAAACTGAAAGCCACCGCTGAAAAGCCAATGACACCTGTAAATTCCATTTTTAGTTGCTGTTGCCCATCTCATACTCATAGTAACTTCTTGTATCGATTTAAAAATTAAGGTGTTGTCTATTAGTTATTAATGGAGAAGTAACAGGCAGTTAACCCTTGTATAGAACTATTAACGAGTAACTTCCAAGTGAATTCCATGCAACCGTGATGTAAAATTAATGACAATAAATTTAAGAGGCGAGAGATGGTGTATCAGGATTTCACCCATACTGTAACACGTTTCTGTTTTCCATTCCCCGTTCGGACTCCACCTGTCCTTGTACTTCAGAGCCAAGCATACAGTTAGCTACTGATTAAGGTGGATCTTCCCAAGAAGGTCAGCTCAGCACAGCTTCCCAGTCTCAGCAGAAATAAAGGCTTCTGCTCTTTATCCATGAAAGTCTTTTTTAAGAGGCTTGAAAGCTGGGCTTGATGCCTGTCTTCTTAATTTACCAACACTTTCAAAATTTTACTGTAGTCATTTTATTGGAATGGTGACTACAAACAGCAAAAGACTGAAGTATTCTGGAACTCTAATCCATGCGGTTATATTGTAATAAAAAAATGGGGCTTCAGGGGACACCCAGACACTAGCGGTCACATACATGGAGATGAGGCAACCTCACAAAGTCACGATTCTCAGCCTAGGTGCCAGAGCAGAGACAGGGAAGAGTGCTATGCCTGAACACAAGCTTCTGCTCACAAGTCTGAGCGGCACCATCTCACTCGCAAGCAGTGATATGTGTCTCTGTGCACCTCACCAACTTTCTGCAATCTAAGTTTGTTTCCGCAGCCCGCTGATGACAGACAGGCTTATGAGTGTGTGGCTGGAGCAGATATCCTTGAAGAGGAGAGGAGGGGAGAGCTGCTGCTGTTAGAGAGGGGGAGGGGTGGGGAAGGTGATTCCAGCAAAACATCCACTTCCCATTCGCCTGCCTCATCGCCTTCCAGTAAGGCGGAGTCTGGAAATCGTCCTGGTACCAGAAAGATGCACCTGTACAAGGTTTCAGAAGGACGTCCAGAGCCCCACGTGTCCATACACTTCCTGCAGACTCGATGCTGTTCTCCTGGTTGTATATCTGCTTTTCCTTCTTGAAGCTACGGCCTATATAGCATAGGAACGTGGAACCCAAAGACCAACCCAAGTAAGCTACTCTCAAGAGGGCTACTGATCCTCAGACTAAGCTCCAAATTTAGAAACACAGACTGCCAGACTGTTCCATCAGAAACTTCACTTCTGAAATGACAGGATGGTCAGGAATGAACTGGCTACCATTGCTTGAATTCTCACTGCCAGGAAACCTGATAGCACCATTTTTTCATCTTTTTAAGGGGATGGGAAATGAGAGGGGTTATCACACAAAGCAAAGGAGCTACTGAACACAACCATTTGAGAAGTATATGGCAAAGAGTGTTTTATTTGGGCATACGTTTGCTTTTCCAGCTATCGCAGCTATCACAGTTATCTTTAGTATGTATGTCACAGGTCCTCATGGGACAAGGTGAAATGTGGAGTACCGAGGAGCATGCTGCATCAATGCTGGAATAATTAACGAACAGGCCAAACAGCAGTGAAAATGATTCCAAATATTCTGTTGTCAGACGAAACAATCCTAAATACTCTGTTTTGTGAGAGCATAAATAATATAAATGCACGAAACCCGATGGGCTAATCTATTCACCTTTTCACAGGTGGAAAAAAACTAAGGAGCAGAGAGGTCAAGCTGCCAGCATAAAACTCAGAACAGAACCTGTTTTTCCTAATCTCCGTGTTCTTTCAATTGTCCTCTCCTGCCAGGGAGCTCACTGCACCCAAAGGCAAGGGAGGGCCTTACAACTGAGGGTGCAGGGGATGGCTAGAAAATGGACAGTAAGCCACAGAATGTAAAAAGATTCCTGTGTTGGCAAAAGACCCACAGTGGATGACATTCAAGTAACCTGGAATCTTCAGCAAAGCTCAACAGAGCTGATATCAGCAGGAATTTGAAGGTGGGGAGAGAAAAAGCGGTAAGAAGAGGGCAGAGAATTAAGAAAGATGAGAGGAAAAACTGGAAGGAGATCAAGTAGGAGAAAGGCAGAGGGCAAAACCCAGCCATTTAACATTTTTTGACCACTAGCCTGCAATGGACCATGCTGAACATAAAAGCCATCGGACGTGGCCCATCCCTTTTCGGCGGAGGCTGTGGCATCCCTCCTCTCGGCATCATCAACCAGGACACTCTCATTTCAAATTTTAAGGGAAAGGACCAGCAACTGAGCCGCCGTTACCATTTCCTGCAGCACCCAAGTTTTCTTTGGAGGTTTCCCACTGAGGTATATATTCAATTTCTCTGGCCTTCCTTAACTTAGGAGCTCATGGTCCCAGGCAGAGAAGCAGCAAAAAAGAGATGCACACACATGCACGAGTGTGCGCGTGCATATACACACACAGTGTCTTAAGAAGGTACCTGAAAAAAAAGATGCCTTTTCTTGGCTGGTGAACTCTGTCTCAATATAAAACCTCAAGACATGAGAAAAAACATAAGGTGAGTGCAACAAATCAACACATAAAAAGAGACTTTCATTAAATGGTCATCTGTCCTTACAAAGCGGGAGAGATGGGAAGATGTTACTCTATGCTCACAGGTCATCCAAGTTCCTTTCCAGCATTCCTGACTGCCTAGAAAAACCTCTAAGGGCTACAGAGGTGGTTTCACTTTCTAATTAAACCACCTCAAGATGAAATCCACCTAATCTGTAGAGTATACGGGTTAAGGCTGAGATTTCACCAACCTGCACGTACAAGCTATTCAAAAGGATCCTAAGAACAATAGGCAGTTGTTTTTGGTAACTCGGAACTCTAGCTGCTCAGACGCAACCCAGATGGGAAAATATGCTTCTGCAGAAAGTGATGAAGGACCTCTCTTCCGCATCAAAATTTCATCATGAGAACTCCATCCAGTTTTCATTTTACGTTTGGTTAAAATATTTTTCCACACTTGCCAAGTCACTTTTTGCCTAAGTCTAAGTTCTAAATCTTTCAATCCCTCCAAATTTAAGTCACAAAGACTAGTTAACTTGCATTTCTCCCCAAATTCCACATTTCTTATTCTGAAAATCCTTAGCCAATTTCTCAACCAGAGAAAGATAGAATAAAGTGGGGGGCAAGTGAATGAGGAAATGAAAGGCTTCTACATCAAGTGTTTCCTGCCTGAGATTCTGTGTGTAGAGTTAGCTAGGCCAGAAATGCACTGGGTCACCTGTTGGCACGCAGTGGCTTTGAGAATAAGGACACTCCACCATCCAACGGCCTCTGGTGACATGAACACCAAGGAGGTCACCTGATACAGGATGTGCTAACCCACAGGGCACTCACGCACGGGTAGAGCGTGACTTCTATGCACTACTCTGCTCTCAGAGGCCACACAACAATGCAACACCAGAGTACACACGTGGCATTCAAACAGGAAAAGCAAATTATGCTTTCCAAGCTGCAGTGTGCTTTACCTTATCAAAACCATCTAAGCAGTCAAGAGGACAAAGCAGTCCATTTCTAATACAAATTATTGGCTGGCTAGACACTGGAGATCCAAAATAGGTAAGACCTCATTTTTTTTCTTTCAGCAGCAGCACTTGGAAATAAGCCAGGTACATATATTTTAAAACACAGTTCATAACACTGCTTCAATCTAACTTCATTTTCCTTAGTCAATAACTATTGATTTCCATTTTTCTACTAGCATTCCTTTTTTCTGTGTTTAGCATGTCTTATAAAAGAATAAGATGGTATTTGGTCAGCAATTTTGTTTTCGAAATGGTGTTTTAGATGGATGAATATGAAAATAAGCTTACCTCATCCCACTCTAAAAGGTAGTTGGTGATTTTTGAACCATTGTCAATTGGTGCCTAAAAAAAATAACAACATGAGATTAGAGAAAGTTGTTCACAGACAAAACTTATGAGCTACCCACCTGGCTCACATACAATGTTTATTAACAGTCCTGTGCTCTCCCCTCAGGGGGATAAAGCTGATGGTTCCTGAATTCCTTGGTCAATTGGCATCATACACTAACTTCAATATACCTCAACTGTAGAGAGAGTCCCCACTGTTAATAAATCATGCCCTACAAATAGCCAAACCTGCCTAACACCACCACCTCCTCTCCCCTTGATACACCCTCTTGGGGGTGCTACTTCCTCTGGGGATAGAACTTTCAAGAGCGACTTTCGATTCAGGTGTAGAGTAAGAACAAGGCAGCTGAGAAAGGTCTGGTGGGGCACCGTCGAACCTTTCTTTTTGTAACATCCCACATACAACTTTTTAATTTTTTAAAAGTACTCAAGATTAGAAAGCCATCAGTGACATTACGTTTCCACCTCTTTGTAAAAAATGGGGAAAAAAATGAGATCCTCTGGATAGATGACGACAGGGTATTCGCCCTTCATATGTTAGCAAAGAGAAGTTTCATCATTTGCTTTCTTCTTAAAAGGCATGCTGAGATCTGCTTCACTGAGAAAGCAGGTTTTTAACAGTGAGAAGGTAAATAAAGAACTCTGGAGAAAAGAATACTTTTCAGATTCCAAGAGCTACAAGTGAAACCACAGTAGGGTGTCTCGGAGCATTAGGGTAGTGAGATCTAGAGAGGCAGCGGAACTACAACATTGAGGAGGCAACCAGAAAGAGGATTCGGATCAGGTCTCCCACGTCAAAGACCTGCTGGGCTGACTCTTCCCTAGGAAAGAGCAGGAGCCCAACAAACAGCATGGTGCCTTGCCCCTGGCAAAGGCAGCTCAGCTTCCCCAGAGATGTATCTGAATTCCACTTCCGCTGTTTGTCGTATGAGGTCTGGTGCTAGCTGTTTAATATCAGTATCAACAATGAATTTCACGTTCCAAGAATAGACAGGTGTGGTGCGTAATTGGGAGAATATGTAAATCACCTACTAAACTACCCAGTTTTATAGGAAGCACTCCGTAAACAGTTGTTATTACTCTGTTAGGGTTAGTAATAAAACATCAGGGGCCCAGTAAATGTTAGTTAAATTAATAATAAAATTCTTCTCCCTCTCCTTCCCTTCCTTCTCTCTTTTGAGTCACACAATCTCTGAGTCCCAAAACTCAGATCTCAGGTGAGTGCTGTTAAGTCCTGTTATTTCAGGCTCTTGTGGCTCAATTTGGAGGAAAGGATAGTGATGCATTTCAAGTTACAAATAACTGACAAAATCAAAGTTTTCAATGAGAACCCATCTCTAAGATGAGAACTCTAAAAAAACCTGGTCTTTGGTAGTTTCTTTGATAATATCCGACCCCATTACCAGTCCCTTAATTCCCTGAGGGTGGGTACCATGACTTAGGTTTTTGTTTTGCCTTATCTCCTATGTAAGTAATAACTGTTGCTGACGAACAAAAAGATGTCAGATCTTAAGTGCTTTCAGCGTCTTTGCGGATTCGAGGACAGACTGGCAGCCAGAGAATGTTCCCCTGTCCTTGTGCCCCCACCTGGAGCACTTTGATCAGGGAATCTGTTTAAGGACATTTAAATGACAACTGAACTGAATCCAGAACTTTCAAGTTTGTACATGACTGAATGGAACAAGAGTATGTTTCTGATCTACAATTGAGGAAAGGAAGAAAGAAAATGTGAAACGTTTTTTTCCTAATAAGAAAATTCTTTCCTGAAGTCACTGGTCTGCCTGAGACCTGAAATTCAACCAGATTTTAAGCAGAGTATGCATCAGTGATTCCCAACTTAGGTTCATAAGACCCCAGGGTCCCTCGGGTAATCTAAAGACGAGTTCTTATATTTTTGAAACAAAATGGATTTTAATTCTTTCCTTATGAAGATATATTTACATATGCATATGTATATAGAGAGAGCACATTTTTTAAATGGATGTGTACACTCCAAGGAATTAAACAATGATGCCAGTTGGGTGTTAAAACTCTGAAAAGGTGGGGAATCACTGACCTGGATTATCCCTGGAAGCCAGGAAGGAAAATAAAATAGTTCAGATTCTAAGCCAGTTTAAACTTTGCTTCTGTCCAAGTAACACGCTCAATGCTGGCCACTGGCTATGAGAATGCAGCTGCCCACCTGAGAGGGACCCACAGAGGCCCATGCTTTGCTGCTAACCACTACTCTCAATTGCTTTCATCAGCTCCCTAGATAAACCTGACTCTCTGGGCTAGAAATAAAAAGATATAACACTTCTTCACTAATAATGGATCTTCGTAGCCATTTTTTTCTTTCACACATTACCATTCTCCCCCCAAACCACAAATCTTTATCTCTACTTCCAAATAGTTTACATTTTAAATTACAGTTTAAAATACTGATGTATAGAAATAACTGCTATAGAGATTGATAACAATGTACTGTTTTCTTACAAACGCACAACTATGATTAACAAGCTAGTGGTGCCCCTTGAAGAAGGGGCAATATGATCTCTTTGGTAATAGCTATTTTTAGCCAATGAATTGTATTTCATGAAAATACATAATTCAGCCTTTTTTTCACAGAGAATTAGTAATCCTGACTGATGTATGGCCCAATGAGTGAAAATGAATGAAGTACTAATATACTTCAGATCACTTAACATTTTAGGTTGTTTTAAATATTAAACATTTCAGTATCACCACTGAAAGAAGCCAAAAGGGCCATAAAACTACTTTATCTCTGAATTTTTCTTGATAAAAGTTTTGCTGATGTCCTCAAATGTTGTTGAAAAGAACTAAGCTATTAGAAAGTGATAAAATGTAGGTATTTTAAATATCTATTATCACTTACACATATTGCTTGTGACACTAAGACATTTAGAAAACACTGCTGCAGAAGAAGCTAAAGCTGTATTTTGCAGTTCCCTCTTCCCACCCCTTTGCCCAACTCTTCCAGAAATGACAACTTTTGATACAATTGGTTGCACATACTTACCATGCAGAAAACCAAACACATCACAAAACCGGAATCGTGCTATAAAATATTTCAAATAGCTATAGACTGACATATTAACTCAAGACTCTTGCTCTGTTGCCCAGGTTGGAGAGCAGTGGTGTGATCATGGCTCACTGCAGCCTTGAAACTCCTGGGTTCAAGTGATCCCCCCCTCCTCAGCCTCCCAAGTAGCTGGGACTAGAAACATGTGCCACCACACCTGGCTAATTTTTAAATTGAGACTATTCTTGATGCTTTGAGCTACCCACCTTCCACTGCAGGGTTAGTGAACTTTTGCTCCTGTGTGCCAGCTTAGGAGGGAAAGGACACTCGGGGTGCACAGCTGTGGGTGGTGAAGCTAACAGGCTCGGAGCAGGATCCCTTTACGGAATTGTACATGGCATACACCCTGAAAACAAAACAGACACAGTCAGCGGCAGTGACTCGTCACAGAAGACCAGGATTCTTATCTTTGCTTTATCCTAAGGCTTTCTGTAGATGAACAGAATTTCTTACAGAGTGAGTACCACACTCTTGCTCTTAACTGTTGGTCTTGTCCTGACCTTTGGTTGGCATTAACAGGGGACTGTCATCCCAACAGGTATTTGCCACGGTGTGTGCCGCCCAGCTCCATATCAAGATAGGCAGGATCCACTCACTAGAAGAGATTATTCTAAGCAAGAATATAAACCGTAATCCTCAGAACAGTCTCCAAATACACATTCTAAAAACTAACGAGCTACTCTCTGGTGACTTTATCTGGAAAGAGGCTAAAGAAGAGGTAAGAGCTGGATAAAAAGTCAAAAGAATCATCAATGAGAGTCCACAGACTGGAGAGAGCATAAAAGTACAAACAGGGTAGGTATCATCACATAGAAGTGAAACTATGGATGTTTCACACAGAGGCATGTATGCTACCAAGTGTAACTTTCTCTAATTCAACAAAAACGATGTTCGGCTAGAGTTTTATGCATGTGAATATTTAACTCTTTTTTTTTTTTTTTTTTGGAGATGGAGTCTTACACTGTTGTCCAGGCTGGAGTGCCGTGGTGTGATCTCAGATCACTGCAACCTCCGCCTCCTGGGTTCAAGCGATTCCCGAGTAGCTGGGACTACAGGCATGTGCCACCATGCCCGGCTAACTTTTGTATTTTTAGTAGAGACAGGGTTTCACCATGTTGGCCAGGCTGGTCTTGAACTCCTGACCTCAGGTGATCCGCCCACCTTGGCCTCCCAAACTGTTGGCATTACAGGCGTAAGCCACCGCGCCTGGCCATGAATATTTAACTCTAATATGTGAAGCCAAGATTAAAGATGTTCATTCTGTACATGAAAATGTTTGGCTCAACACTGAAACATATGTGCCTGATTTCTCCAGAGACAGCATGAAGAAAAAGCATATAACATGCTATTATAATACCACACTCTTCAAATCGCCTAAAATATGACTTGATTTTTATCACCTTCCTCTCTATTGGGAACTTCTTTTTCAAAATTGAAAATGTACTCTTAAAAAAAACAACAACAACAAAGAAACCTGTGCTGCCTAAAACAGATGCAAGGATTAAACTATTCACAGAGTTGGTAAATAGATATTGAGCTCTTATTTCTTATGGCCACCCTCTCTGAGGTAGGGAAACCTCTTACCCATTTCAGACAGAAGGAAACACAGAGATGAAGTAAATTTCCCAAGGCCACACAGCTAGAAATTTGCATCAGTGGTATTCAGCCTTGGAAGTCTAACCCATATACGGACTGCCTACTCCCCTGGTTCATCCTGCAATCATGTTTCTCTAAACACCACAATCCACTCCCCTTCACTCTTCCCAATGAACACAAACCACAGCTAAAGAGAATAACATTATGGAAGATAGGTCCCAATTGTGTGTGTGATTTGCAAAGTCATTTCTCTACAAAGTCCATCATGCAAAAATCGTAGGGGACTTACAGGTCAAAAGCACTAACAGTTATGTCTACTTTCTACCCCAAAGAAAAAAATGCATCCCGGTTACATATTTCACTTATTTGCCTTATGGGAGGAAAGCATGAAATTCGATCCAAACAAATGATGCTTATCATTAAGATGCCCTCCACCCAACCACCAATGAAGGAAATGCTCCTCTTTGCACACACCGTTAAGTAGGCACATGATAATATAAAACTAAATAGCAGATCTGGCAAGATCATTTCTGTGTGTCAGGATGGACTCACTGGGAGTAAGTTACTTTAAATGAATCACAAAATGTTCCAGGCATGGGCAGGGCTCAAGCCTGAACTTTGATACACAGAATTCTACAACAGGTGATTCATGGGCTGCATCTGGACCAAGACTGGTGTTGTGTGTGTGTGTGTGTGTGTGTGTGTGTGTGTGTGTGTGTGTGTGTGTGTGTGTTGGCAGTGTGCAAAAACAGAATGTTTTGAAATACTAAAGGATATGAATTAAAGGATAAAGGCAATGAATTAAAGGATAAAGGCAATGATCATCACAAAAAGAGACAACCAGACACTATGCATTCCTAACAAAGGACTATGTCACTACCTATAAAACTGTTTTGGCAGAAAAACTGGACCTGTATCTGATTAAACCTGTTCATCGCTTTATAGGAAACACAGAGGACAGGAAAACATTAAGCAACACAACATGGACACCATCAGCCAAATTCATGCTTGAGGAAGACTCTACAGGACAAACAAATTAATCCAACAGATAAGTTGCAAGAGAGAGAAGATCAAGGGAAAAATGAATGGATTGAAATAAATGTAAGACATATCAACCAAACCACATATTCAGATCATGTTTGAATTTCAATTATGACAAACCAAAGACACAAAAATCTTCATTTTTAGAACTGAGGAAACGGGGAACAGTCCCTGGATTGTGAAGACACTTCAGGTGTGTGTGATGATGGCAATATAATTTATAGGTGAAAAAATATGATGTCTGAACCTTGAAAATCATCAAGGCAGGGGAGGGGTAAGTGAGGACACTGAGGTAATAAGAAGTGGGGTGATCAGAGTTCACTAACTATATACTTGTGACTATATAAAACATTTTCTGAAATAAAAATCTAAAAAATTAAGCCTACACTGAAAAATATCTGGAGTTCTCTCATTTTAAAAACCAAACTTCTGGCTTCTCTTTAAAACTAAAAGTTTTAGCAACACTTGGCCCTCTTTTTTTTTTTTTTTTTTTTTGAGATGGAGTCTCGCTCTGTCACCTAGGCTGGAGTACAATGGCACAATCTCGGCTCACTGCAACCTCCACGTCCCAGGTTCAAGTGATTCTCCTGCCTCAGCCTCCTGAGTAGCTGGGATTACAGGTACCTGCCATCATGCCCAGCTAATTTTTATATTTTTGTAGAGATGGGGTTTTACCATGTTGGCCAGGCTGGTCTTGAACTCCTTATCTCAGGTGATCCACCCGCCTCGGCCTCCCAAAGTGCTGCGATTACAGGTGTGAGCCACTGTATCCAGCCTCACTCAGCCCTCTTTCCTGCAGAGTAATAATGAACTAAATCTGAGAGAAGCTCCCCACTTTAGATGGAGCAGGTGCTGAAGAGTTCACTAGAGTCCCCACCATTCTTACTGTCTCCTCAGCACTGAGACTGCTTTGCAGCTGAGCCTTACCCAGTCCACTTTAGCTGTTTAGGTTCTCTGCCTCCACCCAGTAAGTATCTCAGTTTGCAATGACTGGGCATTTGCCTACAAATGCAGAATTATACTTAGGCAGATCAGGTTCTGGATGTTCACAAAAACAGCTGCCACGAAAAATCCACCTGGATAATAGAGCAGAGGGAGAAAGGCAGGCAAACAGCCTGCAAAGTACTAGCAGGATGCAGTCAGTTGTCTGGGGAAAGGTCAATTCGTCTTAGTAAAGTTCTTTGTTCATTTTTAGTGGGATTCTTGGAGTGAGCAATCCATACCTCCTAGGCTGGAGAGTCATGAGAATGGGAGACTCCTGGTGGCCAGGCTGGGAGGACGGCAGTGGGGATAAAGTAAAAGAACCTGATGCAGGTTAGAAATTTGAGGTAGTTGGTAACAGATAGTTGTATGGGCCAGAGGGAGTTAGTAATTTTTCTTGCCTTTAATCTTAAACAATGTTATGTTAAATTAAGGGTCAATGCTTTTCACACATAAAATTTTGTTAGCAAGGAAAAAAAAGATCTATTTTATACGGCAATATACATAATGCTGCACATAGTACAAAAAAGTTGGCACCATACTTAAGTATCCCATGATTACATCCGTCAATTATAGTAGTTCAGTAAATGGACAGCAACTTACTGTAACTGTGACTAGCAACATTTTTACCAATAACTTTTATAGAAAAGAAATACCTCTGCAAATGATGCTACATTTTAAAGAATACGGCAATATTTTTTTCCATAAATATCATCAGACTGCAGTGAGTTTTCCATAAATATCATCATGTAAAAGGAGAATCTGTAGAGTATGGTCAGTTTCTTGGGTTAAGTAAGTCAGCAAACAGCTCAGTTTTTGTTGCATTTATCCCAAGAAAAGAAAACATTTTTCTAACAATATAATTAATCTTGTTTTCACATTTGTTTCAGCTTAAATACTGGCTAAATGCTTAGGAAACAGGTGCTCCCAGAATTTCAGAAATATGCTGCCAACTTCTCCTAGCACATCGTAATATACTAGGAGCCACAATTTCTGGTCAATAACATGTATTTCATAATCCTTCACTGTGCTTGTCAACCATATTTTTGGAAATGTTTCATTGCATAATTTTTCTGGGAAATGTCATTATATGATATCATCTCTGGGCAACGTGTTTGCCAAATTGTTTAGGCGGATGACTAGAAAACTGCTTCAAAATTGTCATGAAATTGCTACCCATTGCATCACTCAATTCCTGATTATCCTAACACTGATAAAAATATATATTATTGACTCTCACAGTAAAATGGTCATCTTAATGCCATTATTAATTATAGAACTACCAATTAAAAGACGGATCTACTTTTCTGGCAAATGCATACACAGCATACATTTGTGTATGTATATTTATTTGTACAAATAAATGTATATATGTATAAATGTTCATGTTTGTAAAGTTACATATTTTTATATATAAGTATATATAATATAATGTAATTTATTTACATATTGGATTTTTCTCATTTCTCCCTCTTCCCCAGTACACAATCTCTCTGTCTCTCCTCCCTCTGTCTCTCTCTCTCTCTCTCTCACACACACACATACACACACACACATACACAAGAGAGAGAGAGAGAGATTTCTATTAGTGGCTTTATACAATACATAACACAATGCCCTTTACAGAAGCACTGAATAACCTTGACAATTACAAATGGATTCCTCTGAAATACTGTATGAACATTAAACCAAAAAAATTAATTTGTGTTAAAAATAGGGTAACAAGGCCGGGCACGGTGGCTCATACCTGGAATCCCAGTACTTTGGGAGGCTGAGGCGGGCAGATCATGAGGTCAGGAGATTGAGACATCCTGGCAACATGGTAAAACCCTGTCTCTACTGAAATACAAAACATAAGCCGCACGAGGTGGTGGGCACCTGTAGTCCTAGCTATTCAAGAGGCTGAGGCGTGAGAATTGCTCGAACCTGCGAGGCAGAGATTGCGGTGAGCCAAGATTGCACCACTACAGTCCAGCCTGGCAACAGAGTGAGACCCCGTCTCAAAAAAAAGAAAAAAAAAAGAATAGGATGTATCATAGAGGACTATCATCTTCCTCGATCACCACTAGGAGATTAGGAGAAAAAAAGAATAGTGACGGAACAGACATGTAAGAATGATACACAAAAACTCACACTACAAAGTGGGAAAGAAGAAACATCTTGTAAACCTGAAATGTCTTGGAATATAATTTTCCATGTGGAATCTGGCTCAAATGGCATGACAGATGCCAACTGAAGCAGCCACAGGCATATGAGCTACAGTACTGTATAAAGGATGGCACTATTCTCAATAAATTCCCACTAACAGTGAGTTGGTGACAAGAGCTGTTCTGGCCTAGTAACTGAAGCCAAGTACCAGACAGTTAAATGACAGGACTCCATGACTGAGACTGCCATTGAAAAAAAAAAAAAGGTTTGTGCATCTGATTTGTGAACTCATGCAATACTACTAATATGGGGGTGGGGGACGCGGAGGGAGTTAAAAATGAGAAAAAAACATTACATGAAGATACCAAGCAATCAATGTGAATAAGATAGACTCAGAGTGGCAAAATGAAAAGTAACAAGGAATGTAAGAACAGAAGTCTAGGTGAGACTTCAGTACATAATTTAAGAAAGAAGTCTTACACTCTACTAGAGAGCAATTTGACCAGAGACTACTGCAGATCTTAAAAAAAATGTGCAATATTAAGAATTGGAAGAAAAAAATGTAACTTGCTTTGTGCTGCTAAAAGAAATATCTCAGTTTTCATAACTGGCTCTACAGACTTCCATCTCTTTCTACATTGGCAATGCACAAACAAAATGGCAATGAATTAATTAATTCATTTTTTATTTATTTAGAGACAAGATCTCGCTCTGTCGCCCAGGCTGGCGTGCAGCAGCCACGATCAGGGCTCAGTACAGCCTCAAGCTCCCTGGCTCAAGTGATCCTCTCACTTCAGCCTCCCGAGTAGCTGGGACTACAAGCATACATCACCACATCCAGCTAATTTTTTATTTTTTGTAGAGACAGGGTCTCACTATGTTGCCCGGACTGGTCTTGAACTCCTGGGCTCAAGTGATCCTCTTGGCTTAGTCTCTCAAAATGCTGATATTACAGGTGTGAGCCACTGCACCCAACCTAAGTATTCATTTTCCAGCTGTCAGTAATGAAATTCTTCTGTAGTTGTGGTTATGAATATAGTGAAGAAACTATTTCTACACAGCCTTTTGAGGCCTTATAGGTGACTATTACATTTAAAATATTTGAAGCCACTCTACATGATAAAGCTTACATTCCCAGAACTAAGACTTCAGAATGTTAACTGCACTGTAAAAAAAGGTTTTGCTCCTTGTTTTCCATGTCAGGTAAAACACATCTTCATCTCAATAAAAATGTGAATGATACGATCAAACTATAGACAGGTTCAAAGAAACTGCAGCATTAAGTCCTTTTTATTTTCAGAGCATGGAAAAACTACAATGAGCTTGGGAAAACCAAAAGGTTAACACTTATACATGACTTTACAGGTCTAAAATAGACGTGCACATATATTTGCTCTCATACTATCTTCCTGAGGCTGGTATCATTATCACTCTCATTTTATAAATGACGAAGCAAGACCAAGGAAGCTTCAATGGCTCGCTTAAGCACACACTCTTAGTAAATGACAGAGCCATGAACTCCATGTTACAGGCCATGTCCACAATGAATAGTGCTGCCTCACCCCAGAAATTCAAGGCAGAGGAAGCTACATCTAAATAAGAGTTGCAAGTGTTAAGATTCTTCTCTAGCTTAAAAAAGACTGTAAAAAAGAATGTATGATCTATATGGACTGTGCATGAGGCAGTGCACAAAGACTAAATCTGGACTATAGATATTTTTATTAGGAGAGAAAGGACGTTGAAAACATACTAAAATTGGCTATCACCAAGGAGAGAGAACTTCCTGTCTTTCTGGAAAGCAAAGAGGTAGGACCAATAATAGCTGGTGGCACACTAGTGTACATGTGTGGTGTCAAATGCCAAAAGCAAGGAGCCCCAATTGTGTCAGGAGAAAGTCTAGACCCACGTCCTCTAGATGGTCACCACCTCGTGGCTACTATCCTGTTCCTTTTGGAGAATCCATTAACTATTGTATCTTGCCAGAAGTTCAAGATGTTTCCAGATCTTGTCGGTAAAAATAGCTGATGAGCAAGTGTTCTCAAATTTACCCTTTGTAATAAGAGTTTTTAAAAAAAGTGAATGGAACAACAGACAGGATGGTAAATAAACGGAAGGCTCTTCATGACATTTAAGTTTTTTTAAAAAAGATATTGTAAGCTCATGAATGACCAGGAAATTAACAAAGTATACCTTTAGTAACCACAGAAGCAATAAACTTTTAAAGCATGGAGCAGAAAGAAACATATGTTAACAATAATAATAGATAACATTGACATGACTTTTATGTTTTCTGGTTTGTTGTTAAATTGACCATTTTGAAGAACGGTTAAACCGTTTCTATTATTATCTTAGCTTCACAAAGTACACAGATCTTTTTGTACACAGTGTGTGAAAAGTTCAGTATGTCTTGGGCGGAAACTAATTGACTCAAAATCCAAAGTTTTGATTTAAACAGGAGGAGACGGTTGCAATAGCGTTCATCTAAACAATATGACAGCTAAGCAGATGTGCGCTTTATGCCTTCAAACAAAACAATTTGCTCTTATGTACATTGCTTTGAACTTTTTCTTAAGAACTTATGCAGCTAATAAGATATTACACCCTCAACACACATCCTTGCTTTACTACCTTTTTGTACTGAGAAAATTATGGCACAGCGTTCTATGTGACATGACCAAAGTTAAAACAGCCAGTTCATGGCAGAACCTGACTCGCACTCAAGCGTCCTGATAATTAACACATGCTCCTTGTACGTGTCTACCTTGCCTCCAGCCCCATCCCAAAATATTTAACTCATGATGTGAATTAACCCTTGGAAAATATAATAAGAGATGTATATTCCATGATTACAATTTTATTCTGCAATCTTTATGTATGCATACATAATTGAAAAAAGGAGAAAGACTCTGTTGTTGTATATCCAGTTAAATAAAATTACACTTTCTGGGGAACTTAAATAATATGAAGACTAAAAAAATTGTTTAAATGTTATGGGTCATATTCAGACCTGCTTACTTGCAAATAAGCATCTTTAATAATCAGATGTATCTTTAAATAATCAGATGGTCTCTCTAAAAATTCAGATAACACTTTCCTCCTTATAGATCTGTGGTCGGCTGGGTTTCTTCCTAAAATAAGCTAGCCCTGCCTTCCAGAGTAGTCACAGTAGAGATTCCAGAAAATCACAGTAGAGATTTCAGCCTACATATTGTACTGCATGGGTTAACTGTTTTGCCAAATTGAGTTAATTCTTGTCAGAGATCATTTGATGCTTGTATTCCTTGCCTTTTTCAAAATCTACTGGCTTTTAAGGTCTAACGGTGTACTTGCAACATGCAAAGGGCTTCTTCAGTCATTTGGTCTGAATATACAATTTATATGATGGTCTATAAGAAACACTGATATACTCATGATAAAAAAAATTCATTTGTTTCACAGAAAGAAAATGTTACACCACAGTCCAATAGATCTTAGAAGACCATGTAAAATTACTTTTAAAATGTTTAAAATGATTTTCAGTGTTTAACATCTACTTTCCTATTCACAGAAGCACTTCTTTGTCTTCCAATGACTATGCTTTTGAGAGTCAATGAATGGCCCAAGACTCAGGGTACTAAAACCTTCAGCAAGTAAGCAACATTCACCAAAAACTTCAAAGGGGGAACATGTTTTCCTTTAGTCACCTGGATTCTCCAATGCAGTTCGGCTCTTATATCCTAACTCACCTCACATGATAATCCGTTGCTGGTCTAAGATCTTTCAGGTTACATTCTAATTCTTCTCCACTGTAAAGAAAAAGCATTCATCAGTTGCTAATACCAGTTTCAAAAGCAAATGAGATTTGGAATTTGGGTCTTCAGTAATGTACTGACAATAATTCATGAACTATTATGCCAGATCCCACCAGAAACCAGAAATAAACTTCTTATTTGATATTATTATTTGTTTGGGACTAGAGAATTAGGTTCCTTTTAATGATGTCATCTTAGATCTGGAAAATGGCATGGTTAACTTACTAATAAAATTCTAAAAGAACTTTTCACTTCTTACAACTAAATACATAAGAGTAGCTAAGTAAGCAAATGGATGAACAAATGAATAAAAATTACCATACCAGCTGTTAACAGAAGGCACTTTCCACACTTAACTTGGCAGGAGCCTCAACTATCTCAACTCTGGACTGTCTTGACAAAATCACAATCCCACTTCCTCACTTACCAGTGCACTCAGTAAATAGCTCTCTTATATAAAATAAAACCACTGATATCGACAAAAGTTGCAAATGAACCTCTACTTAAACAATGAGGGAGCAACAAACACAAAACAAGGAATGTTCCACTGAAAATCTTTAAAAAGGTGAGAGGTGTATATGTGTGTGTGACTTATTTTGTATTCTTCAAAAATATCAGTCATAAAAGTGAAAGAAATACCATGGAAGTGTTCTGAATTAAAGATGGCTAAAGAGACATGATAAGGAAAGGCACTGTCTGACCCTAGACTAGATCCTGCACAGAAGGGGATAAAAACTGCTCAATTTTTCAAAATAACAGGCATTAGTTAGACCAAGTGACAAAGCTGGAATGCAGACAACAGATGAAAGTATTATATCAATGTAAGTTTATGAAGTTGATAATGACACTGTAGTTCCTTTTACAAAATTTTATTTGGCCGGGCACGGTGGCTCACGCCTGTAATCCCAGCACTTTGGGAGGCTGAGGGGGGTGGCTCATGAGGTCAAGAGATCGAGACCATCCTGGCCAACATGGTGAAACCTTGTCTCTACTAAAAAATACAAAAATTAGCTGGGCGTGGTGGCACACCCCTGTAGTCCCAGCTACTCAGGAGGCTGAGGCAGGAGAATTGCTTGAACCCGGGAGGCAGAGGTTGCAGTGAGCTGAGATCGCGCCACTGCACTCCAGCCTGGCGCCTGGCGACAGAGCAAGACTCTGTCTCAAAAAAAAAATCTTATTTATAGAAAATATACTGAAATGTTCTACAGGAAGGGACCGTTACATATAAAACTTATGGAAAAAAACTATGGATTGAGGACAGAAAGAGAGGAAGGAGTTCAAATGATAAAGCAGAGTGTCAAGTTAATAGCAAGTGAATCTGGGTATGAAGTATGCATGTATTCTTTGATTTCTCTATTTTTATGACATCTCGTAAGTTTGAAATTATTCCAAATAAAAGGCTGGGTTTTTTTAACTTGTGAACTGGAAGCTGTGTCCAGACCTTGCCTGAAGCCGTTGTTTGGCCTGTATTGTATCTTTAAAATATCTTGGATTTGCTCCGTTAGTTTAATAACAGGCAAGTTTACACAATAATTCAGATTTTCAGCATCGTTTGGAAAAAAAAAATCCAAAGAATCAGCAAATTTGGGCAACAATCGACTGTGGCTGAGTGGTGACTGCTTCCTTTCGATGGCAACAGGGGCACTTCCATTCACCTCATTTTCAGCTTTCCTCTTTTCTCATGTGTTACCTGCCCAGCCTCTCTGAGCACTTGGGGTTCTAGCTCCTGCCACCAGTGTTCATCTTGCATGAAAAGACTCTAACCACAGTTGTCCCTCAGTATACACAAGGGGATCAGTACCAGGACCCCACCCCCCACACAGCATATATACACGTAGTCAAGTTGGCCCTCCATGTCCGCAGGTTTCGTATCCTGTGAGTATTGTTCTGATCTGCATGTGGTTGACAAGGAATCCGTGTATAAGTGGATCCGTGCAGTTCAGAGCTGTGTTGTTTAAGGGTCAATTGTATCTGTTCCTTGCCAGGCATGGGGGAGATGGCACTCTGTATTTCTTTAAAGCTGCTACTAATTCTGGTTTTTCAGACTAGAATAAAATGGTGGTGGGCCAGAGTTACGAATAGCCTAAATACGGTGGGGAATCCCTGCAGTGCTTTCAGAAGGGCAGTGATCTGGCCGGGACTTTTGTTTCTGCACTGAGTAGGCAAGGCTGTAGGAGAGCAAGAGTGGAGGGTGAAGACCCCCCAGGAGAGTCCCGAGGGCGTCCAGGGAAGAGACAGTGGAGGCAGCCTGGGCAGCAAGAGGAGGCCACAGCAGCCACAGGACTTCCGTCCTTACCTCTGTCCCTTTTTCCTCGCCAGGAAGAAGGCTGTCTGTGGAGCAAGAATTAGAAACAGGAAAGGGGAGAGAGGGGTCTCTGGCACTGAAGCAGCAGGGAAGTAGGAGAGAAAACCAACAGCTCTGGCAGAAGAAGTGAGGACTGTGTGACCACATTACCCTGGGCATGGGCAGTCACTGTAGGTCCACTCACAGGGAGGCCAAGCGAGCAGTGAAAACAAAACTGACTCTCTGATTTCCTGCTCTGCAAATCTGAGCAGTGCCCAGTAATTACAAAGAAGAAAGACATGGCCCTAAACTTTTTCTCACATTTGAAACACAGTTATATACATGGTTCGAATGGTCAATACCCGGAGTCCACAGGGCAGAAGGGCTAATCCCTTCTCTGTGAACTAAACTTTTGACCATTTAAGGCATCTGACCCAAAATGAAATGAAATGTTTCAAAGTCTTTTATTACAGGCTAGAAAACTGTTGTGGAAGAGAAGAAGGAGGGTAAACAGAAGGAAAACATATATTGTAGAACTTTAACAGGCTACAAAAAGGCCTGGCTGTAAAACATAAGAGGTAATCCTATAATTAATTGCCTGATGTATTCAAAAACTAAAAGTCATAATCGCCTTTTGCCAGTAGACCTTAACAGAAAGTTTTCATTCATTACAGACAGCAAATACAACCAAGTAATGTATTTCACCCATACCAAAGAGCTCTACACTGCTCATTTACAAAAAAGAATTACTCTGGACACAATGAATTCTCAGCATTACAATTATTACTAACTCTTAAAATAAACAAAAGGAAAATTTGCCAAGCCTATACAGTTTTCCTTTGTTTTCAATTTTCCTTAACAACTCCAATTTCATAGTTAAGCAGCAAAGAAAAACAATAGAAACATACACAACCTGTAAATTATCTTGTATTTTCCATCTCGTCCTTTGTCTGATAAGGCAACCTCGTAACTGTAGGGGAAGGAAAGACCACTGTGGGGTCCACAGGAGAGTCCAACAGGGGGAGCCCAGGACAACACAACTGCTCTCGCCTGAATATTAGAAACCTGAGGAAGAAAAACAGGGGGCAAGAGTATTCAAATCCATTTTACATTTTCATAATTATTAGTAGTGGCATAAAACTGGCTCACAGTTAATCCAAGGAAAATGAGTTTAATTACAATGAAAGACATCTTATATGGTGCTCTCTTGCAAAGTCCTGGTGTCCCAAATATGGTTCTTGCAATAAATGCCCTTACAATGCCAACCTTCACCCAAATCCAGTGTAATTTGCATTCTGTCCTCTATAAAGTAATGTCAGGCAAGGAAATTTTTCTAATATAAGTAAAAAGCTGAATATAAGATTTCTACATTATGTGGAAGAAGTCATACCCATAGGTATGACTGGTTTCATATCTTGCATGGTGTCAAATCATTCTTCAAAACTAATACCTTTCAAACGACACCCCTTGAAGTCCTGCAGATTCCCAGGAGAACCCAATGGATGGAGAACTGGAACAAAGGACCAGGCTGATGTGGGATTAAAATCTGTGTAGAAGTGGGCATGTTTCACCTCTCTAAGCTCTGCTTTTATACTTTTGGTTTAGCTTCTGCTTCAGACTTCATTTGAACTGAAGACTCTGGGACTTAAAATACCCAGAATCTTCCTAAAATACTACTCTGAAGCATGTTCTACAAAATCTACACCATCTTCCAGAGGTCTTTACGAGGACAAAGCCCTGGCTGGCCACAGCTGTAAACTGTTTATTGATAGACCCTGTATGGGTTTCCTTCCTGTTAGGGTTTGGATTTGTTTTCCTGCCCAAACCGCATGTGGAACTGTAATCCCCAGTGTTGGAGGAGGGCCCTGGTGGGAGGTGACTGGATCACTGGGGTGGACTTCCCCTTATCACATCTAGTTGTTTAAAAGTGTGTGGCAGTGGCACATCCCCTTCTCTCTCCTTCTCCTTTCCAGGCAATGAAAGACATGCCTGCTTCCCCTTTTCTTCCACCATGATTGTAAGTTGCCTGAGGCCTTCCCAGCCATGCTTCCTGTACAGCCTGCAGAAGCATGAGTCAGCTACATCTCTTTTCTTTATAAATCACCCAGTCTCAAGTAGTTCTTTACAGTAATGTGAAAACAGACTAATACACTTCCCTTCTCTGTCTCAGTTCCCTTGTCTCCAACCAGGGCTTCCTGGGTCACATCCCCACATAACTATTTGCAATCAAATCTTTGTTTTAGAGTCCTTTTCTGGAGAAACCCAACCTAAAATATGATCTAATTATTTAAAATAAATCTAAGGACAAAACTTTAATGCTGTAACTTTCTAAAGGCTCTTCTATTGCTATCTGAATATTGGTCTGGACAGCATATTAAACACAAACGAGGCTTAATACAGATGCTAAAGCTTAATGTTCACAAAGACTTTATAGCTGTAGATTATCAGACCGTAGATGCAGACTGGTAAACTGTTCAGTCCCTTTTTTTCCTTCTATTTTTGTCACTATCTGATCTATATAAAGGTTATTAGAATTATTAAATACTTGAAATACAAATAATAAAGATGGAAAATGAATACAGAGTCTCTCTTCAGTCTGTCCTTCACTGCATTTTTAGTAGACATCACTCCACACTATTTGTTCCATATAAATAGAGCATCATGATATATTTAGCCAATTATTTAGTCAGATTCCTGCCCATCCTTCAAGACCCCAGCCTGGCCTCACCACCTCCCAGTAGCCTTCTCTAAATTATCTCTAAATTATCAACTCCTCTGTGGTTCTACAGAACCTTGTGAATATTGCTATAATTGCTAATCACGTTATGGCCTTTGTCTACCTTCCTTGGACCTTGAGACTCCCTCAGGACAGAATCCAAGTCCTATTCAACTGTGATCAGTGGTTGCTTAGTAAATGCTTGTTGAATAAAAAAGAAAAGGAAATAATACAGTTGAGTTGCTGACACAGGCAACACAGAAGATGGCAGGCTTGTATTTACACATCTCTTTAAAACATCTGAGGAGAAGACTGCTACAGACTCAAACTCCACCCTTCTTGCTGTGGCTCCAGACTAGCAGCTCCTCTTCCACACCTCTCCAACCCATCTGCACCGCGATGCTGTGACCGCCCCTCCAGGACGCTGGCCTCTCTTATGCCCTCTCTTACACCCCTGTGACTTCCCTTGTGCTCTCCTACTTCCTTGGCTTTAACCAACTTCTTTCTGGCCCAGTTCAAATGCTTCCTCTTTGTTTATTCATTTAATGGTCACACCTCACCCTGTGAGGGGCTGTGGACACAAAGATGATTAAGGTATGGTATTTGGCCTCAAGGAGCCCCAACCTGTCGAAAAGAGTCAGGTACATGAGGGGCCTCATGGCAGATATACTGAACGCAGAGGGACTCTTAAGTGTCCTGAGACTGATTCTGGACAGGTTTCTGTACTGTCTGCACTGTCAGATTCGGTCACTCTTCTTTGCACTCTTGCTGTATTTTCCGTCCCTGCATTTAGTGCTTATTACATTAGACCAAGCATTACTTGGTTATCTGTGTGTTGTTTCTCTACCTAGATTTAAAGACAGCATTTCTAACATGCAACAGTGTATCTGCTGAATTCCTTCACGTACCCTTAACGAGTAATCCTGAGGTTTTGGGTATTATATCTGATTTTTAATGTGGGACATATTTTATTACAAAGAGTTTGGTTTCTGGAAAAAAGGAGGCTCATTAGGTACTGGAGAACACTCAGCCAAGGTGTAAGTGGCTGCTTTGCACCCAAGAAACAGAATATAGTAACACTGATTCTATGAATGGTGGTGTGAAATAGTACCATGTCTCAAAATAGCTCAAATGCCAACATTCTAGATACCAAACACATATCCATAAAGACACATCCCTTTATACTCTACCTTTTATGTCAGCTATTACAACTTTCCTTTTTTCCCTTAGGACTTGGTTAAATTATTATTTAACCGAACAGAGAGATATACAACACTTGAAGCATCAACTAAAATAACATTCACTTTTTCCCCAGAGTCCCTAAGCAAGCCTTCAGGATGCACACCGTCACCAGCATGCAATGCAGGTGTTGGTGGAAATGCATTCTTCCAATATGCCATCCTATCAGAAAGGCAGCTTGAGAACTCAGCATCATTCTCAAAGGACAGCGGTTTCTGTGAATTCTCTCCTTGAGCTAAGCAGCCTGACACCCAGATGATGATGATGTTCTGGGGCCAGTCCCTCCTGTGCTCCTGCTCTCTCCCCTTTCACTGACTTTTAGCCTGAGGTTTCCCTTGTTTAGGCAATGGAATCAGCAGAAAAAGAGCACTGGGTCTGCATTAGGACTTGGAACTTGTTTCCACTTAAGGCAGATTCCAGAAAATGACATGGTGTCTTTCAAGAGGATGTCACTTGAAGGTGAATTCTCAGCACTAGACACACTTCCTCCAAGTGTCCTGGGAGGTAATGCCTTAATGAGAGATTTGGAACTCCAGGAACTCTATCTGGGTTCATGCCTACTTCAGGGCAACAAGAGTCATAAATGACCTTCACGTTGCAAGTCTCCCTCTGTGTGCTGAAACTTTCTTGCCAGCAGTGACCACCGAACTTAACTAGGCCATGGCTAATCTGATCATCACAGTGGTCACCATGGCTGTTGTTCCCCTCGCTTCTCAAAAAGTTTAGGAGCCAGAAAATTAACTGACTTCCTGACGTTTAATTAACCTACCATAACTAGAAAGTCAATCTCCGAGGCCCAGTGTGGTGGCTCACGCCTGTAATCCCAGCACTTTGGGAGGCCAAGGCAGGCAGATCACGAGGTCAGGAGATCGACACCATCCTGGCCAACATGGTGAAACCCCGTCTCTACAAAAATACAACATGGTGAAACCCCGTCTCTACTCTAAAATACAAAAAATTAGCCAGGTGTGGTGGCACAGGCCTGTAGTACCAGTGACTCAAGAGGAGTACCAGCGACTCGGGAGGCTGAGGCAGGGGAATCACTGAACCTGGGAGACAGAATTTGCAGTGAGCCAAGACTGTCCCACTGTACTCCAGCCTTGTGACAGAGCGAGACTCTTGTCTCAAAAAAGAAAAAAAGAAAAATAAGGCGATCTCCTTTGTAATAGTGATAAAAGTGGCAATTTCTAGTTATAAAATTACTGGACAAGGTGCAATCCAACATTTGTTTCTGCACTAGTGGTATAAAAGGGTCTATTGTATAGGTTACTAGTGTAAGGCTGCATATACATTATTTAAACTAAACTGCTTTTGAGCAACTTGAAGGACTCATAAAATTACTTCCTACTTCTAAATGGTCACATTCTGATTAGAAATCATTCTTGTCTATTAAATGTAGATTCCAACTTAAAAGTAGCTGTTCTGTGTGTGTGTGTGTGTATATAAGGAAATAAACTGCATTATCCTGTAGTTACTTGATGTGTAATCCATAGCTTTCTTTCTCCCTGTACCTTCTCTCCTGTTCATCCCAATATTTTAATACTATTCTGTAAAATTTTCCATTTTTATGCTCTTATTTTATGATGATGCAAATGATAGTACTTGGATGAGAAAGACCATTTATTCTCATAGTTACTAAATCGTCTCTCTCATGTTCAAAAATATTTCCTTGTACATTGGTAGCTTCTAAATTTGGTCTGGCCTTTGGATTTAACTATGTGGGAGGCCTACTGATCTAATTAAAGAGTACAGTAAGGAAATATTACCACACAAATACCGGCTTCACTTCTAAAGTATCATCAAGAGAAACACCACCACAAAGGAAAATAAATGAAAAAGGAAAACGTCAAAGAAAAAGGATACTCAAATCTAAGAATTTTCAGAGTCATCTGTTTTTATGATTCCTTAAGTGCTAAGAGCTGCCTATCTGCTCCCAGATGCACTGCTGTTTATCTTTCAAGGGATTGCTTCTTACAGGGGGAAGTGTTCCTCGCAGGTCAGTTTACTCACTTCTGGAACCGACAAATCAATTGTTTCAACAAGCTAAACATTTGCGGATGGAAACAATGCAGAACCACAATTCCAAGTTACATTATTTATATCCTGAAGATAAACAGCCCACCAGCCTATGGGAGACTACATCTAGCACCACCACCAGAGAAGGTCAGACCACATTAGGATCGAGATGACTGACTAATAATTCTTAAGCCACTCAGAGTAATATCAGGCTTACTGCTCTGCTATGGTGGAAGCAATACAGTGAAGTCCCCATGGCACCTAACTGTTCCAGTCCCAAGATAAACACCTAGTATATTTGTATATCATTTTAATAAAATTAAAATGAAGGTAAGTATTTGGATCTTTATAGTAGCTCGGTCTCTGAAGAGTCAAAGACTTGCTTGGCCAGGCGCAGGGGCTCACGCCTATAAATTCCAGCACTTTGGGAGGACGAGGTAGGCAGATCACTTGAGGTCAGAAGTTCGAAACCAGCCTGGCCAACATGGTGAAACTCCGTCTCTACTAAAATCAAAAATTAGCCAGGCATGGTGGCGCATACCTGTAGTCCCAGCTACTGGGGAGGCCAAGGCAGGAAAATTGCTTGAACCTGGGAGGCGGAGGTTGCAGTGAGCTGAGATCGCGCCACTGTACTCCAGCCTGGCAACAGAGCAAGACTCTGTCTCAAAGAAAAAAAAAAAAGACTTGCTCAACTCAGGGTGCCCAAAGTTCTAGAAAGATAACTGGAATCCACAAGTATTATGTATTGTACTGCACCTAAATAAAATCATCTGCAAAATCTCAAAAGAAAAATATTACGCCTTTTATTTAGAGGTGCTACTACTTGTGGCTGAAATGAACAAGAAATTAAACAATCCTTTTTGCAACTGTGTGCCCAACTTTCCACGGCTCTGCTTCTTTCTCTGTCAGATGGCCTGATACCTATCCTTCCCATGCAGAGCACAGAAATTTCACTTTTGCTTAGTGATCTGCTACAAACTATAAATACTGCATTCCAGGTATTTCATCAACAGTACATACTTTACTTCTCAGATAGTCCCAGGTAGTATTTCTTATCCTACCTTTCAAAGATGAGGAAACTGAGGCACAGAAAATGATGTAACTTACCCAAGGTCACAAAGACAGCTAATAGCCATGCCAAGTCCCAACCCCCGAGTGCCAGATTGCAAAGCACAGGCCTTCCCTCTGCCTTGTACTCTGGCGGAGGTGCATCCTGAGACTGGTCAGATGCCAAGCGTTTACCCCCACCTACCAGAACTCAGCTACAGCCACACAGCTATTCAGCAAGCATCTGTTAAGGGTTTGCTATGTGCCAAGGACAGTGCTAGGTATTAGGAGCAAAAAGTTAAATAACACACAATCACAAACAAGAACTTCAGAAAGAAAAAGGGTAGGAAGAGGAGAGAGAGAAACTGTGTCAACAACTAACTGGACTGGGAAGAAACGGCGGACTGCCTCAGACAAGAACATTTATAAGGATCGAGAGGGGGAGTGTGGGAGGCCCCCAAAGATGTCCACATTCTAGTCCTTGGAACTTATGGATATATCACCTTACATGGCAAAAAGGACTTTTGAAGATGTGACTAAGTTAAGGCTCTCACGAAGGGGAGACTCAACTTGGATTATTCTGGATGGGCCCAGTATAATCACAGGGGTCCTTATAAGTGAAAGAGGGAGGCAGGACAGTCAGAGACAGGCAAGTAATAATGGAAGCAGAAGCTGGAGGAATATGACTGCTGACTTGGAAGACAGAGCCAAGGGATGCAGGCTGTCTTTAGAAACTGGAAAAGGCAAGAAAACACATCAGGTCCCAAAGCCCCCAAGAGAGAAACGCAGCCCTGCCGGTGCCTTGGTTATAGCCTAGCCAGAGACATTTTGGGCTTTCTGGCCTCTAGACCTTTATGACGATAAATCTGTACTGTTTTAGGCCATTCAATTTGTGGTAAATTGTTATAGCAGCAATAGGAAACACACAGGTGGACAGAAAGAGAAGTTGTTTTAGTCATGTGCAAAAGCAGGAGGCGTAAACAAGCATGGCACTCATCATACGAACTCCCCTTGCCTAGTGTGCCTTCAGCCCAGGCAACCTGGATATACTCACAGCGCCATCCAGAGAACCAGACATGGAGAGTGGTCAACACCAACCACCACCCACATGCTGGCGAAGCAACTGTGTCCAGAGACGCCCACTTCCCATCAGGTGACTTTCATCAAACTGCTTAAAAGGCAGGGTGTAGTATTTTGGCAAGTTCAAGTCTTGCTGTTAAAAAGAGCATGAGGAGGCTCACGCCTGTAATCCCAGCACTTTGGGAGGCCAAGGTGGGTGGATCACAAGGTCAAGAGATCGAGACCATCCTGGTCAACATGGTGAAACCTCGTCTCTACTAAAAACACAAAAAATTAGCTGGGCGTGGTGGCGTGCGCCTGTAGTCCCAGCTACTCGGGAGGCTGAGGCAGAAGAATTGCTTGAACCCAGGAGGCAGAGGTTGCGGTGAGCCGAGATCGCGCCACTGCTCTCCAGCCTGGGTAACAAGCGCAAAACTCCATCCAAACAAAATAGAGCATGAGATATAAATGCGGATCTACAGATCTTTAATGACTCTGAGAGTGTGGTCACTATCTGAGACTTTGTTTCTACTCACCTCCAGAAAGTTTTTCAACCTGCCTTTTGCAAACCTAGAAAGATAATGTGCTGCTTATGCTGCAGAATTAACAACTCCAGCTTCACAGGACTAAGGAAACTCTTGGGCTGCACTGGCTATGTTTGTACCCATCGATGCCATGCTGATACAGAAATGTTATCTTTTGACTTTCTCACCCACAAGCCACTTCAAAGGTTTGGAGGAGGGTAGTGAGACAGGATGGAGTCCAGTTAAGCTGGCTGGCCCTGCAGACAGGCTATACCTGAGGGAATTCGCCAGGTCCAGGCCCCTGCCCAGCCACTCAGACAATCTAGCAGGTATTCCAGAGTCAGACTTGCATGTCAAACTATGAGACTCATGGAATCAAATACATACAGTCAGACTGCCGGTTCACTGATTCATGAGAAACAGAAGTATCTGGTAGATTAGACAGTACCGTCAACCTGTCTCACATACTTTCTCTCCATGGGCAACGAGGAAGTCAAATTCTCAAAAGGCTACTAAGTGGGCATCAAATGAAAACAAGGGGAGTTATGTACATGATTCAAGGGCCTAAAGGCACTAGGCTCTGAGAAGCCAGCTCTCTATGAGGGGTAATGAACGGCCTGGCCAGGCTGTCATGGGTAGAGCTAACATCTGTGTGTTTCTGTAGCCAAGTAAGCCTTGTTTCCAAATGATACAGACAAAGTTCTCAGATGACACTCTTACCCTATTATGTTTTACAACGCAGCTGCTTACGAAAAGCCTATTACCCTGCCCTAAAGCCTCTGAAGATTAAATGCCTAATAAATACTGAATCAGAAAAAAGGAACAATGAATCTAAATACAGCTTTTATCTTGCTACAGCCATATCACCCTCAAGAAACAAAGATACTTCTTCAGGAAAGCGGTGACTAGGCATATCTGAGGAAAAGCACTGTGTCCATAAACACGATTAAGAAGTGACTATCAAGTTCTGAAACTTACGTTTGGGACCGTGAGTTAACCCGTTGCTTGGCCCTCTCTCTCTCTGATTATGACTCCTCTGTTTTTCTCACGGATTTTTCTCTTTCTACTACACTATAAACATAAGCTTTTTCCATGATCCTGCCCTCGCACCTTTCCAATCTCTCCCTTATACTCCACCCCGTCTGCAAAGCTATCATCCAATCCTACAACATCAAGTATCATTCCTATGCATGTGATCTCCCTGTCTTATATCTTGTTCCTCCTCTCCCCTCAGCGTTGACCTACCAGACATCTGTGACTGTCCGCTGTGACAGTGAAACAAACTCAGCATGTCCGAGAATGGCACCAAAGATATAAAAAAGACCAAGACATGGAACCTGTTCTAGATTACCAGGAAGGACACAGGAACAAGTAAATGCACGACAGTATATTAAATACAATAGCAGAAGTCCATGAAGAGCACAGCAAAGCTGGAGGTAGTACTGTTATATGTAAATTTTCATCGCCACAAAAGAAGTAGCACTTGAATATAAATTTTATCAGCAAGGCAACTTACTTCTATAGAAGGGTATGTCTCACAGATGGAGCAATAGCGAGCACACACCTGGACAAGGGAGAGGAAGGGGTTCTTATTCCTGATGCAGGTAGCCCCTACTGCTGTGTCATCCCCCCTGCTGGTCAGGGTTAGACTGCACAGTCTAAGCTAATTCTGATTGGCTATTTGAGAGCAGGGGTATGAGCCGGAGTGGCGGGGTGGGGTAGTTTGGCAGGAAGTATGGTTACAGAACAGGTCAGAGCAGGTGACCAGGGTTGACTCAGGTCAAAGCAGGTGACCAGGGCTGACTTAGGTCAAAGCAGGTGACCAGGGGAACAAATGTGAACTACTGATTAGAACTGGTGGGAAAGTGTTTACTGAAACTAGAGGCAAGGGGTGAAGACAACCAGGAAGCTAAACTTTAAAATGGAGAATTAACGAATAAAAGAGCTGAACATACTGACATACCGATTCTTTGAAGAGAAACTTGGAGCTCACTGTATCTAACAGAACCATTGGTACTAAGTAAGCTCTACGAGGAGCCTCCCACTTGATGGGCATGGACAGTCGTCAAGGAGGTGTCTTAGAGGAAGCAATTCCTGAGAAGAGGCATCTAAACCTGAAAGCCCAGTTATCCTCAACATTGGTATCTATTATAACAGGTTACAGTGCCATATTCTATGTCTACGACGGCTCTAGTATCTGTCCCCTGCTCCCTGCCACACAGATGTCACCACCCTAATTCTGACTCTCACAACCTTTCACCAGGACAACAGTAGTAGATTCTAACACTTCTCTCCCAGCGTCTACCCTCTTCTCACTCCAACTCATCTGCCAAACTGTTTGATCATTCTGAAAATGCAGCCTTGATTACGTAAATTCTTAGCTCAAAAATCCCCAGTGGCAGCCTGCTCCCTACCCAAGCACAGACTCCCCGCCAGCAGCAACACCCCATTCCTCCACAAGTGCCCCATTATGCCTGTCCTTCAACACACCTCATGCTTTTAGGTTGTCAAATTCAGCTATGTACCTCGAGGCATGTTTGGACTCTTCTGTTAAAAAGTCTCAGTATTTGAAACACATGCAGAATCAAGGTCTTCCAATTCAGCTAGAAAATACTCAAAAGAACTTTGGCTCTCTCATCTCAGATGAAAGGCTGAATCAACATTCTGAATTTTTCACTTGAATTTCAAAGCACCTGGCAAAATCAAAACCTCACCACTCTTAACCATTTTTTTTCTTTCCATTGCACCCAATGTTCTGAATTTATTTTTCACAATTAATATTTAAATATCTTTTTGAAGTTTACTTGGAAAAATACTTGGAACTACTGAGGTTTTCAAAAATTATTATTACATTAATACAGGTAAAAAAAAAAAAACTACCAAAAGAAAACTGTTCTGTAGACTGCAAAGAGAGAAAAAAAAGAATCTTCGGAAAGAAAATCCAATTGCATTTAGAATACCTAAATAAAGAAGACATTTCAGGGGATTATGACTACACACAGGCGGCCACTGTTCTACGTCTCATGCTCCATTAATAACTGAACTGAATACTATTTCATAGTTGATAAATAATCTGCAAGGGAAGGAGCTCTTTTGCTTACCTACTGTGGTGGGGAAAAAAGCACATTTGAAATACTTTAAAAAGTGTCATTTATGCTGAGAAATCCAGAAGACATACCTGTGGTTTCTCTATTCCCGAAAGAATGTCTTGCACCCTCTTTACTTCCAACTCATATTCTGCATTGCAAAAAAGAAAAAGAAAAAAACAGTATCATTAGAAGGCAGTAAGGCTGTCAAGTTCCTTCCCCGAGGCCTTTCAACCAAAGCTATCTATCATTAAATCAGTTGCCTGTTATCATGAATTTTTGGTATTACAAGTGTTACCAGGAAAATCAGGAATGAGGATGTCTTTGGGGAATGGAGTTTCACTGTGGTTTGCCGACTTGCCACTGTGTAATTTTAAGTGTTCACGATATTAATGAGATTATCACAGGGTTCCATTTTACATTTAATAATTTAACAGGCAATAGAGAATAAAGGGTCCTAATAAAGAATAAAGGGTCCTAAAGTGGAGGGAACAACGTAGCTGGAAATAAAGTAATAAGATGAGGTTGAAGAGACAATGGTTAGTCCGTTCAGGGCTGTGAGCTCAAATTTTTGAGTGGTATTTTTATTTGTTTATTTACTTCTTTACTTAAGTTCCAATGTTTAAGTTTGATGGGCAGCCACTGGAGTGTTTAAGAAAAGGGACTGATAGGATCTTCTTTTGAGCTTGAAGAGATCGGCTTGTCTTCTGTGTGAACAATGGGTATAAGGAAGGTAAGCAAGGGAGCAGAAAGATCAGTCAGTGGACTGCTGCAGTGGCCCTGGCAAAGGATAAAATAGAGCTGGCCTGGGCTAGAGCTGAGAGCAGAGACCGTGAGACAGGACTAGTTTTAGCGGTATGCGTGCTGAAGGACTGAATGTGATGGGTAAGGGGTGAGGAAACGTGGCATGCCAAGGATAATTCCTAGTTTCTGGCTTGCTCAACTGGATGGATGATGGTAGCTTTTAATAAGATGAGGGACATGGGCATGTTTTTGGGGTGGGGCAATAATTAGGTTTTAGAAATGAAAGGAGAATGGTGCTTGGAGTAGAGAGTATGAGGTGAGAAGGATGTGTACAAGAAACGATAAGTGATAGAACTTAAACTTAAGAACCTGCAATTTGTTAGAGGATCCTCTTGATTTTCACAGTGGGCTTAATGGAATCTAATTTTGAGTTTAGAGTAGACTCCATTTAACATAGTTTATGAGCTAAATGCTAGCGAGATATGATCACCAAGACATACGTCCCTGCCCTCAAGATATTTCCAGTCTCCTGGAGGGGAGGTAGGGAGAATGAAACCAAACAGGCAATTACAGTGCCTTGTGATGGGTGCTATAGTAAAGGTAACCCAAAAGAGGGCGTTCAAGATGGTTTTCCAGGAACCAGCATTTAGCTGAGCCCTGTGTGCAATTAGCAGGAGCTTGGAGGGGAAGGGGGATGTGGAGTTAGGGAGTGAGGAATGGGTTAATACGCCCAGCTCCGCACACACCGTTTGTCCTCATTGTTCAGGTCGAAAAGTCATCTTTCCAAAAAATCTCTCCTTAACTGACCTTAATGACAGCCTCATCTCTGTCACTCTTATATCCTATTTCCTTATCAGTTATCAAAATCTGAAAAGAATTACCTGGCTTATTTGTTCTCTTACTTATTTCTGGTCTTCCCTACTAACAAACATAAGATTCAGGAAGACAGAGACACCACAGGGTCTGGAGTTGGCAAATTTTTTTCCTAAAGAATCAAATAGATATTTCAAACTTTGTGAGCCACATACAGGTCTCTCGAATATTCCTGGTTTTTGTTGTTGCTGTTTTCATAAAGCATTAAAACTTTAACAACGTCTTAGTCTGTGGGCCATACAAAAGCCGGCTACAGGGAGGCTATAGTTCAAGACCTCTGCTGAGGACACAATCACCGTTTACAGCAGCACCCAGCACAGGCCCTACTTCTGCAGAGCTCAACAGACGCTTCTCGACTAAGTAAACGAACGTCTATTTAAAATAACAAAAACTTCTAGCTGGCGCTACTCCAATCTTTAGAAGAATTTACTCCTTATTTTTTTCCTGTTGTGGTCTGTTTAGTAGGACATGCTACCTTTATTGCAGTGAGGAAAACAAATGGGCTGGTAGCAGCATCATGATTTTGAAAACTGCAGCCTTTTAAAAGAAAACCCACATTCAAAAAACCAAATGTCACAAGCTCATTTATAACTATGCATTCATGTTAAGATATAAATTGTGTCCATAAATCAAAAGTGGACATATCCTCACATTTTCCGGAAGCCTCTGCAAAGTAAACCGTAAATATTATATAATCTCAAAAGTTAACTGTCGGTTAAAAAAAAAATCAAAACAAAAGCATAGTCACAATAAATGAACTGGTTAGTTGTTAAAGATAAAATTTTCTCAATTTCTGGTTATTCTAGAATTTGAAAGTACCCATGGTTTCAAACACTCACGTAGCTATGTTCAAACAACCAGCTGAAGGAGGTAACTGTTTCCTTCTGCTGTGAAGAATGAATTTATATTGTCTTAGAAAGGCAACAAGACGGACTCTATGTTTGGAGTAATAAAAGTTTAGGCTAGAACAGGAACGATCACCTACTCAACACAGAAAGAAGGGAAGAATTAAAAAGATCTGTAAATCAAACACTCTCAGGACTATGCACTAGAAATATACCATAAAAGAACAGGGAGTTAAACAGGATGCTTTGTGCCACAAAACTGGAAAGCCCCCTCACACCTTGCTTTCAAATACACATGAGAGAAGAAATGGTTATGCTTTTAACAGAAAAAAGAAAAAAACAGGGTAAGAGGCTAGATTAAAAGGAAAAAAAAAAATCTGTCCAAAATCAAAAAGAATGAGTTTCAGGTAAGAGCCAGAAATACAAGTGAAAGGTCCTCCTGAGATTAAAAACAACTTCCAAAGAGAGGTCAGGACTTTCCTTGTCTGTTTGCCTTTGATTACAATCACAAAAACTGACATTTCCTGAGTGCCTACATACATGCGGGTCTATGCATCATCACCTTGCTAATATTTACAATATCCCCTGCAAGATGGACATTCTCTGCTCCTCTTCACGGTGGTGGATAGGAATGTATGTCTACTTAGCTTATCACGGTTCTCATCTCGGTGCTGGGCACACTACCTGTAGGTGTCATTGTTGACCAAGGAATGAAGATAAGGAACAAATGAGGAGACTGAGCCTCAGAGAGTAGATGTGATTTCTCCAGGGCCAAATGTCTAATACATGGTCCCAAAGCAAGTAGAACCTTTGACTGTTATCATGATGAATTAATAGAGATATGGGGATCACGAGGGAGAGGACACTGAGGAAGAAAACACAGGGTTGACACTGGCGGGGTGTTGGCCTTGAGGTGGATGGGAGAAAGAGAAGGCAGCAAAGGAGACCTGCTCTGACCTATGGGAAGGCTTATGTTGGTTTTCTTGTTTGCTTTTAATTTAGAAAAGGTTGTCAAATGAATACAGCAAAGGCCACATATCTACAGGGAACATACAGGAGAAAAGGAAGAATTTAAAAAGTGGGCCTTGAATGGAGCCAAATAAACAAAGGATTCTGAGAAGATCAAAAATAAAAATGGCAGGGCATGGGGAGGGAAGGCAGTGACCAAGCAGTCCCCGCCCTATCATGTCTGGTCAAGATCCCGTCATCTCAGGAGAAACGTGGTACCAAAGCCAGATGGAATTCTGTCTTCTTTCAAGCTCCTAATTGTAAATATGGGGGAAAAAAAGAGAAAACTACACTTACAGCACATTTGTTTAATGCTTTTCCATTTGTGCTGCCACAGACCAAGAAGGAAAAGGTAAATAAAACCCGGGCACACCATTTGCACCAAAGAAGAGTAAAAATAAAATCTGTTTTAAAGTGACAGTTACTTACCACATGAAAAATAAACTCTTGTATGAAACCTAACAGTCTGGTATGAAAATGTCAAAATTCACAACCCTACGACCTAAATCACTGAGTTAACTACGCCCTTGGCCTATCCCTCACTAAGCATGATTTAAGCAGTAGACTGAATTACCATTCTTTCCATAAAACAGCTTCAGAGCCCAGCTGTATGAAGAGTGTATGTCAGAGTTTAGATTAAGCCATTGCTCGGTGGCATGCTTTTTTTTTCTGTTGTCTCTTTCATACACACACCTCCAAAATGATGAAGAAAAGAGTGTAACTAATCCCCTCCCAAGAATAATCCTCTCACAAAAATAAACAAACACAACAAAAAGAATTCTGCTGATCTGCCTTTAGGATATCTTCTTTTATTCAAGGTGAAAACCCCATGTTGTTTTTGTTTCTTCTCCTCTTAAGAATCTGGTACTTGGTATGTGCCAACTCAACGAAAGATTGCCCTAGAAGTGCAGAAATGCAAGGTTCTGGTGCAAGGTCAGAGGACAAGTTTCTTCTCCATTCTCAGGGGTTGTTTTCACCTTCTGGTTTGCAGTAAGTAAATGAACTCAGGCACAAATCATGTCAGCAAACTTCATATTTGTTATTCCTCACACTGAAGCGGCCACAAGGTAAGTAAACAGATGGAAACCATTTTCCACCTGATTCAACCTTGCTGGTGACCATGGTTGGTGTGGCAGAACATGAAAACCATTTTCTACGTTGCTGCCTTCTTAGTAGTTGAACAGCTTTTCCCTGCAATGGACACGAGCTCGTCAGTTAAAAAAATAATAGGCCAGTCGCGGTGGCTCATGCCTGTAATCCCAGCACTTGGCGGGGATAAGGCAGGCAGATCACGAGGAGTTCGAGACCAGCGCGGTCAATATGGTGAAACCCGTCTCCACTAAAAAATACAAAAATTAGCCGGGTGTGATGGCACGGGCCTATAGCCCCAGCTACTCTGGAGGCTGAGGCAGGAGAATCGCTGAAACCCAGAAGGCAGAGGTTGTCATGAGCTGAGATCACGCCACTGCACTCCTGAGTGACAAAGAGATCACGCCACTGAGACTGAGTGACAAAGCGAGACTCTGTCTCAAAATAAATAAATAAACAAAATAATAATAATAGGGCACTCTTATATAGTGTTTCACAAAGAGAAGGGGCATTTTGTTTGCAGATATAAGCACATTTAATGGTAGGAAAGTTTTTGAAAAGGAGTTCAGATGGGAGCCTCTAATTCAAACATGTCCACAATCTGCTGAGAACCTGCCTATCTGGAAATGCTGAAAAAGGAAAGGGGGGCTCAGATTAGAGATGCAAATCTTGTCTTTTCTCTAAAAGCAAATCTCCTACACCATGGAAATACAGCATTTTTAGTAAAGGGATGGTTAAAATAAAAATACACAAGCAGAGCAAATAGAGTTTTTTTTAAAAAGAAAAAAAAAAAGAAAAAAACCCACACACATGGAGGGAAGACGTGTCATGTGAAATTTAAACTTTCCATAAATAATGGTTTTCATGTTTGCTGCAAAAAGAAACCTAAGTTCAGACTGTTTGAATAACTGGTAAGACCTAAGCTAATTAAAATATCCTCCTTTATAAACATAATTTGCTTCTTAGGTTCATTTCACATTTTTTCCTTCTTAGAAAAGAAACACAGCTACACACTTAGCTAGCAGCTATAGAATGTATTTATGGTTGTAACAGCTCTATCATTCCAATGGGATGACATCGGCATTATTTCTCTCTAAACCTTCTGTCTAGTTCTCATCCACAAGCCTCATTTGTAGATATGCCTGTCATAACATCATATGCTTTCTCAGATCTGCCAAGGAGCTGACATAGCTACTCTCTTCCACAAATCACATATAATGAACTAGGGGCGTGGAAAATGTATGGTTTCTGATCATGCTCATTTTTGGGATAAGAAGCCTAAAGGCAACAGTAAACAATCAATATAAAAACAAAAAGGAAGCAGAAATAAATAATTTTAGGTGAAAAAGAAAAATGTGACTACTCAATAATAAGGACAAGCTAGATACCCAGTCAATGCCTACTAATGTCGATAAGCATGAATGGGGACAAAAGAAAACAGTATTAACAATGTGTGTTCACGGCTCGACATGGTAGCTCTTGGCTATAATCCCAGCACTTTGGGAGGTCAAGGCGGGCAGACGGCTTGAGCCCAGGAGTTTGAGACCAGCCCGGGCAATACAGTAAGACCCCATCTCTACAAAAATTAGCTGGGCATGGTGGCGCATGCCTGTAGTCCCAGTTAGTCAGGAGGCTGAGGTGGGAGGATCGCTGAGAACCCAAGGAGTTGAAGCCTGCGGTGAGCTGTGATGGCGCCACGGCACTCCAGCTTGAGCGACAGAGTCAGACCCTGTTTCAAAACAAGAAAAACAGCGATAACAACAACAAATATGTGTTGAGTTGCTTTCTACCCAGGAAAAAAAGATTGGCAATCTTCATTTTTGAAATACTACTTATGCTGGAAAAAGAGGAATCAGTAAGTGCATACCAAAGATTAATTATCTAAGACTGTTTGGTGACTATGATCCACAGTTCGTGGCTTTAAATACAAATTTTAAAGATGTCTAAAGTCACAAGACAAAGAATAAACTTACATAATATAAAGACAATGCAGTTAGTCTCAAAAAACAAGTATTTCAGAAGTATCTTAAGATACCAATCACCCTGACGCTAAAAATACAAAGATACACATCTTGCTAGCCAGTTTGCTGGTGAAGTGGTTACTCTGTTTGAAATCCTGAAAGGTAGCCAAAGGAATACCAGACTCTCAACACTGAAAAAGAAAGCAGCAGGCAGGTAAACATATGTTGTATGCAGCTGCTTTCCATTCCAGGAAAATATTTTCAAAGCTGGCCTAGGTTCCAAACAGGTTCTGGAACCTTAAGAAAGAGAGAAACACAAATGAATTTCTTTTCCAAGCAGTGTGCCCAGCTGGAAAGGAGAGATGGCTAGAGAATGTAAATGGGACAACAGGGGCTAATTTCCCCTGAGCTTTTGTTGCTATTTCTGGAATTCATTGGACAGGATGATTTTCTTTTCCCCGCTGGCCTGAGACTTCAGTCTAGTCCTGCAGGGAACATTTACGTTAACCCAGTTACAGTCACATGGGCTCCTCTGGGCAAATGCTGTGGAACACCTCGGGTAATAAGGGGCAACAGCGAGTGCCAGGTCTAGGTCTTCAATGAAAAGGAAGAGAAGGGAAAGTACCAGATATCCTCTCTGATGCCTACATCAACTCAAGGTTTGTTTCTCAACCACGTTTTTGGATGTCAATTAAATTGGGTTCTACCTGAAATACTAGTAAGATGTTATGCTCATTTTTGTCAGATTCTCTAAGAAAAATCTTTATGTTCATTTCATAATGTAAAAATCGTACGGATGTGTGGAACTGGACAAAAGCTACTTGTGTTTTTTTGTTTGTTTTTGGGACTGAGTCTCACCCTGTTGACCAGGCTGGAGTGCAGTGGCACAATCTCTGCTGGCTGCAACCTCCGCCTCATGTGTTCAAGCGATTCTCCTGCCTCAGCCTCCCCTCGAGTAGCTGGGATTATAGGCGCGTGCCACCATGCCTGGCTAATTTTTGTATTTTTAGTAGAGACGGGGTTTCACCATGTTGTCCAGGCTGATCTCAAACTCCTGACCTCAAGTGATCCATCTGCCTCAGCCTCCCAAAGTGCTGGGATTACAGGCGTGAGCCACCACGCCCAGCCAAAAGCTGATAGTGTTTTTAAGAACATCAAATTATACAGGGATGCAAACCCCACAAAAACAGATTAACTGTTAGGTAGATACGTTTCTTGGCAAGATTAACTCTAGCACCAGTCCCTTCCTTTTCTTCTCCCTGCACGTTTGAACTGCTCATTGCTAGCTGAGCCCTAACCTCTGCCAGATATAGTTTCTGGGGAAGCTCAAGACCATGATTATCCAACAAGAGCTCGTACCCTCCCTGGGCATGTAACAAGAAAGCAGTCGCTTAAATACAGGACAGAACGACTTACAACGGTAATTAAAGTTCATGCACTACTTTTTGCATGAGAGTCTATAAATGTTTCCACAAAATGCTTTTTCATTAAGACTTGGCATGCCACATTAAATTTTTTTTCAAGTTGCTTATTCAATACTTTTTGTAAGACTGTGCCAACAGACAGGCGGGATCCAGAGTGCCATTTCTAATATGTTGCATCTGAAAGATAATTTTAATATGCATACCACCTATCCAGCAAGTTTTGGACAGTGTTCACATCTACATTTTCTTAATTATGTCTCAGATGACTGAATTACTTGGGAATATGGCTAGATACTCAGCCTATGGCCAAGGAACCAAGTGATGCTCATCAGCTGATACGGGATCAAATCCAGAGGGCTCAAGAGCTTCAGGATATCAAACAGTCATTACCATCCATGATACAACCTATCCCCACCCCAAGAAATTAGCAAGGGTTACATATGTGGGTACACACTAAAATGCCTACAGCCACTAGGCAGGTATTATCAATGAGTAGAGAAGGTGGGTATAAAAAAACAAAAGGGAAAGGTAAGAACTGTGGAAAAGAAAAAACCTTCGCCCCATCTGAGGGAGGCAGCTGCTATGCAGCCAATCAGTTAATCTTGGGGTATCATGGGTCTGAGGCAGACATTCCCATTTTTCTAGAGAATCTAGGAATGCAAAATTTTATGTGAAATTACCCCATGTATAAAAAATGCATATTTTAAAACATTTTTAATCGATAGAAAAGCTGGAGCAGTACTATAAACACTGACAGGGACTAAACACTTGTCCCCTCCCAAAATTCGTGTGTCTTAAAACCCCACTCACTGAAGTGATGGCATTAGAAGGTAATTAGAAAGAGATGAGCTCATGAGGCTAAAGCCCTCATAAATGAGACTGATGTCCTTATAAGGGTACTGAGAGAGCGTGCTTTGTCCTCTCAGCTACACAAGGACACAGGATAAAGGTGCCATCTACAAAACAGGAAGACAGACCTCACCAGACACCAAATATGCTGGCACCCTGATCTTGGACTTCCCAGCCTTCAGAACTGTAAGAGATAAGTGTTTGTTGTTTAAGCCACTCAATGTATCACATCGTTACAGCAGCCTGAGCTAAGAAAAACCACCTAGGTTGGTCAACTATTAACATTTTGCTGTATTTGCATGCTCACATTTGATCTCTACTTACATATACCCACACACACATTTTTTCACAACCATTTGAAAGAAAGTTGATCTCATGACACTTTACCCCCAAAACTTCAGGACATCTTTCTGGAGAACGAGGAGCTTCTCAAACACATTACTACAATCAGATTTAACATTAACTGAATAATTTCAAATTAAAATCCATGTTTAAATTTTCTCAGTTGTTCCAATAAAGTCTTTAATTTTGCTTCTCCTAATTCAGGATCCAATCGAGGACCACGTATGCATTAGTTGTCAGGTTTTTACTGGTCTCTTAATCTAGAGCAGAAATCCCTTAAACTTTTTGTCTTCATAAAGCTGACATTTGTGGAGTGGCCAGGCCAGTTTTCTTATAGAATACATCACCACCTCTACTATGATGCTATTCCCCTCATAATTAGATACAGGCTAAGAATCTTTGGCAAGAATTCCTTACAGGTATACTTCCCATCCTATGACATAAGAACATGCACAGTGCTATTTGAACTATTTGGTGTTGCTCATTTTGGTCACTTGCTTAAGGTATTGTGTAAAACCTTTCTCCATGGTCAAAGCACGTCTCCCCTTTCACCTGATGGTTACGGTAAATACTGATGATCTCTAGCACGTATCATTATATTGGTAGCTGTCAGGTGGTGATTTTTCTAATTCTCTTCATTCCCTGTGTGTTTATTAGTTCTTTCTCCCACTTTTCAAAGTATCTTGAACTCAGATTCTTTTTTTATTCAATGTGTTAAAATCTGGTACACTCCACCACCATCATTATTTTTTTGGACACTACATTTTCCCTAAATGTGGCCAGCAGGAGGCTCTTCAAGCTGTTTTCTGGGTCCCTTTGTTACTTCCTTGTGACTTCTGTTTTGGGACATCTGTTACGTATTCTAATTTAAGATTCGATGGCTAAAGAGTAACAAAACATAAAGTGCCACTAGGATGCAAGGGAGAGATGACAGTGGCATAAAGTAGAAATTTTCCAAACATTCTGGATTTGTTAAAAGCTACTCTTACCCGAGGACTTTCTTAAATTTGACTAGAAAAGAAAACCATCTAAACATTTCTAGTTTCTGTGTCTTCTAGAAAGTAGAAACAAAGCAAACTCATAACCCAAAAGCTATCTTAAATGATTTCTTAAAATATATCAAACTTGGCCAGGTGCGGTGGCTCCTGCCTGTAATCCCAGCACTTTGGGAGGCCGAGGTGGGTAGATCACAAGGTCAAGAGATCGAGACTATCCTGGCCAACATGGTGAAAACCCATCTCTACTAAAAATACAAAAAAAAAAAAAAAAAAACATTATATCAAACTTGAAATCTAGAAAGTCAAATATAAACCGTAGTAAACTAAGCAGAAAAACATAGAACAGATTTGCCTCTTTTGGATTGTATAATTTCTGCTCTCAATTTAATCTGGTGGTATTTCATTTCTTGCTCTTCCTAATCAACATTTCCCTTTTAAAAAACAAATAATCAAAAGTGACAGCACCATCTGCCCCAGTCCAGAAAAGAAAAATGCACTGTCTTCTAAATGCACTGAACTGAGAAATGAACTAAAGTAAAAAGTTAAGATTGGGCCAGCAGGCAAGAAATGTCTATACGGAAAATGCTACTTGTGAGAGGTTGTTCTCCAGAATTGGGAGAACTCTGAGGAGCAGAAGCACTCTGGTATTAACAGTTTTTTCCATTTTATTCTCTAAAACATATTATGATAGAGCAGACATCCCCCAAATCCAGGGTCAATGTAAAAGAAGTCTTGAATTGTTTTCAGGCCCATCTATTGCATGCCAAAGCTATGCGTTATTGCTATCTCATTCTAAGTCTTAATGATATTATATTATTTGGAACTTAGATGGATTTCTGTTGTCCAAATGAGCTGCCCTTGTTGTTCAAAACATGACATTCACAGACCTTAATAACGTCTTTTGCATGTATTACTTCCCCCCCCTCAGAATGAAACTAGTGTTCTATTTAAAGATTCAATTAAAAAAGTGCAAGAACTGAAATACTAGATTTACACCCCAAATCAGCTCTGTAATGGCACCACTTAGCAGCCATATTTCAGTCTACAGACGATAAACCATATTCATCTGATTTCCATCGCCTAACAGCTGAGGGGTATAAACCCTAGACAGTCAGCTTACTGAGTCCCAGGACCACTGTGAGCAAAAGCAGCCATTTAGGTCATGGACCAAACTGGGTGAGAAATAAAAATGCACAAGAGGAAAATATAATAGATAAGACAGCACTAAAGAAAAAAGAATGGATGACCAAAACAATCTGGATTGGCCCCCAGTACCTCAGAACTGACTCTCTTTGGATACAGGCCCTTTAAACAGGTAAGTAAGTTAAAAAAAAAGCTCCATTAGGGTGGGTCCTAATTCAGTATGACAGGTGTCCTTAGAAGAGGAGGAAATTCAGACACATACAGAGGGAAGAGGATGTGAAGACGGAGAAGATGGCCATCTACAAGTCAGAGAGAGAGGCCTAGAACAGATCCTTCCTTCATGGCCCTCAGAACCAACCTTGCCAACACTGAGTCTTGGACTTCTGGCATCCAGAACTGTGAGAAAATAAATTTGTGTTCTGTAAGCTACACAGTCCGTGATATTTTGTTATGTCAGTCACCACATACTAATACACATATCAAACATATGCAAATACATATTAGATATTATTATTATTATGAGATGGAGTGTTGCTCTGTTGCCCAGGCTGGAGTGCAGTGGCACGATCTCGGCTCACTGCAACCTCTACCTCCCAGGTCAAGCAATTCTCCTGCCTTAGCCTCCCAAGCAGCTGGGACTACAGGTGCGCACCTCCACATTCAACTAATTTTTTATTTTGAGTAGAGATGGGGTTTCACGATATTGGCCAGACTGCTCCTGACCTTGTGATCCACCTGCCTCAGCTTCCCAAAATACTGGGATTACAGGCACTATGAGCCTGTGAGCCACCACGACAGCCCATATTAGATATTATTATACCCATTTACTAGATATAGATTTTACGAATGTGGTCAAGACTGCACAGCAAAATCTGAAAGAACCCAGGATCAATCCTCAGGTCCTCTGATTTTTGGTCCAAGTCTGTTTCTTCTGGGGGCCATCCAAAACCTCTTCTCCTGCCATCTCCAGTGTCCAAAGGTAACAAGGGTAAGGCAGGGAGATGAACTTAAGATAAACAGATCTATCTGCTGGAAAAGACTGCTAGACTACTTGGTTCAGGACAAAATAATTACACTCAAACATGTTTATACTACTGCTTCTGTAAGAGGCCACATCCAATTACAGAAGGTCAGTTTGGAAATCCAAAGAGAAGCTACCGAAAGTCATTTCAAAAGCTGGTCAAGAAAGAACAGATCCTATAATAATTCTCCAGATTACTTCATGCCAAAGCATCGGTAATACATCCTCTTCTCCCGCATGTAGAGAAATGTAGCACTCAGGATGTTTTGAGGTTAGAACACTGAGGATCATGCAGTAAAATTTGCTTCCAAAACACAGTCATAGTATTTTTTGCAGCTGACTGTGGCTTTAGAGAAGAAGCACACACTGGTCCAAGTAACAGAGACCAACTCAGACCATAAACTACAGCTGTTTGTTGTGCTGCACCACCTGAAATATCTGCGCGTTGTTTTCTTCCCAACCGGCTAGTACAGAATGTATCCAGGCTGTTCAACTTATTTATGGCTCCAGCTGTTTTTCTGTATTTGTAGAAACTCCACCTTTGCTGCCATTTCTCTGAAGTCTTTCAGTAAGGATGAGGAGGAGCTAAACTATAGTGGACACTAATTCTGTTCTTAAACAAAGTAACAGCCATTAACGTAAAGTGTAAGTCAGTGTCTTTGTAGAATACAGTTCCTAATTTGACCTTCCTGGCAGCCACTGGGCTAAAGTCTCACACTTTTCTTTGCAGAGAATACCCTGATCTATCAGCCCAGAAAATGTGGTCCAGGCGTATGTTTCCGAGCAGGCGAACAGCTGCTCTGTGCATGTATAAGGCCCCTATATTATTATAAGGCAGAACGAACAGAGAAGTAGCCATAGGTGCAGGAAATATAGAGGGAGTGGGGAGCCTGTGATTAAGTGGCAGAGCCATTGAAGAAGGTGACTCTAGGAGACTTGTTTCTATGACACAGGAATTTCTAGTAGAAATGAACGCAGAAGCAGCTGAAGAAACTGATGTAGTCAAGTATTTCTTTAAGAAGCAAGTAGTTACATTGTCTAGTTGCAATTACTGTGAGCCAGTCTTCGTGGTTCAAATTGAAGATATATTTCTACATTTTGAACAAAATGTAAAACCATTTCCTACTTATTGTGCTTTTAATAAGTCCATTATTAAATAGTTGGTTACTAAAATGAAATTCTGAGTATAAAATTGTATGACCAAATTTTAAATGATGCCATCTACTAAATGAGGAACCTATTAAGGCTCATCATCTCCAACAATTAAATGATCGTATTTGCCCAGGGTTACAGTCCAACAAGATAAAGTGAAATAAACTAGAGAAAAAGCAAAGAAGTTTTGTGCAGACTTGAGTTTACAGCTACCTAAGATTGTGAAATTATAAGCATTCCATCTGCTCACCAGCTGTGGTTCCTAATCCTCTTTAATAACTTCAGCTTGCACAAGTCAATGAGAATCAAGACGTCTTCCAAATTTCATTGTACATGAGTTGCCAGGATTGATTTTTAGACACCAGCTTCCAATGAAAGCAGCCTAAAGTTGATTTCCCTAGCAGGTGTTAATTTTCAGAGCAGTGAAAGGAAAGGAGAAAAGTGACTAAGAATGGAAAAGAAGGAAATTAAGGAAGTTCTAAGATCATATTGGGTTTTTAGGGTTCTATGCTCTTCAGCAAAACCCAAAGGCTCAAATACAGAATAGTCTCCTGAAATGTGAATCTAAAAATTTCCTAAAAACATTTTAAAAAGCAACATATTAAATAAAAGATCGTTTCCAGTTGGGGTCTGAAACAAGGTTTATCTCCGGTAGCAGCCAGTCCTTCCCCCACTGCAGCCCATCAGCTCTCAGATATTTCTGGTCACTGACCAGAGACAGGGTTTCAGAGCTGTGACTGTTCCACACTGCCACAAAGGTTAGTTACTTTTTCCCTAAGGTACTTATTCTTAGGGCAGTTTCTGGATTGGTTTCATAATGGACGGTCCTTGCAGCCTAACTAGGAGTAGAAAAGGTGTTCTACTAAGAAAATATCCAAAATTTATTAGAGTTGCAAGCGGGACTCATGGTACTGTGTTTCACTACTTTTAAACTCCAAAATACCTTTCCATTCCCCCTCCCTCTTATAGCTATTATATAGAGTATGAGAAAGAATGATTTCTTTCTGACCTTTGAGCTTGGTGACAATCTTGTTTCAGTTTGTTTGTGGGGTTTTCTTTTTTTTGAGATGGAGTCTCGTTCTGTCACCCAGGCTGGAGTGCAGTGGCATGATCTCGGGTCACTGTCAACCTCCACCTTCCGGGTTCAAGTGATTCGCCTGCCTCAGCCTCCTGAGTAGCTGGGATTACAGGCATGCGCCACCACGCCTGGCTAATTTTTGTATTTTTAGTAGAGACATGGTTTCACAATGTTGGTCAGGCTGGTCTCGAACTCCTGACCTCGTGATTTGCCTGCCTCGGCCTCCCAGAGCCACCATGCCTGGCCAACATCTTGTTTTCAGGCAAACACAGGTTTATAATATCTCCGTATTTTTAGTTTAGATCACTGGAATATTTTAAGAAAAAGCCAAAATTACCCATCTCTGTTTAAGCCCAGTGGTGGTCTAGACCCCAGTGACAATATCAGTAAGGGCTACGATGTGTTTCCTATTCACACGTGTTCTACTAGAACAAGACCATATCCTAGGCTACATAACACAGAGGTTTTCTCTTCTAGAATGCCATGATTAGGAGGCCTTCTGAACCAAGATGGCAGTGTCTCACCTTGTCCCAAATTATTAGTGTCCTATCTGGTAAAGAATGCTTGCACGCGTGGATAGTGTCTCCAGTAATAATTCTCAAAGCAGAACCTGTTGCTCTGTCTTGCACTGAACACGTGGAAAGAGATGGCTCTCCATGTTTATTTCTTATGCAGACTTCAAGTTTATCTAAGAACTCCCTCATAGGAGCGTGGAGACCAGTTAAGGCAGCCCCAGCTGGCAGAGCCAAGTGGGAATGAGTAGGTAACCAGGCCTTAGTAGTAGCACAAAGTGGTCAAAAACGTCATGTTCTACAACATTTCCCAACAATTAGGAATGTGTTTATCTTATTTTTCAACAGAATAAGAGCACATAAACCATTCTAAATAAAATGAATTTTAAAAGGTGCTGAGTAATATAAAAGTTATAATAACATTTTTAAAAGATGTTTTTATAAAAGTCCTAAGACAATCAGAACTACTGAGGAGAGCTGGTATCTAAAAAAAAAATCTTGAAACTATGTTTAAAACAAAAGGTTGAAACAGTTTCCATATTAAAACCTTGTTTTAATACTACAAAATGTTTGCTGCTATGCAGTCAAGAGTATCTGGGTGAAATTTTAATTTTTATGAATTATATGAAATGTAATGAAATTTGGATAGGTGAAAACACAAAGTCCAGATTCTACCTGAGGGTAAAAGCTAATGACAGTGGAAATTCAATACTAGACTGCCAAAATAACTCTGCAAACACCTAAAGAGGTTCATTCTTACTAACCAAAAACGGAAAGAGCAATGATGACAGTTTATTGCATTTATCTGGCCGGAAGGAAATGCAAGACTACATTTATAGGAAAGGCCTTCATTTGTGAGGCTGAAATAGGCTTAGCATAGAATTCTAACCAGCGTTTCAGTTCCTCAAAAAAAGTGTTTCATACCAACCGTGCTCCACGCTGTGCAATACTGGCATTCAAACATGCATAATAAACTATCTGGTAACTCTCACCAACTTCAGTAGAATTCTGTATTTTAACCCAAGTAATATAAAATGAATTTTTTAAAAATGAAAAGCAAATTTAACAATTCATATTATCTATAAAAGATGTCTGGAAGTCCCGTAGTGAGCTCTGCAGGTTATCTTCTGCCAACTCCAATCTGTTTCCAATACAGTCAAGGGTGAACTCTGGTAGGAGAATATAGACAAAGCACACAGTCAAATACAATAGGGTCAGCTAATGGTGGGTGTCATGAAGAATATGTAAAGAAGGATGATGTGATGATGTAGTCCAAGAAGATCTCTCTGACCCTGAAGCATCTGGGCTATGCCAGAAAGGATGAGGAGAATTCTACCATACAAAGTACAAAAGAACTTTGCAAGAGAGAGAACAGAGAGGGCGAAGGGATTAGGGCAGGAAGGGCCCCACATATTAGAGAACTGGAGAAAGCCATGTGGCAAGGGCACGGAGAACTGGAGCAGGGCTAGAAAAAGGTGAGGTTGCTGCATTAGGCAGCAGCGATGGTAGAGTTTGCACTGTATGCTACGTTTCGAAGAAAAACATGGTTTTTTTTTTTTTGGAGACAGAGTCTCACTCTGTTGCCCAGGCTGGAGTGCAGTGGCACGATCTCGGCTCACTGCAACCTCCGTCTCTTGGGTTCAAGCAATTCTCCTGCCTCAGCCTCCCAAGTAGCTGGGACTACAGGGAGCGCCACCACACCCGGCTAATTTTTTGTATTTTAGTAGAGATGGGGTTTTATTCACTGTGTTGCCCAGACTGGTCTTGAACTCCTGAACTCAGGCAATCTACCTGCCTCAGCTTCCCAAAGTGCTGGGATTACAGGCGTGAGCCACCGCGCCCGGCCAACATGGGCGTTGAATAAGAACCTCATCCAGCTGTTGTGCAGAGAACGAATTGCAAGGGAACAACAGCTAAAGCAGTGAGACCAGCAAAGACAGTAACGCTCTGTTTTAAACTCTATGAAAGTGCGCATGTGCACACACAAGCACTATCACAAAACAAGCACTGCAGTAATACTGGAAATTTAGGAAAAGAGACAAATTGAATGAAATAAGTTTTGGATATACAGAAATGTGTTGCTTATCTCACAATAATCAATGTCATTTTCCAGACCTAACTTTTTGTATACAGGATTAACGTCTAGGAAGAGTTGCCATTCAAGTGACTATAAGAATATATATTTGATGAAATGTCCTATAAAAAAAACACAGATTTGTAGTACAGTTGGCTCTACAATCTGAAGAATGCAGAATAGGCTGGGTCCGGTAGCTCATACGTGTAACCCAAGTACACTGGGAACCCAAGGCAAGGAGGATCACTGAGGCCAGGAGTTCAAAACCAGCCTGGGCAACATAGCAAGACTGTCTCTACAAAAAAAAAAAAATTTTTTTTAATTAGCCAGACATGGTGGCACATGCCTATGGTCCTAGCTACTCAGGAGGCTGAGATCGGAGACTGGCTGAGACTCAGCGTTGAGGCTGCAGTGAGCTGTGATCATGCCACCGTATCCCAGCCTAGGTGACAAAGATAGACCTTAGGAAAGGAAAGAAAAAGGAAAAGAAAAGGAAAGAAAAAAAAATTAAGAATCCAAAGTAGGAAGAAAGTTGTGAATCGCAACATGCCCATTTCTTTGTAGTCTGAAGTTATCCTTGTTTCTAATGCTGCTGACCAGGAACGTACTATAGCGAAGACCGTAACAATCTAGACAGCAAGTAATACCAAAAGCAGTAAGTCAGATTCTCTCCACTTAAGATTTCAACATATTTCCACGAATGTTACGGCTCAAAAAAAAGCGCCAAATACTATTAAATGGAAAATGTATTTCAGACTCCAGAACTATTTGCAAATAGTAAAATAATTTAACAGGCACACTTAAATAGTTTTTCCCAAAGTCCTTTATTTTTCTCATTTTAATTGATTCCAAAAGGAACTGGTAGGGCATGGTATATGCCACAAGTGACTGATATTTTTATGGAAAAAACACGTAAGTAGCTAAAACCAAAGGCTCATGAGCATGGTGGAACTAAATGGCTTGAATTAGAAAGATCTAATTTTTAAATGCATGGAAAGATTGGAGAAACTATTCCAGAGACGTAACATGATGTGATCTCCCCTCAGCTTCTCCCCTCCTTTATTACGGTCCTAGCAATCTCACAAAAGTTGATTATACAACTAAACTACCTTAACTTGAACCTGGCTACAGGGAGAGCTGTGATCTATGACTTGCATTTTTATCCCTGATTTCTCTATTCCCATGTACAGAGTGCCATGGTATTTGTATCTGCCGTTATCATCTTGGCTGATACATGACCCAGCTGAGTTCTCACGTCTGGCTACAACGTGGCTTTTTTTCTCCCGTTCTTGGTATTCTTTCTTCTTGCCCTATTTATACAACCAGCTCAGCTTCACTATTCTCGTCAACTTTTGTTTTAGAACTCCTTATAATTCTGTAATCACTGACCAGGTAATTTTTGAAACCCACTGCAAATACAGAGTTGTAACTAATTTGTTCATTCAATTAATGAGGCACTAATGTTTAAACTATACAATTAGATATGCCTGCCTTTGATATATACATTATTTCCCACCAAGTACGACAGAATTAAAACGTTCTGGAGGAGGGGGAAAAATCTTAACTGACTTGAAATACTACCTCATATGTAGTTAATACCCTCTACGTCTTTTCAACTTAGGTAAAACACCCATTGAAGGGTAAAAAAAGAAATCTAAGATACAAGCTTATTACAACGGGCAATAATTATTTAAAACACAACAAGCCAGATAACAGGGCTTTAGCGTTTATCACGCGTTTGGCATATGATACCTCAGGGTCCACAGAACTAACTCGTCTTCAAAATTAAATCAATTATTAGACTCCAACTACATGACAGCCATCAGAGAAAAGATACATGTCATCAATCTTTTATATTATTACCTACTTAGTCTAATATCCAACAAGTACCAGCTTTATGGAATTTTCTTGAGGGCTATTTAATATTTAAGGGACGTAAGATTCATTAAAGATTATTTTTAAACCTCTGTAAATCTTATCTCATGCTCAGCGAAAACAATCTTATTTACTTTTTGAAGAGACTATATGTTCCAAATCAAATAGGTTCATTTCACTTTTTCTTGGGAAATGCCATGAGCTCTGGTCATCACTTAAAAGGGATTATACAGATTCTGATATTTAACTATTTATATACCCTGAAAACATACAGCTGCCATTTTACATGTGGATACACAGCCACATCCACAAAACAACCCACTTCTATTTCCAGCACAGCTGTTACAGCATTCAGCTTTATGATCTGTTTAAACTAGCTTCATATACCATGCATAGGCTGGGCATAGTGGCTCACACCTGTAATCTCAGCACTTTGGGAAGCTGAGGCAGGAGGATCCTTTGAGCTCAGGAGTTCAAGACCAGCCTGGGGAACATGGCGAAACCCTGTCTCTATAAAAAAAATACAAAAATTAGCCAGGCATGGTGGCACATGCCCCTATGTGCCAGCTACTAGGGAGGATTGCTTGAGCCAGGGAGGTTGAGGCTGCAGTGAGCCAAGATCATCATACCACTGCACTCTAGCCTGGGTGACAGAGTGAGACCCGGCTTAAAATAAATAAATAAATAAAGGGTGTGTGTAGATTTCCCCATGCAAACTGCTTCTTTAAAGACAGGAGGTAGCTCTGCTAAATGATTCTTGGCCTGTATTAGTAGAGACAGATAGCTGGTGCTGCTATTGCACATTTGGATGAAATTAAGTGCAGCTCACTGCAAAGCCTATAGTAAATATTGAGGAAGGTGAGGGTGTATCAATCAGACCTTAATCAGGATGCAGGGAAATGGGATGGCTCGGCCAGGTTTCTAGAACAGGGATGCTAGAAGCAGCCTGTGGCGCGCTGAAAAAATGACCCCCCCGCGAAAGGAGAGCCACATCCCAATTCCTGGAACTTGTGAATGTTGTCTTGCATGGAAAAGTCTTTGGAGACATGATTAGGTTAAGGGTTTTGAGATGGCAGATTATTCTGAGTTATCCAGATGCACGCTAAATGAGATCACATGTACTCTTACAAGGCAGAGGCAGAGGAAGACTTAACAGAAACAGAGGAGAAGAAAAGAGCAGAGAGATTTGAAGATGCTGGTATTGAAGCTGAAGTGATGTGGCTACAAGCGAAAGAGTGCCAGCATCCAGCTGAGGCTGTGAGACATGAGGAACAGATTTTTTCCTGGAGCCTCTAGAGGGGAGCTCGGCCCTGCCAATACCTCGATTTTCACCCAGGCAATAATGATTTTGGACTTCTGAGTATTCTCTACATTCTCTCCAGAACTGTGACAAAATAAATTTCTGTTGGGTTAAATCACTGGCTTTGCCAGGCATGGTGGTGTATGTCTGTAGTCCAAACTACTCAGGAGGCTGAGGTGGCACAGTGTGGAGAACCCAGGAGTTAGAGGTCGGCCTGGGCAACATAGCGAGACTCCACCTCTATGGAGGAAAAAAAAGAAGCACCAGCTTTGTGTGTGGTGATTTGTTAGTCACAGGAAACTAACACAGAGCCCATTAGAAGCATGCCTCCACCGTGTTAACCTTCCCTGTGGATGGTAGTCATTACAATATGAAAAGAAAAACAACAGTGAAGAGAAATTAGGTTCATTCCAAATTAAAGGAACTGAGAGCTCAAGTGATAGGACTGTGCTAAAGTTTATTACAAACTTATTTTTAATTTTTGTTGTTGTCGTTTTGAGACAAGGTTTCGCTCTTGCTGCCCAGGCTGGAGAGCAATGATGCAATCTCGGCTCACTGCAACCTCCGCCTCCCAGGTTCAAGCAACTCTCCTGCCTCAGCTTCCGGAGTAGCTGGGATTACAGGTGTCCACCATCACATCCAGCTAATTTTTGTATATTTAGTAGAGATGGGGTTTCACCATGTTGACCAGGCTGGTCTTGAACTCCTGACCTCAGGTGATCTGCCTGACTCGGCCTCCCAAAGTGCTGGGATTACAGGCATGAGCCACTGCGCCTGGCCTACAAACTTATTTTTAATCCGTTCTACTAATACAGAACTGAGACTTGCTACTGAACTTTTAGGGTCTGATGACAGACTAAGTGGACACATGGCATGACCTCAAATTTAGCAGAGGGGTAAAAAAGATTGAGGATACTGACATTTATCCCCACTCAAGTGCAGTTACCAAGTCAAAAAATTAACTGTTGTCTTCTTCTTTTGACTTATTATTCTTCCCATCTTGTGCATTAAAATGATTCAAAAATGCTGAGGGAACATCTGTTCACAACAGGGTAGCAGGAAAACAGACAATATGCTTTCCAATAAGGCTGATGGCAGAATGTTCTCTCGGTAGCAGGCACTATGTACAGTGTCCATAAATCTAGGTCTGAAAATATTCCCTGAAGACTTCTGAAATTGAATAAAACTGCAAAATTATACACAAGAGTTGCCACAAAACATTCAGTTCTCAAATGCTTCACATTTTTCTCTGGAATAAAAGTAATTTTCTAGGAAGAAAACTACTACCTAAATAAAGTATAATAACATAATTGTCACCTATAATTACCAATTGTCTGGGGATGGTTGATTTACAATGCTGACGCCTCAGTCACCAGCATTAATCAATAGGACTCTAGCCACCATTTCAAGTAAACATCCCGGGCACTGTGATCTTATTTCATTTTATTCCTTCATATCTTTATGAAATCCAGTACCCCCTACCTTAAACAGATTATCGATCTACTGCTCCCCCACAAAAGATCACTTTTAATATCTATTTGCAAAAAACATCCTAGCAGTGGATAAATTGCCTGTGTTCATTGGTGTTCACTGTTTTCTATCCCTAGACCTTTTAGTCTTTTTTGCCACTGAAAGTAAAAACAAAACAAAACAAACTCCAGCACAGCAACAGCTGAGAAACAGAGCAGAGGTAGGTACTTTGTATAGATACCTATTAATTAGCAGTCATATTGCTGTGTGGAATACGAAGTTGAACCATGTACAATTTCTAATATTCAACTATTTTTGATCTATAGAAACAGTAATCTCCCATCTATAGAAATAGTAATCTACCCAATATTACAAATGAACCCTAGAGATAATTTCTGAGAATCATTTTAAGTTTCAGGTTTTCCACACACACGGAGTCTTTATCAGATCTACAGACAAGCAGCACTTGGATCTATTCTCCCTTATCCTCTGATCAAGGGTTGTTTATCGCCTAGTGAGGAGAATTTTAAGGATGAAAATGGACAAAAGGGTGAGCAGGAAGGAAACGGAAATAAGACGGCAAGGACAACACAGCAAGCGGACCACGCACGCTTATTAAAGAAGGGCAGTTGGCTTATCTGAAGTGCTTCCTTTTCCTCAGACACACTCAATGAGCTTGTAACATAGTCTTAAAACAAGAGCAATTATTGAAACGTTCTTCTTCAAAAGTAAATAGGTTGACAGCTATGACAATAATCTAGCATTAAGAACATTCTTCTCATTTATCTTTATCATTTTCTATTTCCTTACCCAGTTCGAAATGCAAAATAAAATAAAAAGACCTCAGCAATAAATGAGTGAATAAAAAGTGTTGAATTTTAAAAGTCCATATGAGTGATGATAAACATGGTATTAGTATTATTTATCATCGTATTGATAAATAAGTATTAGTGATGATAAATATGGCAACTTTTAGAAGCCAGATATATAGAACAGGAGGGAGGGGTAGACAATTCATAGAATCTAAAAATGCAAGCAATAAAAATACAAAATAGAAGAAAAAGAGATGAATGAGAATCCTAATTTCTGGGTACAAACACCACACAGATTATTCAGTTCAGAAAACCAAGTTCTGAAATCTTAACTCTAAAGGCTAAGATGTAGACAACTACTGTATTTCTCATTCCAACTACAGGTAGCAGGGCCATAGAACCTGATGGCCCTGACATTATTTAAAAGAAATAATGCAGGACTGGGCGTGAGGGCTCACACCTGTAATCTCAGCCCTTGGGGAGGCTGACTGAGAGAATCACTTGAACCCAAGGAGTTCAAGACCAGCCTGGGCAACAAAGTGAGACCCTGTCTCTACAAAAATAGAATGAATTTTTAAAAATTAGCCAGGTGTGGTGGCACACATCTGTAGTTCCAGCTACAGGGAAGGCTGAGGCAAGACAGTTTGAGCCAAGGAGTTCGAGGCTGCGGTGACTTGTGATAGCGCCACTGTACTCCAGCCTGGGCAATACAGCAAGACCCTGTCTCCAAAAAAAATACTAACAACAATGAAGTGATGCAGAAAACAAGCACGGAAGCACTGCAGAGAGAGGCAAGTCAGGAAATCCGACTGATTCTACAATGTGTGCATGTTTACTGCCTAAGAGATCGTTTTTCTTCTGAGAAACGCAAATGCCATAGCAACTTACCTAACCTACTCTAAATAGTTTTGCCCTCGTGTGTAATGTTGTGACCACTATATCCAGAGATTAAACTCTATGGGGAATAGTACTTCCCAGACGTGAAATTCTTCAATGAAATGAAGAGACAGTTTCCAAATGGAAAACTGTCTGCAGTTAAATTGCAGCCATCTTCCCATGGATGACAGTGTAAGTAGTAAATAATATGAATGCTGTCAGAGTGTTTAAAAAAAAAAATTTGATAGCTGAATAATTAAGGCACCCATAACCATTTTTCACTTAAGTAACACATCATTTTTTCTTTCTTTCTTTTTTTTTTTTTTAAAAGACAGGGTTTCACCATGTTGGTCAGGCTGGTCTTGAACTCCCGACCTCAGGTGATCCGCCCGTCTTGACCTCCAAAGTGCTTGAATTACAAGCATGAGCCACCACACTTGGCCTGTAACGCATCATTTTTAACAGAGCTTTCAAGAGATGCTGATATCTTATAGAGTTCCTTGAAGCAACATTCCAACGAAAGATAAATCTTCCTGAAAGACTAAATATGAATTTTTTTTAAATGTGCTTGGCAAGACGCTTAAATAGTTTTGAGGAACTCGGTGAACCTAAAATATGGCAGTTTCTCCATCCCTCCTGATTTGAAAGATCTTACTGTTCCATATAATAATTTGTGTCTTTTCAAATAAAAGGAAAAGAGGTCAATGTAAGTTCACCATGTGAACTAAGAGTAGTGCTAATAAAATGCGTTTATGAAGTAAAAATTTAATTGTTGTAGACCTAGCTCTTTCCACTCACTTCCTCAAGTTGTTTTCATGAGGTAATTCTAATAAGTCTAGAAAGCGAGGCTTGATTATTTCACAAAAATGCTATATATTTTGCTTTTTATTACATACCAGGGGATATGAGAGTGAACTGCATTTGTAAGAGAACTTGAAATAATCATGACATCTTCAATTAAAGCACGCTGCTTTTGACTAAGACACACTAACCCAGGAATAAGGAAAAGTGGTGCCCCTACACACCACACACTTTCTTGTGCTCTTTTTTTTTTTTTTTTTTTTTTTTTAAGTCAGAGTCTCACTCTTGTCATCTAGGCTAAAGTGCAGTGGCATGATCAACACTCACTGCAGTCTTGACCTCCTGGCTTCAAACAATGCTTCCATCTCAGCCTCCCAAGTAGCTGGGATTACAGGCATGCCCACCACATCTGGCTAATTTTATATTTTTTAGAGATGGGTCTTGCTACATTGCCCAGGCTGCTCTTGAACTCCTGGGCTTAAGAGATCCTCCTGCCTTGGCCTCCCAAAGTGTTAGGATTACAGATGTGAGCCACCATGCCTATCTTCTTGTGCTTAATTCTTAACTTAAAACCAAAAACAGGCCAGGCGCGGTGGCTCACGCCTGTAATCCCAGCACTTTGGGAGGCTGAGGCAGGCAGATAACAAGGTCAAGAGATTGAGACCATCCCGGCCAACACAGTGAAACCCCATCTCTACTAAAAATACAAAAATTAGCTGGGTGTGGTGGCATGTACCCATAGTCCCAGCTACTCGGGAGGCTGAGGCAGGAGAATTGCTTGAACCCGGGAGGCGGAGGTTGCAGTGAGCCAAGATCGCACCACTGCACTCCAGCCTGGCGCCTGGCGACTGCAACAAGACCCTCTCTCAAAAAAAAAAAGGATCTCAATTTCCATTTTTTAAGCACATCAAAACTCTAAAGCATCACTTTAACAACCTCAAGTCATATTTAAAAAGCCCAATATTAAGTTATTGCATTTTTCAAAGTTCTACTTAAGACTTCCCTTTTAATTTATCAAGTTAATGCATGCTGGCAATGGATGCTGTAACCCAGCACAAGAGGAAGACAAAGGCATCAGGAAATGCCAAATAGGAAAAGAGCAGGAGCTGTATTCACATGGAGATTTGTTCCAAGTGGATCTGCCAGCAAAAGGGCACAAGAACCACAATAGGGCCAAAAGTCTTGCTTCCTCTTCTCCACACCGTCTGGGAAAAGTTAATCTAGTGGGAGGAATGGAATCGACAACCATGGAACCATGAAACCTCTCTATTTTCTGCTTGTTTTTTTCCCCCCAAATTATCTTTATTCCACAGTCTAATTATCCCTGCCCACTGTGTGTGTTCCTGTCATTCCACTTGTTTTTCCTGTTCTTACTCCTTCCTTCTATTTCAATGTGCCACTCCTCTGAAGCCCTTCTCATTTCTTTCCCCCTGTCGCTATTTTCCAGTCTTCCTGAACCATCACAGTTGTCTTTTGTGCTGGGAGCAAGTCATCCCCACCATGACCTGGTCTTTTCTGCCCTTTTCTGAGCATAACACCTACATGGAAAGCCCCCTTCTTCTAAGCAGCTGGACAGAAGCAGTTACAATCTGGAATGGGGAAGGGACAGCAAGGGGAAGAGGTTTTTAAAAAGCAAATTCAGCACCAGAGAAAAATGAGGAAATGTTATAGTCAACTACGGGGAGCATTTCACTCATTACTTTGTAAATTACATGCACTGAGCTATTGTAATGGCAAAAATCTCAATTACTTGTGCACCAGCATAACAGTATCACTGTTGTCTCCCAGGGACCTGTCCCACATCGCACTTGTGCTATCTACTCAATTCTCAGAATATCAAAGTCTCATTACAGCACCAAAAACTGAACCAGGGTAACAGAGTCAGCTACACTGGGTGTTTGGTTGAACAAATTAAATTTAAAATAAAAATCAAAACTGACCGTGGCAGAAAGCATGAACTATAATGAGCATATGCGCAATATTCACTCATTATCACATTACAATACTGATCACACAAAACCAGAAATTCAACACCCTGCTTCTTCCTACCGCAGTTTATGTAAAGATCAGAGAGCTCCATTCCATAAGAGAAGCAATGATAAAAACAATGTTGACACAGCAGCAGGAAATTTGCCAAAATTCCATCCCAAGTGCTGAGACTCTTTCAGATAAGGTATTAATAGAAAGGGTTTCTGCCTTGACACACCTGGTAGTGACCTCCATGATGCCCCATTACCCCCATGATCTACTTACACCTAGTGCTGACCCCTTCCACAACACAGTAAAGCAGGTCTATGCAGCCCACAGCATGCGGAAGAGATGGTACACACGTGTCAAGGTGTAAGGAAAAGTTGTGAAAGACTTGGAAATGTAGTGGCTTACCCAGTTAGCTTATCCATCTAGGTTATCCCAGATGTAGCTTAACTAATTGCCCTAATGCAAGGAATGTGGGCAGGAGAAAATAAATATAGAGAAGTTGTTATCTGCCCATCGCCTCCAGCTCATGTCCCCTGCAACCCCCGTCTTTTAGCAAAGTTAGTTACAGTGGTTAATTTGCTGAAGGGGTTCAAACAGGATCAAGTTGGCCTGTCAGACCCCACTCCATAGGCTCACACAGAGAATTCAGGCCAGGGAGGAGACGGAGAAAAGGCACAGAGAGAGAACTGCATTTTATTCTTGCCCAGAATTCAGCAGGTTGTTTGTGGGTTGGCAATAGTCCAAGAACTTTTCTGGGGGAGTGGAAGCCCCTCTCCAACGCCCCCCTATCTCAAGTCCTTGGCATTCACTATTACTTAACACTGACCCAGACTGCAGGATGCCTTGCCCAACAGCTTTCTGTTGGGGATGGTTGCAGGCTGAGGTTCTGCTAACATGACCCGCAGAAAGCAGTTCTCACATGGAAAAAATGTCATCATGTTTCTTTACCAATACCACTACATTTTTAAAGCACTTAGTGTCTCGAAATTGTAGTAAGAGCTGATGATAGTCCTGTGAAAGAGATGCCATTAATTACACTATTTTCTACATACAAGAAGAAAGCGAAGCCTTGAAAGATTAACTATCATGCCCAAGGGCACATAGTTCCCAAGTGGCTGAACTGAGACTAAACCAAGATCTGCAAGGTCCCAACTAGTAGCTATTTTGCTTCTGAGTACAGCACATTTGTGATGAAGACCTCTAACCCAGCTAAATTCAGAATTCAACTTAGCTAAATGAGAGAAATAACATATAACAGCTTCATTTCAATAAAATTGAAGGTTACAAATATACCAGAAACAAACCATATCATCACTTACACCTGCTGTTTAAAGGGTTCTTTGAGATGACATGTATTTTACCGACATGGGTTCTAATGTCATCTAAATGCCATTATGATCAGTTCCCAAGAAATCAAAAAGGCAGTGAAAATAACATGGGTTTAGAGAGCTCAGTACTACATATGGTAAAAACTAATCAAAATTCTGACCTCAAACTTCTGGTGAACATTCATTTCAAAAGAAAACTCAATAATTATTTTTGCATGCTGTTTGTCTTTTTATATGCAAGTGAAAAAGGTGAAGCTTCAAGTATGATTTAATGGGTTAAGACTTCTTAACCTGAGATGACACAAACGTCTCATCTTGCCTGTTGAAAGAATCACATAGTTAACATCTTTAAAACATTCCAGATTGCAACAAAAATACAAAGGGGAAGGGGCAAAAGGTAAAAGGATAAGTGATGTAACTTAATAAAGACAACCGTATACTCCACTAATTAACAATTTGGGCCACCATGGTTTCCTCTTTGTTGAGCTCAATTTCCCTTTGCACTAGTAAAATCAACATCCCCTTGAGGCGGAAAAAATCGTCATACAGGGGTCTTATAGAAAAATAAGTTATTCATAGTTTGCTTTCTGCAGCTGTGGGCCTGCAGGATAATGATGTCAAAGTGAGACAGCACATGTTAATGAGCAGCATGTTCCTTACGAAACAGGCTTCTGTCCCCAAAACTCCGTCCATCCCACACATAGACAGTCACAAGGCATTAGTCTGCTTGGCCCCTAACTAAAGCCACTCAGAGGCCTCTACGACTGAGCCATGGATCTGGCAGCCTACACTTACAATGGAAGTGGCGATGTGAATTGCCCAGTTTCCTGCCAAGAGAATTCTCGTGTCTCTTGCATTCTGATCCAGGGGTCCCCCACTGTCCTTTTAAAAAATAAAAGTTATTTGGGCTTGTTTGGACTATTTTTCACTTGTCAGACTGTACTTGGCAACCAGACGGATGAATTCCACTGACCTGAGCTCACTTTGAACTTCTCTCATGTTTTCTTGATATTTTTGCCACACTCAGAATTTATACGCAGCTGCAGACAGGTGGAAACACAGGATCCATCGTCAAGTATAGACTCGAGAGATAAAGCAATATTGAAACTCTATCTGGAAACAGTACAGTGTTCAAATGCAGTAAGGGAAGCACACACTCTGGGGGAAAGAAGAACCCCGCCAAACTCCAGCCTTCCAAAACACCTCGTCTGAGCATGCCTAGGATATGTGATCACAAGACAGAAAAAGCTTACAAGAGAAAGAGGAAATCTGCCACTTGTGAAGTGCAAAAGCCCCACTCAATATCCTATTTTTAATCAGAAAACAGAAAAGCACAAGCATTACTGCCACAGGGAGCCAAGACCAAAAGAGATCCAAAAGAAAATCTGTTCTTGACTCCCAACATTCCAGACCTTATTAAGCACGTCATTCCAGACAAAGGAAACCACTGTCAGCCCTGCACAGGTGGACGCTGCCATGCCTTCTCTCAGGAGCTCAAGCCATTGAGCAAAAGGACAGACTCCAAGGACCCAAAAACAGCCATGATCTCAGACCCCCCAGAAGAGAGGAAAAAAACACTGTCCCAACCCTTAATGCACTACCACTTCTCATTATGAAAAATGACTATTACTGTGAATACACTTTCATGCCGCTTTGGGGGAGTATAAGCTGTAGTCTGATTCTAGTTTCTGAGAAATGATCACAAAATATAGGAAAAGAAGAGAAAAGTGCCGGGAAGGACCACCTGAGAAAGAATTAGAATACAAAGAACCTGTAATAAGGAACGCTGCTGGAGTCAGAAGGCAGTCTGCGAACTCTGAAAGAGACATGGACAAGAATAATACCCTCATCACTGGCTTTCAGTGTCACAACCAGAAACTGAGTGTCTATGTGGTGGAATGTGATCTAAAATGCAACCAAGTCTTTGGATTGCTAACAATTCCAAAGGTCAAATGCCGAAAGTATGCTGTATGTTCGTTTTCTTCTATATTTGGAATTCTTACCACATTGTTCCAATTTTTCCCATAGGGCACTGTAACTTCTAGAAGAGTTCACATAAGCTGCTACCCATATGTTAGCCACACTAAAGGAACTCTTCCCCCTCTAGTATATATTTATCATTATACAGGTAGTACAAGGAACATGCTTCAACTTAAACCAAGTGTTCCAACTGAATGCCTCCACCTGCTGCTTCTCCCACCCCCTGCCATTTAAAATCTTGGTTAAAAATTGCTTGGCACTGGAAGGGCCAGCAGTTCTCAAATGCTACTGTGCCTAATTATTACTGGGAGTGCTGATGAAGACACAGATGGGTAGGCCCTCGGCCTACACAGCCTGTATTAGGTAGGTCTGGAGCAGGTCATAAGGACACATATCTCACTGGCTCCTAGATGGTACTGACACTGCTGGCCTGACCCTGTGAGTAGCCAGGACCCAGCGAGGCCTGGATCCACGGGAAAGCCTTGTAGAGGGTGACAAGGACCAGATTTTCCACTGAAATCAGGAGTTCTAGTGCTCTCTGCTTTCAGAGTGCATGTGTGTACATGTATGTGTGTGATGTAGTAGGGTGAAGGGATACAGCATTTGAAACGTAATTCACACAAGATTGTTTGAAAAAAGAGGTAATCTGCTCATTGATAAGATTTTGAAAATCATTGACCCTAACTCACTGAAAAAGAGTTAGTTAGGTTCATTTTACTGAAAGAGAAAACAAGGCTGAGTGAAATGACATGTTCTATGCCACACAGTGCAAAACAGCAATGATTTAGACTCTTACAATTCCATTACGGTTTTAAAATGTTAAAAGTCATATATAAAAAAGACATCCTCACTCTCGGGGCAAGACCCAGGAACAAAATGAAGATCAGCAGTGTGAGCTGCACGCAGAACATTTTTATACATAAAAAAGTGTCTGGAGGCCGGGCACGGGGGCTCACGCCTGTAATCTCAGCACTTTGGGAGGCTGAAGTGGGCAGATCACCTGAGGTCAGAAGTTCAAGACCAGCCTGGCCAACATGGCAAAACCCCATCTCCACTAAAAATACAAAAATTGGTCTGGCATGGTGGCAAGTGGCTGTAATCCAGGAGAATCACTTTAACCTGGAAGGTGGAGGTTGCAGTGAGTTGAAATTGTGCCACTGCACTCCAGCCTGGGCGACAGAACTAGACTCTGTCTAAAAAAAAAAAAAAAAACAAAAGTTTGGAAATTGTGACTTTGTACTCTTGATGTCCTCTCCCTCCACCATCTACCCTTACACAAATACATACACACATTACTGGGACTACTTAGGTCATTTAATATTAGACAGTGGAGCCTCATCAAAGCTTCTGTTTTTTACTCTAAATTCACATCATTCTTTCTGAAACAATACTAGCAGTAACCTAACTCCTTTCTGAGGATGTATGGCAAAGAGGCTGTAACTGGCTGCAAATTGAGAAATTTCAGTTAGAAAACTGGATCCTGACTCACTGTATCCCACTCAATAACTTCCTTAAAATATTGTATACTTTGGTTTCTATCGAGAATCAAATGGAAGAAAGGAAGTTTCCCTCTTACTCAATGAAGAGCAAGAGAAACGTTTTTAGCTTCTGCAGTGAACAGGCAATGTGACTATTTTAACTGGGTTTGGCCACAGAACAGGCTCAAGGCCCAGCTCTTGCATAATGTTCTGTACACAAGAACAAATTTTTCCACTCCTGTCCTTGAACATCTGTGGACTTGATGCCAAAGCACTGTTCTAAAATCAAATGCTGGAGAAGAGGGAGAAAAGTAAGGCAAAAACTCTTGAACTATTTTACCCTAACTTATCTGCCATCATCATACGTTGGAGAGACAGGCAGGCTTCATAGAGGAGGTGATAACTGAGCTGGCTCTTCAAAGACTGACTTGGAGTTTGCTAGGCAGAGGAACTGAAAGGACAGGCCAAGAAAGAAGAATGAGGCATATTCACAAAAGGGGCAGAACACAGTGTGTCTGGTGGGGAAATCGGAAGGGCCACGAGAGGTGAGTATGGGTCATATCACGCAGTTTCAGCTTTATTCTCTAGATAGTGGGAAGCACCCACAGAGGTTCTCAAGGAGGTAATTCTATTTAACCGCAGCCACAAAAGAGGATGGGCTGGAGCGGAAAATGAATAATCACACGTCCTAAAAATTAGGGGGCCCTTCTGGGAGGTCTCTTAAGGTTCAGAGGGAGTGAGAGAATCATAAGAAACATATGAGAACTAGGGATCGTGAGAAAGGAAGCACCAAGAGGCTATGCACCAGAGTTGTCTCATCCAGAGCTGTAAGTGCCCTAGGAGGAGGTGAAGCTGGGGTGAGACCTGGCACCAATTCCACCAGAGAGGGCCCCAGGGTATCAGGTGCATTTCTAGTCAGTGGCAACCTTTCTTAAAAGAGCCTGGAAGTGGCCGGGCGCGGTAGCTCATGCCTGTACTCCTAGCACTTTGGGAGGCCGAGGCAGGTGGATCACCTGAGGTCAGGAGTTCGGGACCAGCCTGTCCAACATGGTAAAACCCCATCTCTACTAAAAATACAAAAATTAGCTGGGTGTGGTGGTGTTCCTGTAATCCCAGCTACTCGGGAGGCTGAGGCAGGAGAATCGCTTGAACCCGGGGAGCGGAGGTTGCAGTGAGCTGAGATCACGCCATTGTACTCCAGCCCGGGCAACAAGAGCAAAACTCCGTCTTTAAAAAAAAAAAAAAGCCTGGAAGCAACTTTCAGAGATAGTGGTCCAGGAATGCAGGGTTTAGCTTTCAAAATGTAAGGTGGGTTTAAGCAAAGGAAGCCACTTCTGGCTTACAGAAGAAGAAATGTAGGGGGCTACGGTGAGGGGAACGGAGCATGAAGGAAGGGGAAAGGCCGCCAGATGGAGAGTAGAGATGCCTATTTTGAGGGGCAGCTATCTCAGATGAGAGGTGATCTTATAATCACAGGAGTCCCGAAGATGAGAGGGACAAGAATCCTCAAGTCATAAGGGTTACCATTACATTAAAATGTTAAGAATTGAGCAAGGGTATTTTTAATATTTAATAATGGAAGTGAAAATGCCCATTTTACCAAAGTGAATATGGAGATTCAGGGAAAACTAAAAGGAAATAGTTAAGCAGCAAAGCCACATTCTAAGCCAATTACTATATGTCTAATACCAAAGCCCCAGCTGTTCTCAGCTCACACCACACCATTAGCGCCAAGGGACCGCAAGAAGACACAGGCCCCATATTTCCCAGAGTGTACTGTGGGACTCTGTCATGCTGGTTTTCCTGAAGGTAATAGGAAATGAAAGGGGAGGCTGGCCACAGAGCAGTTTCCTTGAGCAATGCAACAATTTGTTCCAGGAAAAGGAAATGGTACAATAGCTTCGTGTGTTCAAAAAGAAGGCTTGCTCTGGAAAACAAGGCAATTAAGAAAACAGGACTCACTTAACAATATTTACTGAGTACCTACTATGTGTCAGGTATAGTACTAGAAGGAGGGAGAGAATGATGAATCAAACAGATAAAGTCCCTGTGTACAACTTCATGAGCCATCCTCACTATTATGACAGTATGATAATTTTCTATCTTGGCTGATTACACATTATCCACAATGGAGGTTTGATTTAAAATAAAAACCACACATGAAGTCAACACTGGTGTGGAGACTGTGATTTAGTGGGTCTAAATGGGGTCCATGGATCTCTATTAGTTTTAAAGTTTCCGAAGCACAGCTAACTTAGAGACCCAGGCCTCAAGAGAGAAATTATTGTATCCCCCATCTTTCTAATACATCTATTTATATTAACATAAGTTGTTTGCTTCTTTTACATGGTACTTAATTTTATCACAGGATCAGGAACAAATTTAAAGTTCGTCTTTTTTTAAAGATTTGTTTTTCGCAAGTGGTAAAAAGGTAAAATATTCAAGTAGATTCCCTCAAAAGCAAATAAAGTAAAAAGAAGGAGGCCAGGCGCAGTGGCTCGTGCCTGCAATCCCAGCACTTTGGGAGGCCAAGGCGCGTGGATCACAAGGTCAGGAGTTCGAGACCAGCCTGACCAACATGGTAAAACCCCGTTTCTACTAAAAATACAAAAATTAGCTGGGCATGGTGGCACGCACCTGTAATCCCAGCTTCTCGGGAGGCTGAGGCAGGAGAATCACTTGAACCTGGGAGGCGGAGGTTGCAGTGAGCCAAAATTGTGCCACTGCACTCCACCTGGGCAACAGAGCAAGACTCTGTCTCCAAAAAAGCGAAAGAGGCCGAGGTGGGCAGATCACTGGAGGTCCAGCCTGGCAAAACCCAATCTCTATTAAAAATACAAAAATTAGCCAGGTGTGGTGGTGTGTGCCTGCAGTCCCAGATACTCAGGAGGCTGAGGCAGGAGAATGGCTTGAACTCAGGAGGCAGAGGTTGCAGTGAGCCGAGATGGTGCCACTGCACTCCAGCCTGCACAATAGGGTGAGACTTCATCTCAAAACAAAAAAAAAAAGTAAAAAGATTTATCTCTTCTGGCCATGAGGACAATTTAACCTAAGTAAAACATTAAAAAAAAAACAAAACACACACAATCCCATGTCATGGTTAAATATATATTCTATTTTTGTGCAAACCACATATGAACCTATTAGGTTTATCATACTAAGTATAGTTTTAGATTAATCAGGTGGCGCTGTGAATTTAAGAATCAGTTAAGAAGTCTGTTTCTGGGACACAGATGTAGACGTCATCTGCGTAAACTCCAGCAGGAGATACACTGGAAGGATGAGAAAGTAGGGAAAAGCCTTTTGGGATCCTTTGAGCCAACAACCACATTTTGAGGCAAACACAACTGAAACAGTGTGGAACCCATGAATAAGAAGTGCTTTATTCTTTGTCTACTCTACATGATTCACATTTGCCTTTTCACTTTGACAACCAAGAGGCTCAAAACGACGTATATGGCCCACATCAAGCAACTCTATGGGAACCCTGCCTTCATCTTAATATTTTCCTTCCCTTATCATCTTTCAGCTCCTTAATGCTTACATTTATTTTATCTGTGTCTGTTATATGTGTCTATGTCACTAGCCTTAAATCAGTTCTGGTGCAAGGCAAGGTGAAAATTATTAAAGAATGAGTCAAGTAATCACAGTACTTACAACTTCATAAGCTCTCTGGACAACTTATATATTCTCTCTCACTTTTCTTTTGGATGAAAATTCTCTTTAGGAAAATCTATTTCTAATTATTTGGTATAAATTCTTGTACAGTCATGGTTAAATTGTAACACTGCTAAGCAACTAATTTCAAATTTAGAAATTACAGTATCATTTGACTAAAAATTACTTTATATGAGACCCAGCATCTTCCCTTACGAGTTGTGTAAAACCCTCTTGACTCTTTGGTTTCTTTTGTATGATACCTATTTATGTTTTGTTTAAGCATTAGAAGAATAACGTGATAATTGCATAGAGTTTGGAAAATAGAGAAAAGAATAAAGAATTAAAAGAACACATGATCGATTCACATTTCATTGTATCTTACTATTCCTCTCTCTCATGCTGCCCAAATATTGCACTGTATCTTACTCTTCAGTAAGAAATCCATAAATTCAATGAGTGTTATGATCAGTGAGTATTATAATCAGATTCTTTACTGTATCTCAGCCAGGTAGAAATGGGGAGTGTGTCTGTGAGAATGTGATTGTGAATGAAAAAGGGAATCTACTTGAATAATTTATCCTATATTTAAAAGCTGTTCATGTCTTTGTTTTCCAGTCATTTGTATCTGTAAACTCACCTACCTTATCAAAATGTTACCTTTTTTGCTTCATTAAGTCATTCTTCCCTATGCCTATATAGCAAGCCACTAGTTTTCCTTAATGTGGCATCAAAATAGGTTCTCTCTAAACTACCCCCAAAACTTCATTTAAACACATAAACCTTCCTCCAAATCACGGTGTAATTATTTTGAGATTTAAACTAGCTTATACTTTCAGAAAAATTATCTGTGGATTTCTTCCACATCTGTCTATTCAGAGTGGAACAACAGAAGTAGGCTAACGTGAAAAGATTTTCAAATACTTGTTACTAAATAGAAAGCTGCATGGCATATGTGACCAAAACATAGTATTTCTGCCATGAACTATTAATAAAAAACAATGCAATCTTCTTTTTTTACTAAGAAATAGATCAAAGAAGGTCTACTCCAATATTCTTAGCAGAACAACCAACCACCAGGAAATAATACTCTCATGTAAAAGATGTGCAAACATCATTTGAGATGTCTCCGTCCTGAACATTCACTCCTTATGGCAAACATCTTGAGCATTACCTTGCAAGTCTGAATCATTCGACTTCGGGCTGCTCTCTTGCTCGCCGCTCTGTTTTCTTAATTCCGGGACCGCCGCCGCTGCCGCCTCCGCCACTTCCACCGCTGTGGCCCTTCCCGTAGCCATTGTATACTGTTGTGCAGCTGCTTTTGTAGATAGAAGAAGGAGGGCTGTTGAGGCGGTTCTGGCGATCGATCTGGCGGTCTTTCAGTTTTTTGTGCGGAGGCTTGCTGTACTGGTCTTCCCGGGTAATGTAGCTTGACATTCCATACAGTGGTATAATTTCTAAAATGGGTGATGATGACAAACCCAAGCTCAGTTTACATTTTCAAGAATAAATTATTAAATGGTCAAATGATCTGACTCCTGAAGAAATATAAAGTATAAAATAAGTCTAAAGTATTACTAAACAGAGAATAATACATATTTTTTTAAGAAAATGCCATATACATGACATACATTTAAAGCATTCTTATTTGTTTCTAACCAATTAAGGAATAATCAATCATTAAAAACTAAACTGTGTGTTCAGAAATTTTCCCACGTTGTGGAGAATACTAAAGATAAGGCTGTTATCCCCCAAAGAGTTCATATTCTAGTTGAATTTATAACTAAGTTTGATTTTCACCTTTTGATATGTTTTCAGTAGTTGCAATACATGAAAAAGTTAGGACGAATAAAATACCCCCTTTAAACATGTACTCAAAATCGAGCACTTTAAAAGTCTACTTATTCCTGTAGACAGAATAGTATTTCTATTGAAAAGTATACTGCCATCAAAGTATAAGTTATTTGTGGCACACAAAAGAGCCAACATTTGAACAAATTTAACTAAGATAACGAGATGACACATTTCCATTTAAAATAATCAAAGCTCACAGAATCAGAGGAAACGTTCAAGAAGGAAGTGTAAAGATAAAGAAAAGCCATCTCTGAAATCCGGTGCCAAACATAATAAAGCTGTGATCTCAAACTTCTCTTTTGGAGTAATAGAAGGCAAGACAAAAGTAGAATGCCACCCTGACATTACTATGCACATTTTAAAGTGGCTCAAAAGAAAACAGAAGCCTGCAAACAATCTTATGCTCTCGAGAAGAAAACTTTATGTTAAATTTAAATTTTAAAATCAGTTCAAAATTATTTTTAGGAATCAGTAAAAATAACAATGCATAATATAAAGACTGAGTCCTTACCTCTCTATAAAAAAAAAGGGTCACCTCAACTATGGAGTGACCATATAAATTACCATCCAAATATGAACACTTCTGAGAGTGAAAAGAGAGGGCTCTCAGTAATTTCTTCAAGACAAGAGACCTAAACTAGGTCTGTCCCAGGCACAACAGATATGTATGGTCACCCTACATAATTGAACAAAACTGCTGTTTCAATTATTCAATGGTAAAGCGCCACTGTTTCTCACCGTTAACATAGCTAACGGAAGATTCGTTTTTTAACAACTCTTGTTAAAAAACAAATCTTCATGAGAGAACCAGTTTGTACTAGAGAATGTGTCAAAACAAATACAATCCTATTCAGAGAGTATATATCCCAATAATCAATGTCAAAATATACCAGAAAGATAGTAAATGTTCTAAACGCCACGATGCACTACACATGAGATATAACATATTCACCATGGGCACTGATAATCTTTTCAAACATGTTGAAAATTTTTTAAACTCTTGTGGTTTAGAAATTAAGAAAATTAACATTTAAATTGCTTTTAGGTATGTACACTAAGAACTAAGGTAAGAAAATATATAAATGGCTTATTTATAAAGGGAAGGGATTTTGTTTTCTTTCTTTAATTTGAAATCAATGAAGCCATTTTTATTTGTATATATTGTTCCATGTTATTTTAATGGAGTTAGACCCAAATATACCATAAAATGAGGAGACTACAATTTTGCTTAACTCTAATAACGATTTAAATTATACTGTTGTCCTGCCTAAAACTGCAAAGGACAGCATTTACAAAACAGTGACTATGTGCATCCTACTAACAGACTGCTGAAATAAGGCAGGTCAGACATACACCAGCAAGCAATGAGTCAGTCATCAAGCCTTTCATGTCATCAGAGCTCAGATCCAGCCAGAAAACTCTGAGAAACACTCAATCATGTAATGCAGGTTGTGTCAAAGCACTGAATACATTTTTTTTAAAAAATTGCCGCTAACTGAATTTTTTCAGTTTTTATCCAAATGTTCTCATAGTGTATGCCCACTACTTGACGTTTTCTTGGTGTTACGTCACATGGAAAAAGATCAAATTAATAGGAAGTTATTGATGCTGCTATGAAATCAAAGTACTGATTTCACGTTTTGCTATCATCTCCTTATACTCCAAATTATGCCAAATTTCTCTGAATACTAAAAAACAAATAAACAAAACTCACATACAGTCAAATTCTATCCCTAAGTTACAACAACATATTTCACTTAAAATACCATGTCAAAAAAGTTTTTTCTGTGAATAAAAATAATTATAATGTGAGATGAACAGGGAAAAATTACACACACACACACACACATATATAATTATTAAAAGAAAGGTGATAACTTGCTCAAAAATTCTATGGTATAACAGGCATTTCTTCTACAATTTATCTACACCAACATAATAAATGTCTGAAGCAGTAAAATGCTTCTATTCATTGTCAGACTCAGAAGAAAATCACTTTGCAAAGTCCTGAAGGTTAAAGTCTAATTTTACCCTCACTTATCTGGTTTCTTAGTATCCATTTTGATAGAGAAAGCCTTCAGACTAAACCAACAACAAGGTCAAAACTTTAAAAAGACATAATGGGCCGGGCGCGGTGGCTCACGCCTGTAATCCCAGCACTTTGGGAGGCCGAGGCGGGCGGATCACGAGGTCAAGAGATCGAGACCATCCTGGTCAACATGGTGAAACCCCGTCTCTACTAAAAAAATACAAAAAAATTAGCTGGGCGTGGTGGCACGCGCCTGTAGTCCCAGCTACTCGGGAGGCTGAGGCAGGAGAATTGCTTGAACCCGGGCGGCGGAGGTTGCAGTGAGCCGAGGTCGCGCCACTGCACTCCAGCCTGGCGCCTGGTGACAGAGTGAGACTCTGTCTCAAAAAAAAAAAAAAAAAAAAAAGACATAATGTTGGTAGCTCTGAGGCTGTTTTCACGTCCAGGTAAGTATTTGCTTAACAACCAGTGAAACTGTGGCTGCGCTAATGGCTGGTCTTAAACTAAAAGCAGGTTCAGGAAGACCACATCAACAGCCAGGGGGATTTTTTAGTTCTGCCAACATCACAACACAGAGCCTTTTAGGAAACCCAAAGGTTGCTGAGACTTCACAATCTTCAAACACTGGAAATGGGACACAAAACACTTTTAAATTTCCCTTTAACTAGTAGACCATATGGAAGCCAAAGACATGATGGGCCACAGGTGTGCATCAGGCCACTCTCACATAAAAACGTGCTTTCAGGACATGGGAACGATGTCACACGGCCACTTTTCTAAAAGTCCTTGATCTTGTGAGGTGGGGGTTGGGGCCGAATTTGGGAAAACTGAAAGAAAGAAAAGAACTAAACCCACAAAGTCATTTTTGCAAGGCACCATTCAGGACAGAGGAAGCAAGCAATTCCTTGTGAGTTTTACAAACCAGCTAGATCCTTTTCTACTACACATATTTCACAAGAAACAAAGGGCTACCTTGAACTACTGAAATGCCATAACCAGTTTCAACAGCTCCTGACGCCGACACAAATCTACTCACCTTGCTCACCATATATTGTGTGGGGAAGATGATGCTGGGGGAAAAAACTGAGGCGGCATATCTCCAGGTCCGGTAACAGGTGGGTAGTAAGCCGTGTGTGAATTATGAATAAAATGTGGATGATGAGTCAGATAGGGAGGGAGATGATGGGTTGGAGACATGGCTGAGGGGTAGCTTGGGGGGATAACACTCAGGAGACTGGGGTGTGACCACCACCCGGCGGACGCCAGTACTGTCTTCAATCACCTAAAGAAAAACACAAAAGGAAAGAACGCAGTACACATTAGCAGCCGATGAATATAGAGAGAAATAGTAACTTCCACTTTAATTTTACTTTTCTCTTCCACCATAGAAAAAAGCAAATGCATGTTATATTCTGGTTCTCTGGTCCTACTAGTTAAATGAGTTCTAGAAGTAATACCATATGACTATTAAGACTTACAAAAACAAATTATTCATTCACACCTGATTCTGATCCCATGTTAAGTTTCTGGAGAGACCACTAGTTGATAATAAATCTTGGTTTTGTCTTAAAATTTTCACTGGCTTCATCCAACACAAGTGAATTTAATGTGTGCTTAAACTGATTTTAGGAGTGACTTTTGAGCTTAACTATCAGTTCAGGGGTTTTCCAGAAAGATGCTTTCTGTGCCACATGAGTACTTTTCCAGGGCTGGGCTTCTAAATACACCTGACAACATTCTGCCCCATTCCCATTTTCTTTTTCTTTCTTTTTTTTTTTTTTTAGACAGAGTCTCGCTCCGTCGCCAGGCTGGAGTGCAGTGGTGCGATCTTGGCTCACTGCAACCTCCGCCTCCTGGGTTCAAGCAATTCTCCTGCCTCAGCCTCCTGAACAGCTGGGACTATAGGCGCATGCCACCATGCCCAGCTAATTTTTGTATTTTTAGTAGTGACGGGGTTTCACCATGTTGGCCAGGATGGTCTCGATCTCTTGACCTCGTGATCCACCCGCCTCAGCCTCCCAAAGTGCTGGGATTACAGGCTTGAGCCACTGCACCCGGCCCCCATTTCCACTTTCATATGCACAGTTCCATCATCACCAGGGCCACAGGAAACAAAGGGAACATTAACGTCAGAAGCCATAAATGTGCCCTAAAAGATTATTTAATCTGGGACTGAGGGACATGGATGAAATGAGGGATTCTGACGAAAGAAGAACTTGAGTAACCCAAATCAGTATGGCTACCTTTGCTCCCCAGGTGTCCTGATGATGGATGCTGGGAAAGAAGATGCTTAGAAAAGCAACCTGTTATGAGTAAAGCAAGCCAATCAATACTCTACCCATTCTTTCTCCAATTATTTGTTCCCTCTATTATTTTTTTTAGAGATGGGATTTTGTTGTGTTGCCCAGGCCGAAGCGCAGTGGCTACGCACAGGTGTCATCCATCAGGTACTACATCCTTGAACTGGCCTCAAGTCATCTTCCTGCCTCAGCCTCCAAAGTAGCTGGGACTGTTACAGGCATGTGCCACCGTGCCCAGCTTCTCTGAATGTTTTTAAATTCATCCAAGAAAAGCAACGAAGGCAGCACAATGCCAATATTTACTGCCTTTGTGGCCAGCATCATGCTACCAGCTCCTATGAGCCAACAATGTTGGTGAGACACAATGAAAGAAATAACTAACACAACAGATACCATGATCAAAAGGTAAAGCTGTAGGGTATAGAGAATGAGAACACGAGATGGGAGAATCAGGAAAGGCTTCAGGGTCCTCAAAGAATTGGCAGGGCTTAGACGCCTGAGAGATGGCCTCTGGGTCAGGGCCCTGAAGGGAAGGGGACATGGAGTAAACTTGACAGCCAGAGCCAGGCCGCCAAGGAGCCATGCCAGCTGATCTAATCAAATGTGTGAGACAATCAGGCACACACTGACAGGAAGGTTTTTTAAAAAAAAAAAAAAAAAAAAAAACCCACAAAACTGACCTTCTATATTGAAATGGATTTCTCATTATACCTCAGAAGGTTGATTACAGGTCAAACTAAAATGACTTTATCATGTCTAAAACATCCTAACAACAACAAAAAACTATACTTAGCTTCATGTTTTCAAAGCAGTACTTAAGCCAGATTGGCAAGTCTACCAATGTTTAAGTTATACTTTAGTGTACAAAACATGTTTAGTTTGAATTAATAGCCATTAATTCTTACGTTAAAAAAAAACAAAAATCTTGGCCGGGCGCAGTGGCTCATGCCTGTAATCCCAGCACTTTGGGAAGCCGAGGCGGGTGGATCACGAGGTCAGGAGATCAAGACCATCCAGGCCAATGTGGTGAAACCCCATCTCTACTAAAAATACAAAAAAATTAGCTGGGCGTGGTGGTGCATGCCTGTAGTCCCAGCTACTCGGGAGGCCGAGGCAAGAGAATCGCTTGAACCCGGGAGGCGGAGATTGCAGTGAGCCGAGATGGCGCCACTGCACTACAGCCTGGGCGACAGTGTGAGACTCCATCTCTAACAAAAAACACACAAAAATCTTCACATTCATTAATAAATCAAAATAAATGTTTCTACTGTGTTAATAGTTCATTAATAAAACAATATTACATATTTAAAATTAAGATTCCTAATCGGATGCCTAGGACAAAGCTTTTCATGTGATCTTTAATAAATCTAATCTCTTCTGGGCCTTGACAAGCTAATCACACTAACCCCGTTTATGAATGCACAGAAGCTAATTTACAAGCGTATGTGAAGTGGGTACTTAAACCATGACACTGGAAATTCTCATGCATATATTGATAATTAGCATCAAAGCTTCATCTATTTTGTCTAAAATGTAGACCTGTCTGCGGTTTGGTAGCACACGTTGTACAATGTTAGTATAAACATGTGATGAATTTTTCCTACCATCTGACACAAACATGCATTATCCTCTACTAGCTATTAAGAAAAAAGCAAGGCATATTCCCGATGTTTCTCTTTCATGGAACCTTCATTCAATCCTGGAAGAACCATAGAAGTATTTGTTTTTGGCTGGGCACGGTGGCTCACGCCTGTAATCCCAGCACTTTGGGAGGCCGAGGTGGGCGGATCATGAGGTCAAGAGATCAAGACCATCCTGGCCAACATGGTGAAACCCCATCTCTACTAAAAATAGAAAAATTAGCTGGGCATGGTGGCGTGCACCTGTAGTCCCAGCTACTCGGGAGGCTGAGGCAGGAGATTTGCTTGAACCCGGGAGGCAGAGGTTGCAGTGAGCCGAGATCCCGCCACTGCACTCCAGCCTGGCGCCTGGCGACAGAACAAGACTCTGTCTCAAAAAAGAAAAAAAAAAAAAAGCATTTGTTTTCTAGAGGTTTACAATCTTTATTCTTTAATTCAGTGTAAATCTTCCAATAGTCACCTAGCAACTTGGACAAGTGATCACGCAGAACAAGAAAAGGGAATCTCACTATTAGGAACTTAAGAGGAACTCTTTGGACTTTTAAACAAGAATATTTATAATGAAAAGAATTTAATTTTATCATTTTATCATATAATTTTGGACCTGTTAACAAAATGGTTTTTTTAAAAAGTTTATCGAAAAGCATTAACTTTCTGAAGTTTTTTTTGAAGTAGCTTTTTGAAGCCACAAATTGCCTGCACGTATAAAAATTGCTTGACACTTTCATTATTCTGTGGGATTTGTAAAAGGTTTTTATTTACATGTACATGCATAATGAAACCCTTTTAGAAACCTCTTCTGACAAACCCAAGCCTGTCTTATCATTAAAAAGATTTGTTTTCAAAAAGTGAAATATTGGCCACGTATCATGGCTCACACCTGTAATCCAAGCACTTTGGGAGGCCGAGGCAGGTGGGAAGCCAAGGCAGGTGGATTACCTGAGGTCTGGAGCTCGAGACCAGTCCGGCCAACATGGTAAACCCCATCTCTACTAAAAAAATACAAACAAAATTAGCTGGGTATGGTGGTGTGCACCTGTAATCCCCGCTATTCGGGAGGCTGAGGCAGGGGAATTGCTTGAACCTGGGAGGCAGAGGTTGCAGTGAGCCAAGATCGCACCACTGCACTCTAGCCTGGGCGACAGAGCAAGTCACCATCTAAAAAAAAAAAAAAAAAAAAAAAATTGAAATATTAATTCTAAAATAGTAGAAATATAAAAAAATATGTGCTGAACATTTTCACCATTTTTCTGTAACATAAATCACAACATATTTTAGTTATCCAATTCAGTTTTGATCTACATCTAAGGCAATTATGCCTAAGTTCCCCCCCAAAATAAGAAAGTCTGAGGAGCAATAACAACACACAAAATAATTGGCAACTAAGGAAGCGGTGGCAGTAACATTCTTTAATAAAGATGGTTCATAAATAAATATATTACTGTAGTCAAATTTAGACGTCAGACAGAATTCAGTCCAAAACACCTGAGGCAAAAAAATATGCCTTCAGTCTTTGTAGACTATGGAAAAGGACAAATTCATTTCCTTTAGGGGGCAGGAAATTGTGACAATGTGCAGAGGCAGACGAATCACCTGTATTCAATTCAACCATTATTTCCTGACACATACTATGCGCTAAGGACTAGATATTCAAAGATGAGAAAAAATAAGTGCTCAATGGTAAGACTCATCCACACAGCCTAAGAATATAAAGAGAAAAGTTAGACTAAGTCCTAGTAAGTGCTGTTACAGAAAGCAGAAGTAGGGTGATTTCAGAAATCAGAGTAAGTATTCTTCATTTAAATTTTTTCCAGCTCTATGACTCACTTATGTATCCTCTCCAGGGAAGCACAGAACCTTGGAAATGATCATTATGCCGGGTTCTCATAGTGCCACCTATCATGGGCTGACTTATGTGTCCCCAATTCCTATGCTGACATTCTGATGCTCACTACTTCAGAATCTGACTGTATTTGGAGACAGGGCCTATTAATTAGATAATTATGGTAAAATGAGGTCATATAGGTAGACTGTAATCCAAGAGTATCTATATAAGAGGGGATTTATAACACAGACATGCACAAAGGGAGCACCATGTAAAGAAACCAAAGGAAGATGGCTGATATGGTTTGACTGTGTCCCCCACTTAAATCTCACCCTAATTTCCCACGTTGTCGGAGGGATCAGGTGGGGAGGTAACTGAATCATGAGGGCTGGTCTTCCCCATGCTGTTCTCATGAAAGTGAGTAAGTCTCACAAGATTTGATAGTTTTAAAAACAGGACTCTCCCCGTACAACCTCTCTTTTGTTTCGCCTGCTGCCATCCACGTAAGATGTGACCTGTTCCTCCTTGCCTTCTACAGTGATTGTGAGGCTTCCTCAGACACATGGAACTGTAAGTCCAATTAAACCCCTTTCCTTTGTAAATTTCCCAGTCTTGGGTATATCTTTATTAGCAGCATGAAAACAGACTAATAATACAGTAAATTGGTAGCAGAAGAGTGGGGTGTTGTTGAAAAGATACCTGAAAATGTAGAAGCAACTTTGGAACTGGGTAACAGGCAAAGGTTGGAACAATTTGCAGGGCTCAGAAGAAGGCAGGAAAATGTGGGGGAAGTCTGGAACTCCCTAAGACTTGAATGGCTTTGATCAAAATGCTGATACTGCTGTGAACAATAAGGCCCAGGCTGAGATGGTCTCAGACAGAGATGAGGAACTTGTTGGGAACTGAAGCAAAGGTGGTTTCTCTTATGTTTTAGAAAAGGGACTGGCAACATTTTGTCCCTGCCCTAGAGATTTGTGGAACTTTGAACCTGAAAGAGATGACTTAGGGTATCTGGCAGAAGAAATCTCTAAACAGCAGAGCATTCAAGAGGTGACATGGGTGTTGTTAAAGGATTCAAGTTTTATAAGGGAAACAAAGCACAAAAGTTTGGAAAATTTGCAGCCTGACAATGCGATAGAAAAGAAAATCCCATTTTCAGAGGAGAAATTCAAGCCTGCTGCAGAAATTTGCATAAATAATGAGGAACTGAATATTAATCCCCAAGACAATGGGGACAATGTCTCCAGGGCATATCAGAGGTCTTCATGGCAGCCCCCTCCCATCACAGGCCTGGAGGCCTAGGAAGATAAAATGGTTTCTTGGGCCAGGCGCAGGGTCCCTGTGCTGAGTGCAGTCTAGGGACTTGGCGCCCTGCATCCCAGACACTCAAGTCATGACTGAAAGGGGCCAAGGTATAGCTCGGGCTGTGGCTTCAGAGGGTGCAAGTCCCAAGCTACGGTAGCTTCCATGTGGTGTTGAGCCTGTGGGTACACAGAGGTCAACAATTGAAGTTCAGGAACCTCCACCTAGATTTCAGAGGATGTATGGAAATACCTGGATGTCCATGCAGAAGTTTGCTGCAGGGATGGGGCTCTCATTAAGAATCTCTGCTAGGGCAGTGTGGGAGGGAAATGTGGGGTAGGACCCCCACACAGAGTCCCTACTGGGGCACTGCCTAGTAGAGCTGTGAGAAGAGGGCTACCATCCTCCAGACCGCAGAATGGTAGATCCACCAACAGCTTACACCACATGCCTGGAAAAGCTGCAAACACTCAACACCAGCCCATGAAAGCAACCAGGAAGGAGGCTGTACCCTGCAAAGCCACAGAGGTAGAGCTGCCCAAGACTATGAGAACCCACTTCTTGCATCAGTATGACCTGGATGTGAGACACAGAGTCAAAGGAGACCGTCTTGGAGCTTTAAGATTTGACTGCCCCACTGGATTTTGGACTTGCATGGGGCCGGTAGCCCTTTTGTTTGGGGCAATTTCTCCCATTTTGAATGGCTATAGTTACCCAATGCCTGTACCCGCATTGTATCTAGGAAGTAACTAACTTGCTTTTAATTTTATAGGCTCATCGGCAGACAGTTGGAAGGGACTTGTCTCAGATCAGACTCTGGACTTCTGAGTTAATGCTGAAATGAGTTAAGACTTTGGGGAGCTGTCAGGAAGGCATGATTGTTTTTGTAATGTGAGGACATTTGGGAGGTTTGGGAGGGGTCAGGGACATAATGATATGGTTTGGCTGTGTCCCCACCCAAATCTCATCTTGAATTCCCACATGCTGTGGCAGGGACCCAGTGGGAGGTAACTAAATCATGGGGCGAGGTCTTTCCCATGCTGTTCTCGTGACAGTGAATAAGTCTCATGGAATCTAATGGTCTTGAAAAACAGCAGTCTCCTTGCACAAGCTCCTGTTGTTTTTTTTTTGGCCTGCTGTTATCCACGTAAGATGTGACTTGCTCTTCCTTGCCTTCTGCCATGATTGTGAGGTTTCCCCAGCCATGTGGCACTGTAAGTCTAATTAAACCTTTTTCCTATGTAAATTGCCCAGTCTTGTGAATGTCTTCATCAGCAGCTTGAAATCAGACAAACACAATGTCCATCTACAAGCCAAGGAGAGAAGCCTTAGAAGAGACCAGGTAATCCTGCTGACACCTTGATCTTGGACTTCCACCCTCTAAAATTGTAAGAAAATAAATCTCTCTTGTGTAAACTACCCAGTCTGTGGTACTCTGTTATGGTAGCCCTACTAATACACCCCCTCAGAACACAAAGCTCAATCCAGCACTTTCTTCTACCTTAAGTTCTACAAGCCTTGTCTGATTTAAAAACAAGCAAACAAAAACCCTTTTTAAAAAAAGTGAAGCATTTAGCCTCTGTGAACAAACACCAAGCCATCTTGCTCAGGCTAATGAAGACATCTGGCCTGATGGCAAACAGCAGCCAGACTGATTCTTTATCATGTGTGTTTTATCCGGCTTAGTACATGTTTATGGAAAATCTTCTATGTGCCTAGTGTTCTTGCTATCCTGTGACCTAGAAACAGGCATAAGTGGCTAGAGAGTAAGGCAGAAAGTATGCAACAGAGAGAATATTTGTCTTGTACTAGTGTTCTTATAAATATGACCAAGAGAACCATTAAAACAAAATGAAATTGCCTGGGGATAACAGCAAGGTGGAGAGTTGATGGGAGCAGCACAGGATGGGAGATGGAAAAGGACATCAGGCAGTGCCCGTGGTCTATCAGCTGCTTGATATGGGTCATCTCATTCAACTTCACTAACACTTGAGAATTAGGTATCAGCATCCCTGCTTTACCTGAAGAAAACCAAGGCACAGCATGATTCAATTGTGCAACTAGTATGCTGCAGAATCAAGATTTTTCATTCTGGTGTGTACGTCAAAGTTTTTATTATGTAGAAAATTATACAGAAGTTGTACATTGAGAAGTAAATATGTCAACAATTAACTGTTGAGAAACAGGATACCTGAGTGATTAAGAGATGTGAAAAGAATTCAAGATACAACTAATACTTATTGAATACTGCTATGCTTTAATACCCTCTACCAGAAAGGAGTCAGGTAGAGTTAAGTTTCTAGAACAGTACCTGATACATAATATAGCAAAATCTTACTCATCAATTACTACTATTAATGTTACCACCTCACTAAATCCTCCCAACAATCCTATGAGGCACATACAGTTACAGTGATCTTCATTTTAAATAAAAAGAATGATTCTTAGGGAAATGGAAATAATACACCCAAGGACACAGAACTGGGTAAGGAGAATCAATTTTGTGTATAAGACAAAAATGGAGCTCCTAAAAACATTTATTTTTTTTTTTGAGGCTTTTTTTACAATTTGGTCTTAGCTAACAGAAAAGGTGGTTCCTCTACTAAACTGAAATGCCTCAAAGGAATTTTAATAAATTCCTCAGTTCCTGAAACTCTTTCCTTCTACTCTTGCTGAGCTACAAGCTACAAGAATCAAAAGGGAAGCTTAAAAGGCAGGAGGCAAAAGAAAAAAATTAAAAAGGCTGCCCCAGATGGTCCAGGATGATCTAGGAAATAGGCAGACTCTGCACTTGGAAACTTATGAACCCACAAATGTATGTAGCGTGATGCGCTGACAGCCAGTTTGCTGGGCTGGCAAAAAACACTGGGGTGAGTTGCCTGGACACAGAAAAGTGGGATCAAATGAATTTGCAAAAGTCAGGCTCAAGCTGAATTTCTCATTGCTGGCCAACATGTTTGAAGTGGGCTCCCAGGCCATTCCAGGAAGAGACGATGTCTCAGATAAAAGTGAGCATGTAAACAACGAACAAGGAGAAGAAAAAGGTTGGTCAATAAAAACAAGCTGCATGGGCTCAGGGGATGGGTTGGCAGAGTCCAGGATTCTCCCAACCAGGCTGGTGCTCACCTCTCCCCTCAGCACCTCTAGCCTGTACCTTGGACTACCGATCTGTCTCTCCCACCCAACTGCAAGACCCTCAGAAGCAACTGGACACAGAGAAGGCTTTCCGTAAATGTTGGTTAAATGAGTAAATGAATAAGAAAGGAAGCCCAACTAAAAGAATTAGGTGTATCTCATTAGATTTGGTATCTGCCGAGAATACCGGTACGTCATTATTAAAACTTTTCTCCATAACTCTGGTAAGTAGCTGACATTCTATTCTAAAAATCTCAGAAAATCTGAATCCAGTTAATTTTATACCTATCATTCCTGATCTTATTTTATATAAGGGTGATTTTACTACAAGCATTTATACAGAAAGCTCTTACATCTCCAATGTAAGTACTACTTTAAACCCATAGACGGCTGAGCAGTTTTATTTCACTCAGCAACCAGGAGTACAAAAACATCAGAACTCACCTTCCCAATTTGCGCTCTTTCCCCTGCATTTTCTAATATGGTAGATAATATAAAAGAGGAAAGACAAGCTTGTTCTTCAGGTAGGGGTAGAGATGTGAAACTTAAGGACTCTGCCTGCCCTAGTCAATCTCCCTTGTGCTCCCAACTTTTACCATCATCACCCAAGTACCGTCAGAAGAAAGAAAAATTAAGATAAAGGAAGGTTCCAGGAGCAACAGAAGAGTTTTATAGTAGTAAATTGTCAAACATTTTATTTTATAGATCAAGCTACTTGACCTAAAAATGGTCGCAGACGGGCTGGCTGTGACGGTTCATCACTGTTAATTCCCATACTTCAGGAGGCCAGGGCGGGCGATTGCTTGAAGCCAGTCATTTAAGACCATCCTGAGCAATGTGGTGAAACCTGATCTCTATAAAAAATACAAAAATTTGCTGGGTGTGCTGGCATGTGCCTGCTGTCCCAGCTACCTGGGGAGGATGACGTGGAAGGATCACTTGTGCAAGGGAGGTCATACCACTGCACTCTAGCCTGGGAGACAGAACAAGACCCTGTCTCAAAATTAAAAAAAAAAAAAAATTAAAAACAGTGGAAGAATTGAATATATTACCCTAATCTTCAGACTTACTTTTCTGTTTTCAAATTTAAAGATTAAAAGTGTTGCTGAAAAGATCAAACTACTTTCTAAGCTCATTTCTCTTTACATCTGTAAATGGCTAACAGTGATGAAATAGTATTTGATCTTTCCAAACGTTCATTATCATTCTAAGTTTAGGACCAGCTCCTTTTGCCACAGAACATGATTACTGTTGTATTCAAAAGGAAAAATAAATGATTGGTGATGTTTCTAAGTTTCTAAAAGCCCTTAAAATAACAACGAAAAAGATTATCCTGCAGAGCACTTACAGTTTGATAACACATATTCTCTTCTGAATCAGGAAGAGGAAAAAGTTACTTGAAAATTCCAATTGCCTGTCTCAGACGGTTCTTGCCAGTGATTAAGTCTAAACACCTAATTTTACCTGTTTTATCGGTGATTAAAATGTAGGTTTTAGCTAATCAGTTAATTCATGAATGAACAAAAAAGTTTTTTGAGCACTTTTTATGAGCACTCTCATTTATATCTAGAAATCTCAAATTTCCCATCCCATTGGTGCTTAATTTTTGTTTTTTTTAATAGACAGGGTCTCGCTGTGTTGCCCAGGCTGAGTGTGGTGGCTATTCATGGGCATGTTCCTGCTACTGATCAGCATGGGAGTTTGAACCTGCTCCATTTCTGATCTGGGCCAATTCACCCGTCCTTAGGCAACCTGGTGGTCCCCCGGCTCTCAGGAGGTCACCACATTAATGCCAAACTTACTGCGACCACTCTGTCAGCATACTGTAATACAGCCCAGTGCTCCTGGGCTCAAGTGATCCTCTGATGGCAACCTCCCGAGTAGCTGGGACTAAGGGACACACCGCCTGCCCCGTTGGTGCCTAATTTTTAACCCACACACTAACTGCAGGTAAAAGGTAAGGTACAGACTGAGGGGGAGAAGGGTTAGCTTCAGGTAACAAATTAAGTGTTGCTGTCAGGAGAATCACAACTGAAGATACTGAAGGTACTGGCACTTGTCCTCAGCATTTCTGGGCCTAAATCTTATCCACAGGCTTATTTTAGAGGTGATTAGTATAAGGAGACACTCTCAAAAATGGCAAGCCTTCCACTGGCTTTGTACATGCCAACACTTTTATGTACACTCAGAAAAAAAGCCAAGCTTCTACTCACACTTATTTAAGTCTTTAATCTGGCAAAGAAGCACAGCTAAAGCATATATAAATAAGGTCAACGATGAGTACTTTATCAGACACACCTGGCTCTTTCCAGGTGCTACTGTCCAATGGCGGTAACCCTGAGGGCTGGACGGGAGAATGGAAACAAATACAAATCTTCTTGGTACCTCTCCGATCCAACTACTTCAGTGAATTACGTAATACTATATAGTTGAAGGGCCAATTAAATTGTTTATTAAGACTTTCCAAATTAAGAAGGAAGTCCAGCAAGGTTAAGACACACATCTTAGAAACTGGAGACCCAGGATGGGCCTTCAGTTAGCTAGCTACAGCTCCATTTTACCATAGCCCAGAGCTGTCCCCAAATAGAGAATCCCATGGGCAAAGAGGGAACTCCTCCCCGGTTAGAGAGCTAAGCTTCTCCAGACCACTGCTGAGAACCAAGAGGCCTCATTTCAAAGCAGGGGTCCAAAAACACAGCACTGGGCACTGATGCTGAAAGCAAAACGGCAAATTGATTAACTTGATGTAAGAATCAAAGTGACAACAGCACCTCCTACAACGTGTGTATATCACTTAACAGTTTATAAAACACTTGGCACAGAACTTTGACTTGTATAAAACTCAGAAGATCTAACAGAAGCAGCATCACAGTCCTATATTCTAGCTGAGGAATCTTCAGCTATGATTAAGTAAATTAACCTAAGGTCAGCTACATGGGAGACAAGATTCATACCCAGATACTCTCACTGGAAATGCCATTCCACCCCTTTCACACTTTATTGTGTATTACTGACCTAAATACCAAAAAGAACCAAATTCAAAAGTCAAAACTCAAATCTAATCCTCCAAACAAATGTGTGGCACATGAGAACACAGGACAAGTGAAGAAAGTTCCATCCATAGAGTTTCGATCAATACTAAAATGGATCTAATAATTATTTCAGATTAAACAGAAGTGCTATTTTAAGGGGACAGGCTTTCTGTTAGGTGACAAACAGTAGATAGACATTTGATGGCTTTATTTGTGCCCAGTCGGTTGCTTCTGAGATGTGAATGAAGCTGTCAACAGTGGGCATCTGCAGTGCTTGTCCACTACCCATCACAGAAGGTGCCCAGTCACATCTTTTCAGTCCGGCTTCTCAGCCACACCCAGGTCCATGGAAACACAGGCAGAATATTCCAGGGATGCCAATACACAGAACAGGGTCTTCCAGAGTTAACCCAACAGGCAACTGGCATATTCATCAACATAAATAATTCCGTACATTGAAACAGAACACGTTACCATTCAAGACTTTCACACCTATCAGACAGCCCAGACAATCTCCACAGGGAAGGATACAGCTGTACCTTTCCAGAAACAAAAGCAAAGTCTGAAGTTAGAATATTTTCCATGGTTACTCAACCTGTAGCTGTACAGGGTGGAGCCCATGTTTGGAATACTCTGAAACCCATGCTCTTTCTACTACTATACTATCCCACACAGATTATAAGATTAGACATGAGGTATCAGGAAATCAGCTTGGGCCCTTCCCAGTAACAGAGCTATGGCTCTAAGTTTCAAACATAGTATTACTACTCACCAATAGGGCAAGAGTCTTAACCAGGTACACAGAGCCTTATCCCCCCCATAATAAGATGAACAGAATTCAGGGGACCATGATCTCAGACAGAAATTACATCTTTATTATTCACTAACATCCAACTGAAATTTTGTATTTTCCTGATTTATAAATGTAGGCAGCAAATCATAGTAGTATTAGCAGTACCTTTGACTTAGTTACAAACAAAATGTGGTATTTCCATATCACATTACAATGTTAGAAATAGTAATCTTTATAATCATCACAACTTCAAAATTATTATAGTTATTAGATCTGATGCTTGATGTTATTAATGTGCTAATAGAACAGCACAAAAAATATGTATCACGTTTTAAAAAAATATGTCTGACCAGTTTTGAAAAAATTGGTCTCCTTTGTACCTATGAATTTTATATTTTACTTTAAAAAAGGCTTCCCCAGTGTGCCAATGGGTTCCTTGGTACAATAAAGAATTAAGAACCCATTCTGAAGATACTTAGGTAACACCTATCACAGATTAAAATAACCATATATATTCCAATTTTGTGGACCTAATGGATTTCAAAGAGTGTGTAAAAATATAAAATTCATCTAAAGTTGGTAAAGTTTTGCTACCCAAAAGGTCAGAAAAAGGTGTTTTTCTTTAAAAAAGTTATTATATGTGACAAATACGGCTTACTAATTTAGATAGATTATAATAATTGTACAATCAAATAAAAGGTAATATAAAGGGCAAATTTAATACTAACGATTCAGAAGTCATTTCTGGATCTGACACTGTGTCAATCCTACTATGAAAATCAACTATTATTTTTGTATAGAGGTGAAACTAGCATTCTAGTCAATAAAATGCTAAATATCAATGAATGTTCCACACTGTTTTGGTAATGACTGCTTTTGGAAATTTACTTATAGTCTCATTTGATCCCCTGTTAAGGAATAATATGAATAGTAGAGGAGAATCATCTAATTTTAGATTAGAAAAGAATCCCAGAGCCGGGCTGTAATCCCAGCACTTTGGGAGGCCAAGGTGGGCAGATATCCGAAGTCAGGAGTTCAAGACCAGCCTGACCAACATGGAGAAACCCCCTCTCTACTAAAAATACAAAATTAGCCAGGTGTGGTCGTACATGCCTGTAATCCCAGCTACTCAGGAGACTGAGGCAAGAGAATTGCCTGAAGCCAGGAGGCGAAGGTTGCGGTGAGTCAAGATGGTGACATTGTATGCCAGCCTGGACAAGAGTGAAGCTCCATCTCAAAAAAAAAAAAAAAAAAAGCAAAGAAAGAAAAGCAAAAGAAAAGAACCCCAGAGATCCTCAAACATTTTCTTCCCCCTGCTTCCCTCTACAAGATAAAATATGACTCCAGCCAGATAGCCAAATTTTGATAAATGCCCATTATATGCTGGGTACCTTTCAAGGAACTAGAGATCAAGTGATGAACAGGACTGAACAGGACACACAAAGTCCCTGCCTTTGTGGACTTAAATGCTAAAACAAAGACAGACAATGATCAAGTAAACAAGTGACACACCCAAATAAATCACTTAATATTCCTGAAATCACACAGAGAGTTGGATGCAGAGCCTCGCTTGGGCCCTCATTTCCTCCCACTAATCCAGTGTTCTATTATGTCACAATGCCAGGATCACAGAAACAAAGGAAAGAAATCAAAGAGAAAATGCAGAACAGGGAGAAGGCTCAGAAAGAGGAAATTTGCACAATACTCTGAGGGGGAGGGGGATGTCCTTGGTCCATTTCTTTAATTTACTATTGCCAACCCTGTCGGTAATTGCTCCTTGGACAAAATAAACCAGAAGATAAAAAATAAAATTGTTTCAAATCCATTGATCACGGAAACGAAATGATAACTCAGTACCATGCTCTTTTTCACAGAACACAACACAAACCCCCCATGCACACATTCCGTACAACGTGGAACAATTTCTTAACTTCCTCCAGAAAACTCAATTCCTCTGAAGGACCAAAAGCATTGAAAGAGAATCCAGTTCTCATTACTGGCCACCAAATGGGTGTGAATCTCAGTTTATCAGGGCACAGCGCAATCCTCCGCGTGCCTTTCTGTTGATCATTTTCACAACACTGAAGGTGAAGCAAAGCAGTGATTTTTTGTTTTTGTTTTTTTTGAGATGGAGTCTCCCACTGTCGCCCAGACTGGAGTGCAAAGGTGCCATCTCGGCTCACTGCAACCTCCGCCTCCTGGGTTCAGGTGATTCTCCTGCCTCAGTCTCTTGAGTAGCTGGGAATATAGGTGCACACCACCACACCCAGCTAATTTTTTGTATTTTTAGTAAAGACAGGGTTTCACAATGTTGGCCAGACTGGTCTCGAATTCCTGATCTCAAGATCCGCCTGCCTCAGCCTCCCAAAGTGCTGGGATTACAGGCCTGAGCCACCGTGTCCGGCCCAAAGTGGTGGTTTAATTCCCCCGCTGAAGTTACCAAAGGGAAGCAGTTGAGGCTAATGTTTATAGCTTAGTTGGCTTGGCTGAGCAAAATGGGGGGAAAAGCATTGTACGGGCTTCCACCTAACAGGACCCACTATTTACTTTTTTTTTTTTTTTTTTTTTTTTTTTTTGAGACAGAGTCTTGCTCTGTCACCAGGCTGGAGTGCAGTGGCGCAATCTCGGCTCACTGCAATCTCCTCCTCCTGGGTTCAAGCAATTCTTCCGCCTCAGCCCCCCAAGTACCTGGGACCATAGGCGTGTGCCACCATGCCTGGCTAATTTTTTTGTATTTTTAGTAGAGACGGGGGGTTTCACTGTGTTGGCCAGGATGGTCTCGATCTCTTGACCTTGTGATGTGCCCGCCTCGGCCTCCCAACAGGCCCCACTATTTCTGAAGGGGCTTCTGCTTTGTCATCATTGGCAAATAACCAACGAAACTAAAATCTAAACATATCTTTCAATATACTTCATGTCTTTCCCTGAAATGAAATATATATAATTTCAACAGGTACTGACCCATTAATTAATCCCCAAAACAATCCAATGCGATATTTTTGTTGTTTCTGCTCTCACAACAAAAATATTTATTTTGACTACTAAGTTTTGGGGTTACAACAGTTAATCTGGAAAAGAAGAGTGGCTTCCCAAATGATAGAACATTAACTTGGATGTTTCACTTTTTCTTTTCATATGCTTTTTAAATCTTTGGGTCAATATGAAGTTTTCCCTATAACATTTGAAAAATGTATCATAAATTACTACAGAAGCATGGAAAATAAAACTCAAAGCATCTGCTTAACACATTTTTACATATAAATTATTCAGAAAGTTAAAGGTGAGGTTAAAAAACAGAGAGAGAACCATGGCCAGTATACAATGAAAGGAAAATTCTGCTTCACACCATGAGATTTCGATATGTATTTAGGAAGGGACGCTCTGCCACACTTCCACTGGCATTGTTCCAACAGTCTTTTTCACTGCAACAGCTACCACTTACTGAGTGCCGCAACTCACATAACATCTCTCCTGATTCTTCCCTCCACCACATCAGGCAGGTATTCACATGTGTGGTGAAATAATTTATACAAGTCACACAGAAAGTAGCCAAGGTGGAATCTGAAGGAAAGCCTCTCCAAGTAATGTCCATGTTCTCTTTCAGTTTCAACTCTAATCACACTCACAAATGCTTTTACGTAACGGTGATGATAATGAGTGTAATAAGACTAAATTCCCGTTTACCTAAATCCACTTTCTCATAGTTTAAAAACAGGTCTGTATTTTCTCTCAAGTTGAAAAGACCCTTCCACCTCTCATCCCACTAAAAAATAAGACAACACACACACATCCCCCCAGCCTACTATATCAGAGAAACCACCAAGCTGAAATGACAGGATTCCACTGTTTTTGTACCCTAAGTCCGCAGTATCTGTAAGGTCCACCAATTCAGCCCTTCTCCACCTAAGAAAACAAAGCTTGTGCTGTTGATTGCACCTCCACAGCTGTCTGTTAGACTTCAGGAGTTTATTATCTGATTACTGACATCTGTATTTTGTCAGATTTAACCAATTTTATTAATTTATCTTTAAAGGACTTTCAGCTATTTAATTATACAACAAATCTGCTATAATCGAGAACTTCTCTTTTCACTCCGATTAGAGTTGTTACTGTAAAACCTTCAGTTGCCTCCCTCTTCAACTTTCTTACAATTAAAGACCATATCGGAAGGGTACGGTGGCTCACACCTATAATCCCAGCACTTTGGGAGGCCAAGGCAGGTGGATCACTTGAAGTCAAGAGCTCAAGACCAGCCTGGCCAACATGATGAAACTCCGTCTCTACTGAAAATACAAACGTTAGCCAAGTGTGATGGCGGGTGCCTGTAATGCCAGCTCCTCAGGAGGCTGAGGCAGGAGAATCGCTCGAACCTAGGAGGTGGAGGTTGTGGTGAGCCGAGATCATGCCACTGCACTCCAGCCTGGGCAACAGAGCAAGACTCCGTCTCAAAAAATAAATAAATAAATAAACAAATAAAGACCATACCATGCACAAACAGCTGGTGTTTTAGAAATGAAGATGTCTAAGTAGGCACAACAAACACCCACACTCACACTGCCAGAGGCAATACAACCATCAGCACAAGGCTCTGCCATGGACTCTGAGGTTGTATCATAGTGGGAAAGAGGTCAGTGTGATCAGAAATGCGTGAGCTGCAATCCTGGTTCTAACCCAGGCCTCAGCATCTTCATACATAAAGACGGGACCATGAAAACTAGCCATAAAAATAAACCATTTATCAAGAGATCGAGACCATCCTGGCCAACATAGTGAAACCCCGTCTCTACTAAAATGTAAAAATTAGCTGGGTGTGGTGGCGCGCGTCTGTAGTCCCAGCTACTCGGGAGGCTGAGGCAGGAGAATTGCTTGAACCCGGCAGGCGGAGGTTGCAGTGAGCCAAGATCGCGCCACTGCACTCCAGCCAGGTGCCTGGCGACGGAGCAAGACTCTGCCTCAAAAAAAATAAATAAATAAACCATTTAGCACAGTGCACAACATTCACAGTGCTTATCATCACCATCACCATACCAATGACTCCAAAGTGGGGGCCATTTTCCCAGCTGCCCTATTGTTCCCGATTCAGAACTGGGACATGTCACCGTGTTCCTCTCACCCCTTCTTTCCTACTATTGACATTTAGTTTTACATAATATAAAATTCATACTGTTAGTGTCCAATTTAGTAGGTTTTAGTGTCACCGTTAAGTAACCACCACCACTATCTACTTCTAATACATTTTCATCTCCCCAAAGAAACAGCATACCCCATTACTCCTTCCCCCAACCCCTGGCAGCCACTAATTTGTTTCAGTCTCTATGAATTTGCCTATTGTAGCATTTGATGTAAGTGGAATGACACAACATGTGGCTTTTATGTCTGGCTTCTTTCACTTAACATACTGTTTTCAAGGTTTATCCATATTTTAGCATATATCAGTCTTTTATTTCTCATTATGGCTGAATAATAGTCCACTGTGTGAAGATATTATATTATATTTACCTATTCATAAGTTGATGGACATTTGTGTGGTTTTCACTTTGGGGCTATTATGAATAATGCTCCTATGAACATTCCTGTACAGTGTTTGTGTGATCATATATTTTCATTTCTCAGGTATATACCTAGAAGTGCAACTGCTGGGTCATACGGAACTCTCTAGTCAACCATCTGAGGAACTGCCAGATTGTTTTCCAAAGCAGATACACTATTTTACATTAAAACGTACCGTGTATTCCACTTTTCCTACAACCTTGCCAATACTTGTTACTATCTTTGGACTACAGAAATCCTAGCAGTTAAGGTATCGCAGTGTGGTTTTGATTTGCATTTCTCTGATAGCTAATGATACTGAGCATCTTTTCATGTTCTAATTGGCCATTTGTATATCTTCTTTGGAGAAATGTCTATTCGGGTCCTTTGCGCCCTGCCCCCTTTTTTTTTTGAGACAGAGTCTCGCTCTGTCGCCCAAGCTGGAGTGCAGTGGTGCAATCTCGGCATGCCGCAACCTCCACCTCCCAAGTTCCAGTGATCTTCTGCCTCAGCCTCCTGAGTAGTTGGACCACAGGCACACACCACCACACCTGGCTAATTTTTGTATTTTTACTAGAGATGGGGTTTCGCCATACTGGCCAGGCTGGTCTCGAACTCCTGACCTTGTGATCTGCCTGCCTCAGCCTCCCAAAGTGCTGGGATTACAGGCTTGACCATCGTGCCCGACCCCTTTGTCCATTTTTAAACTGTTTGTTTTTTGAGATGGAGTTTCGCTCTTGTTGCCCAGGCTGGAGTGCAATGGTGCTATCTCAGCTCACGGCAACATCTACCTCCCAGGTGCAAGCGATCTCCTGCTTCGGCCTCCTGAGTAGCTGGGATTACAGGCACCCACCACCACGCCCAGCTAATTTTGTATTTTTAGTAGAGACGGGCTTTCTCTGTGTTGGTCAGGCTGGTCTCGAACTCCCGACCTCCAGTGATCCGCCTTCCTCGGCCTCCCAAAGTGCTGGGATTACAGACGTGAGCCCCCGCACCCAGCCAAGTTATAAGTTTTTTTATATAAGTTCTAGATTCAAGTCCTTTCTGAAATATATTATTTGTACGTATTTTCTCCCCTTTTGTGAATTTTCTTTCCACTTTTTTTGTTTTTTGAGACAGAGTTTCGCTTTCTTACCCAAGCTGGAGTGCAGTGGTGTGACCTTGGCTCACTACAACCTCTGCCTCCTGGATTCAAGCAATTTCCCTGCCTCAGCCTCCAGAGTAGCTGGGACTACAGGCATGGGCCGCCACAGCCGGCTAATTTCTTTTTTTGTATTTTAAGTAGAGGCGGGGTTTCGTCACATTGGTCAGGCTGGTCTTGAACTTCAGACCTCAAACGATCCACATGCCTCGGCCTCCCAAAGTACTGGGATGACAGGCGTGAGCTACGGTGCCCGGCCTCTTTCCATTTTTTAACGGTGTCTTTTCAGGCACAAAAATTGTTGATTTGTATAAAGCTAAATTTATGTATTTTTTTCTCTTGCTGCTCATGCTTTCGGTGTCACATATAAGAACCCATTACCTAATCCAAGGTTATAAAATGTTATACCTCAAGTTTTCTCGTTTTAGTTCCTAGATTTGTGTTTAGAAATCCATTTTGAGTTAATTTTTGCATATGATGTGAGGTTGCGGTTCAACTTCATTCTTTGTGCATGTGGCCATCCAGTTTTCCCAGCACCATTTATTGAAAAGATTATGCTTTTCTCCAGTGAACTGTCTTGGCATTCTTCTCTCTTTTAAATACACATTCAGAACATTTCATTCTCTGCAGGTATCTATCAGTCTCATATTGTTATTTTCCATCTATTGAGCATTACATTACTCTCTTTAAACATGCAAATCTTTGAAGAAGATATATATAAATCTCTCCTATACTTATGCCTGGACAATCATTTACATTTAGAAACATTTAGCAATTACCTACTTTGTCCCAGGCAGTATTCTAGATGCTGAGATACAATCCCCATGAGGTAATATGTTTGAGTTCTTGGAGATGACTATAAATACACATTGTATTCCATGATGGGGGGCTGGGGGGGGGGGACCACAGATGCTGAAAGAACAGAATAATATTTCTGTGATGAAGGTTCTAAAACGGTTACACTGAGGAGGGGCAGCAGAAAGAACAACTGAATTATCAAAGAAAGGCTCTAGATGATTCCAGACAGGGCAAATAATACACACTTTCGTGTCCATTTGGAAACAGGCACAGCGTATCTAGGGAACAGAGGTTTAACACATAGACTGTGGGGTGACGGGTAAAGGTACCTCTTGAGAGGTTAGCAGGGTTGAGTGTTATGGATCTCATACACCATGCTCCAGAACTTTAACTACGTTTGTACGCGACGGCAATCAACTCTAGACCTGAACAAGAAAGTCACGCATACTTTACGAAGAGGACTGTGGGAGTAATTGTACAGAACTGACTAGCATGGCGACAGATTAGCACTGAGCACTCCTCACATATGTCCAGCCTGTAGGGGGAAGGGGGACTGTGTGTGTGTGTGTGTGTGTCTTTCTGTCCACAACTGCATGACAATAATGTATTTTGCTCCTATCTCTTTCCTCATTTCATTGACATGTGTGTACTGCCAGCCTTAAAGAAGATGTTATGCACACATCTTATTGGCTTCTCAATTCTATTTTCTTCATATCAACGATCTTTTTCAGATGCTCTACTGTTAACATATCATAAAAGATATAATACTATCACTGAAGGTCATTTAACTTTGGACCTATCTTCTGGACAAGGAGCCCAAATGAAACGACGTTAGTCATACACATGCCTTACAGACTGCTTCTTTCTGTTTTGCAATTCAAAGTATTCCATTTTAACTATTCTTCCAATATTGTCTAGCATATTCTGCCGTAACCATCAGCTGGGAAAGAGTGTCAACATGCTTCTATCATCAATTTTACACAAGTGAGTTTGCAGCTCTACTTTTACTCTTTCTGTCTGGATTTTCCACAGAAGTTTTCCAGAATCAGAAATATATCCAAGTCAAAAATTCTCCATTTTTTCGACTACATGCAATAAATATTTCTGCATTTAATATAATCACAGCAATACTACTAGCAAGAAAAAGCACATTGATGCTTCTCTCCAACAGAATGTTCAATTTTTAACCTTAAATATTCCTTAAATGGACCTTTAGCATAAAAGGAGGTGTTATTTTTGCTGTCACAATGGTGAGAACTGTACTCTGCTCAATGGAATGAAACACTTCCTCGAAATAAATGAGCAGGAGACATAATGGAATTCTACATTCCTCGTTCCTTTCTGTTAACTGAGTGCTGATGTGAATGCAATCCATCATCTTGTATCCTTGCTGGAAGAGTGTTCCCCCTTCCTCCCTCCAGTGATTCTTATTTACAAAGACTTGTGTAAAATAAGTCATTTATTTGCAACAGCAGGAAAACTGGCCAGCAAACTGGCTATATAAAAATAAATAAATATAGTCAAATTGGTCCACATAAAAAAAGGATGGAAAAAAAAAGAAATTACAGTGGCTGCAATATGCCTTACACATGAAGAAACGGGTAAGTTTTTATATCAGAGAAGGATATATCTTTGATTCCTGCCTCTGCTTCAGCAACTTTCCTATGTAGCTGCCAATTTTTCGCCCTAGCAAAATCGTTAAAAACTGAAATTGTGTATTTTTAAACCACTTTAAAAGCAGAGGCTGAGAGACAGAGAAAAAAAAACAGAGAACAGAAAAATCCATCTGGAAGGATATAATACAAAAAATGTTAGCACAGTGATTATCATCTCTGGATAGTAAAATTGTAAATATTTTTCCTTTTATGCTAAGTAGGAAGAACAAAAAAGACAGAAAGAAAGACAGTTTGTTAGTTAGGTGTTTGGAAAGGTAGTTATGCAGAATGAAACAGGAGATTTGCATACTGCACTTAGGCCAGGACAAAAACCAAAATATATACAGATGTCTACGTGTTCTAGCCATCCAAAACATTTTATACCTTATTCAGGCATAGGAACATAACTTCATCCTTTAAAGCTTTTTTATCCTTCCGACAGATCTCTGAGATTCCTATTACCATCATTTTACTTAGAAAACCAAAGCTCAGAGAAATTTAAGTGCAAGTAGCCAAGTTCTCACATCATACTCAGTAATTCCCCAAGCCTAGGAAATGGAACTCCGTAACTGAAGGCAGGCCCTGTTTATGTGAACAATGTCTCCTTTAATACGTTAAGTGAGTAAATCTATGAATTTTCTTCCAGAAAGCTGTAGTACAGGTGGAAGGAAATTTCTAAAACAGGAGACTCCATAAAGAAATCACCACCAAACAATCAAATATAAAAATCCAACTTGGCAGAGGACAGTCTAGTAGGCATTCTGTGTTTCCTTTTCTCTGGCTCTCTGGTACATCAAGTGGCAAGACACAAGAAGTGCCACGTGGTGCCACAAAATGATGGCAAACCCAACACTATGGTACCTAAATTAACTCTTGCAAGATAGCTTTGAAGCCTCAACATACATGCTGTTGGAGCAACCACAGTGTCCATAGTGAGTAGAGAAGTCCATCAAATGGATTACCTGTGAGATATAACCTGGAGGCACATGAATGGGAGGAATGGATCCATTGGGTGACATCATGGGAACTTCAGCAGGTCCTAAAAGAGATAAGTCAGATGTTAATAGCGGAAGAAACATGCGTTATTCAAAATAATCAATGTTTTCAATGTACTATCCAAACTGAAGATAATTAATCACTTAATTTTCTCTTCAAAAGTTGGTATATACTGCCATAAAGAAAACCTGAAACCATGAATGAAAAGGAATTCTCCAGCTATACAACTCAAAGAAAACAAACAACCCAAAACTATAAGCATCTTTATAAATATTTAGTGATCCTCAAAGCCTCACATTCCACAAACCAAGATTGCTCAGTTAATAGTAGTCTAACAGACTACTACTACTATTTAAAGGCCAAATAAAAAGTTTCTTTTTTATTTGGCCTTTAAAAGAATGTATAATTAATCAATGTTTCAACAAATCAATTATAAAATTATTTTCTATTCTGGTTTAAAAAGCTCCTATAGACTTTGGGTTTATAATTTTCAGTTAGATTATTATTTTCAATAAATAACTGTAACATGCCATAATTAGAAACAGAAGAAATCCTTAAATCACTCCAAACCAACTGAATGCAGTCTATCTCTTATAAAGGTAGAGAAAAAATAGATCATATTTTAAAATAAAGAACAATTAAAAATATGCATGCCAAATTTACTTGGATTATTTCAAAGCAAAGCATTAAAGTAACAAGAAATTTGTTTCAAAATAGGAAAATCAGCTTTCTGATCCACCACCTGGGGTGGAACCATAACCAAAATGCAGATTTTTGTGAAAGTCCTTACAGGAAAACCACCACTCTCAAGGTTGAAACCCTGGACACAATAGAAATCCAAAGGCCAAGATCCAGAATAAAGAAGGAATTTCTCCTGATCAGCAAAGACTGATCTTTGCCAGCAAGCAACTGAAAGACTAACATACTTTGTCTAGCTACACATTCAAAAAGAGTCTACTCTTCATCTTGTGTTGGGACTTCATAGACGTCACACCACCCCCAAAAAGATTAAACATAATAGAAGATTAAGCAGGCTGTCCTGAGATCGGTAAGGTGGATGACAACAGCAAAATGAGTGGCCTTCATTAGCAGTGTCCTTCAGATGAATGTAGTGCTGGAGTTTTTATGGCAGCCACAAACATCTGACAGACATTACTGTGGCAAATATCGTCTGACATAGTGCTTCAACAAAGCAGAAGACAAGGCTGGGCGCACTGGCTCACTGGAGCCCAAGAGTGAGATACTATCTCTACAAAAAAATTAAAAATTAGCTAGGCATGGTGGTGTGTGCCTATGGTCACAGCTACTTTGGCTCAGGTGGGAGGATGGCTTCAGCCCAGGAGATCAAGGCTGCAGTGAGCCATGATCAAGCCACCACACTCCAGCCTGGGCACAGAGCGAGACCCTGTCTTCCCAAGAAAGTTTTTGAAAAACAGAAGACAAGTAATTGTGTATGAGTTAATAAAAGACGTGAACAACAAAAAAATTAAATCCAATGAATGTTAATTACATGTCTAAAGCAAACAAGGAATGGCAAGGTTAACAGTTACCTAAGACATAGTTTTGAGTTAATATTTAATTACAAAGAAACTGGCCGTTGTTACATCAAAATCAACTTCAGACACCTTTCTAAGATCTAATGATTAAACAAATGGTTTCCCTAGAAGCCCAACAACCTCACGGCCGCTGGTTTTCTGTTTGGTGGCTGGCTCGCCCATTTAGCAACCCACCTCCCAAATGTCAACAGAAAACTGTATGTTTCTAATCTGAGATGCGACTTCCTGGCTCCAAGTGCCTTGCATTGTTTATTTGCTTTATCCTAATGAATGTTGTGCTATCGGCAATGAAAATCGCTCAGCTGAAACAGAAATACAACACTTTATTTGGCAAAAGGCAGATCCTGCCATCCAGTGGGGCATTTACATGTAGATACAATGCACCCTTCACTTCACAGTACAACCAGGGTTATGACTACTTTGCAGGGGAGGATTCAGTAGGGGCAAGAGGGACAGGGACGCTGGTGAGCATATGAACAGGTCTGTGAAATAGGGGGAAAAAAACATAGCACCACGGCAGAAAATATGTGTAATATTTACCTAACATTCCAAATGCCAAGAGTTCACTCCAAATTCATGGCTAATACACCAAACCACTAAACTATTTGATCCTCTCTATTAAAAAAACAAAAACACAGCAGTCTCTCACGTGCTAACACACTGGCAATAATTTAAACCAAAAGAAGAGAATGGCATAAAAATGGATTGTTGCATGACCCAATTTAATTCTGAAGTATAATTTAAATGAATACATCCACTAGTCGCTGAAGGCACTGGTTTCCAAATCCATTTTTCTCCTCAGCTTCACCATTTTTGACATAGCCATCAAGAGAGTTGGGAATTTACTTAATATTTGTATTTGAATTGAGTCACTTAAAAAGAAATCAGAAACAATGATCTCTGCCTCATCCAGAGCACTCCCTGTGAAATTCAAGGGTTGATGGACACGGCTCCATGGAGCAGATGTTAAGAGTGGGGTCTGCCAGGTTTCATTGCCCAGCTCACCATTCACACTGGTTGTGTGACCTTGAACAACTCACTTAGCCTTTCTCAGCCTTACTTCTTAACAGTCATAAGTAAGAATAGCAATTCTGACTTCATATGGTCAGGTTTAAAGATTAAATTCAGCATGTGCTAGTTATCATTATTTTTTCTTTGTTTGTTTGAGACGGAGTCTCACTCTGTCGCCCAGGCTGGAGTGCAGTGGTGCGATCTCAGCTCACTGCAACCTCTGCCTCCCGGATTCAAGCAATTCTCCTGCCTCAGCCTCCCAAGTAGCTGGGACTACAGGCCTGTGACACCACACCAGGCTAATTTTTTTATATTTTTAGTAGAGACGGCGTTTCACCATGTTAGCCGGGATGGTCTTGATCTCCTGACCTTGTGATCCTCCCACCTCAGCCTCCCAAAGTGCTGAGATTACAGGCGTGAGTCACCATGCCCGGCCAGTTATCATTATTTTTTATAATGCTTTTAATAATTTGATAGTTTTGGTTGCTTTTTAAAATTTTTTTGTTCCTATTACATTTTCAGTACTAAAGCTTTTTAACAGTCCTGCCCATCCAGTATATACTTCATACAACATGGACTTAGGGAACAAGCCTTCCTCATTAAGTAAAAATAAAATGTTTCACAGTACAGAGTGTGAACAGAGGTGCTACCACCTCAATAAAGTATGGCTTTGTAATCACCAAAATATATACCATGCAAATAGTCTCTTAACTCCAGGCATGACCCCTAAAACTGTTAAAGTCATTTGTGTAAAATGCTTTAAAGAATGTAGGACAAGTATGTGATTTACAGCTAGAAAAGGTTTCCTTCACTGCCTCGATTTCAAGAGTAGCCAAATGACTTTAACATGCTTGTTCCCCTTCCTTTTGTCACTGTCATCAAAACCATTTCAAAGGACATTTAAAAATATGCAGTAATAGCTTCCAAAGCTCCACCTTGCCTTAGAACCCCAAGTTCCTCTCCTTTCTGAAATAAACCATTGCACCTATAGGCATTTCGGAGTTTAAAGCTAGCAAAGTAAAATCTCATTCACCATGGTGGTATGAAAAATAAGTTATTGTCTTCCTAACATTTATTTCCCAATCTGTGAGTTTACCACCCTCTGCTCGACTGTGTTTGAGAATGTCCAATATTAACTGTAATCTTTCCCTAATTAAAACACTAATTTATCTTCCTAAACCTCCTAAAAGTCTTAAAAGTCTGCCAGCATTTAAACTGATTTTTCATTTACTTACAGAAAACCTTGAACCAGAAAGTCAGAGACCCGCTTTATTATTCAATCAATGGCAATTAATACAATGATTCTATGACAGCATTCACACATCAAAGAGACAAAAGGGAAGACTAGCAACACTGAATTCTTAGGATGACACAAGCTCTTGGAGAGCTCCTCAGCCTCCACCAAGGCTGTAGGATCATTCTGCCTCATCCTCTGTTTCCTCCCTGCTACCAGGGATCCTCAAGGGCAGGGGGCCCAATCCCCAGGCCACGGACCACTGTCGGAAATGGGCTGCACAGCAGGGGATGAGCGGTGGGCAAGCGAGGATTACTGCCTGAGCTCCACCTCCTGTCAGATCAGCAGCCGCATTAGATTCTCACAAGAGAGGGAACTCCATCACAAAGAGGGATCTGGGGTGTGTGCTCTTATGAGAATCTAACTAATGCCTGATGATCTGCGGTGGAGAACAGTCTCATTCTGAAACAGTCCCCCTCATGTTCATCATCATTAGTCATGAGGAAAATACAAATCAAATCACGATCAGATACCACTTCACACACACTAGGATAGCTATTAAAAGACACACACACAGACACTACCAAGTGTTGCCAAGGTTGTAGAGAAACTGGAAACGTATACACTGCTGGTAGGAAAGTAAATCAGAAACTGTGGGAAAATGTAGCACCTCCTCAAAAAGTTAAATGTAAAATTACCTTATGACCCACCAATTCCACTTGTAGTTGTATTAGGTTGGTGCAAAAGTAATTATTGTTTTTGCCATTAAAAGTAGTACATTCAGGAGAACTGAAAATACATACTCATTGAAAACATGTACTCAAACAGACACATCTACAGACATGCTCAGAGCAGCCTGTACATTTGTTCACGTTCACAATACTCAACAGATAGAAACAGCTGAAATGTCCATCAGGAGATAGATGGATAAAACGTGGTATGTATCAACCACAGAATACTACTCAGCCATACAAAGGAACGAAGTACCAATACACGCTATCATGTTGATGAAGCTTGAAAGCATTAGGATAAGACCCAAAAGATCACCCATATTGTGTGATTCCACTTCTATGAAATATTCAGAATACATAAATCTGCAGAAACAGAACTCAGAGTGATGGTTGCCAAAGGCTGAGACAGGAGGGTGGGCAGAAGGTTTGTAGGACGGAGGAGCAACCACTCAATGGATCCAGCTTTTGGGGGTGATAAAAAACGTTTTGGAAACAGAGGTAGTGGTTGCATAACATTGTGAATAGGTGTATATGCTAAATGAGTTAATTTCATGTTTCATGCATTTCACCTTAAAAAAAAAAAACATTTAAAAATTACGCAAATAACCAAAAGAAAGATAACACAGTAAAACTGGAGTTGCTAACAAGCTACCAGAGAGCAACTGTGTCTAAATCTCTGAGAGCACATCTTCACTGCATGTACATTCATATTTGGAAGGACACTATTTCTAGATGCGGTGCTATGCAAAGTCCAAGAGATGCATTGTCTATCCACAGGCAACTACGGGAAACAGACATACAAACAAATAAACACAAGGAGGATTTCAGGCACTGTCTACATTTTACAAGATTTGAAAAGATTATTATCCTGTGGAAACCTTAGTAATTGCAGAACCGAGGAGGTTAAAGGTCCTTAGGACACAGTAGAAGTCTCATAGTTTTATAAATAAACAAACTGAGGCCCAGAAGCAAGTTGACCAGCCCAGGAAGAGCAGGCAAGGGATGGAATGACAGGGTTGAGAACTCAGTTCTTCTTGTTTTTCTAATTTCACTTTCCTTTGAAAGCAAGATCTTTTGTTCCTTGAAATGCTGCTGGCAAACTCGCTTTCTTTCAAGGTGTTATTTTCACACAGAAGCCAGGTATTGATGGCACATTCCTCTGGCTCAGGTAAAATGATGGAAGGCATACTGGTCTCTCCAACCTATAACTACTTCTTCACAAAGGCATCCAGCCAGAGAGGAAACAAGCCAGGAAGGCCCTAGGGAGGCTTGGGTTTGCACCTGGACTCCATCACTCTCTACCTGACCTTAGGGCAAATTACTTAAAACTCTCTGATCAACACTTTACTGGCCTACCAAAAGGGAAGACCGCTGCTAATTTCAAGGGTGGTTTTGAGGACTGGAAGATGTAACGCACATAAAGTACCTAGCACTGTGCCTTGATAAATAATATCCTAACAACTTTAACACTGCCCCAGTAGAAGAGAAATAACATGTGAACAGAGGTTAATACAGCGTCATTCACCACAGAGGCCAAATGAGTTACACAGTTTCCTAGGTGAGCAAGTGAGCTGCTTTGCTCCTCACATTCTTTCTTCTAAAATGTGTTTCCATCTTGTAGCTTGGCAAGCATATCCTCCTCTTGAAAATGCAGTATCTTCATGATAACCTAATTATGGTTATTGAAAAACAAGGAAAAAAAAACAAAAGAACAAGGGAAGGGTCATAGCTGTCTACTCTCCCTGACCCGAGTCCTCTGTGTCTCCCAAAATTACCTGTTCTGTTTCCCCAATTTCTAGGAAACCCTGGAAAGCTGGGCGTGCTAACTTTCAGAATGTCCTCAGATAGCTCTAAATCAAAGGACCAGCCCCCGCCCCGCCTTTTTTTTTTTTTTTTTTCCTGAAAGTCCATCTTCTCCGTTTCTCTGGCATTGGCTTTATTTCAAGAATTTCTAATCTGGTCCAGTAACTGTCTTTAAAAGGACCAAGCGAGCAAAACAACAAATTGCTCAATGACTAAATCTTCCTGCTGAGATCTTAACATATATCACTACCAAGAACCAAAACTGAGGTGCTGATGGAATTCGTAAGTAAGGGCAGCCACATTCTTCTCACTTAGCCATTTCAAATCACAAGGCCTGCATTAGTTAACAATTCTGTCTTGCCAATTTGAAATTCAAGTCTTTCCTTTCAAACATTCCTCTTTGAACTTGTTTTGTTACTCAGGTGTGGTAAGGTTATCAGGAGTAGGAAGACCAGGGTTTAATTCTCCCATCATAAGACAAGCTTCTTAACTCCCAATTTCCCTCAATTTCAATAAAATTGAGGTATCTACCCAATTAGCTACTTTATCAAGTTGTTTTTAGGCTTAATTTTTTTTTTTTTAGAAAAAAAAACCTATATAGTTTCTGTGTAAATATATAATGCTATACTTTTGTTAGCTTATGTTTTATTAAATTATATCAACATTCATTGTGCAAGATGATATAAGGAATTAAAAGTCACACAGAAGATTTTATAACACACAACAAACTACTGCACAAAGCAGCAGCAATTGTTTCATTGGAGGCCAGAAACTCTGGAGCTGGACAATAACAATTATCCTCTGAGTGGGTGGGGAAAGAATATTCAAAGTTCAGTGACCAGCAATGAATGGTACAGAAAGTTGGTGAATCCATTCACGGCAGGCATGATGACCTAACATCGTTTCAAAAAGAACTGGATTTAAATTCAGGGCTACAGAAATGCAAGCTTTAAGACTGTCAAAGACATCAGGTACCGTCAGACAGGCTTGTCATATAACCTTCAACTCCAGTTTTTAGAATTCTTGTTGCTTTGTTCAGTTCAGCAAACCTTTGTTGAACCCAATGTAACTGCCAGACCTTGTGCAGGATGCCAAGGACACAATGACATTGAAGAGAACAAGCATTTCTGTTCTTAATTATGGAGAGAATGGCATGCAGAATGAGTAATGCACAGGTGCAGAGAACTATGTGGGGGAAGGGGGAGACCCAGCTTTTGGCCTGAGGTTTCTGTGCAGCTCAGCATGGAATCAGGCATATAGCCCAGACAACACAAGCAGCATGAGCATTTGGTGAAAAGTCTGGTTCCAGCAGCAGAAATTATTGAAGAGTTAGGTAGAAGACCTACGAGAAAGGGTCCAAGAAATTGGTATTTACAAAAACAAAAAATAGCGGTTTCCATACATCCAGACTGATGGTGAAGCTGACCCTCCCAGGGTCTCAGGACTCTGCTCTCCAAGTTAAACTTTATCACCTTGCCCCAATTTGAAACATAATTTACTTAGTCTACAAATAAACAACATTCAGGATCACCTTATCATTTAAACTTACTTGTTTATTGTCACCCAGGCTGGAGTGCAGTGGCATGATCACAGCTCAACACAACCTCAACCTCCTGGGGTCAAGTGATCCTCTCACCACAGCCTCCTGAGTAGCTGGGACTCCAGGCAAGCCACTACATGCACAGCTAATTTTTGTAGTTTTTGTAGAGATGTGGTCTCACCATGTTGCCCAGGCTGGCCTTGAACTCCTGGGCTCAAGTGATCCTCCCACCTCAGCCTCCCAAAAGGGCAGAGATTACAGGTATGAGCCACTGTGCCCAGCCAGTTAAACTTATTTAAATGAATACTAAGATCCCATCTTTCTTTGTTTTGATCTTTAATGTCAGGTTTGGATTGGCAGGTAATCCAAGGATATGCTTATTTATACTTAAACCAGGACCTTGTAAAACATTAAAGCCCTAAAGAATTATACAAACAACTCAATAATACGGAGAAAAGGCTTCTGATATTTAACAAGTCTCTGCAAATATCAACAGCAAAAGTAAAACAAAGGCATCAGAAAGAGCATCAAGGGCTTCATTTCAAAACCTTTAAAAGCAAACCATCGCAGCATTTTTTCTCTTTGGCCCACGAAGAGTATCAGAGGCCTCCAAACTTTCTCAGAGTAAAGAGGATCTATTCACATTTCAGCTAATAACAAACTCAAAAGGGAGTCCCCCGAGAGGTGAAGAGGAATAGGTGAGCATCACTTCTAGTGGTATTCTCTAGACAAACTTGTTGAGGGTAAAAAAATCCCCCCCATATTCCACTTAGTAGAACAAGGCTATTTAAATTTTAAATGCTCTGAGGTAAAATGCAGACTGTTTAAGATGTTAAAGAATAACACTAAAGTTTACTAATTTTGTAGAGAAAAGAATCAGAAAGACGGCTCATTAAAAGATGATGCAGGCAGAGCAACTAAGGGAGGTCTCAGGCAGGAACTGGGCAGAACTTACTGCACTGGGCCTGAGTCTTTTGTTTGAGCCAGAGTCTTGCTCTATCGCCCAGGCTGGAGTGCAATGGCACAATCTCGGCTCACTGCAACCTCCACCTCCCGTGTTCAAGCGACTCTCCTGCCTCAGCCTCCCGAGTAGCTGGGATTACAGGCGTCTGCCACCATGCCTGGCTAATTTTTGTATTTTTAGTAGAGACGAGGTTTCACCATGTTGGTCAGGCTGGTGTCAAACTCAACCTCAGGTGAGCCACCACCTTGGCTTCCCGACGTGCTGGGATTACAGTGTGAGCCACCGCACCCGGCCCCTGAGTCTTCTAACACGGTTGCCTGTCATTCTCTCACCAGGTTTCTCTGCTCTCAGGAAGAGTGATGGAAGGGAACAGAAATGAATGAAACCTTGCCTCCTCTTCCTCCACGGACCCCCACTTCCATCCCATTTGCCTGGCCATAAGACCCTCTTCTCCCAGGGGAGCCAAGGAGTGAGCAAACGACAGGACAGCAAACAAGTGTTTTTATAACAAGTCCATGAAGAACTCATGGGCCAATACGCATTTCCTATTTTATTTGTGTTCTCCTTTACAATTCCAAGGTCATGCTCTAGCAGGGCAATTTTGCAAACAGTGCTGAAATTATTAACCAGATGACAAAATGTCGCTGTATTCCTCACAAGTTCTGTTTTACATTATTCATCTGTTACAAATGAGAGAACATGAAAAACATCACCAACCTGAAAGCTGTATTACAAGTAATCATCATGTATTATATATTTCGGGCATTTCAATTATTTGTTGCTTTAGTGAGGTTTACAAAGCAAACCACGGAGGATCCCTTTTAACTGCGCTCAGGGTGGGTCCTTCCATTGCCCCTGCAAGAGTGCTTGCCATAAAGCAAAGCCTGCCACAACATTGTAAAGGCATTTTATTGACAACACCCTAAAGAGCTTTACTAGCTTAGTTCTTTTAACGCGTGCACTTAATACCCAAAGGCAAGAGAGAGATGTCCAGGATGTATGGACTAGAGCTACTAAGGAAAGTCAAGAGTGATGATGGAAATGGGAAAAAAAAAAATGAACCAAATCTTCCATAAAACACAGAGTTGGCCGGGCGCGGTGGCTCACGCCTGTAATCCCAGCACTTTGGGAGGCGAGGCGGGCGGATCACGAGGTCAAGAGATCGAGACCATCCTGGCCAACACAGTGAAACCCCGTCTCTACTAAAAATACAAAAAAAATTAGCCGGGCGTGGTGGCACGCGCCCGTGGTCCCAGCTACTCGGGAGGCTGAGGCGGAAGAATCGCTTGAACCCAGGAGGCGGAGGTTGCAGTGAGCCGAGATTGCACCACTGCACTCCAGCCTGGTGACAGAGCAAGACTCCGTCTAAAAAAAAAAAAAAAAAAAAACCACAGAGTCCTAGTTTATCTACCTGATGCCACTTTCTCTCCAATCTAGAAGGCTGCTCGCTCACTCATCGTCACTCCAGTGTCAGGCTGGAAAAGACCAGCAATCTCCTAAAATTAACTTAATTTAACAAAAGTGTCTTGATTGTTAATAAAAACTCCTCTAAGTTGCCCAGCGGCTGGGACCTAATGAGTTCCATGTATGTAGTTCCAGTCTCTGCCTTACCTAAACCACACAGAAAGGGCCCAGAGAGTAAAGGAGAGTTCTTACACACCAGCCTGTTGCTTTTACTCTTTTGTTTGTGAGTGAAAAACAAAGGGCTGAGGGCCAAGGGTAAACAGCAACTGCAAACAGGTCAGGCTCTCCAGTCTCTGAAGTGTTCCGAGTCTGATCAAGGGCAGTCAGTAAACACCCCCAAGCAACTGTGGGAAAGTCAGGTCACCTAGACTGCTATTTTCTCAGCCATAAAAATGAACTGACAAAGTTATTGTTTGAGAGGCACCAGACTGCTTTATGGCTGCATCATAGATGCTTCCAGTTTTGGCACGTCGCCTCCCAGAAACAAGCGATTTTACTAAACAAGCTACAATTTCACTTGCAAAAAAATCAGCCCTTCATCTACAAAGGGGGCCTGAGACAAACTGAAATTGAGGGTTCTACATGTGGGGTAACAGGTTACCAGAAAGTTCTCCTAGCTGATTCACTGCTGTTTATCCTGAGCTGAAAAAGCAACAAGCTTTTCAACAGAACAGATACATTAAAGTTAGCTCCTCCCAACAACAGTACTGAGCCTTTGGTTTGCTCATCTGGAAAGGCAAAAAAACTAGGCTGTCTTAGGTAAGAATGAGGAGAAGGCAGAATTGCCAAGTCATCACTAAAAGCAAGAGGACATCGAAATGGGGGAGTTATGCCTATAGTACTATCCGTGGTTAAGCAAGCGTGCGCGCACAAAGGATATACATGATATACAAGTATGTGCAACCCATAAACCCATTCAAGGCAAAACTTTAGGATTATACTCCTCCCTTTTCCAGACAAAACTGTGAATACTGAGAAAACAGGAGTTTCTTCATCACTTTATCTCTATCACTGCGTTTGCGAAACCACTGTGGTTTATGACTTGTCTACCCGAGACTTTACCTGTAAAAGAATCCCCATGTTCCCATGTGCGAACGCTCACATGTCCTCAGGTTCAATGAGACGCACCTTCAGCCTTACACTTGTCTAGGGATCACATTCATTTCTAGATGAGTAAAACATTGTCGAAGTATGTGAGTAACAATTTCCCGGCCACAGATTTGAGGTCAGGTCTGTTAGGCTGTCTGCATGGGAATGTTACTAAAATAAAGTGGAGAACAGATAAGGAGAAAGAAGGATCTGGGGCAGAAAGCTGATCTTCTCTTTGAAAAAGAAGGGAGGAACCAGACAGATACCTAACATGGAAGAAAAAGAAAAAGGAAATAATTTGATGGATTTGTGTGTAAACTACAAACGAGACAGAAAAGCCACACCCAGAAAATACACTTGGCCCCAATAAATCTTAACTGAATTGTTTTCCAACTGTCCTCATGATGCACTGAGAGATCTGTGACCATAGCATATGCATGATATTCAAAAGAGTAACTGATACAAATCATCAGAGGAATCCAGAGCTGGTCACTGGCTCATTTCAGCTTTCCAGTATTTTATAAAGTTCTTCTCTTCAGTCCATCCCCATCAAAACCAAATGGCTCAGTGGAGATACAGGATTTACTCTGCATGGCCCTGCGCAAGTTACTTAATTGTCCGTGATGCAAAGTAAAAGAGGAGAAACCTGATTGTTTTTGTGCTTCAGACACCCCCGGGGGGGGAGGGGGGGGGGGGGTTCTTCCAGAGTGACACGCTGGGTGGTACTGGTGTCACGTAGGTCTATGCTTGCAGATTCTAGAAAACAGCTGTTAGTTGACAATTTCTAAATTCTTCCTGCTATCATCCTCAAATGTCTATTACATCAAAATTTCTAGGCCTTTTTGAAAATGTAGAATTCCAGGGCTCCCGGAGTCTGCTTCTCCCCACAAGCAGCCCAACTTCCCCAGGCCACCCGATCACTGATTTTGATACAAATGTGCCATGAACCAGTTCAAAAGAATGACTTAGAAAGAACACAGTAAAAAACAAATAGAAGGTAGAAAAAAATAAGCTCATTCAAGATCCTTGAAGCACATCTCATTTGTAGTTACCTTGAGCCCAATTAGCTAAGTTTTAATGTCATCACAATGTTTACAAGTAAAGAGAGAAAAAGAGTCATTAGCAGAGTTCCATAAACTTTATCCTATTAATGGATATTTAATTGAATATACTCCAGCTGGCAAAGATGACTATAATTCGGCTAAAAATAGTCCCCCAACTTCAGTCATAATAAAGCAACCACTGCTATACTTCCATGGCAACAACAAAATGATCAGGATTTTATATAATGCGGAATAATAAGCACTCTGTGAAGAATCAGTCTATGAAATTATTGCTGTTTATTTATATGAGTAATGGCCCCTGGTGATAGTTGAATATGAAACAGTATGCATCTAAGAATCCAGAAGTAGGTAGAATAGTTGATAAAATATTTATAAACATCTTTAGTTGACAGCCAAGATCACAGAATTGGAATTCTCTTGGGGATCTTAACAGTCATCCAGACTAATTCCCCATTTAAGGCTTGAATGTTTGAACAAAATTTCTAGCAAGCAGCAGAATACTTCAATGTAGAGTTCATGATCTCAAAATGCAGCAAATTCCATTTTTTTTTTAACAATTTTCATTGGTAAAGGGTTTCCCTGTTTCATAGGCAAAAATCTGAACCCTGTTCCTAAGAGCCATACAAACTAAATGTAACCCCAATTCCATAAAACAAGATTCAGATACAGACTTAGGCAGTTGAATCCCATCAGCCCTCCTCTTCTAGAGACAAAACTATCTGGGCTTTCTTTACCTTCTCCTTCTACGACATGACTTCCAACCATTGCCCTTGGGTCTAGACTTCTAACAATCTACCTTATCTATGCCCCTTTGCAAAATCAGGTTCGAAAGGTGTGGGAAATTACAGCTCCGGGCTACTCACAGTCAAATTTAGAAACAAGTCCAGCCAACTTCTTCCCTACACCAGGGTCAGTGGACCAGTGAGGAACTCAGTCCACTGCAGAGATAGGCAGAGTCTACAAACACGGTCCTGCCAAGTTCAAACCTGAAGAAGGTCACGATTTCTGTTTCTTCATCCTGAATTATACTAGGTTACTGAGATCCTTACTATTCCAATCAGCACTGTACTCATACTTAAAACTTATGTTTTTACATTTATGTTACAAGTAATTTTTATACTATTTATAATCATTAAAATATTAAAACAGTTATATGTTTTTCAGTGTGTGTATATTGTCATATGAAATCATAAAGTTCCCTTCATATGAAATATTTTGATCTGTTACTTTAACTTAAAGGTTTCTAGAACAGCAGAGCAGTAAAGTAGTGAACAAGAAACTCTAATTTTCAATCCCAACTTTCGCAAATGTGTCAGTAGCAAAATCTCAACTCACTAAGAATGTGTATAAAAATAATGATTTAATGATTCTATATATGGATGACACATCCGGGTAACACAACCAAAAAGCAAGTAACTCCTAAGCTGAGCTATTTCTCTCACTTGAGCCAGAAAAAAGAATGTTTTCTTCCTTAAAACCTTAATTTATTCTTCTCAACAGATATACCCGTTTGCATATTCATGTGCAAATCTTTTCATTTTTCTTTTGCACTTGTCTAAAAAGTTTAACTAAAACAACATACTACAATGATGCAGCTCTTGCCACGCATGGTGACTCACACCTGTCATCTCAGATACTCGGGAGGCTGAGGAAGGAGGATCACTTGATGCCAGGAGTTTGAGAACCACCTGGGCAAAGAAAGTGAGATTCCCATCTCTAAAAATGTTTTAAAAATAAAAAATTAGCCAGACATGATGTCACACACTTGTAGTCCCAGCATACCTGGGAGGCTGAGGCGGAAGAATTGCATGGGCCCAGGAGTTTGGGGCTGTAGTGAACTATAATTGTGCCACTGCACCCCAGGCTGGCTAACATAGACCCCATTTCAGAAGAAAAAAGGAAAACAAAAAGAGGAAAAAATGCAGAAATCTTAAGAAAAATCTAATGATTTGTTTTATCAAAATGTATCATAATGACAGTAGTGGCAACCCATGTGGAACCACTGCTGCAAGGATGCCGGCTGCATGGGGGTGGGGGGGGGGGTTTCATGGAGCTGGCGGGGGCTGGGAACAGGTGATCCCAGTGTGAGCCCTGTGCCCTACCAAGTTGGCAGGGTGGGAGGCTGCACTCCCGGGTACAGCTGCAGCTCCGGACCCAGGCATCCCAGCACTCCTGCAGGCTGAAAAGTGCCTGCTCCCACTCCCTGGCCTCTCCCTGTCCCTGGCACCCGCTCCAGTGCAGAACAAAGTTGTGGCTGAGCTTGAGCACTGTCACGACCCAGCCGGATGTGTGTGTGCTCCGGGCAGCACTGACATGCCAGCCCCCTGCTGCCGCAGCTCCCTCCAGACGTTGGGAACCAATGAGCATGGGAGCGAGGCCAAGAGGCTGGGGGTGGTTCGGCGCGGGCCTGCAGGTGCCTGGCTGCAGGCACCCCTCGGGGCAAACAGCCTGAGCGCCATTGATGGCATGTTGATGGTGGTGGGGAGGCAGACAGGTTCCTAGGCAGGAAGGCGCAGGTCCCTGGTGAAACCCCATCTTTAAGCCAGGGAGAGCCTGAAGCCTCAGTGTTGGGGAGTCCAGTTCTGGGTGGAGCCTGCTACTGGGAGAACATCCTTGATACCTTCCAGCCAATGGGATGGTGCTTCTTCCAGGCCCGCCCATGGTCACCCATGGACCAATCAGCACACATGTCCTCCCTCCTGCGCCTATAAAAACCCCAGACTCAGCCAGACTCCAGACCCATCACCTGCCTGTAGATAGGAGCTAACCACTTTGGGTCTCCTCTCCACTGAGAGCTGTTCTGTTGTTCATTAAAGCTCCTCTCCGCCTTGCTCACCCTCCACTTGCCCATGCAACTTCATTCCTCCTGGACATGGAAGAACTCAGGACCCCCGAAGCGGGGGGAAGAGAAAGAGCTGTAACACTTTTCCGGCCAGTTTGCCAAGCTGTGGGTGGGAGCTAAAGGTGCTGTAACAATATAGCTCTCCCGCCCTCTGCCAGCACCAGGCGACCGCCTCATGCAACAGGAAGCAGTGGTGGGGCTGGGCCAGCGTGACTGAGAGTGCTGTAACACAAATGGGCTGAAACACAACCCACACCCACACCCCCGCACACCACACTGCAGGCAATAAGAACGAGACAAGAGCTGCGGCCCTTCTGAGAGTCCAGACCTCGGGGGATCCCCGAGCCAGGGCTATGACACCCTGTTTGGGGCTTTGTGGTTCCTGGCATCTCCGACCTTTGAGGCACCACTATGTTCCCCTCATCCAGACACTGGTGCCCACAGCAGAAGCCGCTTGTGGTATGTCTGGTCCAGCTGCAGCCTTGCACGGAGCCACCTGGAGCTGCCCACCCCACCACAGCAGCCAGAATGCCTGGCTGTGCACAATGGCCAGACCCCATGCTCACTCACTTACAAACCCCTCAGTGCTCTGCACCTGGCTCACCCCTGGCAGGCGAGGATCTGGGCCAGTGGTGCAAGCTGAGCACAGCCTGCCAGGCAGAGTAGGCAGAAGCAGCCCAGCAGGCACGAGCAAACTCAGAGGCCCCACCAGTCACAGAGGTTTCTGGCTGGCAAAGCAACACCCAAAGGATCCTGTGATGATAACAGTAACTTGATTTGATCACTACACCTAGTATACAGGTATCAAAATATCACATGTATTCCAACAATACATACAATGATTATATATCAATTTTAAAAATAAATAAAAAACCATATTGTCCACTAAAAGTATACATTCTGTCTTCTCCATTTATCTACCTACTCATGGCCCCTAATCTGCTCATCCTCTGGGAGAAGACTTTATGAGAAGGGCTTCAAATAAATATATGTATTATTATTCATGTTTTGAAAAAGCCATTTCTGACAGTAGATAGCATGTCCACCTAATCTATTAAATTGCTCTAACTGCATGCTAAATTAAAGTTCAAACTACTATTGGTCCCCAGAAGTTGGGAGAAATGTCGGATCCTTTAATTTGTGCTTCACCACACTTTTGGTTTTGCTTTCCCAGGGTCTCATATCACAATATATTATATTCTTACTAATAGCCATAGAAAGAAAAAAATGAAGGTTCAGATCTTAATCACCAAATGTGCTCTCCAGTGTGGGCTTTATAAAGTGAGATTTACAAGGAAATTAGAAGTAGATCTTCCCTCTAGCGACTGGGGAAAGCATTGTTAAGGCTAAGGTTTTATTAAGCTACATTTCAAACCCTTTAAGTTTACTAAATTATCTATTTAATAAATTATTGTTTCATTTTTATGTATTTATTTCTTGAGACGGAGTTTTGCTCTTGTTGCCCAGGCTGGAGTGCAGTGGCGCAATCTCGGCTCACTGCAACCTCCTTCTCCCAGATTCAAGTGATTCTCCTGCCTCTGCCTCCCAAGTAGCTGACATTACAGGTGTGTGCCACCATGCCCAGGTAATTTTGTATTTTTAGTAGAGATGGGGTTTCACCATGTTGGTCAGACTGGTCTTGAACTCCATACCTCAAGAGATCCACCCACCTCCGCCTCCTAAAATGTTGGGATTACTGAGCCACTGCTACTGGGAGTGAGAACTTCCTTGATGCCTTTTGGCCAATCGGATGGTGCCTTTTCCAGGCCCGCCTATGGCTGCCCATGGACCAATCAGCATACATATCCTCCTTCCTGAGCCCATAAAAGCCTCAATAAAACCTCGGCCTATTTACTAAATTATTTATTAACGTTTCAATATATCTGGAGAAGTCTAACCTATCAAAACTTCCCAAACAAAAACACTGAAGCACAAGTTCACAAAAGCAGCAAGTAGTCAAATCTGATCCACAGGGTGCTTTGGTCACTTCTTTCCCTTGTAAACTGTTATTCATTTGACACCCTTTGTATTTTTACTCTTAATGATTGCAGAGAAAGTGCTAATATGATAAAGTATTTCTATTTCTATTTTTGAGTAGGTATCAGGCAAAAGTAATACCCAACAAACGTGTTCTAATTTCTCCAGGTTTTCATGCAAATTAATATCCTGCTTAGCCTTTTACAGACTAAACCTAAACCAAGCAGAAAAGACTGCTAAAAATTACTGACTAGCAGATAAAAAAATGAAGGGAGTGATGTTAGGTGTCATTCAAAAGTTGGGACTAGGAATTCTCCGGGTGTGAAGCTGCCTCTTCTGTGATAAGCTCTTTGGTTTTGCAGATTTGGGAGCCCCTCAAAAACAGGTTCAAAATGGGCACGAAAAATTAAAAAAAAGGTCCAAGACATACAAAATAAGCAAAACAAAGGCAAAAAAGGCCAAAACAAAGATTCTTGGGGCAAAAACCAAGCTATTCTTTTGTCATAACCTCTCTCTCAAAAGAAGAAACTTGAATAAATTTTAGTTTTTGAGCAAACCCAATATACTAAACCATCTTGATAGGTTTCATGTGTTCAATAGCATGTGCAAACATTAAAAATTCAGCCAGTGTTTATACAAACTGCAAAAAACATCACTATCAAATGTAATCTATTTTTATTTATTTTATAACTCACTTTCTAAAAGATAATCTCCAGAATATACTGTCTGTTTTTCCTTCCTTTCTTCCTTTTCTTTTTTTCTTTCAGGTGGAGTTTCGCTCTTGTTGCCCAGGCTGGAGCGCAATGGTGCAATCTCAGCTCCTGGCAACCTCCTCCTCCTGGATTCAAGTGATTCTCCTGCCTCAGCCTCCCAAGTAGCTGGGATTACAGGCACCCGCCACCATGCCCAGTTAAATTTTGTAGAGATGGGGTTTTGCCATGTTGGCCAAGCTGATCTAAACTCCTGGGCTCAAGTGATTCGCCCGCCTTGGCCTCCCAAAGTGCTAGGATTACCGGCGTGAGCCACCACGCCCGGCCTTTCAAGTAAACTTTTTTTAGATAGGCTCCCAAGAAATAAGTTACAAATTTATATTATTCATGCAAAACTATTTTAGGTCCTAATTCTCCAGTAATGGAACCATATGACTCCTTTTCCACTCAAGGCAACATTTCAGATAACCAGTAACTTTTAAACATAGCATTAATAAGCTGCAATAAACTTAACTCCTATAAAAATCATCTTAAACTGGCCAATTTCAACCAGCCCTATAGCCCTATAGAAAAGCCACTTACTCTAGGCAATAGTATTATTACCCTCCAGTTGTAAAAACGTTGCTTCCAAGCTTTACATATACACATATCCCCTCTCATTCCATCATTGTAAAGAAATAAATGATTGAATATTTTTATGTTAGCATTTAAGTACATATAAATATCCTGATTTTATACTAAGATACCTCATAATGGTTGACTTTAAGTTTAAAACCAAGCTCTCAATTAAGTTCCGGACAAAATATGTTACACAACACTATCTACTAGACCAAAATGTAATTCAACCAATTTATAATAATAATAAGCAGGAATTAATTAAATGTGGAACTTCTTTCTGTAATAAATACAAAGAGGAGAAAATTCCTTTACCTATAGAATGCACTATCTTTCTGATCTTAGCCTCCTAGTACTTGGATTTTGATGGCCATCAAACACTTTTCCAAAACCATATGATAGGACACACATACTCCAAGAAATAAAGGAAAGATAAATGGAAAAGTCTACAAGGAGAATGCAGGTTTCTTCCCCCGGCCAGCCATAGCGCTGTAGTAGCTGTGGTAGATACTGGGGCCATCCTCCTCTAAATTCAATTCCACACTCCACAAGTAACTAGTTGCAAAATCCTAGGCACGTTAATAAACCTTTCTCTGTGCCTTGGTTCCCTCATCTATAAAATGATGAAAGCAATAATAGCAACTTCACAAGACTGTCTAAGAAGTTGGTTGCCATATATAAAATACTTAGAAGAGTACCTGGCACATGGTTAGCTTCCCAGCTGGGCTAGCTGAAATCATGCCTATTACATCAATGGCAGCCACAGCTGCCATTCCATCTCCTATCCCAAATGTCCCTACTATTCCTGTTATATTTCAGTTTTAACCAGTAAGTTTAAAGAACTAGATTTTTCTATGAGTAGTTAGTCCTGGATAAGAAGTAATAACCAGACAACCAAATGGTAGATACTGTAGCCTGGAGGTGGAGAGGGTAATTCTGGTTTTAAGCTTTTATAGGTTATGGCAAAAAAGTCCTTTACTCCAAGTAAGCAAGTCGACATTGAATTCTCATTGACTAAGGCCAGGCAACAATTTACTGATGCACAGAAATCTACCTTTCCACTCATAAAAGCATTCTGTCCTTCCCTGTCTCTCCATTTCCTCCACGATACTGAGCGAAGCTGGTAAGTGTTCAACATGTACTCAATAAGCAACTCAGGCAAAAACAGCTAAGTGTCCTGTGCATGCCATGTGCTCACTGAGTTTCAATATCAGCAATGTTGTTTTTCCATCTACTCAACCAAGGTTTCTGAACTTAACACACAAAACAATGGGTAATTGCAAGGAATGCCAAATCTCTTCCATGAGCTCTATCCTCAATTCACACAGCGAATAGTAGACTTTGCCAGAAAGTACTATTACTGTCAACTTATACAAAGTGACTACAAAAAAATTCCACTTCATTTTCACCCTTTCATATATAGTAAGTTTGTAACTCTAAAATTAAGAGACGGTTTATAAAGTAATCACAGCTTCTTCTTATGTATCAATTAGCCTTTTCTTAAGGGATCCAGGTGAAATAAAACTCCATCACCCACTCAATAACACATTATGAATGTATTGTATGCTTTTACTTTTGTCTGTACACGTATATAAATGCACAGAAATTGACCATGAGTTGGAAACTCAAGAGTTTTATTTTGCTCAGGAGAAATCAAGAATATTCTCATAATTCTATTTGCCAAGACAGCCTGGTTTATTTACGAAAACTTGGCCACAAGTGGTCAGAATAAAGGCATTTCAATGGGGCTGTCTCTTTACTTTATTCCTTTTTCTCTGCTCTTTTCTCACTCTCCTTAAGAAGCATCTCCGGTGCATGCTTGGTTTCTAAAGGTCTGATGAGACTATGGATGTACAGTGAATGCTGAAGTCTGAAAGAAATATTTCTCTCTCCCTCTCTTTGAGTCAGAAAATTCTGAACACAAGAGGATCCATTCAAGGCATGATGGAGTGCCTCACAGAGGCAGCAATATGTTCACAGTTGGCAAACACAGATCTGTTTGGACAGTGAGTACAGACATCCACTCAGCAAACATCAGCTTTCCTATTAGTTCACAGCAGAAAGAACGAGACGCTGGACGGCCCTTCTTCGGACTCCAACACCACTTTGGGACAAGCCTTCTAAACAAAATGCCTTTGTCTGACAGTCACAATTCAGTGGGTCCCCCACGGCTCTCCTAGAAGCTATGTCTGTCTATTCACAATTGCATTCAGGCCCAAAAATCATTTGTAAAAGTTTAAGGGGAAAAAAAGTGATGGGAAATACCCCAATTTCCATGTATAATAAAACACAAGGAGTGCCTGAACGGCTTTACCCCATCACTAAGAGCAGCAGCTGGAAAGGTTATGAAGTGTACGATGGATTCTCACGGTGCATCTCTCTCCTTAGGTGCTTTTGGGAGCCTGCCTGTTGTTACCACTGTGATCTGGAGGAACACCAGGCATAATCTTTCAAAGAAAGTCAGCGAAAAGATAAAGCAAAGCAAAGGGCAAACTTCCTATTGAGTGACATTCCCATGTGAATGTAACATCCCTCCCCATCAGGTTTCAAAATAAAATGCTTATGCAGTTTCTTAAGAATCGATGGTTCAGAAAGATAGAAAAACTAGCTAGGATGTTCTCTTATACGAAAATTTCACCAAACACTCCATATCATAATAAATAAATGCAAAGAGAAGACAAGCTGATGTCGTGTCTCACTTGCTCCTGCCTTTGGGCATGAATTTGCTATATGACCACTTGCTCCTACATACCTGTCAAAAGAAATTCATCAGAATGACATTTTGTTTAGCATAAACACAAAATCCAAAAATCTAACAAGAAATTATAAAATTCTCATTTTAAAAATATGAGTGATTGCCACAGGGGAAACAGGAGCATGGAGAGAGACAGCGTCCTCCAGGATATTAGCGTGCCGACAGCTTGTCACATTATTTTTATTGCTAAGTATTCATTCCCACTTCTACATGTATCAAAAATAATGGGTAAATTTCAGAACCCACAAAACTCTCCATGTAATATGTTTCTAAAGACAAACACCCAGGAAAACTACTGCCAGCCCACAGCTGACTTTGGTATAGCTCACAAGTTAAAAATGGTTGTCACATTTTTAAAGCACTGTAAAACAGTATGCATCAGAGACTGTATGTCGGCAAAGCATGTTATTTACCATGTTGCCCTTTATAGAAAAAGTTTCCCAAACCCTGCAGCAAAGTATTAAAAAGGCTCAAATAATAATTCTTGATTCTCTTCAAGCCAAATCATGAATGTGAAACAAAATTACGAATATGCTTTCAAGTAATCTCTTCCAGGGTTCACGGACCAGAGACACAGCGGAAGGTGGAATGGCATTCCTGAGAACAGAAGGGCCTACAAGGGAAGCCACTCATTCAATCACAGACAGTTAATAAGACCATTTTTAAGACTTTATAAGAAGACAAATCTTTTATCCTTTGGGAAAGTAACCAATAAACTGTTTAGTTTGGAGAATTTTTTTTTTTTTTTAACGGAGTCTCCCTCTGTCTCCCAGGCTGGAGTGCAGTGGTGCGATCTTGGCTCACTGTAACCTCTACCTCCCAGGTTCTGTCTCAGCCTCCTGAGTAACTGGGACTACAGGCACCCGCCACCATGCCCGGCTAATTTTTTTTGTATGTTTAGTAGAGACAGAGTTTCACCATGTTAGCCAGGCTGGTCTTGAACTCTTGACCTCAGGCAATCCACCCACCTCAGCCTCCCAAAGTGCTGGGATTACAGGCATGAGCCACCACACCCGGTCCAGTTGGCAGAATTTCTAACTTACAAAATTAGGAATAACCACTTGTCCTTACAAGAGGGTGTTAGTTGAATCAAATGTGTCAAAGGATATGAAAAAGAGTATCTAACGGTGGGGAGGGATCTTTACTACTATCATGTGTGGTTCTCTGGTCTTCTTGCAGAATATGGCAAAGGAAATACTGGCCAAACAAAAGACAAAGCGAGGCAGAAGTTTCCGTTTTCTTTCTATATGCACGAATACAACCTCATATACACCAGTCTATATTGTTTAAAGATTTCTATCTTTTTTTCAATGAATTAAGGAAAGATGCTTTGTTTTTTGAAGGGAATGCTTAGTCCCAATTTTTAACTTACAAACTAAAGAGAGGGGAGAAAAAAAGAGTATCGGGAGATTCTAGATGACGTAACTTCAACTTCTGGCCTATGATGGCCGACAACTCAGTCTGGAAATCTGGCCTATGTGATTTGCCAGCTCAACTGCAGTTGCCTTTTAAGGAGCTCAAAATTTCATGCACTCAAGGGTTTATTTGTGAAGCCAGTTGCTTTTTAGGAACTAATCATATATACATAATATTCTAAGTACAACATGCATCCAAGTTACTACATCATGCAAAAATGCATGGAGTAGAGCTGCCAGATAAAAGAGCACACCCAGATAAAGTTGAATTTCAAAAACACAGCAAATAATTCTTCATAACAGCATATCCCAAATACTGCATGGGACATATTTACAATAAAAAACTGCTGTAAATCTAAAATTCAACTTTAATTGGGCATCCTGTATACTTATTTCCTAAATCCGGCAACCCTACCATGAAAACATGAAGGCTATTCTGATATCTATTAAACAGCTGCCATCCTGTAACATGCCACAGTCTGAAGTTTGAGAAATTGCTAAGGGTGACTTAGACTCTCATTAAGTCAGCATTTTATGCAAAGAATGGTCTAGAAAGACAGTTAATAATACCCAGCGGGAGATTCCCATTGCCTTGCTTAGACAACCACAGGGAAATAAAAGGCCCATGATAGGGAAATCCTCTAGAGACACAGACCTAACTTATAGTACTGCTACCACTTTTCATGATGTCACACTGACCAAAAAATCCCAGTGGCAGAAGAACACTGCTGGGGAGCTAACTAAACAGCCCACTCCACTGCACACATGCACACACATCCCACGTCCCTAATATGTCCAAGTAGTAGTGTTATTGTTTGTTTGTCTGTTGTTAAAGGAGAAAGAGAAAAAATCTCGCAGACACTCCAGTGTCTGGAGAGCAGCCAGAAGCAGGGTGGAAAACTCCACCCTGAGCTACCCCACTGGGGCTGCAGCTTTCTCGAGAGGGGCACCCTGCCAGCACACAGCCATCCTGGTAGCTTTCCAATGGAAGCGCTAACAGAGCTTCACCGTAGGAGCCATTAGAGAGGCTGGCTGGAGCAGGGAGCTCTGAGAATATGGCTGGCCAAGTATCCAAACAGGAGTAAGATAGGATGTATAAAAATTGGGAACCACTGTTCCAATAAATCCATAAAGAAGTTGGTTTTCAATAACAAGTGCTATTCAAACTCTAGCTTTCTGCCCACCTATGCGGATGGCAGAGATGCTGACAACAACTGCCACAAAAATCGCCCTTTTGTTAAGATTAAAGAAAGGCACTTGGGTGCTGGGTTCCCTTTCGAAAAACCACTTCAAATTCTCTTTCCCTTCCCAAACAACAAGATCCATTTTTACCTAGTTTTCAGGTTTAGTCTTATTTTTCAAGCTAGGCCACTTAACCGAGGGCATATACCATTGCATTCATTGGTTTAAACTACAGCTCACATGACAAAAACCACTACAGATGTGCCTCCACTTATGAGAGGGTTACATTCTGATAAACCCATCCTAAGTTGAAAATATCTTGTCAAAAGTGCATTTAATACACCTAACCTACCAAACATCATAGCTTAGCCTAGCCTAGCTTAAACATACTCAAAACACTTACATTAGACTACAGTTGGGTAAAAGCATCTAACACACACTGTTTTATAATAAAGTATTGAATAACTCATGTAATTTATTGAATACTGTACTGAAAGTGAAGAACAGAATGGTTTGTATCATTTACTCTTACGGTTTTTACCAAATGTGTATCACATTTGCACCATTATAATGTCAAAAAAATCATAAGTCAAACCACTGGGGACCTTCTGTATACAGCAGGTCTTTGAATAACATTTCATTCAATGTCACTTCATGATAACATTGCTAAGAGGAAAAAAAATCGATTCCTGGCCAAGGCCTCTGTGTGGAATCTCCCCGTTCTCTTCTCCCCATGTCTGTACGGGTTTTCTCCAGGTATTCCAGTTTCCTCCCACATCTGAAAGATGTGCACATTAGGTGCACTGGTATGTCTAAACTGTCCAGTCTCAGTGAGTGTGGTTATGTGTGTCAGTGTGCCCTGTGATGGAATGATATCCTATCCAAGGGGGGGTTTCCACCTTGTTCATTATACTACCAGGATAGGCTCTGGCCCCCTGCAACACTGAACTGGAACAATGGGTTAGAGAATGAACAATGAATGAATGAATGAATGAATGAATACAAAGTATTGTAAAATACAAATGTGTAAAGTATATGGTGACCATACAAATGCATGAAGCACAAAAGCGCTCAGAGTATCCACCATATTTATTGTTTGTCTGTAAACTGTGTGGTGGTAGGAGGTGCTCCTTACAATTTTCCCTTTGCAAACATTTATTCCTTAATTTAACCCACCACTACCATGACAGCTGTCATTCACTGACTGCGTAAATAATTATCTTCTTTGTTTTTATCAGTTTTTCTTAAATGTATGTATAGCTCAAATTCATTTCCATGTTTACCATTAGAAGTGTTTTGGGTCTTTGTTTAGAAGTTTGGTGATGTTTTTGTGGCCTAAAATATGCCACAGGAACTTAATCCTATTTATATCCATTAGCCTATGGTAAAATTAGTTGCATTACGCATCATTTTGCTTAAAATAGCAGTTTCCAAGAACCTATTGATGACATTAAGAAAGTATTTAACTGTATACGTAACCTTTTCCTTAATAAGTACAATAGTGTTTTCAAAAATAAAATATTCCAAACAGCTTCACTTGGAATATTAAAAATGAAAATGGGCCAAGCACGGTGGCTCACACCTATAATCCCAGCACTTTGGGAGGCTGAAGTGGAAAGATCACTTGAGGCCAGGAGTTTAAGACCAGCCTGGGCAACAAAATGAGAACCTGTATCTACAGAAGAATTTAAGGATCACCCAGGCACGGTGGTGCGCACCTGTAGTTCCAGCTAGTTGGGAGGCTGAGGCAAGAGAATCACGTTGAGCCCAGAAGTCCAAGGCTGCAGAGAGCCATGATCACACCACTGCACTCCAGCTTGGGTGACAGAATGAGACCTTATCAAGGAAATAGAAAAGAAAAGAGCTCTTCTTGTTCTTCCTGTTCCTATTCCCTCCCTCCAAGGTAGATTCCCAGGGTTAGAGGGTCAGCTTGACATGGGGAGTCAGGAGTGGGATAAGGAAGATGTCTAGATGTGGGAGCAACCCAACATGGAGTATCCACATGAAAGGGTGGCCTGTCATGGAATGTGGAAAACAGGATGAAGACATCAGCCATGGTGGCAGTCTGACATCAGGCATCACAGCCTTCCGTGTGAGGGAGAGATGCACTGAGAGGCTGGTTACATATACACGTGTCAGATTTCTGTCATAGAAATGGTAGAAGTTTTACAAATATAGAAAGAATTAGAACAAACCCCTGAGTGTTAGATCAGAATTGGAGGTATCATTGTAAACTCCTTGATATCAACCTACATAGTAAGATATAGAAATAAATGTGTTTTTATGCATGTGTATTACCTATGTGAGTGTCCCAATATATACATATATGCATTCAAGTATTCTCCAGCTCTATCCACTAAGAGTTTTGGAGAGGCACAACTGCAATACCAGCAAGCACATGTACCCCCCAGATCTTGGCTTCTAAATACCATTCTCTACTAAAAGAAGCCAGGATTTCTTAGGGAAATGGTTCATTCAGGACTAGGGCAAGAAAAGTATAAGATGAATGTGGAACGTCCCTTTGAACCAGAGAAGAAGTGCTGAAAGAATGAAAAGAACATGTTCAAAGGGCACATATGATGCTTTAAAGGAATTTTATTTGAGCATCAAAATAAATAATAGTAATGGATTATAACCCATTGAATTGTAACAAAACCATGAGTCGTACTACTACGAATAATGAATACATCAACAATTTGGTGAGAAAGGAGTATTTATTTCACTTTGAGCTACCACCTTACAAAATATTTACTAATTACAATGAGAAAATTAGGACTTCTATAACGGAGAAGACTGGTAGATACCATCTTACTCAATGATCAAACAGATCATCACCAGTAATGAGGCAAATCAAAATTGTGAGCACCTGAAAGAGCAGCAGTGAGAGCACAGCATTGCTTCTGTGATGTCCCTGCTAAAGACGGATAAACCTGGATCTAATCATGAGGATACATCAACAAATTCAAATAGAAGGCCATTCTACAAAACAGCTGGCCTGTAATTGTCATAAGTATCAAGGTCACAGAATTCTGGAAAATATCACGTTATTGTTCCACATACAAAGAAATTAAAAAGACACACCAAGTAAAGCTCACACAGGATTCTGAACTGAATCCTTGTGCTGTAAAGGATTTTATGGGGCTCACCGCTGGAACCTAAATGGTGTCTGAGGATTTAACAGCAGAAATGGAGACGTCACTGTGAGTGTCCTAATGTGGATGACTGTACTGTAGTTATGCAGATGGACATCCTTGCTTGTAAGGAAATATGGGCATCAAAGGACCAATTTACTCTCCAGCTGTTCGTTTTCTATACTGATATTCAAGTTATTTCTCTAAAACAAGTTGGGGTTAGCTAAGAAGTGCTGTCAAGTATTTTGCACTGTATTTGTAACAATTCTGCAGTTTTGAGGCTGTTTCAAACATTTTAAATAACTATTCTTTATTTAGTTTTATTTATTTATTTATTTATTTTTATTTTGAGACAGAGTCTCGCTCTGCCACCCAGGCTGTAGTACTGTGGTGCCATCTCGGCTCACTGCAACCTCCACCTCCAGGGTTCATGTGATTCTCCTGCCTCAGCCTCCCAAGTAGCTGGGACTTCAGGCGCACACCACCACACCTAGCTAATTTTTGTTATTTTTAGTAGAGACGGGGTTTCATTATGTTGGCCAGGCTGGTCTCAAACTCCTGACCTCATTATCTGCCCACCTCAGCCTTCCAAAGTGCTGGGATTACAGGCATGAGCCACCGCGCCTAACCAAGAATTGTTCTTTAAAAAAGAGAAAAGTAATAACTAAAAGCATGTATTTAACCCACACACAGACTGTCCATTCATTAACTCACTTATTCTGAGAGCTCCACTTGCCTTCTTAGGATGAGAAAAAGAGAAACGTGAGGTACTATTATTTGTGTGGCTCATCCTGACATTACAAGACTTTGAGGGCTGTCCTTAACCTCTAGATCTTCCCTTTCCTGTTCAGGATGGAATCTGAAGGGAACCTTTCACCAAGCTCTCCCAGAGCTCAGATTATGAATGTGACCTGAAAGGTCAGCCAATTCCCACCTCCATTTTACAGATAAGAAAACTGATGTCTGAGAAAGACCAAGAGTTAGGGCTAAAACTTAGAATGCCCAACCCTAAACTCAAGGAAAAAGACATACGGAAATAAATTTAAAAATATTAAAGGCCAAAAGACTCTTAATCCCAGTACTTGGGTAGGTCAGGGCAGGACGATCCTTGAGGCCAAGGGTCTGAGACCAGCCTAGGCAACAGAGCAAGACCCCATCCCTACAAAAAAAAAATTAGCTGAGCGTGGTGGTAGACACCTGTAGTCTCAGGTACTTGGGAGGCTGAGGTGGGAAGACCACTTTAACCTATAAGTTAGAGGCTGCAATAAACAATGATTACACCATTGAATTCCATCCTGGGCAACAGAGCAAGACTCTGTGTCTAAAAAAAATCTTTTTTACAGTTAAATTTAAAAATAAAATTTAAAAATCTGAAAAAAATCTTCTCAGCAACTAAAAGCGTTAGCGTGGGTGGCTTTGTCAAATGCCAAGTACGTAAACCTTTCAGATTTAAAGAAACAACTCACAGCTCACCAAAAAAAGGCCTCTATAATAATAATTAACATTGCACATTTACAAAGGCTCACATTAAGTGCCAGAAATTATGCTAAGCATTTCATATAATCTAATTCAATCCACACAACTCTTAGAAATCAATAGTGTTATCTCTCATTTACTGTTGAGGAAATTGAGGATTAGAGTCATTACGTAACTGATTTAAGGTCACAAAGTTTCAGGCAGCAGACCCAAAATTGGGTCCAGTCAGCCTGACTGGAATTCCAAAGCCAAGGTCTTGAACTGTGCCCACGCCTGTGTAACTGAATGGCTCCTCGTATTCCTCAGACTGGCTTGTGACTTAACCTGTACTGCTATAAAGAAGAATACTGTCAAATGGGAATGACCCCTTCTGCATTCTACCTCTCAACAATAGTCGAGAACAGAGTTTCTCTAAATGTAATTTGCTAAAAACAAGCACCTCTAGACATAGAGATAAAAGAGAAAACAATGTGGAAGAGAGCTAAGTTACACAAAATTATAAGCAGCACAACTTCTCAGACTCTTAACGTGTACTACGGAGCTTTAAGAATCTGAAACCTTTGGTCGTGGAGCAAAGCTTGTGAAAGCCAGGTTCCCGCCTTGAACAGAATTCTTGACCCAGTATCAAGTGTGGTGCGTTTTTAAAAATGCTACATAGTGTACCATTTGTTTAAAATAAAATGTTGAATCATTTCATAGCAAGAGCAATTGATATCAAATGACTAAAATAATTTCACACAGTGTTTTCCCTCGGGATCTCAGTTCAAATACTCTTCTATACATTGCAAATGCCCTGCCAAGAATCACTCTAAGCAAACAAAATCGGAATGCTAAATTAAGAGGGGTGGGGGTGCTAACATTCAATACACCAACCCTTGTAACTAGTAAAAATACTAGTAAAAATAGGCTTGTATCTCGGGATCACAATTTTTTTTCTTAATAACTAAAGGTCTTGATTTAAGATAATTTAGACTTTGTTTTGTTTCGGTTTTTACAGACTTAGGTTTATTTCTCTTCCTAAAGAAAAATTAGTTATAACCTGGGAAACTGATTGTGTAAGGTCCTCCATAGCTCTGATTAACAACCTCCCAGCAGTGCAAAGGAGTCCTAAGAAGCCATTACTTCGCCAAGGCAACTTGATAACATAACAGGTTTCTTAGCAACAGGGTAGTCACAGTAACCATTCACCATGGTATTAGAATTAGGTTACCCACCAGAGTTGAGGCCAAAGGAATAATTTAAACTCATTAAATCTATAGGCCCCAGGTAACATGAAAAATATATTTTTAATGCCACTTGTGACTCACCTATGAAATTAAGTACTTATATGACTCTTCAGTGCTAGATTAGATGAGCAGATATTTATAAACACAATGTCAAGTTCTTCACATACTCAATACCCTTTTTTTAATGTGAAGCTAGGCATATTATCTATATCATAGTTATATTCTTTTCAATTGAGTATTTCCAGCAACCCACTTAGCAGTACCATATATAATTTTGATGAGAAAATGCAACTCTATAGAAGCAGTAAGGTAGAATCCAGATACAGAAGACAAAAACTCTGAAGTGTGTATGAAGGATTTTAAATTCCATTTAAATGGCAAATAACCAAAACATACAAACACACGATTTCCAATTCATTAAAAACATCTAAGAAAGAAAATGATAATCAGCTTTTGAAATCAAATTTTTATATAACTATTTGCTCACATATTACAGGTGGCTCATAAGCGTTCTACATGTAAAAGAAAGAAGTTCAGAATTTGTCTGAATACCACTTTCCAAAATCTACAGCAGACATTGTGTGTTTAGTGGAAAAAAATATTTAAAATTGCAATCAAGGATTGCACGAGCTAGTCAATTTTGGAGTACTTAAGACGCTGGTCAGTTCCATTATAGCTAAAATTAAGTGTAACTCATAAAAACAGATGTTTTCTACACATGCTATGCTTTCATGCTAGAAGCTTCTCAGTCTCATCCTACCCATTGAAAGACTATTCCAGAAGAACCACAGGATTGTTACATGTGACCATTAGCTGTAACAGTGACAGAGAGTCTCACTCAGACTTGTATATTACCACGCCTCTCTCTGTGTCATTTCACTTGACAGGTAAGGTCATAAAAGACAAGAATCACACATTTACACATTTGTAGCTCTCAAAGTATCTGTCAGAGTACCAAACAGCAGAACCACCATAAGGGCTGCTGACTGAACAAACGCATCAATCACTACTCTCTCCAACAGTATAACCATTATGACAATTTTTAACATTTGGCCTGCTCACCCACAATTCTTACTCATCCAAAACCTTACTCCTTTTTTCCATTAACCCTTCCGTGTGAACACTCTATTTATTAAAAAGGGGATGCTACTTTTGAAAAGCATTGTGGGTCTTCCTTTTGTGGAACTAGTGTAGTCTGTGGTATAGTTTCCTCACAAAGGCACATTTCTAGACATCGAAAACATCTTCCCTTCCAACATGGAGTACAAGCACAAGGAGGAGGAAGACGTCAGGCCAGGCAAATCCAGACAGACCCAGGCTTCCCAAGTCCTAGACAAAGTCCAGCAGCGGTGAGGATGGCAGAGGTGCCACCAGGCAGCCATCAGAATGCTGTAGGGCACCCAGAGCAGGCTCCTTAACCCCAAGCATAAGATTATAAATCAACCACAAATTAGGAGCTATGCGTCAAAACAAAAAGTCATTCAAAATAACTGGTCTACTAAAACTTGTGTAATATGATCCATCTAATGCATCTGAGTATTTTGCAATATCCCTTATTATACTTGAGACTAGCAACCCAAATATCAAGGAAGGAAGGAAGGAAGGAAGGAAGGAGGGAAGGAGGGAGGAGAGAAGGAGAGAAGGAGGGAAGGAGAGAAGGAGGGAAGGAGGGAGGGAGGGGAGAAGGAAGGAGGAAGGAGGGAAGGAGGGAAGGAGGGAGGGAGGGAGGAGAGGAAGGAAGGGAGGAAGGAGGAGGAAGGAAGGAGGAGGGAGGGAAGGAAGGAGGGAGGAGGGAGGGAGGGAGGAAGAAGGAAGGAAGAAGGAAGGAGAGGAAGGAAGGAGGGAGGAAGGAAGGGAGGAGGGAGGAAGGGAGGGAGGAAGGGAGGAAGGGAGGAAGGAAGGGAGGAGGAAGGGAGGAGGGAAGGAGAGGGAGGGAGGAAGGAAGGAAGGAGGGAGGGAGGGAGGGAGGGAGGGAGGGAGGGAGGGAGGGAGGAGGAGGGAGGGAGGGAGGGAGGAGAGGGGAGGAGGGGGAGGGGGAGGGAGGGGAGGGGAGGGAGGGGGAGGGGGGAAGGGGAAGGGAGGGAGGGAGGGAGGAGGGGGGAAGGGGAAGGGGAGGGGAGGGAAGAGGGAGGAGGGGGAGGGGGAGGGGAGGGAAGGGGAAATACTGAACACAGTCACATAAGATGACAGATTTGGAGAGATAGGATAAAAGGACAAAAATATGTAATTAAGAAACAATCACAAGCAGACATTTAAGACAATCACTAATTTGCAAATTAACTGCATTCTTCATACTGAAACTCTACAGATAATAAATTCTTTCAGATAACTGAGTTTGAGTTTTGACAAAAACTCAAACTGGTTGGTTTTGTTATTTCCAGTCTAAAATAAACTGCATTTGTTACAGTCAACTGAGAGCTTCTGCAATTAAAGCCTTTTTACTAGTCAGTCCACTGGAGGCTACAGGCTCCTCATCCAGGAATCTTCAACAAGATGAGGTAAAAAAAAAAAAAAATTAATGCCCTGTAATTAGAGATCCTAACAGTCAACATATTATAAAATAAGACATAAGGCATATAAAATAAACATATGTGAGTAAACCACAACAAAAAGGTAAATTACTGAATTAGTATTAGTACTTATAAAACCGTCTTCTGTGTATTTGGTTAACATGAGTTGGCTTTCCAAAGCCTGAGCCAACCAACCCTTCCTCCGTCTTCCCATATAAACTTAAAATTGAGTTTCCCATCCTGTGAAACTGAGAATCAGATTGCTATGTTAAGAGAAATGGTAGGCCTGCTAACATATATACCACATACATGTACCACCCCGACCACATTTCAGGCCCATGGCATACACCACTAGACACTGCACCTGTCCCACTAAAGCCCAGAGGTTACTTCTATATCCTTTACACAGTGCTCCAGTCAGCTATAGTCAATTGAGCGAGAGTTGGTAGCAGAGTCGAAACCTCATTTTCCCTGCTGCAAAATACACAGTACCTGACAAGAATTTGAGGCTAGGTGCGGTGGCTTAAGCATGTAATCTCAGCACTTTGGGAGGCCGAGGCGGGAGGATCACTTGAGCCCAGAAGTTCAAGACCATCCCAGGCAACACAGTGAGACACCCATCTCTACAAACAACTTAAAAATTAGCCAGGCATGGTGGCACGCACCTGTAGTCCCAGCTACTCAGGAGGCTAAAGCAGGGGGATTGCTTGAGCCCAGGAGGTTGAGGCTGCAGTGAGCGATCATCACACCACTGCACTCCAGCCTGGGTCACAGAGTGAGATCTCCTCTCTGAAAAACAACAGCAATGAATTTGAAACCTAGATCCTCCACTCAAGAATCTGCTTACCCTCTGAGCAATTCAGGCTCTCCTGTCTCTAGAACGGGGAATGAGGAGGAGGAGGTTAATAAATGATCATAACAGTGACAATACTATCACTTCTCATGGCACTTTGAAGAATAAAATTTGCCCAGCACGAAGCAAATGTTTAATACGTGTTAAGTTCTTCAAGGACACTTCCACTTCTTTTAATATATGCCAACACGTTAACGCAAATTAAAAATCATGAGCATGTGCACAAAAACTCAGTGTGATGAGGCAAAAAACCCAGGCTCTATTCATCATTAGCTGTGTGCTGTGCAACCCTGGGCAAATTACATGGCTTCTCTGAGCCTTAGTCTCTTCATCTGGAACATAAGGAGGGTTGGTTATATTCTATGATCACATCTACTTATAAAATTATACGATCGCAGAAGTGAAATAAGATTATACGTGAAGATAATTTCAAGTTCTTTTTTCAATATATTATCATTGAACAAAAGACACAATGGTTAGCAAACCAAGGCAAATTTTTGAATACTTAATCATAAACCCCTCCCTACAAGGTGTCACAATAAAATAAACTTAGCCATTATGGTTTAATTAGCTTTTAAGCCTTTTAATATTTACAAGGGCAAAATTTGAAAACTGACTGCGGAATGAAGACAGACTCATGACCCAAATGCTGTGTGAAATAGATGCTGCAGCCAGATTCTTACCATTTGGAAGAACACTAAAAGCATTTCTACCTCACCTTCCGACAACTCCCATAGCTGCTGAGCCATCTGCAACCTTTATTAAAAACATTATATTTCAAACTGTATAATTTTAAACATCGGTGACAGGACACGCTGCTATCTGAATTCCAAGGTGCTTCTGACTTGCTACCATTGCTAAAGCATCATGCTCATCATCCTTCATTCCATCCCCAACCCCCGCCGGTCCTATTTGCATAGGGCTACCATCCTATAAAGCACCTATAAAGGGTCAGGCGCTCCTAGTGTGCTGAACTCCCAAGAGAGGAAGCATTCTAGCAAGGCTCCAGCAAGACAGAGGCATGGATTAGGGCGGAGGATCTGAAAGCACGCTGCCTGGATTAAATTCCAATTCCTAGGCTGGGTGCGGTGGTTCATGCCTGTAATCCCAGCAATTTGGGAGGCTGAGGTGGGCGGATCACAAGGTCAAGAGATCGAGACCATCCTGGCCAACACGGTGAAACCTCGTCTCTACTAAAATACAAAAAATTAGCTGGGCATGGTGGGGCACGCCTGTAGACCCCGCTACTCGGGAGGCTGAGGCAGGGGAATCACTAAACCCGGGAGGCAGAGATTGCAGTAAGCCAAGATGACAGCACTGCGCTCCAGGCTGGCGACAGAGCAAAACTCCATCTCAAAGAAAAAAAAAAAAACAGAATTGAATTTCCGCTCTTGCTAGCTCTGTGAACTTGATGAAGACTTGACTATCTTTCTTCCTCAGCTACACAATAGGAGTAAAAACAGCATACTGCCAAGACACAGTAAGCCACTTGCTGGTTTTTGAAAATAATAAAAGATCACAAGTAAACTAGCTCCCTGACATGTCCCCCGTCTGAAAAATATAATAAAAACATGACTGACTCTGAATGACATGATTTTTTTTTTTTTTTTTGAGACAAGGTCTCACTCTGTCGCCCAGGCTGTTGTGCAGTGGCTCAATCATAGCTCACTGCAGCCTCAACCTCCCAGGCTCAGGCAATCCTCTTGAGTGGCTGAGACCAAAGGTGTACACCACCATGCCTGGCTACTTTTTATATTTTTTGTATAGACAGAGTCTCACACCATGTTGCCCAGGCTGGTGTCAAACTCCTGGGGCTCAAGTGATCTTTCTACCTCAGCCTCCCAAAGTGTGATTTAAAAAAAAAAAAAAATTCACGTAAATCAAATTTGCTTAAAGCCCTGGTTTTCTGGAACTCTCATTTTATATTATATTTAAGAAGGCGCTACTTTCATACTCCAAAAATAGAATAGACTACCTCGTTGCCATGGTGATCAACTGTGGAGGTAAGAGTACCTTGTTATAGAAAATTTTGTATAGAAAGCAGGTAATTACCTAGGAAGGGTATTGCAGAGAGGACACCAGCAATAGGTTGGAGGTGGGGATAAAGTGGTCTCTTGCTAATTTGCTCTAAGTGGGAAATCATTTTTAGCACAACTTGAAAAATACAATTAACATGACAATACTCTGACTGAACATTTTTACAAATTTTCCCCCTAAAATAGCACCCTAGTAGAAAGCAAATTCTATTTTTATAAATTAAAAACACTTGTCAATATCCTATTATTATGACAAAAATTTACTAAGTTTAGGCAAGTTCACCATTTCTTGGACGTAAGCATCAATGCTAAGAAAAATACTTACAGTTCCCCAGTTATAAAAATACATTAAATAAATTTTAAATGCTTCCCTTCCCAGTGAGATGATTCATTCTTACAGTTCTTCTTCCCATAGTGAGGAAAACACCCAAGCCAGGGTAAAACAATAGTGAACAAAATAAAATTACGTAATTGAGTACAAAATAGTACACACAGTCTAAAATACTGCAAGGAATGTAAGATACCCAGGGAGCCGTGCAGGAAGACGTCCGATTGAGAGTTTCACACTTTAAGGAGAGGGCAGGGCACTGAACGTATAGAAACGAAAACAAAGACTGGAAGATGAAATGTGCAGGGTGTGTGCTCAGTGTATTGTTCACGGACCTGAAACTTTTCAATTAAACAACTTCAGTTTCATTACTCTAAATATGAAACGGCAAGGGGAAACTTTGGTAATAGTAATGTCTATAAAACTGTGCTTAAAAATAGGAATGGAATTTTAATTATACCTCAATGTATATTCCTAGGGTTGAATTCCAGTTAGTAACAATACAGGCCGAGCCGTGGCTCATACTTATAATCTCAGAACTTTGGGAGGCCAAGGTGGGCACATGGCTTGAGTTCAGCCCTTTGAGACCAGACTAGGCAACATGGCAAAATCCTCTCTACAAAATTACAAAAATTAGCTGAGTGTAGCAGCACACACCTGTAGTCCCAACTACTCAGGAGGATGAGGTGGGAGAAACACCCAAGCTGAGATGGCGCCACTGCACTCTAGTCTGGGCGACAAAGTGAGAATCCCGTCTCAAAAAGGGGGTGAGAAAAGACAATACAAATAAAGAGGGTACCCAAACACATGTGCAATATGTTTTCAGGCTACACTTCACTGAAGTTGGCTTAGAAGTTGCAGGAGTAAGGCCAGGCGGAGTGGCTCATGCCTGTAATCCCAGCACTTTGGGAGACCAAGGCAGGTGCATCACCTGAGGTTGGGAGCTCGAGAACAACCTGACCAACGTGGAGAAACTCCGTCTCTACTAAAAATACAAAATTAGCTAGGCATGGTGGTACATGCCTGTAATCTCAGCTACTCGGGAGGCTGAGGCATGAGAATCACTTGAACTCAGGAGGTGGAGGTTGTGGTGAGCCGAGATCATCACGCCATTGTACTCCAGCCTGGGCGACAAGAGCGAAACTCCGTCTCAGAAAAAAAAAAAAAAAAAGTTGTAGAAGTAACTGAGATAATTATGTCTTCAGTTTTTACTAAATATCATCGCTGTTTCTATTACCACATTCCTGAGAACTGATCCATGATTCACATAGTCAATCATTCCTCCAGTATTTACCAAGTGGCCAAGTGCCACGCATCCCCACCAAGTGGCACAGAGATGAACAGGACTCACGACGTCCCTACTGGCATGAAGTTCTGCCGTGGTCAATAACGATGTAAATAAAGCAATTATTTTACACATCATTATTACCCAATGCATGAGAAGAGGTCAAGTGATGTTTTGGTTTCACACATTTCCACTTATTTTTTTATTTTTTGTGACAGAGTTTCATTCTTGTTGCCCAGGCTGGAGTGGAATGGCACGATCTAGGCTCACCGCAACCTCCGCCTCCTGGGTTCAAGCAATTCTCCTGCCTCAGCCTCCCGAGTAGCTGGGATTATAGGCATGTGCCAGCACGCCCGGCTAAGTTTTTTGTATTTTTAGTAGAGACAGAGTTTCTCCATGTTGGTCAGGCTGGTCTCGAACTCCCAACCTCAGGTGATCCACCCACCTCGGCCTCCCAAAGTGCTGGGATTACAGGTGCAAGCCACCGGGCCCGGCTGTCCACTTACCATTTTTAATAAAGATTTGAAGGTTCTTTTAAAAGAAGTATAATACAGTTGATTTTTTTAAATGAGGTTCTACAAACACTTTTGGATAATCTAACATTCATATAGCCGTCCCTTTCAGCTAGGATATGGGGAAAACCTGTCTCATACATCTGGAGCAAATACAGTCCACGAAGGACTTCTCAGGGGCAAGGTAATAAGCAGCAATAAAGCTTACAAAACCCTGGAAGGACTCATTCAGATGGACTAATATGCATCGTCATCACCTGCCTTGAATCACAGTGAAGCCAAGATTGCTAACAATATACTTCCTTGCTTTTAGCTACTATAGAACATAAAGTTGAATCATATTGTTGACAGCAATTTTCCTTCTGAAACTCAAGTCACAGAACTGACTGTGGGCCACTTAATCCACTTTAGACACTGAAAAGCCACACAGTGAAGTGCTCGTAATGAAGAAATATCTATGACATAGTTCAAGAAACATATGAGAGAGAACAAAGTAGGGGGAAGAAAAGCTGAGATGAAAAAATCTTCAACCACAGTCTCTCTTCACCACTTCATCTGTTAAAAGACAAAAATGAAGATAGGGAGGTACTAAATGAGGGCTCAAAATTTCCATGTTTTTCTTCCCATTTTCTTCATTTTTTAAAAATGCTGGTATAGGATTTTTAAAATAAGAGTAAAAATACCATAGTGCAGAGACACTACTAGCCAGGAATTTGGGGAAATGGCATGTGTGTTTCGCCCCTCGGCTCAAGTTCATATTGTTTGCCAGGCCTTTTCCAGACTGCAGGGGTACTCGCTGAGTCCTGGGGTGGTCTTCTATGAAGTCACCCATGAATGTGTCCTACCACAAATCTTAAATTTGCAACTGAACTAATCAAGCAAGTATTTCTGATGCTTTTAAAGGAACATACTCAAATCCCAAATTGGGAGTTCTTTGTTTACAAAATGTTTTGAGGGTGAGGAGCAAAGCAGATGTAATCCCAAATTTTATTTAGACCTCAAAAAGAAACAGATGACAGTGATAAACCCAATTATTTATTTTTCTAGTTTCCATACACTAAAAACTAGAATAGGAAAAGCATATAAGAGAGAAAAGCTTTTGTTCTACTGATGGAGGAGGGGGAGTGATGTAAGGATTTCTAAGAATGCTTAATTGATAAACATTCTTTAAGCTTCTCAAATATTGAAAGCCTTACTTCAGCTTTCACTTCTCTTTCGTCTTCTAACCTCTCTCACTTGAAATGCTTCTAAGAGCCATAATCATCTTTTTGCCAATTATATTCACTCTTCTTTTTATTATCTGGTCTTCTTACATCTTAGTCCACAAGCAAAATAGAAAGTGTGGTCCCCTAAATCAGTGACAGCTTCCAGAGCTAGCCATTTGGGTGAAAATTCAATACACTTAATGGATTGAATTTGAGAGGGGCAAACAAAGTAAAAAGTCTACATTAAATTAGTGCACTCTAATTTCCTCACAATTAAAAAGCACAGTGAATACATCAGACTATTTTCTTGTGATGAACTAATCACCAATACAAAATTCACAGAATCCATCGGCCTGTTTTCTGGCAACAGTAAATTTTCCCATGATAAACATATTCTAAACAAAGATACAAGGTACCATGACATATTGCCAACAGCAAGGAATTAAGTTTTGTTTGTAAGTTTTTTAAAATCAAAACATTTCCCTTCAAATCTCAAAAGGATACAAACCTCTGCAAAAGAACCATCTCAATCTTAAAAACTTGAAAATAGTGTAGATGCATTCTGTAGAACTCATTGTCTCCAGCTTCCCCAGCATAATAATGCATGTTTTAAAAAGCTGAAATGTTCTAGTTTATAGTACATGTAATTTTTCAGAGGTGCGGCCACACACAGGATTAGGTGTCTTCCTAGTCTATACGGATCGCTTCTCTCTAATCGATTTTCAGGCTATCAGGCCAATCAATGGGTATAGTGACAAGAAGAGGAGGGGCCCGAAACAGGTTAGGATGCTTTTTAAGTCTACCTAGCTGTAAGAAATGGGAAATCCTTTTTCCAACCTTTTATAAATGAAAAGTCTGTGTGTCATGTGAAAGGAGTCACCAACCTGCCAGAACCAAGCCAAACGTATGATGGAATAGAGATGGTTCAGTGCTATTAATAGATCCATGGTCATGACAACAGTCTTTGATGAAAACACAACTTCTAAACGGCAAATAGCAATGGCTTTCATCTACTCTCTTTAAAAAATACTTTTAGGCTGGGCGTGGTATGGCTCACACCTGTAATCCCAGCACTTTGGGAGGCCGAGGTGGGCGGATCACGAGGTCAGTAGTTAGAGACCAGCATGGCCAATATGGTGAAACCCCGTTTCTACTTAAAATACAAAAATTAGCCAGGCATGGTGGAGGGTGCCTGTAATCCCAGCTACTTGGGAGGCTGAGGCAGGAGGATCACTTGAACCCAGGAGGCAGAGGTTGTAGTGAGCCAAGATTGCGCCTTTGCACTCCAACCTGGGCAACAGAGCAAGACTCCATCTCAAAAAAAAAAAAAAAAAAAAAAAAATCAAACTTTTAATAGATAATTTTTCATCACTTAAGACAGTGTCTTCCAAAGTGGTCACAATATTCATTCTTAATGTGTGAGTTTTGAGTCTTTTCTCTTTGCTTCTGAATCTTCAAAAGTTCATTTGTGGGAATTATCAAAAGGGATACAAGAAGAGATCTCTGCTCCTTAGTACTTCTTGATGAAATATTTTTACAATCTTCCTAGGGATCCTTGCTCCCTGCATCCTGAAAGAAAGGGGAGAACCTAAAGGAAAACTCCAAAAGAAAAGTCCTTACAACGGTTACTTGAATGACTGGTGTTGAAACTCAGGAATAATTAGAATGTTGGTGCTTCCAACATGTAAATCTTAACCTCCTTTACATTTCCCTTCTGGATGGTCACACACTCCCCTGTAGGGTATATAAACAATTAGCCTTTCTGGTTTTCAGACTGATACACCATTTTGGCACCATTTCAATGAAGATTTGAAACTTTACAGATCTTGGATTTGAGGAGGTCTTTTAAGACTGATTTATTTTTCCTACTCAAATCTTGCCTTTCTTCACACTGTCCTAGGCTGTTTAAATAGAACCAATGACTAGAATAGTTTCTCATATTTTTATAAGTTTTGCCAGAAAGCAAATCCTCCCTCTCTCTTACCTAGTATTTTCTCGATAACCATGACCTCCTCTGGTATATGTTTATTTGTTTAAGTCTTTTTTCATTGTCATTTCTGTTTGATTCTGTCTTCTCAGCACCCAGAACCGTGCCTAGTATGGTGAGTGCTCATTAATATGAGCTGAGTGAAAGAACAAGAGTAAAAGGTACAAGAAGCAGCAGAGCACAGAGATTAAAAGTCAGGGCTTTGGGGTCAACGGATGTCTCTGCACAAATCTCCACCCCATCACCAATAGCTCTTAGTAGCTGTGGGCAAACTGCTTAATATTCATTTTTTACTCACATTTACTTCATAGATACTTACTTGATAAATTACTTATCTTTATTTACTTATGCCTCCGTTCCTTCCTTTGTATTTTAATATTTTAAGTAATAGCACCTATACCTCCTAAAGTAATTCTGGGGATGAGGAGGTTACATATCTAGCCATGTACCTGGCATAGAATAAAAATGAATAAAAGTTGGCTAGTCAAATTAACGCAAATCATTATGCCAAAACTTTAGGATGGGGGTAACAAGAAGTCCTAGCCTCAATATTACTGGTTGAAATACTGGAAAGTCATCAGACCTGTCAAATGATGGGACGCCGAGCCTTCCATTTCCAGGGTGGAAGGAAGGCTATGTGAGAAAGGAAGAAAATGCATCCCGCCTACAGTTTAATCATTTTATAATAGAGTTGAATTCAATTATACTTCAACAGGTTATCTTAGTTAAGAATAATAATAGATCAGGCACAGAAACCGCTATGTAAGATTAGCAACACGTGGATAAGTGAAAACATGAAATGTCTCAGAAGACTGAAAGATATGTAGTGTTACCTAAAGACAAAAGGGATTGAATTTTTTTATAAAGCAAATGAGCAGTGAGACGAGTAAGCGACATAACTGTTTCCAACAACAACCAGAAGTGGGTTAAAACGACCCACATTCTGACAAAGTTCCCTCTCTCTCAAGAGCCATATTGGACCTACAACTAAGTAAAGCAAATCACATTAATGACACAGAGCAAAAGAAGTACAAATGTCGGAGTTTTCATAGACATATAAAGCAGAGGAGAAATAAGCTTGAGTACATGGTAAATATAAACCTCTGGAAGAGAAATTGGGAGCAAAAGGGCAATTTTCATTTCCTACTTTACAGGAAATTATAAATTTAAAATTTTTATAACCAATTGTGTTTTTAAAGCATCAAACTTAAAAGCTATCAGATGAAAATTCTGGCTCACTGATCAGAAAGTCTCACTTCATAAAAAGCACAAAGGGCCCGGCATGGTGGCTCATGCCTGTAATCCTAGCACTTTGGGAGGCCGAGATGGGTGGATCACGAGGTCAGGAGTTCAAGACCAGCCTGGCTAAGATAGTGAAACCCCATCTCTACTAAAAATACAAAAATCAGCCGGGTGTGGTGGTGGGCGCCTGTAATCCCAGCTACTTGGGAGGCTGAGGCAGGAGAATCACTTGAACCCAGGAGGCAGAGGTTGCAGTGAGCCGAGATCATGCCACTGCACTCTAGCCTGGGTGACACAGCAAGACACCATCTCAAAAAAAAAAAAAAAAGCACAAAGAACAAGGATGACCTGGATCTGTCCACACATATTCCAAAGAGCAAGTGCCCAGGGGCTCTTTCTTTCTTATTTTTAGAACTTTCATGTTACGGAAAGTGACAGCAATCTAAGAGACTCATCCTTTAGCTTGCTGCATCTTGCTTTGACTTGCCCAATAGACAACACAATTAGCTTTCTGTAATGTGTCTGCTGCTGCTAGCGTGGCCAAAAGGTGAAATTTCAGAGCTGAAAGCTCTGTGCTACACGCAGAGTTCCTTTTTCTCCCTTTTCTAAATTAATAAAACACTTCATCTCCATTTCTCATTCACACACCTCAAGTTCATTACATCCTGGTACAAAATCAAAGAAATCCTATGATAAGAAAGCTGAGAACTGACTCCATATGTCAATGTATTTTTACTCCTATGAACATGAAAAACATGGAGGATACGCTCAAAGTAAGAAACTTCTTAAGATTCTATGTTGGAATCCCCTGCCCTTAACAGGTCTTGCAGTCTGCACTTGACTGAGGCAGAGAAGCACTGCTAGATTGAGTATTACACCTAATACAAATCACATCCTGCCCACTCACCTAGCAAATGCCTCCAGCAAAAGCGTATCTACCACAGCACCACTGCCCTATCAGAGCAGAAACCCGAAATAGACACACAACCCATAAGGTCCTGATCATCAAGACCCCAGGAAGCTCCTGGCTTCAGGAAGTTCTGTTGGTGTCTGGCATTCCCAATGCTGGCTAGCCTATGACTCAACCTTCAGCCCTGGCTCTCCAGTAGCTAATGTGAGAAGACCCCGGATGGCCACCAGCCAGACTCACGCTTCTTCCTGACCTCCACGTTCTCTATCCTTCCTGTGACCACACCAGCTCCTAGAATTGTTCTACTCCATTGAGCCCAGCCTTCACTTGCTGCTTCCTGTCCAGCTGACAAAGGACTTCTCCCAACTTACCTTGCTGATTCTGGTGGGACAATAGGAAGTCACCCCCACAAGTGCAAAAACAACTCAATGCTGATCTCCTGGGCATGGTAGTCACTGCTGTTGAGAAGGGAACGCACTCTGAAAGCCTGTTACTGAGTGCAATGCCCCAAAATGCTCTGTAACTCCACAGGCCTGCTTTGCATCATTGTTAGGCCAAGGTAAGGAAAAAGCAATAATGTACATCCATCATTTGTCAAAGAGTCTGGGAAACATGCTGGGACTACCTAACGAAATCCACTCATTGAGTGAGCAGTGGTCTGTGCTCCCACTGAAAATCTTAATACTTCCCTCCTCCTTGGCCTAAAGGAAATGGGGGGAGAAATGCTCTCTCTGAAGAAGATATGGCAACATTCCACTTGATCACAGACAGTAAATTATCAAGGCTTTTTTTTTTTTTTTTTTTTTTTTTTTTGGAGAAAACATCCGGCTCTGGAGTACTGTGGTTTGATCATAGCTCACCGCAGCCTTGACTTCCAGCTCAGGTTCCAGCGATCCTCCCACTTCAGCTTCCTGAGTACAGGTGCGTGCCACCATGCCCAGCCAATTTTTGTATTTTTGATAGAGACAGGGTTTCTCCATGTTGTTCACGCTGGTCTCGAACTGCCGAGCTCAAGAGATCCATCCACCCGCCTCGGCCTCCCAAAGTGCCAGGATTACAGGCATGAGCCACCACACCAGACCAGCGCATTTTTTAAATGTCAAATTAGTATATCTGCTTACAATGCCTATATCATTTCGAATATGATTGGCAGGGCTTATTGTGGTAGAGGTTCAAAATCAGCACTTCGGGAGGCCGAGGCAGGCGGATCACGAGGTCAGGAGTTTGACACAAGCCTGGCCAACATAGTGAAACCCCATCTCTACTAAAAATAAAAAAACAAAAGAAAAGTTAGCCGGGCATGGTGGCGTGTGCCTGTATTCCTAGCTACTCGGGAGGCTGAGGCAGAAGAATCCCTTGAACCCGGGAGGCAGAGGTTGTAGTGAGCCAAGATTGCACCACTGCACTCCAGCCTGGGCAACAGATTTGAGACTTCGTCTCAAAAAATAATAATAATATCAGAGATTATTAAGAAAGCCAATCTCTTAAGTCTAAGAAGTCAAGATCGTCTTCATATACAATGGCTTCCCCCATTACATTTTGTGCCACAACCTAACAATAACCTCCAAATGATATCAATTTTCCCTGCTTCTGAGGGGACCGAACAGGATCTGTAAGATCACACCCAACTCTAAGATACTAAGAATCTGAAAGTAAGGCCATCTTTAGAACCAGCTCCACACATCCAGACATATTTCATAACCACTCTAAAAGCTCTTTCCTATATGGGCACCTTCGCTCCCCAAGCTATTCCAGTGCCTGTCTGCCCATTTCCGTAATGGTGCATCTAGAGTTCTACACTCAGGACCAAACCAGCTAGCTAACTTTGACCTCTCCCATATCCTTCATATCCAATCAGTTGCCAAAGCCTGTCTGCTCTGCTTCTTTAGATATATTCCATTCTCTCCATTCCCACAACTAACGCAGGACTTTGTATAAAATAAGCATGCCACTATTTGTTACATGAGTGAATAAACTAGATGACCACAACTTATTCTGAGAAGTTGAATTTATAAACACACACACAGCATGACCCTGCCTTGAGGGAATCATGGGTTCTATCTAAAGACCACAGTGCATACTTAACAGGAGATTCATTCGTGTTCTCACACAGTAGTGAGCCTGGGGATCGTGTAGGGGCTTATTGAAATGCAGATCCCAGAGCCTTACTTCCAGAGACTCCCCCCTCAATAGGTCTGCAAGGGGCACAGAATTCTGGATTTTTATTAAGCACCCAGGAGATCCACAGTCCACATCTGACAGATTCCAGCTGGAAGGACAGCAGAAGCATGACTGGACCCAAGGGAGAACACTGTGCACACCCACTTCTCCTGTGTATTTCAGAAAATATACTTGGTTTGCCAGTGACCCCATTAAGTCCAAGGTACAAATGCAATCAAAATACCCAAACATGAAGAGAAGAAGAGAAATGTTTGTATGAGTCATTAGGTCAGAGTAGGGCTGGTCAGGGTCACTAGAAAACTATGGTTCACAACTGTGAAATGTAAAAACCCCAAAGAGGTCACTGAGCCACACCCTTCATCAGACCAGTGAAGAAACTAAGGCCCAGTAAAATCACCTGTCTAAACTCTCTTTTTTTTTTTCTTTTTTTTGAGACAGGGTCTCACTCTGTTGCCCAGGCTGGAGTGCAGTGACACCATCTGGGCTCATTACAGCTTCCACCTCCTGGGCTCAAGCAATCCTCCTACCTCAGCATCCCGAGTACCTGGGTCTTATAGGCACTTGCCACCACACCCAGCTAACATTTCGGACATTTTGTAGAGACAGAGTCTTGCCATGCCCAGGCTATCAACAAAATCCTGGGCTTAAGTGATCCTCCCACCTTGGCTTACGGAGTATTGGAATTGGAGACGTAAGCCACCATGTCCAGCCTCAACTCTTGCAAAGGAAAGAAAAAGTTCCTGTCTAAGCTTCAGTTTGCCTTGTGCAAAAAAAAAAAAAAGTGGTGGTAAAAAGGATACCTTCGTCAGAGCTATCTGGTAAATTTTATCATATAAGGAAACTAAATATAACACTGTACATGCTTTCAAGACATGAATCTTTCCATCTCTATTTCCAAGAGAGAATAGATGTTTGAGAATCCCTTCACTTTGTTACAATGTGGCCAGCTCTGATTGAGCTACCACATTCATACTTGCCTTCTATCAAAAAGCAAAGTTTTACAACTGCAAACTCAAACTCCAAAAAGTTGCAACTTCTAAGTAGCCCTGATGTAATGTATAGAGGAGTCTGTTAATTGCAAATTCCGACATCTTTGTCTTCAGATATCCTGATTCAGTAGACCCAGCATTAGGCCCAGGAATCTGCATACTTAACCGTAATAAAGATTCTTTGGTTGGCCAAACTTCATTTAGGGTTCTGTATCTTCTGTTAGGCCCATGCGTTCATTTCCTTGTAGAATCTTGTAGCAAAAATCCTTCTACGTCAGTTTAAGAACCCTCCATCCTCAATTTCTGATCATCTCCAATATCTGATCAAGTTCCTCATCCTCCACCATCTCCCCAGGTAATGTCTCATCACCCTGGCCTATCTCCACCAAGAATCCCATTTGGGCAATTCAGTCAGAATCCCCGTTACTCCTGAGGTTTTTTTGTCTTAGTCGTTTTCCACCCACTGATCCCCCACACTGGTCCTCGGCTATAAATCCCACTTGCCCATGATGATGTATTCAGAATTGAGCCTATCTCTCTCTCCCCCAGCTGCAAGACTCTATTGCAGTGGTCCCTACAGCTATTACGATGGCCCTGAATAAAGTCTTCCTCAGTGTGCTTCACTCAACAAATAACATAGAATACCTTTTTCTTTAACAACAAGCACTCCAGACTATTCAAAAAAGTAGTAACAGACATCATTTAAACACTAAGCTACAGTTCCAGATGAACTCATAGTTCCCATAGCACTTTCCAACTGCAAAGCACTTACATTATCTCATTCGACCACTGTCATCCCAGGAAGAACTCCAAAGGGATGTTCCCTAATCCTCAGAACTGCCCACTCCTTCCTCTTTCTGCACATGAAATCTGCAGTTGTAGCAGGAACTGTTTCCTAACTCAATTCGGAGATTATTTTTATTTGGCTATTTCAAGGAAACTAACGAAAATACTCTATGAATCCAAAGAATGATCTGAGATAGTCCATGGAAGGTGAAGTATCAAAACTTCAAATGGAAATCTCACTAGAAACGACCTGGTTCACTCAGAATTCTTGTGTCTTCTTGCAGTTTTTCAGACTTGTTATTACTATACTCGTCTCTCTTAGCTTGTCTTCTTTAAAATTTGCTCGTTTTAATCTCATTTGGGCTCAGAAACCAAACGCTTCAGTAGAACTCCCAAAAGATTAACCAACACCAGGCTCTGGTGAGGGAATGAAGGGCTCTTCTATGAGTTCAATGCATGTGTGCTTTAGAGTTGGTTTATATGAAATCCAACTGGCTAATCAAAGGCCTTTTCAACCAGTTAACTGGCTTGGAACTGGTTTGGGAATGGAACACAGGATTTTATTACTCTAGCCAATATTTTAGCCAAGCGGAACCTGCATACCCCCCTGCATATACCGAGCTTTCACCTGATGGGCCAGATTTATATTCTATGTAGATATATAATAATCAGAAAAGGAACAAAAATAAGTTTATAGAAAATTCCAGGCCAGGTACCATGGCTCACGCCTGTAATCCCAGAGCTTTAGGAGGCCAAGGCGGGCAGATCACAAGGTCAGGAGTTCAAGACCAGCCTGGCCAACACGGTGAAACCCCATCTCTACTAAAGATACAAAAAATTAGCTGAGCATGGTAGCGAGTGCCTGTAATCCCAGCTGCTCGGGAAGCTGAGGCAAGAGAATCACTTGAACCCAGGAGATGGAAGTTGCAGTGAGCCCAGAGTGCACCAGCCTGCGCGACAGAACAAGACTCTGTCTCCAGAAAAAAAAAAAAAAAATTCTATAGATAAAACTATTTGTTACGGGTGAGTTTTCATTTCCACCCCTCTAGTGCAAACAAAAAAATATTAGGGCAGATTTTTCACATCTGGGGAGACCCTCCATGCTTCCCCAACATGGTACAGGTTTCTTACTTACTATGATAATCATGTGTTTACACATCGGCTTTAGATTGAGGGTTTTTGTGTGGCTGTCTGCGTAAATTCCGCTTCTAGATTTTACTTAAATCCCTCTAATGGCAGAATCTACATCAAATTCATTTTCATATCTCTAAGCATCTTCAAAACATAAAACGAATTCAAGAAATTAAATATTTGCTAAATGAAGAATTATTTGAGGTTCTTTAGATTACATATACTCTAAATGGCCCCTTTCTAATCATTTGCCTTTCAGCAATGGGGAGGAGAAAAGGTCCCAGTTGAGAACAAAAGAGAAAACAAGAGATGAAAAGAATATGTAAGCATTTTGCTGTAATACCTCCCTACTACCCGCCCACCCGCCTACATACCATGTACAGGACTATAAAATCCTGAGAAAAAAAGCGCTTAAAAGAACAGCCTGGAAATGTTTCAGGAAACCCCTTTCTCTACTTACTCTCCACTGGTTCATTCAACAAAGGCCCAAAGGTGACAGGAAAGGAAGCAAGGAGCAGCAGACATTCTCTCCATACAGCTTCCTAGCCATCAACTAGCTTCACTATTACCACTCCCAGATGACTGAGAGATAAGAACCCTGGACTGTCAGGCAAAACCAGGGAAAGCAGCAGAGAAAGCAAAGGCAGCAGGGGCCTGGTCAGGGAGCGAAGATGGAAATGAGGAGAGCAACTGGGAACCCCCATAAGAAAGCATGGCCAGAGAGGAAACTAGACCATGGGACCCAATGGACAGCAAACTGGGGAGGAAGAGAACTGGGGGAGCGGGAGAAGGTCTCCAAAGTCCATAGAGAATCAGCAATTTGGCTAAAGCACGTATGAATAATTGGGAATTAACTGTATACACAAAAGCCTTCACCTCATTTACCACAGCAGCTAGATAAACACCATACTAAATTAAATAAGAGGCTATTCACCCACAACCAAACGGAGACCATTTGCCTTGATTCTCTACTAAGATTTTAAAGAAATTTCACCATGCCTTAGCAGTCGCCCTCCCAATCTGTATAAGGCCCCTGTCTGTCTGTCTTGAAGCGGCCGATTCCGCTTCTCAAGACTGAAGTCTGAACAGCACTACATTAATCCAGATGCTCTTTCTAAAAGTCTTTCACATCCAAAGATTCCAAACATTAACATAAAGATACTCAGGGACCAGCTGTTGCAATTAACAAATTGTTTATATTTTCCTTTCCGTTGGCTTAAAAGTACTAGAAGGAATTTAAAGCAATATGAGACTCCCATTCAGATCTGAGAGTTTTAAATAGATGGTTTTCATGTTGTTCAGGCTAAAAATAATAGCGTGTATGTCAGACTTCTTGTAAACAGGCTTCAATTCACAAGACTCAACTAAGTGGCAGTCTCACCACGCTGTAGAAAACAAAGCATGCAGACACCAAATTATTTCTGGAATAAGCTCAGTATTTAGAAACCTCACCAAATATGCTTGAATGCCTTGCGTCCCAACAGGTTGAATAATGAATTCGCTCTTTGGTAAAAGAGAATGGGAGTCATTCTGCATCCAGAGGTGTGAAAGTGGCACAGTTTTCACAGCCGCCACCACATTCCTCCCGCCTGAGGAGGTGCCACAGAGCACAGAAACATTTCCCCCAATGGGCATCTTTTTCTGCACCCATGAATGGATTCTCAGTGTGCTGATGAACTCAAGAGTTTTCCCCGTAAATAACACATTCCTGAAACATGCTATATCAACACTGAATGAGTTTCATTGGCAGCTTCTACTATTCCATTTCAGTATTCCTGCAACAGCAAAAGCATTCTATTCCTAGGACATCAGGAGGCTTTTTCTCCATCCAGACAGGCGGGGAGCACCGTGCCACAATCACAACTCAAGCAGCCTCGACTTCCCAGGCTCAACAGATCCTCCCACCTCAGCCTCCTGAGTAGCTGGGACTACAGGTATGCACCACCATGCCAGCCTAAATTTTTTTATTTTTAATTTTTTTGTAAGGACAAAGTCTCATTATGTTGCCCAGGCTGGTCTCGAACTCCTAAGTGTAAGTGATCCTCCCACATCAGTCTTCCAAAGTGTTGGGATTACAGGCGTAAGCCACCATACCATGCCTGTAGAAGGCTTTAAACATCTCCAACATGAGCCATACAGTAACTCAAAAATTACATGTTCAGTCTTCTCTTACAAGCAGTGACTTCAAAGAACACATCGAAATTCTTCCATACAGTTGTTTACTTCTTGTAACTTAATAGCGAAGTCGCCACTAAGGTATTTGGTAACCCTTGGTTTTTATTTTTAAATGGTTACAGAAAAGTTCAGGATTCCCATGATAAAAGAATCTGTGATACAAAGCTTGGGAAGATCTCTAAAGAGATGTCCAAAAGAAGAAACAGATAACCTTATGACAAGCAGAAAAGGGAAGTCTACAAACTCCCTGTCTTTTAACCCCTGAGCAAATGTCTCATCATATTCTGCCATCATTTCATTCCATCTCCAACTCCATATTCTAATTCCAGGGTTTTTTTCCTCTGACTTCTGTAAAGGGGAAAGGGAAATTCCCTTGAGGAAAAAAAAAAGTTTTCTAAAAATGACTTCATTGAAATTTTCTCACAACAAACTAAAGAACCATTTCAGTGCCAACATTATACAGGCACTAAATTAATATAAGTACCCAATGAATATAAGATTAAATACAGCTACAGTGAAACTGAAATCCTCAGAGTGGAATACACCCTAAGCAACTCACACCTAATCTTTCCTTATTCTTCTTTCATTGAAGAAATTTTGAAGAATATGAAAAAAACAAAAAGAAGAGAAATAGGTCCTTTATATTTAAATTGTGACCATTTACAAAACCATGACTTAATAGAACAAGTGGAAAACAGATGACCTGAGCAATAGAAAATGCATACAAAAGGCCGGGAATGGTGGCTCAGGCCTATAGTCCCAACACCTTCAGAGGCCGAGGCGGGCAGATCGCAAGGTCAGGAGTTCAAGACCAGCCTGACCAACATGCTGAAAACCAGTCTCTACTAAAAAAAATACAAAACATTAGCTGGGCATGGTGGTACACGCTTGTAATCCCAGCTACTCAGGAGGCTGAAGCAAGAGAATTGCTTGAACCTGGGAGGTGGAGGTTGCAGTGAGCCAAAATCGCGTCACTGCACTCCAGCCTGGGTCACAAAGGGGGAAAAAAAAAAAGAAAAAAGAAAATGCATACAAAAATAGGCATTGAAACATCAAACCAGTATGTCTAGACCTGTATATTTATATGAAGCTATTTCACATGTAAGGATTTCAAGAATCTGGGAATTCCCCAGGCAAGTTCTTGGAACCCAGTATTTTTGCTGGGTTCCCATAGAAAGAGATCTCTTCAATACCCGTTCTACTTCGTGTCTTCCCCCAGGACCAGTCAGCTATGCTCCTTCCCCCCAGGAAACATACTCCCCCAGGAACAACCACCCAAAAAAAAACGGTCTCTGAATTATTCCTCAGATTTGTAATTTTGGACACTCTTTGTCACACTAAAAAAACACAGAAATTGAAATCTAGGTAATTCCGGAGATTCCTACTTTTAATCTTAGATATTCTTTACTTAGCTATTCCTTACTTGGCCCCACTGTGTTTCTTTTTTAATCTAGAAATTGAGAACTAGGTAAGTTTTGGTCATGGGTTAAATACACTTGACAGAAAATTTCCCATAGGCAACAGACAAACAACAAATAGACAATGCCTATTTTGAGAGATGCTTCAGAAACACTTATCACTTTCTCAATCCCTTATGCCATCACCTGCTTCCTGACAGCACAAGAGCTGCTAAATGACTTAGGTGTTTGGGGTGTCTGAATGCTGATAACACAGCATATGTTTGCAGGCACACAATGTTTTCTTTTTATGAGAGGCGAAGGAGGAGGAATGGAATGATGGCTAGGCACAACTGCTCTCTTAAAATAATAAACCTTAAAATGTCTCTAGTCAACCACAACATACCTATTTTGTACTTTCACCGCACTTCCACCTCTCACGCTGGCTTCCATTTACATCCCTGACAGTGGCACTAAAGTACAGGGCAGACACGGTGTAAAACCCTGTACACATCTGGCGTTTATAGGCGAAAGCCCCACTGCTGGAATTTTTTTCATTTCAAAGTCCTTTCATTAGTAATGTATACAGCTGTTTTCTCTTGGCTAATAATCAGAACTGCAGCATTCATGCATGCTGACTCCAGGCATTAGTAATATGCCAAGTTGTTTGTGTTCAGCTCTAGAGAACTGGCATTGAGTGTCAGGGTAGATGCCTCCGCACTTTCCAAAAAAAAAAAAAGTTAATACAGCTGTTTTCCTCTCAGGAATGCCAAAAGAATGCAATTCCTCCCTCTCAACCTCCCCCAACCCCATCTCCAGCAACACTGCTCTCCCTGTTTACACCAGTGTGCAAAGAGCGCTTTAAAAAGATACTCGATTCTTTAATGAAAAGAATAGAGAAAAAGACCCTGGGCATCAAAGTTTCCAGGAGTACCATGTGCCACATCTACAACAAGGAAAAAACAAAAGTGAAGTGGAGTTTTCTGCTAAATAAGAAGTGTGCACACTAGACTGTAAATGACATAAAACACCAGTTAATTTCAGAGAAGGTAAATACACGCTTTTGAACCAGGTGTTTTTAAAGTCTCCATCAGCACTTTCCAAGCCTATCTTAATATAATTATATGAGATGTTTATGTACTTGTCTGGCATGTTGCTTTGTTTTCTAAATAAAGGAGCAGCTTCACTTCGAAATAATGGACACAGGAGCCTCCGCTTTCCATTTCTGTAGGCTCCCCCTCTCAGCTCAGCTTACCACCTTTGTAGGGCCACACAGACCCTGCACAGAAGGCCTTTGTATATAGGTCTTAGCCACATCGCTGCACGCAGCCCCCGGCAAAGTCCTCCAAGGAGTCCTTTATTTTCTGACTGAACACAAAGGTTTTATCTTACAGTAAACAGAGAAGACATTTAACATTAGAGCAATACTCAGGCAGTAATGCCATAAAAGTGGCTCAGAGGTTTGTACAATGAAATTCTATTGCCTGGGTTTCAACTCAAAACTAGCTATTTAAAGACAGAGCTCAATAATGGGAAGGTATGGTTTCGTTACCTGAAAGTTACGTTGATAAAACATGTTTCATCTGAGCCCTTCTGCGAACTTATCTAGGCAGCCTGGAGAAGACAATCACGCAAAAAGAGTAGAAACAACATACAACCCTATTTCTTTACAATATTCCTCACAGCCTCAATCCACTTGTGGATTCTCTGCCAAGCCCGCCTGGCTACTGGAACAGGCAGGAGGGGTACCGATCAGGTATCTCTTTTTCTTCTCTCTCAATCAGCCCCAGGGATCCTATAGGAATGGAGGTGGGGGACAACTACAGGGATCTAAGAAATAATCCATTTGCAATCAATACATTGCTTGCAAATTCAGTTGCTTACAAAGTCATCCTTGCTCATCTTCCTGGTCCCCAACCACTACCACGGCAAGGTGAAGGCCTGGTATCTTCTTTGGCACAAGAAGGCCTCCTGGCAACCACGGTTTGTTGACTTGGGCCAAGGGGAGCACGGGGGAGAGAAACAAACATAGGATCTGTCCACAATCCCGAATATTCTATACTCAACTAAGAGTAACAGAGGAGGTACTGCCAGTTCCTTGGAAGAAAAATGTTGCAGGAAATTAGGAAATAATTTTCCCCTCTGGGCTTACATTTATATTTTCAATAAAAGGGGGAGGAAGAAAAGCACTTTGTTTACATTTCTGATACACCTCTTAAATAACACAGATAATAAAATTTAAACAACAAAAAAATTAAATTGGAATGTTAGGAGTTCCACTAGAAAAGAGGTTAATAGCAAACCTCACTATGAAGCCAGTTCTGTGTAAAACAGCAAAGGACAGGACAGAAACCGCAGTTGCAGTGGCTGAAATTGATATGATGGAATCAGAGTGGCTTTAGGCTCCCTTAGTTTAAAAAATCCTATTTGGCCAGGCTCAGAGGCTCACGCCTGTAATCCCAGCACTTTGGGAGGCTGAGCAAGTGGACCACAAGGTCAAGAGATCGAGACCATCCTGGCCAACATGGTGAAACCCTGTCTCTACTAAAAATACAAAAATTAGCTGGGTGTGGTAGTGGGTGCCTATAGTCCCAGGTACTTGGGAGGCTGAGGCAGGAGAATTGCTTGAACGCAGGAGACGGAGGTTGCAGTGAGCTGAGATCGCGCCACTGCACTCCAGCCTGGCGCCTGGCGATAGAGCGAGATTGTGTCTCAAAAACAAACAAACAAACTATTTTAAGTTTAATTAAGCAATGAATTTCTTTATTTGTGGCAAGCATAAAATGTAAAGCTACAAGAGAATTTTTATAAAGTGCTGTTTAGACGCAAATAGGAACAGTCAGCTTCCGGAATGGGGAAGAAAGTAACTCATCGAGTGGAAGTGAATAGACCAGAGCAACCTGCTTGGCACCTGCGTAGCTTTCATCACTCACTGGTAAGTGGCACGCTTCCCAATGAGACCAAGTCAATGCAGCCCACTCTTTGAAAAGTGTGGGTATCGTAAAGTCAGTCCCAGTAAGAAGGGTTTTCTGCCTGCATGGCCCCGTCCATGGAGTGCTTTTAAATTATCTGATACTGGCTAAGCAGCCAGGAAATCTGACTCATCTCCACTGCTCTTCAAGGTTGCACTCCAACAAAGTTACCTAATTCCTGCAGTAAACAAAACTGGCCAGCTTCAAAAACATCCCTCGAGGAAGCATTTGACCCCTCCGTTTACCTTAGTATCCTGTTACTCACTACACAGTCCAATGCCTCCACCACCAAACGTACCAGTTAGCTCCTACAGGCAGACCTCGCTCAGCAAAGATCATTCAGCACAAGGCTGCAGGACATTCCAGAACCCTGCTCAGGCAACCCCTTCACTTGCTCCTCTGTTGGGCTCTGAGTATGCCCCTGGTGGCATCGAGGTCAACGTGGCAGTCCACATCCTCCAAGGGTTCAAAGCACCTTTTGGACAGAAATGACTGGTGCAGACACAGACTTGCTGGTGAAGAGCCTCAAACATCAGTGATGCATTCCGAGGTGTGGCTCAAAATATGAACGTCTGACACAGACAAAAGTTTTACGTCAAGGTAGCAGAGGCAAAAACACTTGAGCAATCTAGCTTAGCTCTTAAAACAGTGAGGCTCGTGTAAAAGTATCTGCGAGTGACTAAGTTATGAAATGCTCCATTATTCATTATACAGACACACACGGACGACCACCACGTGACTAAAAATGAGGGGAAAGATCAAAACTTTTATCTCAGAAGCAACTCTGCCTCCCTTAACTCTAAAACTTTATGCAGGTATCCTAGAACTGCTTATGTGCAGTAACATTTACACACAAAAGGCTAAATGATTATTATGAAGGGCTTTTAGCTAAGAAGCAGGTGTTGAGTAATCACTAGTTTATAAAACTGTAACTAATTAAAACTTTCTAAAACTAACCAAAAACACCAACTATCTTATACATCAGTAGTTTCACCATAAACATTACGTGAGTTCGATTTACTTCTATACCAGAGCCTTCCCTCTGTGCCTCAATTCTTCCTCACTGCTGTCTCCCTATCTCCTAGCTGTTTCTTCCTCTCACTATAGTTACATATAGACAACCCAACAAATAACACAAAACACGGCAGTATTCAAATGCCTCCGCATTTCTAGGTATCCCATTAGGTATGTCGTGGCAAACAGGTAACATCCAGTTCTACCGGGAAAAACAGAGCTGGGGGCAGAAACCTCAATTGTAATGTTTATCAGGTTCCTTGGTATAAAAATTCCCACCACGGCCAATTTCAACTCAACACACAACATCACTGAAAGCAGAATTATAAAAAGATAGGCCAGGCATGGTGGCTCATGCTGATAATCCTAGCACTTTCAGAGGCTAAGGCAGGAGGATCATCTGAGGTCAAGAGTTCAGGATCAGCTTGACCAACATGGTGAAACCCCATCTCTACTAAAAATACAAACATAAGCCAGGCCTGGTAGCGGGCACCTGCAGTCCTAGCTACTCTGGGAGGCTGATGCAGGAGAATCGCTCAAACCCAGGAGGCAGAGGTTGCAGTGAGTCGAGATTATGCCACTACACCCCAGCTTGGGTGACAGAGTGAGACTCCATCTCAACAAAACAAACAAACAAAAGAAATAAAAAGACAGTGTTTCCATCACAAAGACACGTTAAAAACTTTAAAAGCATAGATGCTACAGCAACACTTTAAATAACAGGAAGCGATGAGTATTTATGACCAGTTATTAAATATAATTTAACTTGTAAGCTTCTATATTTTAACGTTTAACAATGAATATGTTTAACAACCACTCACAGAATGCCTGAAAATTTAACAATCAGTTCTCACATGTGGTAGAAGCTACCACCAGCATACCACTGACATGGTCAGCTCATTTCTACTCCATGCTACTAGGGCAAAGCTGCCCTAGAATGGTAGAGAAATATGAACTCCTTCTGTGGATCCCACAACTTCAAGAATAGCAGGAATCAGAATACAAGAAAGAGAGCTAATCTGGTAGAGTCTTTTTCTAAGATTAGGAGGAAAGCAGGAAAGGCATACTGCTGTGTGTGACCACCGGACTCACAGGAGCAAATCATGCTGCGATACGGCAATAAGTGGAACAGCTGCTATCCGTTTTACTTGTTTCTTAGTTGCTTTCACTGACAAATTTTAACAATTTGAAAAATGAGGGTAAAAAGTGCACACGTAAGATTTATTATATGCGCACACTATGAGCTGCCAAAGAATACAGTCGTCAGCAGCAGCATGTTCTGTACAGCGAAAAGACCTACATCACTGCAGTAAAACAGCCGCTAGGTCAACGCCACTGGAATATGTCCACTTTTTCAGAGAGGTGGAACTCAAAATGATCTCAGAACAGCGGTCCCCAACCTTTTTGGCACCAGGGACAGATTTCGTGGAGGATAATTTTTCCCACAAACGTGATGGAGTGGCAGGGCTCTGGGATGAAATTGTTCCAACTCAGACTATCAGGCATTAGATTCTAATAAGGAGCATACAACCTAGACCCCTCGCATGCGCAGTTCACGATAGGTTTCATGCTCCTGTGAGAGTCAAATGCCACTGCTGATCTGACAGCAGGCAGAGCTCAGGCGGTAATGCTCGCTTGCCTGCCACTCGCCTCCTGCTGTGCGGCCCAGTTCCTAACAGGCCACAGACAGGTACCATCTACAGCCCAGGGGGGAAAACTTCAAAGTACTACAGTGAAAAGAGCTCACAGGCTGTGGAAAACTACACGCAAATCTAAGTAGATTCCATTAACTAGCCATGTGGGCAAAAGTAAAACCAAACCAGTATACCCATGTGCCAGGGCAGCACGCTTCACAGTTCACACTGAAGACACAAGGGTGAACCAAACAGACACAAAGGCAGCCCTCCTGGAGCGTATACTCTTTTTGAGATGGAGTCTAGCTTAGTCACCCAGGCTGGAGTGCAGTGGTACCACCTCGGCTCACTGCAACCTCCGCCTCCTGGGTTCAAGCGATTCTTGTGCCTCAGCCTCCCGAGTAGCTGGGACTACAGGTGTGCGCCACCACACCGGGCCAACTTTTTTATTTGTAGTAGAGACGATGTTTCACCATGTTGACCAGGCTGGTCTCGAACTCTTGACCTCAGCCTCCCAAAGTACTGGGCTTATAGGTGTGAGCCACTGCACCAGCCCCCTGACGTGTATATTCTCAGGTACAAATAATGCAATTTTTTTTCCTTTCCTTCACAATCTAAATGCGCTTCTTTTGTAGAAAAGCAAATGCCAACAGTATTTTCTTTTTAAAATTATCTTCTCTGGCAAAGATAAGAAGAGGAACATAAAGGAACTCCCCCCTGCCACCAAATTCCAAACTATTTGAATAGGTTTATTGGGAGACTACCAAGAGTTGTTTGTTTTTCCAGAGACAAGGTCTCCCTATGTTGCCCAGGCTGGAGTGCAGTGGCTATTCACAGACACAACCATAGCACACTGCAGCCTCAAACTCCGGGGCTCAAGTGATCCTCCCACCTTAGCCCCCTGAGTAGCTGGGACTACAGGCACAGGCCACTCTGCCTGGCCAAGAGTTCCTACAGGTCTTGATTCTTTACCTATTACCTTTGACGGTGGTAATTATTCTTTAGAGAAAAATGAACACAGGATTCTTGTGGCTCTAGATTCCAGCAAGGCTGGAAGCAGCAGACCGTGACAGGAGCACCCGCATTCCTCAAGTGAATCACTTTGGACTGTAATGGTAAGGAGCATTTCAATGGTGGGCGGTCAAACCGCTCTACACACCTTATATGGTCTCACACAATCCTGTGAGGGCGAATAATCACTCATTCATTTCATTAAGTAATTCAACAGAAAATTTAGACGGCCTCCTCTGTGGCAGATACTGATTGAGGAACTAGAAGCATATAGCAGTGATCAAACTAGTCCAGTACATGCTAGGAAAAGTCAAAGGTTCACAAGCTCAGCTATAAGACGGTGGCCGTCCTAATTCAGATGAAATGAGTGGCTTTGAAACGACTTCCTTCAACAATGTAAAGCAAATTTGCAGAAGACTAGCCTTCTTCTCTAGTAAAAAAGGTCTAAATGATTATATGTTTCCTAAATTGTCGATATATTTTTAATGTAAATCAGAGCACTTTAGGTCCTTCATGCACAAAAGATTACACTTCTGCCGGCACCAGTAGTTTTGAGCTTCCATTCACCTAGGAAATAAATATTCTCAAAATAATAAAAACAAGCAGTCGTTAAAAGAACAAAATGATATCCCTTCTGATAACTAAGGTATTTTCTAGTACGTATATATATTGAAATATTCCTGAATTGCTGAATCTAATGTAATTATTATAAATATTACAGCAAAATTCAAGAGAGTGAATATTCGTGTCATATAAGTAAATAATGCCTGGCAGTGTCTCATTTTGGTAACTACTTGTAAACATTATTCACTAATGTGGACATCTGAGATGATTTGTATAATGGGATCTTACTTGTGGGAAACAGAATAAAAATTTATTGACCTTAGAATGGAGATTTCATGTAGTCAAAAACAAAAACTCACTTCTGCTCTGTATAGTACAGTATGAAAATTTAATCTTCAGTATGAAAATTTAATCTAGAGTAAGTTTGTAAGATATTGCAATTATTAAATATATTCATGGGACAATAAACTATAATTTGGCAAAAAACATATTCAGTTACAAAATCAAAACAAAAAAATGTAAAACTATTCAAGCAGTCCCATTTAGATTCCCAGTGTTAACAAAAGAATCTGCTTAATTCACTCTGCCTTGAAATTACTCCCTCTCCACCAACAAAAATATTGACATACAGAATTCTCTTTTTGGGTAGGCTTTTCTTCCAGCAGTTGGAACACAAATATTCCTGGCCAGATGTGGTGGCTCACACCTGCAATCCTAGCACTTTGGGAGGCTGAGGTGGGAAGACTGCTTGAGCTCATGAGTTTGAGACCAGCCTGGGCAACATGGTGAAACCCCATCTCTAAAAAAATGCAAAAATCAGCCATGTACGGTGGTGTGTGCCTGTAATTCCAGCTACTCCAGAGGCGGAAGTAGGAGGATTACTTGAGCCCAGGAGGTTGAAACTGCAGTGAGCCATGATCACGCCACTGCACTCCACTCCAGTCTGGGCCACAGAGTAAAACTCTGTGTCCAAACAAACAAATAAAACCATAAATATTCTTGAGATACCTTGAAAAATACGTAATACTTAAGAGTAAGGTGAGCATGTGTTGCTCACTAAAAACCATAATAGAATACTTGCGATGAGACAGAAAATATTTCCCACAAGTTAACAGCCTTAAATTCATCTACATTCAGGAAATGGAAATAAATACAATAATTCGTTACCTTTTCTTTCTAAAACACTACACACATCACCTGACAGGACAATATATTACTTGTAGTTATTTCTTTTAAGGTAAAAAAAAAAAAAAAAAAAGGCAAAAGCTCCAGTTAAGAGTGCACTACATATCATGATACTTTGCTCTCATAAAAGCGATATGCTGAGAATTTGGTCAATTCTTAATCTCATGCAAATAAAACTCTGCTTTCACTCCATTTCCTCACACTTAAACGAATATTCTTATTTCTTCTCATTAAATTAAGCAAGATTTGTTTTAAGTTCCTATTAGTTTTTTAAGTTTTAGAATATTGAGTTTTCCTTATTAAGTAAAGTACTTCCTCTGGCACAAAACATCACATCTTTCAGCACTTTGGTCCACATGTACACTTGGACACACTCATGCACACACATAAAGGTATTACTCTCTAATATTGAGAATACTTTGAACTAGAAGTTGTAAATTCCTCTCAGGGATAAATATTTAATTCACCATAAATAAATGACAATTAATATAAACTGGCTTAGAATCAATACTGGCAAACTACAGACTTACTGCTTGCAGCATATCAAGCTGGTAAACTAAATAAGCAATTCCATAAATTTTAAATGTTATTGCAAACATGTATAAGGCCAGATTAAAACCATAGGATCAAAAATAATCTGACAGTAATCATCATCTTAAGTGATCAAGTTCTCAGTTATAATAACCTAAAGAATGCTATTATCTCAAGGAATTTTCACTAGCCCAGATATGATTTTCAGGTAGCCCAATGTCCACTTTTCTTTGAGAAAATAAAAAAAATATACAACTACAAATGCACTAGGTGAAAATGTAAAAGTAGTAATAAAACTTAAGAGAGATTAAATTTAAACCTCAATGAGATACCATTACAGAAGCAACCATCAGATTGGCAAAACTGCTAAAAGTCTGAACATACCAAAGACTGGTAATGCTTTTTAAAAAGACTTTGGCATTATCTAGGAAAGCAGTAATTCTACTCCTTAGTAACTATTTTGAAGAAACTCTTACAGACCTGAAAATATCTGCAAGAATATTCATAGCAGCCCTGCTCATAATACTCAGATATCAGAACGAACCCAAAGTTTCATCAAGAGAATACAGAAGCTGGAAAACTACAAAGTATCAAAAGAAAAAAAAAAGAACAAACAGCTACCCACATGTCCTTGAAACTAATGTTAAGCAAAAGAAGTCACTGAAGAATACATATAGTATGGTTCCATTTATATGAAGTTCAAAAACAAGCAAATTCAACCTCATGCTTTGGTGGTAGCGGGGGTGGGATGTGTGTATGCATGCAGGTGTGTATGTGTGTTTGCACATACAGTAAAACTATAAAGAAAAGCAAAATGATACAAAGAATAACAAAATGCTTATCAAAAAGTGATTTGTTAATGATTATTAATGTCTACAATACTAACAGATTTTCAGTCATGTTCATTATTAACTCTTACTTAGGACTGTACATTTCTATTTTATGATATGGGTGGCTTATATGGGTGTTTGTTTTATAATTCTTTTTTTTTTTCTTTTAAGAAATACAGTCTTGCTCTATTGCCCAGACTAGAGAGCAGTGGCATGACCATAGCTCACTGCAGCCTCAAACTCCTTGGCTCAAGTAATGCTCCCATCTCAGCATCCCGAGTAGTTAAGACTATAGGTGTGCACCATCATGCCCAGTCAATGTTTTAAAAAAATTTTTGTAGAGACAGTTGTTGCCCAGGCTGGTCTCAAACTCCTGGCCTCAAGCAATCTTCCTGCCTCAGCTTCCCAAAGTGCTGGAATTACAGGCATGAGCCACCATGCCCAGCTACAATTATTCCTTATACATATATTTGATGCATTCTTATGATGTGTGCCATGTCTCAAGATTTAAAAGATTAGATTTTAGCTTCTAACATAATTATTTTTGTGGTATCGTGGTGGTTTGGTGGGTGCTATGATCCAAAGTCAAGGTAAGAAACAAATAGGCAAGCTGGTCCTAGCACAGAATTTCATCACAGCTCAGAGCCATACCACAGCTAAACATATCCTACTTCCTTAAGTATGTGAACACTGATCTCCTGCAGGAAAAATATCAACAATGCAAAGGAATGAAAAAACACATAAAACTGTATTACAGACCCAAAGAAAAAACAGGTAATAACAAGTGTTGGCGAGAATGTGAAGAAATCATACACTGCTGGTGGGAAGGTAAAATGGTATGGCTGCTTTGGAAAACAGTCTCGCCACTCCTCAAATGGTTACCTATTGTTACTATAAGGCAAGGCAATTCCACTCCTAGGTATATACCCAAGAATAATACAAATATATGTCCACACAAAAACCTGCACACAAATGCTCATAGCAACAGTATTAACAGCCAAAAAAGGGAAACAACCCAAATGTTTATCAGTTGATGAATGGATTAATAAAGGGTGATATATCCATATGCTGGAATATTATCTGATAATAAAAAAATGAAGTACTGACACATGCTACAAATAGATGATCCTTAAAAATTATGCTAAGAGGCCGGGCACGATGGCTCACGCCTGTAATTCCAGCGGTTTGGGAGGCTGAGGTGGGTAGATCACTTGAGGTCAAGAGTTTGAGACCAGCCTGGCCGACATGGTGAAACCCCGTCTCTACTAAAAATACAGCAATTGGACAAGCATGGTGGCGTGTGCCTGTAATCCCAGCTACTTGGGAGGCTGAGGCAGGAGAATCGCCTGAACGGGGAAGGCAGAGGTTGCAGTGAGCCAAGATCATGCCACTACACTCCAGCCTGGGTAACAGAGTGAGATTACATCTCAAAAAAAAAAAAAAAAAAATTATCCTAAGAGGACAATCACAAAATACCACATACTATATGACTCCATTTATACGAAATGTCCAGACAGAATAAGCAACTCTGTAAAGATAGAAGGTCTATTATTGGTGGCCTAGCGCTAGGGTTGAGGGGGTATCAGGGCTAACTGCTAATGGGTATAGAGGTTGTTTTGTGTGGTTTTTTTTTTTTTTTGAGACGGAGTTTCACTGTTGTTGCCCAGGCTGGAGTGCAATGGCACGATCTCAGCTCACTGCAACCCCCGCCTCCCAGGTTCAAATGATTCTCCTACCTCAGCCTCCCGAGTAGCTAGGATTACAGGCACATGCCACCATGCCTGGCTAATTTAATATTTTTAGTAGAGACGGGGTTTCTCCATGTTGGTCAAGTTGGTCTCAAACTCCCGACCTCAGGTGATCCACCCGCCTCAGCCTCCCAAAGTGCTGGGATTACAGGTGTGAGCGACGCTGCCCGGTCAAGGGTATAGAGTTTTGTAGGTGATGAAAATGCTCCAAACAGACTGTGGTGATGGTTGCACGCTATACAAACCCATTGAACTGTATGCTTAAATAGGTCAATTGTATGGTATGTGAATTACACCTCAACAAAACTGTTACCCAAAAAAATTGCATTACAGGTGACCACTGCCACAGACAATACACAACAGTCTCAGATACTGTCAGGTTTCCGTAAATACATGCATGTGTCCAATGAACAATATTCAGCAGTTAAGTCTGAGAGAGATCTGACTGACTAGTTACAAACCTAAAAGCTGTCTAAAATGGCTTTGTTTCCAATTCTTGGTCCAGTAATCAATGTTTTGATTTTATCCATCAGAGGCTGGGCCAGAATCTATGTTAGCCTTTAGAATGCTCTAAATCATATATGCATGCATAGCACTTTCTCTACAAGTGATCCATAGCACTCTTTTCTGAAGTGATTTTCCAGGACTCTCCATGAGAGGAAAATCTGAAACTCACTAAATTCATTAACCAGAAGGCTTATTGTGCTGTCCTGACTTCATATGTAGAGACTTTTTTCCAAACCACACTGGAAAATAACAGAATTGGAAAAGCAATCAGTCAGTTCACATTCCATCCCACCAATATCCAACAGCCTGCTCAAATTCAGATGTGAAATTAAAACACTTCCAGTGGGGTTCATCCTGCTTCTAATGTCAGTTCTATGTAACAGTTAATAATGAACACAACTAAGAAATTACAGAAATATCATACCAAGAATAGTCTCTGACAAAAATAAGACTTTAAAAAAAAAAACTTTCTAAAAGTAAAAATCAAAATTACTCCTGGTTCCCTCCTCCTTTGGTAATCTTACATTGTTTCTTTTTTCTTTTATTTCTTTTGTATTTTACCTCGACATATAGTATGCACATTGGAAAGTTCACAAAATTCTTTCAACGGTGAACTCAGGACAAAAACATAAAATCCAAAGGCAAAAATAGGAATTCCTTTCATTACTCTGGATTTATAATAGTTGTAGTCAATATGAATGTTTAGTAATAATTTACTAATATGCAGCATCTTTATTTTTTAAGCCTGATAAAAATAACCGAAAGCCAACATTGTAACAGTAAAAGTTGAATTCTTTACAGATTAGTATACTTTAAAGTACATATAGATTTTTCTATTAATCTTGCTCTGCTATTGGATCATAGCCCCTTAGCCCAAACTGACATTTCTGATTTACAGCTGGTCTTTTCGTTTCTCTGTTCCAGGACAACACTAAAGGGAGCTGGCCAATATTCGTGAAATTCAGAAAGCAGTATTCATGCCCTTGATTGTTAGCAGCTCTTCTATAAGATTTAATCTGACTTCTTAGGGCCAGGGTGTAAACCCTAGAAGATGTTAACATAACCACAGCAGGGACCAGTCCTAGGAGCAGGCTGGTGATGAAAATGAGGAACAAAGCCACAGAGAGGCAGCCAAGGGAAATGCAAAGTCAGTCCCTGGGAGGTACAAGAGGCAGCTCCGCCCCAGTTAGTGGGAAGCCAAAATCCACAATAGGCAAGGCCCAGTGAGCACAGCCTATTCCAGTCTAATTCCAGGCACAGGTCTATGAACAGAAGTTCCTATTCAAGGGAACTGGAAGGAGGCATCGTTTTGTATAGTGTGTAGTATTGTGTAGTAGTGATGCCCGCTGCTGCCCTTGGCTTCAGGACCATGCCAGATGAAAAAGAGTAAAAACAGGCTTACCGCCAGGCAAAAAGGCTGACAGAGTCTTCACTGGTGAAGCTGACTCTGGTCAACCCCTGCCTGCCTCCCCCCACCTTCCCAGTGACCCAGGACAATCTGCAGATGTGCAGCCCGTTTATAAAAGGGCCCTGATTTTCCTACCTGTAAAATGTGACGGTCAAACAAACAGACCCCTATCGCCTCTCTAAGTGTAAAATGGTGTAGTGTCCGTGTTATCTTAAGACAAAAGAATATATATAAGGCTTCAATACAGCAGGTGAGATTTCTTAAAATACACAAATGAGTGGCTAATTTTTTTAAATGAATCTGGAACCTAACTTTTTCCTTAAAACCCTCTGCTCATGTGGCTCCTTTTTTGATCATCAATAGCTATGACTTCAGGCCAAACAAACCCAAAAGTCTAGACTTCATAATCAATCCAGGCTTCAGTGACAGCTGTACCGAACTTAGACTTATAAACCAAATTAGTATTTAACTCATCTTCATTTTTCTGAATACTTACTTTGTGCTTTTCCTACAGATTTTCTCAGAATAAGCTGGAGATGAACCAAAGCTCCTAAATAACTCTTAGTTACAGGCACTAGTTTACAGAGAACTCACATCTCTCTCTCAGGCCCTTATTTACCTAAACACCTCTGATAAAATTCACTTTAGAGAATACCAGGACCCAGTGTTCAGACGTACTTACTACATAGCTACGGTAATCAAGACAATGTGGTCTGGGAGGAGTGATACAGAGACCACATGGTTCAACCAAGCCAGAAACAGAGGATCTGGGAAACGGACCCACAGCAATATGTCCTATATCCAAATGATTTTTTTTTCTTTTGGAGACAGAGTCTCGATCTGTCACCCAGGCTGGAGTGCAGTGGCGCCATCTCGGCTCACTGCAACCTCCACCTCCTGGATTGAAGCGATTGTCCTGCCTCAGCCTCCTGAGCAGCTGGGATTACAGATGCTCATCAACATGCCCAACTAATTTTTGTATTTTTAGTAGAGACGGGGTTTCACCATGTTGACCAGGCAGGTGTCGAACTCCTGACCTTGTGATCCACCCACCCTGGCCTCCCAAATGCTGGGATTATAAGCGTGAGCTACCGCCCTGCCCCAAATGATTTTTAACAGAAGTGAAAAGCAATACAAGGGAGGAAAACAGTCTTTACTAAATATTGCTAGAGCATTTGGATATTGATAGAGGAAGGGGAAGACGAAGACAAGGGAGGAGAGAGAGGAAGATGGGGGGGGAGAAGGAAGGAGAAGGAGAAGAGCCTTTCAACCTAAACCTCACACATTATATAAAAATTTACTCAAAATTGATCACAGACTTCCATGTAAAATTATAAGACTTGTGGGGGAAAACAAATAGGAAAAAATATCTGGAGTCTGGGAGTAGACAAAGGTCTTTCGACTTCACACCAAAAGCATAAGAGAGGAGGAACTGTCAGTTGGATCTCATCAAAATGAAAAACTTCTTCTCTGTAGAAAAACCTGTTAATAGGAAAGACAAGCTCCAGCCTAGAAGAAAGTATTTGCGAAGTACATATCCAAAAAAGGCCTTGTATCTAGAATAGATAATGAACCCCAAAAACCCAGCACTTAAAAAGAAATTTCAAACAATCCGATTAGAGAATGGGCGAAAAACAAAGAGACATTTCACCAAAGAGGACACACAGAGGCAAATGCGCACAGTGGGGAGACGCTCAAGGTTACCAGCCACCGAAGAAATGTACATCGAGGCCACAGTGGCAATTAAAAAGAAATACACACCGAATGCTGACAAGGACGAAGAGAATCGGGATCACCTGTACATGGCTGACAGGAACATAAAATGGTACAGCTACTCTGGAAAATTTTGTCAGTTTCTTACAAAACTAAACATTCAATTATAATAATAGGATCTAGCAGTGTGTTGCTGGGTACTGTCTTAGTCCATTCAGGCTGCTATAATAAGAATACCATAGACTAGGTAGTTTACAAATGATAGAAATTTATTGCTCGTGGATCTGGAGATTAGGAAATCCAAGATCAAGGCACCAGCAGATTCAATGTCTGGTGAAAGCCCATTCCTCATAGATGGCACCTGCTACGTGTCTGCACGTGACAGGAGTGAACAAGGTTCCTCAGGCCTCTTTTATAACAGCACTAATCCCATTAATAAGGGCTGAATCCTCATGATATAATCACCACCCAAAGGCCCCACCTCTTAATACCATCACGTTGGAGGTTAAGTTCTAACCTATGCATTCTGGGGAAACAAAAGAAGGCATTCATCCCCAAAATCCAAAAGTCATGTTCAAGCAAAACCAGAACTATCAAATGTTCTTCAACAGGTTCAACTGATTCATACATATGATGAAATCCTACTCGGCAATATAAGAAATAAACTATTGATACACTCAACAAATGGATCTCAAAGAAACGAGGCTGAGAAAACAGTCAATCTCAAAAACTTATACCCTGTGAGATTTCATTTACATGACACTACTGAAATAAAATTAGAGATGGAGAACAGACTGGTGGTTACTAGAAGTCAGGAACTGTGAGAGGAAAAGAGAGTGGCTATAATGGGCTAGCCCAAGGGAGCCTTTTGGTAAGAGAACCAGTTCATATTTTAATTATGGTAGTGATATTATAAATCTGAATGACTTCTGTGGATGGTACAAATGTCAATTTCAGGTTTTGATATTAAAATACAGTTACGCAAGATGTTATCATGAGGCAAAGCTAAGTAAAAGATACAATGGAACTTCCCTGAATTTTTTTTTTTTTTTTTTTTTTTTTTGCAACTCCTTAAAATTTCCTAATTATAGGGCCGGGCGCGGTGGCTCACGCCTGTAATCCCAGCACTTTGGGAGGCCAAGGCAGGCAGATCACGTGGTCAGGAGATCAAGACCATCCTGGCTAACACAGTGAAACTCCGTCTCAACCAAAAATACAAAAAACTAGCCAGGCGTGGTGGCACGTGCCTGTAGTCACAGCTACTCGGGAGGCTGAGGCAGGAGAATCGCTTGAACTCGGGAGGCGGAGGTTGCAGTGAGCCCAGATCACGCCACTGCACTCCAGCCTGGCGACAGAGCGAGACTCCATCTCAAAAAAAAAAAAAAGAAAAAATCCTAATTATTTCAAAATAACAGTTTAAAAAAAAAAATACCAGGAGCTTTGGTACCATCTTAAGTTCATATTCTGGTGCTACCACTACTTTGAATAACTTAGTTAGCCACTCTAGACTTTTGTTTCTTCATGTTTAAAATAAGGAAAATAATATTAGCTGGCAGCTTAGTGAAACTTAAGAAGATAAAAAGAAAAATAATAACAGATTTCATCTCAGATAAATGGGAAGGTATTTCTCAAGAATAGTGCCATATATGACATTGCTTGTATAACTAAGTTACACAGTCCCCTTACAGCTTTTTACAATCCATTGATAAATGTGACTTTTCTTTCCGTAGACACAGTTAGGTTTATACTTAAGAGCACTATTATCAGAACAGTAGCCATGTCACAATGCAGACCAGAACACTGAGGACAAGTAAACTTCTAACAGTCCATAATCTGATGGAACACACCTCAAAAGGTTAAAAAAACACTCTACAGGGAAAAGTGATTTGACTTGGAATCTGATATGGTTCATTTCCACATCAAGATCAAACAGATTAATTAGCTGCTTTTTAAACAAATAAATACTGGTTGCTTTAGAGAGCAGGCACTGGGGAATAAAAAAAAAAAAAAACTTCAAAAAACAGCACTGGCCACTTTTCTCTGTAGATCCCTTTCACAGTTAGGTTTTCCAGGTTCAATTAGCAAAGGATACATACAAAGAAACGTTCAAGATCTTGGCTAGCAACCTGACACCCTCAGGCCTACCTGGTTCCTTCTTGCAAGGTAGCGGAAGTTCCTGTGCCAGTCCCTTGCTGGCTGCAGATCCCTGCCAGCCCGTGTGAAAGCAGCCACCAACCTTAAGGCAGCAACCTACCTGCCTCCCTACCTCCTGCACACAATCTGAACACTTCCTCTTGCCTCCACCCAAGGCCAGGATGAACGGCCGCTTGGCCGTGGCAGGGAAGCCACTTGGAGCAGAGGCTAACAGTGGGAACAACAGCAACTCAGAGCTAGATTTTGTCAAATTATATTGGCGAAGAGGAGAGAAGACAGGATGCCAGACAAATGACAGCCTTAATTCTGTTACTCAAAACCATTTTATCTGTTTATGGAACTGATGATGGCAAAATATATGAGATTAATAAAAACTTTTTTTTTAATGAGGCAAAGAGACTTGGTAATGTGGCTTTTCGAGGGCTCTGAAGTTTCATTTAAACAAAGAGTCTCCTGGAAATCTCTAATGCAAAAATTATCTCATTACCATCACACAAAAGAATGATCACCCCCCCACTGACGCTCTTCCTACTCACAGCTGTATTTGAAGAATAGACTTACCAAAAACACTTAGAAAGAGTCTCTGGGCAAAGTTTTTTTTGTTTTTCTAGAATGAGTTGAGAAAAAAAGCATATAATTACAGATATAGCATGTCTGCCACAGCAATAGGATTAACAGATAAAGCTGTTTCTTCCCCTTCTAGTCCCTGACAAAGTATAAATCCAGCCTGCAACAGCAGCAACCAAATACCATAAATGATGTGAGTAACTCCCGAATTCCACCAATGCGTGGTTCAAGAAAATCAAAGCCTTAAGGAAATCAAGTGACTTCACTGAAAATCTAAATAGACCTATTACACATTTAATATCTCACCTTCTCCATTCACTCCTGTTTTGCTCGCTTTTCTTACAGAATTGTTCGCCCTGGGCAGTGGCTTCTGTTTACTGAGTTGGAGGGGCAATGCGGGGAGCAACAGGAGAAAATGGCTTCCAGGAAAGGGGAAAACTCTGGAAAATGTGGCCAATGTAAATGATTTCCAAAATCTGCTTGTAAACCCAAGTCTACCTACCTCCTAGACTCGAGGCTATGCAGAAAGTCAGTGCTGAACCAGGAATTAGGTCTGTATGCGAGGCCTGAATCTGCCTTGGTTTTGTTCCATAATCCAGGCTGAACAATCCAGAAACAAATGCAAGTGAATTACACAGATAAATGACACACCAGGAACTAAGGGTTACGCTATATACCAAAAGTCATCCAGCAATCAGATAGGGATGTCACAGCAGTAAAGAATCAGGGAATCCAACTGCTTTGGTATCTCCAAAGAAGAATCCTCTATGAGAGGGACTTACTGAAGCTTAAAGCAGCGTAAAGGACCAAGAGAAAACTCAGAAAGATTTTCCACTGTCTAAGTCAGACAGCCTCCACACTCTCCCTATGGCCTTGGCTGGGCATTTGAGTATCATCTTCGACTTAAGTTCTCTTGGTAACTTTCCATATCCAGCTTCTATAACACTTAAAAACTTAACTGGCCAGGCACAGTGGCTCACGCCTGTAATCCCAGCACTTTGGGAGGCCGAGGTGGGTGAATCACAAGGTCAGGAGCTCGAGACCAGCCTGGCCAACATGGTGAAACCCCATCTCTACTAAAAATGAATCAATAAATGATAAATAAATAAAAACGTAACCATACTTTCAAGTGCTATTATGGGCTCTTCCTTTCAAAGCTTCCCTCCATCTCCAATCTTACTGCCACCCCCCCAGTGACCTCACACCTAGACTAATGAAACCACCTGAACTGTATTCTATGGTTTCCAGCTCTCTGACCTACAAACACACAGAGTACATCATCAGCCCCCACTTGTCCCACCAGAACCCCACTTGTCCCCACGCAGGGTGGGAAACTACTACAACAGCTCCCCAAGAGATCATGAAGGCTCAAAAGCAGGAGACATAAAATTATGAAACTTTTATTCTCAGGCACCTTGAACACTATCATAATGACCTAACAATGTGACCCTACCAAAGGTAAAATTTCCTCACCTATAATATTAAGGAAGTAGATTCGATCACTGGTTTCTCCATTAAGTACGCAGGAGTGTGGAGCGGTCAGAGGAAGAGTTTCCAGGGCCACCATTAGAAGAAAGATGAGCAAGCAGCTGGGCTCGGCCTCTCCACCCTCAGTCAGCTCCACTGGGGAGCTCGCTGTAGTCGGGCTTTCACATGGGAGTAATTGAAAACAAGGTCCTACAATAACTTCTTAAAAACAGAAGAAAGCACTAATGGTCTCGATCACATTAAAGTCTGATCTCACTCTAAAACTTCATGATAATATGACTTTTGGGGGCCTCCTAGAATACAGTAACAAGGAGTTGTCCTGGACCTCTTCAAATAAGCAAATTCAAAATATATTCAGTGGAGGCTGAAACAAGCGCATATTGATCACGGAGTGGGATGTCAACGGCACTGACGGGAAGAACACACCACAGGATTTGCCCCTGAGCAGCTTTTCACAGAGTCCTTTTCTCCAGTTCCTACCAAGTTGAAAGAACTTTGTCCACCAAGACACAAAAGCAGTCTTTTGGTTTGGGTTTCTGTGTTTTGTTTTTGTTTTTTGTTTTTTTTGAGATGGAGTCTCGCTCTGTTGCCCAGGTTGGAGTGCAGTGGCACGATCTCCGCTCACTGCAACCTCTGCCTCCTGGGTCCCAGTTCAAGCGATTCTCCTGCCTCAGTCTCCCAAGCAGCTGGGATTACAGGCGCGTGCCACCATGCCCTGCTGATTTTTATACTTTCAGTAGAGGCGGGGTTTCACCATGTTAGCCAGGCTAGTCTTGAACTCCTGACCTCATGATCTGCCAGTCTCAGCCTCTCAAAGTTTCTGTTTCTTTACTTTGTCTGCAGGATTAGGACTGGGAGCTCATGCCCTCACCAACCTGTGCAAAGTGTGGCTGGGAAGGCTGCAGCCAGTCTGGCCTCCTCAAAGCATCCTCCCAGATGTCTGAGGCGGACTGGGGCTTACCCCAGAAGTCAACTCCTGTTGATAAGAGATCCTTCCTAAGGCCAAACAAATCACGGTCTGACTCTTGAGGCATTCTTCATTCCTGTTTTTCTTCCTCCTCCTTCCTTCCTATAAGAAAGCTGTCTTTCTACCAGGAAACCCGAACAGTTAGGCGCTTTCCCCTCTTAATTTGTTCCGTATCCCGCTGGTGATTCATGCCCCAGCCCGCTCCTTCCTCAGCACACTGAGGTGGCTCTGTTCTGCTCAGTTGTGGGAGGCCACGTCAGCAGGAAACGGCGCTGGCTGCCAGGTCACATTCAAGACCGTCTGGAGCAAGGCAGCGTGCAGCACATGCGGACAGAGGCCGCCTCTGTGGTTTCTCCCAAGCGCAGGGAGCACTCAGCCTGGAAAACGCGGGCTGCCTCTGTGCACCACAGCTACACCAGCTCAAGGGAGACACAGAATACGATCGTGGAGACTTTCCCCGTTTTTCAGTGTTCCCCAGACAGTCCCAGCTCTCGAGTTATTTTCTCTTCTTCTCCTTTTCTTAGAGGGCTTACTGTACTGTATCCAAATTCATATTTGGAAAAGTCTGCCACAAGCCAAATCAAACTTCATCGTGGCTTTCTGGCTCCCAAGTCCGACAGAGGAAATTCTGCACACCCAATCAACGATCTCAGCGGTCCCGACACGCATGAGTCAGAATGGAAAACCTGACCCAGGGGCCGACACAGAGAAGTGGTCACTACAGGCTTTTTCTTCTAAACATGTACAATAAACATAGTAAACAAAGAAGGCACGCCAGATGTCATCGCAATACTTCACGGGATGGAGTCATGACAAGCAGCAAATGAATTGTTCTGTGCAAAGAGACAACCTGAATGAATGACAATACCGTATTTCATGTAGCTGGCAGAGTCCAAAATCATTCCTCATGTAAACCAACATGATTAAGGTGAATGCGCTGAAAGAGCAGGGCTCCTATGCACCTGGGGTACCTAAGAGTTTGTTTTTTGGGTTTTTGTTTTTGAGACAGAGTCTCACTCTGTCACCCAGGCTAGAGTGCAGTGGTGCCATTTCGGCTCACTGCAACCTCTGCCTCCCGGGTTGAAGCAATTCTCCCGCCTCAGCCCCCGGAGTAGCTGGGACTACAGGCACCTACCGCCACGCCCAGCTAATTTTTTTGCATTTTCACCACGTTGGCCAGGATGGTCTCAATCTCTTGACCTTGTGATCCGCCCGCCTCAGCCTCCCAAAGTGCTGGGATTACAGGCATGAGCCACCACCTAGCCAAGAGTTTCTTAATTGGTTGCAAATTTCAAACAGAGGTCCTGTGAAAAGAAGAAGTGTGATTTTTTTCAGACAGTTTGTAAGTTGAACACATTCCCCTCTGCTCTCAGGGGAAGGGCTTCTTAAAAGACAGCCCCAATGTCAAAACCTTCTCTCCAAAAATACTGGGTTTAAAAAAAAAAAAAAAAAAAAAAAAAAAGCTCTTCCATGGAGAATGTGAGTAACAGGAACAGGAGAAAAAACAGGAAACAGGAGAGGAGGTGAAGACAGGGAGTAGTTCAGACAGGGAGAAGGGTAGGGAGAATGGGCACCGGAGGGAGATTGGCAGGAAGCAACACCACACACCCGTGGAAACAGAGGCGGGCTGATCAGCAGAGGAGGGCTGATCCTAACAATTTTGCCAGGCACTGAGCTACTCCTCAGAAGGAGTTAAGTACCCCATACATACAGACACCCAAATGCAAAAGGAGTGGCGGATGGGGGATGAGGCTTCTAAGAGGAGTCTTCAGTAATATGGGCATGAAGGGTGGACCAAAAAAGGAAGAAAACCACACAGAGCCAGGCCACCATGGCTGCAAAACCAACAATTTCTGTGAAGAGGAATCGGCAGCCAAAACAAACCAAAATGTTATATAGGTACTTAGAGGGCTGGTGATGTAAAAGGTATTCCTTTTTATTTCTAGCCATTTGTGAACATGAAGCAGCCTGACAGCCCCTCTAAAGTGAGTGGCCAATTCATCAAACCTGGTCATGAGACAGGGGCTGTGTATCCACAAGTGGGTACCACCGGCTCCTCTACTGACGGGGGAAAATGAAAAGTAACAGATTCTGCTAACTTTTAACTTACTGAAAACCAGACAAATACAGTAAGTCCTCACAGAATGTCATCCATGGGTTCTTAGAAGCTGCAACTTTAAGTGAAATAATGCGTAACGGTGTTTCCCCTCATCAATGCTATAACAAATCCACGTTGAAGGGAACAATGCAACTCAAGGACCTGTTACATGTTTCACTTAAAGCTTCACATAGTTTCCAAGAACCTATCAACAACATTACATGAGGACTTACGGTTATTTCAAGTTTGATTAGCTACCACAGGTTTTAAAGAAATACACATTTTCATGGAAGAAAAATGCCCTATTAATCTAGGATAACACTTTAAAAGCATTCCCAAAATTAAAACTATCAAATCTCAAATACTTCTTGTACATCTGGAATAAATTTAAATTAGTTATTACGCAAGAGAAGTATCTAGAGGCACACGGGCTAGATTCAAAGGTAATATATCTCTCTCGGTTAATACTGTAGAAAAAAAAGAAGTAGGGGGGGAGTGGGGGAAGTGATAAGAAAGCTAAATAGTTCCCATACAAAGTTAGAAGCACATTTAGATAGCTGAACTGAGTTATATCATTTTTAAATAGGATAATGGTACAATAGCAAACTCATGAACAATGAAGACCTTAAAATTATTTAAAACCCAAAATGTAGATTTTACCAAAAGGTTGGACAAAGCAGAACAGAAACAAGTGGTGGCGCTGGCAAACATGCACACTGACACAGTGTGTCTATGTGTCTGAGTACACACAAATACGCACACACACAAAAATAAGGCTTTCAGTGTAATGAGACAAAGATGTTTGGGGAGAAGTTAAAACTAACAAAGACTATCACAGGATCATGACTTGTACATAAGTCCTGGGTATATTTAGAAGCAATGATGTTTAAACAAATTAGTCATATTTCTACAACTGAGGAGACCGAATAGAAAGCTATCTCAATTTTCTCATACAAAATGATGCAAACACAAAATTAGAAAAAAAAAAAAAAACCTATGTAGGTTTGTTATATTTAATAAACATAATATCTAGATGAGAAAAATAAAGATGAGTATATTTTATGGATTATTTGTAACTTGAAAAATAAATGTTTGAGGGGACGGCTACCCCATTCTCCACGATGTGCTTATTTCACACTGCATGCCTGTATCAAAACATCACATGAACTTCAGAAACATATATACCTGCTTTGTACCCACACTTTTTAAAAATAATACAAAATTTTAAGCATATATCATTTATTCCAAGTACCTTTTCCACATTTTCACATCTACTGAAAAAGGAAGTTAACTGAATCGGTGGTGTTTTCTCTTTGCAGAGACATAAAAAAAATGATGCTTTTAAAAATCAATGGCATAGATTTGACAAAATGATGGCAAATCATCCTTAAAAAAAAAAAAAAAGCTCAAAAAGGACAACTGTGTGTAATATCCCATAGTTGAGAGACAAGCAGAAAGGCCATCCCATCTAGCTCATTGGATAACAAGTATACGCATGGGGGATGGGTAGTCAAGACACACACACATCCTTCAGATGAGTCAGAACACCTAGAAGGAAAAGGTGCCATTTCACTATTTATTAGCATGTTTTCACTAACAAATAATTCAAAACCTTAAATATTAGACATAAAAGTTAAATCCACCAAATTATTTTTGAAGTGCAATGTAAAATAAATTCTTACGACGTCACTATCTTTAAAAATATTCTGGGACCCAATAATTACATCTAAATCCCTGAAGGTGGGACCCAAACGTCGGAAATTTTTAAAAATCTCTAGCAATTCCAACATGCAGCCAAGATGAATAACCAGTGACAGAGGCACCTGATGTACAAAAGATATACACAAGCTTTTTTAAAGTGGCACTTATAAATACACACACACACAAAAAATCACACTGGATAATATCCTTTCCTTTTACTAGTCAAGATTAATGTAGGCTAACAAACTTTTAGAGAAATTTATGTAGTACCTAAAGTAAGGTCTCAGTGATAATTTAACATCTCACTTTCAAATAGAAAATCCTAGATAATTAAGCTCTTAAAAATCTGCCCCTACTTGAACCTATTTAAGTAAAGCTTCAAGTATTTTCATAAAAATTAGGGACATATAAACTGCAGAGAACTCTACAGGAATTAAAGAAAGAAAGAGAAATTGGGTAGTAAAAATAATTTTAGAAATTATCTGTTCTAATCCTCTTATTTTAAGGTGAGAAAAATGAACCCCTGGATCAATGGGACCAGACTAAATGGTAAGAAATTTAAATCTGTATCTGGGAACTCTCTTCCTTTCCCAGGGCCACATGGTTTCGTTAGGTGTCTTCCTTTAAAAGGGAGGAGAAAATTTAAGAATCTAATGAATTGATTTTTACTGTATAAATTCAAGTCCAATGACCTTTCATGGGAACTTCATAAAAACAAACAATAACAACAACAAAAAAAATCAGCTGCACAAAACAAAGGGTCTGTGGAAAGTACAGAGTTAATAAGATTTGTATCAATGAAGGGAAACAGACTTGAAACAAATTTAAAGAGGCCAGAATGGGAAGGCTATTTCACCCTTCCTGTTGAGCCATTTCCTATGTCTCCTAAATTATGTCTACATGATCCAGAGCTACTTTTCAGCACTTTGGCTCAAATTCTAAAGAATCTCATTTTCTTCAAAGTCTGTTCTATGGTTAATTACTTGCCTTCTAACTACTCTGGGCATAGCCAAGAAACAGGTAGAATGCACCTGTTGTTCTTGAGTTACATCTGAGATGGAGGCTGGCATTCTATTCACTTCGGAGGAATGTTAATTGCTGATACCAGCATGACAGGTGCAACGGAGGGGTAGAAAAACGATCAATGAACTCAACCACTGAACAGGAGCAGAACTCAGGCACTATGAGAAAACTCCTCAGCGCTCTAACTGTAGTTACTAATAATCAGTCTGGCAATAAACAATTTGACCCTTGAAATAGATTTTTTTAAACAGGGCCCGAAGTTCTAAATTTCTACAATAGTTTCTGTCCACGTGAGAAAAAAAGAAACGTATAATTTCATTTTCCATGTGACTATGGGGCCAATTCACTCACCTCAACTGTCTCTCACAGCTTCTATCTTCTGCAGGCAACGTTCCTCAGTTCCAGATCATTACCAGTGTGGAGTCCTATCTATCTTTAATTCTGAGTCACTTCCTTTCCCACCAGTTTTATGCTTTAAAACTTTCCTACTTCTGTATAATACTTTACAAAGTGAAGCCAACTTCCATACTGGCCCACTATTCTTTTTATCCTCCATATTGGCTTTTTCTGTTACTGTGGCCCAGTTGACTGGAAAAAAAGGGATGTACTCACTACTTGAATACAATGTGTGATATCGATTTAGAATATTTTTCATATTTTTGATAAGTTTCCCGGTTCAGTGATATCTAAATACTACACAATATTATTCATTGAACTTTAAAATATCCTGATGATATCTCTGGCAATCTTATTTATTCTTATTATGGGGAAACTGAGGCATAGTGAAGAAAAATAAGTTCCTAGTAAAATTAGGAACCTAATAAAATTAGCCAACTGAATTAGGAGATGTAAACTGAAAGACTACAAACAAATCCTTTGAAAATTAGAGTCCCTGGTTCAAACCTCAATTCATTAAAACTGTAATACAGGGAGGAAAAAATTTTCAAACAAGAAAAAATTCTATCTTTGAGCTTACAAATAATAAATTTTTAAGCCAATTTTTCTTATTTTTCTGCATTTAGATGGAATTTTTTCCCCCTTTGTCTATTCTGTGACCAAACTTAATTCTAAGAGTCTTCTTTTTCATTTAAGGGTACAACTTACCCTTCTCTTACAAATGTCACCAACCCCGACAATCTCCACCTCCATGATTCTCAGAACTCCTGAACCAAGAACATCAGTAACACCCAAAACTTCTCAGAAATACAAATTCTCCGGCCCTACCTACCCCAGACCTGAATCAGAAGCCCTGGGGATAGAAGCAGCAACGATGTGAGAACGGCCTCCAGGTGATTCTGATTCACACTACATTTTGAGAACCACAGTTCTACCTGTTGGATAATCTTCAGAGTCTGACATCGATGTCATATACTGAATTCATATACTGTAGGGACCACCCAAGTCGAGCACCAAAATGATTTCTGGGGACCTACACCGTTAGAGCTAGATTAGGAAGGGAATAAAGACGGAAGCAAAGGTCCCAGTCCAATGCTTTCATAAAGGCATGTGAGAACACGGCTCATAGCAGCTTGTCAGCTTCTGAAAAGTGGCAAGCTGTAAGATGGTTATTTTCTCATCTCATTTAAAAAAAAAAAAAAAAAACAGGGTCTCACTCTGTCGCCCAAACTGGAGTGCAGTGGTGCAATCTCGGCTCACTGCAACCGCCATCTCCTGGGTTCAGGTGATTGATTCTCCTGCCTCAAGCCTCCCAAGTAGCTGGGATTACAGGCATACACCACCACACCTGGCTAATTTTTGTATTTTTAGTTGAGGCAGAGTTTCACCATGTTGGCCAGGCTGATCTTGAACTCCTGACCTCAAATGATCTGCCTGCCTCAGTCTCCCAAAATGCTGAGATTACAGGCATGAGCCACAACACTTGGCCTTCTATCTCACTTTTTAAACTCCATCCACTCTGCATAATCATACCTGTTCCAATCAACTTTGAATTTCATTAAGCATAGGTGAACTACTGTGTTTACATCTCAGTAGTGTAAAATAAATCCGTACTCTGCTGAAAGCAGTAACTCACATTTCTGACGGTTCTTAATTACTACTTAGAAGCTTATAACCAAAGCTAAAAAACAATTTTAATAGGTTCAATAAAGCCATCCACCACATAGATTTTACTTGATATCTGTAAGAATGCCAGATAAAAGATCTTTAGACACTTTACAAAACTGCCAAACTTGCTAAAGAAGATGAAGCACTTACGTCGTATATTTGTGTCTGTTCGAGAGCACAGATATGCAGCATGTGCACTGCAACCTAAGTGGGAAGCACGAGAATTTCTTGAGCTGGCTTAGGGGGTAGGTTAACCAGAGCTTCTCAAACCTCACTGCATATTCAAATTGCCTGGGGAGCTTTTAAAAACCACTCAAGCCCAGTCCCTATCCCCCTGCAATCTGACCATTGCCCTGGGCTCAGACAATGTGACAATTCCCTACAACTAGCCGAGATACCAACTTTTAAACATTTCTTTGTAAGTTCCCAGGTAATTCTGATGTGCAAAGGGATACAAACCACTGTCAATACACACAGTTTTAAATTTCTGAGATGTCAGACATGTTCCTTTCCTTGAGTATATGACGCAAGAACTACGTCAGTCAACAGGTGAGCGCCTGACTCACAGAGTAAGAACTGTGTTAGATTAACCAATTTAATGCTAGATTTTGATTTCTAATTCATGGGATGACAGTGCCATGCTTTTGCTATATTTTATTAACCTTTTTAAAGAACGATTTTGGCCAGGCACGGTGGCTCACACCTGTAATGCCAGCATCTTGGGAAGCCGAGACAGGCAGATCATCTGAGGTCAGGAGTTCAAGACCAGCCTAACCAACATGGAGAAACCCTGTCTTTACTAAAAATACAAGAATTAGCCAGGCGTGGTGGCGCATGCCTGTACTCCCAGCTACTCAGGAGGCTGAGGCAGGAGAATCACTTGAACCCAGGAGGTGGAGGTTGCGGTGAGCCGAGATCACACCATTGTACCCCAGCCTGGGCAACAAGAGTGAAACTTCATCTCAAAAAAAAAAAAAACAAAAAAACTATTTCAAGCTTACACTCAAAGACAACTTAAACATTTAATTACACGACCTGCAAAGATTACTCTTCCTCAACAGAATGCAAGTTCAGTTCTAGCATGCCTAAGTACAGATGCTCTTTATCCCAATGAAACCATCGTAAAGTTGAAAAATCTTAAACCATCATAAATCTGGATCATCTATACGTGTTTTGCCCCCCAAGGTACCACAGTGCAGCAGGCAAAAAGTGACATTGCTGGATCTAAGCTTAAGACATACTGAAATGATCTTCAAAAACCCAACCGAGAACTGTGGAAGGCTCGGCACTTCAAGAACAAACAGTCTGACATTTACATGCGATGGTGTATGTGTATACCCACTTTAATGGGAACTGCAGAACGAAATGGGAAACAAAATTCATCTGGTCATTTCTCGACACAGAATAACATTTTCACTGGAAGACACAGCGAGAAAAGGGCTTGTATTTTGATTTCAGTTTTCACTTTTTTTTTTTTTAGTCCCAAAAACTTTTCCCTTGATGCTAGGCCTCCTATTCTTATCAGTTTGGAAAAGAAGTAACAATCTGCTAATACATACCTGGGAACTTTTTAAATAAAGTGAAGATGTGGACACTCCTATAGCTAAAAGATCACAAAAATGTGTATTTAAAACTGGCTCCACAATTCAATATGGAAAGCATTCATAAAGGTGTTATATTTAAATTGTGAAATGTGTCCACTTTAATTCAGGCACAAAAGACGTGAATACTTAGGGGAAAAATAATCTTTTCTCTCCAAATAGATAAAAAAAAAAAGGTGGCGGGGAGAGGAGGGCCTGTCCAGCCACACAAGAAATGTGGAGCAAATTCAAAGAACCCAAAACCAAGAATCATAAAGGAAACCTCACTTTGTGGGCAATCCTGGGGCCAGTTCTCTCCATATTTAGATTGGGTCCAACAGAGAAGTAGTAAAGCATATTCCCTATTTACTCGGCCGTCTTCCCTCACAACTAGTGTGCAAATTACCTTCCAAAACACTGAAAACTCTTCAGAGAGGAAATACCCAAGTTGAAGAAAAGGAAAAAATACACACTTAAAAAAAAAAAAAAAAAACTTTGCCTTTTAAACCCATTTTTGTTACTCTTAATGCTTGTCCAATTAAGAGATAGAGAGTAAAAAATGTTTAACGCTCTCAATTATGTTACAAGACAAATATTTTTCTAAGACACTGTAGTTCATCTATGTTAGGAAAACATTCTTCCGGTGTGTTCTCATTGGTCACAAGTTATGACTATCTCCCAAATATCTTTAATATCTGTTTCTCCTTCACACCCACCACAAATGCCCTCCCTTCAGGCTCCATGCCTGCCTCCTCTTCAATCACACTGCTCATAGAGAAAAACTACTATGCCACCTTCATTTAACTCAGTAAATGATATGATTTGGATGTCTGTCCCCTCCAAATCTCACACTGAGATGTCATTCCCAGTGCTGGAGGTGAGGCCTGCTAGGAGGTGACTGGATTGTGAGGATGGATCCCTCAGGAACCGCTGAGCACCATCTCCATGGTGATGAGTGAGTTCTCACTCAGTTCACAGGAGATCTGGTTGTTTAAGTGTCTGGGACCTCCCTCTTCTCTCTCTTACTCCTGTTCTCACCACGTGACACACTGATTCCCTTTCACTTTCTGTCATGATTGTTAGTTCTCTGAGACCCTCACCAGACGATCCCAGCACCATGCTTCCTTCTTGGCTCACTGTACCCTCTGCCTCCCAGGTTCAAGCGATTCTCTGCCTCCACCTCCTGAGTAGCTAGGATTACAGGCGCCCGCTACCTCATCTGGCTAATTTTAGTAGAGAAAGGGTTTCACCATATTGGCCAGGGTGGTCTCAAACTCCTGACCTTGTGATTCGCCCACATCTGCCTCCCAAAGTGCTGGGATTACAGGCATGAGCCACCACGCCCATATCCTGCAGAACCATGAGACAATTAAACCTCTTTTCTTTATAAACTACACAGTCTCAGCAATGCAAAAGCTGACAAGCACAAATCAGACTCATTTACTTTATTGATTGATGGATGGATGGATGGAGTCTCACTCTGTCACCAGGCTGGAATACAGTGGGGCACAGTCTCGGCTCACTGCAACCTCCGCCTCCCAATTCTCCTGCCTCAGCCTCCTGAGTAGCTGGGACTTACAGAGACACGCGCCACCATGCCCAGCTAATTTTTGTACTTTTAGTTGAGACTGGGTTTCACCTTGTTGGCCAGGATGGTCTCGATCTCTTGACCTTGTGATCTGCACTCCTCGGCCTCCCAAAGTGCTGGGATTACAGGCATGAGCCACTGCACCCGGCCCTCATTTACTATTTAAAGTGTGTTTTTTCCCCCAGGTCTGACACAGTTTACCGAGAATTTATTAGTTCATATAAACACTAGAATTTCCAACAGTAAGAAAACATAAAATATTAATAAAATTAATGAGTAACGTAAATTATTTGTTTTATGTTTTTTGGTTTTTTTTGGAGATGGAGTCTCACTCTGTCACCCAGGCTGGAGTGCAATAGCATGATCTTGACTCACTGTAACCTCCACCTCCTGGGTTCAAGCAATTCTCCTGCCTCCACCTCCTGAGTAGCTGGGATTACAGGCGCCCGCTACCACACCTGGCTAATTTTTGTATTTTTAGTAGAGACAGGGTTTCACCATATTGGCCAGGGTGGTCTCAAACTCCTGACCTTGTGATTTGCCCGCCTCTGCCTCCCAAAGTGCTGGGGTTATAGGCATGAGCCACCATGCCCGGCCAATTATTTGTTAATAATACAAAAATAAATACAAAGTTTGGCAAAAAGTTGGTGTATCTTTAAGGATTAAATCACCTTAAAAATATTTTCAAAGGTATTCCCATCCTATTCTCCCCCAAAGAAAGTTATTAAAAGCATGAATATAATGATTCCCTCATGCATTTTTACAGGTAAGAGAAGCTAATCCATATATTGGACTTCTTCAGAATTACTGTTTTTGGAGACACACTCATGCCTGTATGTTAACTTGAGGAACTAAGAGTGAAAATCACCAAATTTAACTGCCTAATCAGAATAACAAAAATAAATAACTTCTCTAAATTAACTAAGAGAATTTTTCCATCTTGTGTCTTCAACAGTGCTATCATTGCCTGAATGTCTTCATCCCCCACCCCCACCGCAAATTCACACATTGAAATTCTAATCCCAAAGGTGATGGTATTAGAAGGGGTGGTATTAGAAGGGGTGACTGGGTCATGAGGGACACTAATCCCTCATGAATGGAATTAGTGTCCTTATAAAGAGACTCAAAAAGACCTCCGGCCTTTCAAACATGTGAAGACACAGAGAGGAACTGTCATCTATGAACCAGAAAACAGGCCTTCCTCAGACAGCAAGTAAGCCAGTATCTTGATTTTGGACTTCCCAGCCTCCAGAACTGTGGGAAATACATTTCTGTTGTTAATAAGCCACCCAGTCTCTGGTTATTTTGTTACAGCAGCCCAGAGAGACTAAGACAAGTATCAGGAAATGACTTTCCTTCACTCTGAATGCCTCCTACCTGCAAGACAGGCTCTGAGATACAAAGATGACTAAGCTTTGACCCTTGCCCTTGAAGAATTTAATCCAAGTCTTCCTTAAAGACGCCTGTAACATGAACTTTTCTATTTCAGGTTGGAAGTGTAAGAACAAGAGTCAAAAATACAGAAAGAATAAAGCAGGAACTGAAAGACTACAAGCTGTGAAATAACCTGTGGCTCACCATTGAGGTAATACGACACTACTCGCTCTTCTGAATTATCTGACATGCAAAGATCTGTGACATGTAAAGAACTCCAAGCAGTGGTACCTTCAGAGACGACATTTTAATCACTGTTCAGCAAGCCTAAGGGCAGAAGGGTTCAGAAGCTAAACTGCAATTGCCTAGCTTTTAAACGTGTTATTCTGAAGTGTCAGAATTTAAACATGAAGACATCTAAAACATCCTCGTAACTCCAGTTCACGTAGGCTTTCTGAAATGTTCTAAAATGATTAGGTAACAAAAAATGAAGGGGGGTTCAATGCCCACCCATAATAAAGACCTAAAGCTCAGTAATCACTCCTATGTATTGGGCCCTTGCTATGACTCAGAAACTGCTCTTCATGCTCTCTACACAGCAAATCATTTAATCACAGCAATCCTTCAAGACACAAATGACTAATCCAGCTCTACAGATAAGGACACTGAGGTGTAGAGAAGTTACAGAACTAATTTTAAAATATACAACTGATGTGCAGGGGATCTCTAGGCCAGGCAGTCTCACTCCAAAACCTTTAATGATCTTCCCAATATACAGCCCTTACTGCTCCTCGGTACTAAGAAACAGGGTACACTAAATAAAATTTTATCGAAACGATTTTTTTTTTTTTTTTTGAGACAGAGTCTCACTCTGTCACCCAGGCTGCAGTGCAGTGGGCAATCTCAGCTCACTGCAACCTCCGCCTCCCAGGTTCAAGTGATTCTCCTGCCTCAGCCTACCAAGTAGCTGGGATTATAGGCACACACTACCACGCCCGGCTAATTTTTGTATTTTTAGTAGAGATGAAGTTTTGCCATGTTGGCCAGGCTGGTTTCGAACTCCTAACCTCCACCAATCGGCCCCAGTCGACCTCCCAAGGTGTTGGGATTACAGGAGTGAGCCACTGTGCCCAGCCAGAAGTATGGAATTGAAAACGTAAAAGGCAAGGCCTAAAGACTGGGAGGCACACTAGAAAAACTGCTTTATTGGATAAAATAAGTGGATATAGCCTTCTCTGAACATAGCTGCTCAGGCATGGTGTGAGAGTGAACTGCCGTTATTCAAAAGAAAACCAACAACTAAAACTACAACAAAATTTACTTTAAATTCACGGAACACGGGACCCATTGTTTTAGCCGTAACCCTCTATCTGAACAGTATACACATTCTTATAAACCTTCATCTAAAATGTTTGAGCTGGTGCCATCACCAGCAACCCTATGAAAGCAAGTCCATCATAATAAGCAATGAAAGGCAGACTAGAATTTCAACTGATTTCTACAAGTAGGAAAATGAAGTCATTGCACAATCAATCGCGCCATCTATTTAGCAGGAAAAAAATCAGCAAAGCTGTGTATACAACTAGATAATGATGATGATGACAATGACACGTACAAGGGATTATTCTCAGAATCTTATCAGATAGGTTGTATCACTGAGAGAGGGAAGTGGGGCTAACAGGTTAAGCATTAGCTACCAAATGACCAGGGACTCCACACTACAGAGCTATACTCTGAGAACACCAATTCATCTTTCGTCTGATGATAAAACATTGGGTGACAGTTTCAAAATTCCACTCTTATGTAATTATAAGCATAAACATAAAAATCAAGATAACTGAAACGGGAAGAAGGAGAAAGGCAGGAAGCAGCAGATACCCTGAGTATCTCCCTAGAAAGGGACTTAAAACCTCCTAGGGAAGCAACAGTTTGGTATTGATGTAACCCAGCCTCATGACATTACACAATCCCAGCAAGATGACGGTTGCACGTACAATCACAGCCTTTGCTCTCATTCCTTCCATAACCTGGACTTTCTGCTCTAGGCCCATCAGTATTTTCCGGCCCTGGTGGAAACCACCTGCTGGTAAACTTCCAGTTACTCAGCAGCAAGCTGCTGTCTGTAAAGGAGTTTATCAGGTCAGCATATGGAATGTCTATTTGTGCATCAGTCCATGTTGAGAGGAACTGCTAAATCATCATGTACAAAATAAAGCCCCCAAACACTTCAGAGATCAAGAGTACTCCACAAAGCTGAAAGTAATTTTTCTTCAATCTTTCTCCAAATTTCATGTAAATCCAATCATGGAAAATGGAAAAATCTTCTAATGAAGCAAATATATGCACATACACATGTAAACATATATTTGTAGTATAGACACACACAGGTAAAAGACTGATTCGTCTAAAGCTAACTTTTAAGAATCCTAAAGTGAGCTGGAAAGTCGGTAGAGTAATTCAGATTTTCCTAGAAATTCAGACTCTTGGCTTAGAGACTCCCTGGAGGATTAACTCTCCCCACATGCAGCTTTGGATCAGTCAGAAAGATGGGCATGACACTAGGGCTAGCCTTGACAAATGACATGCTATTTTCAATTCTAGCAGATTTCCAAGTGAGGCCCAAGTGTTCACAATTACAGTTCAGTTTGTTAGCAATCCCTCACAAATCCCCGAAATACTAAAGAAATGGGTTTCAGCCAGGCACAATGGCTCATGCCTGTAATCCCAGCAATTTTGGAGCCCAAGGTGGGAGGCTTCACTTGAGCTCAGGAGGTCGAGACTGCAATGAGCTACAATCTATCTGACCGTGCCACTGCACTCCAGCCTGGGTGACAGAGCAAGACCTTGTCTCAAAAAGGAAAAAACAAAAACATTTTCAAGGCAGTTTCTCAGGTAAAAAATAAGATCCCAAAATCCTAATCTTGTAATAGGAAGAAACATTTCCGTTTATAATACAGACATTCTACAAACAGTCAAATAACAATTCATCCAATGTAATAAAAGCTGGCAAAGATTTAGAATTTAATGCATTCATGTTACAATAATTTTACTTTCAAACCACCCAAATATCTTTTATCAAAAAACTGTTTGCACATTTAAGCCAAGACAGGGCAATCTTTAAAAACAGCCTTCATTTGCAACAGGTCCTCTGCCTGGGTTTTAAGCTAGTAAAACAAGAATTTCTCATTTATATGCAAAGTATGTGTTAAAGGGGAAGGCCAGATGATGCTTTACTTTTGAAGTTTTAGTCTACCTCAGTTTGCAAACCCAAGTATGACACCATTCTTACCATTTCACACTAAACAAGGCAAGAGACAACCCAAATTCCCTAGGACCTGTCATAAAATTCTTAGAAGGAATGACAGGTCAGTGTTTTAATGTGCCAAACGAGTCTAGTAGATGCACTTAAAGTATCATATAAGGGGAAAAAAGTAACATTAAGGTCCCTGTGACATTCTGGATGCTGAATCATACATGGAGGGGTGGGGGATGGGGAGACAAATGAGGAAATTCAGAAATGGCGAACAGCTCTCAATGGTGCCATTCACAGAGCCACTGGGCAGAGCGTGGTGTTCATCAATGATACAGTTCCCACACTCACTGGGGCGCGGGGGGAGATTAGACACAGAGCTGAAGAAGGCTTACGGAGAACAAGCAAGAGCGGAAGAAGTGTCACATTCGAATAGCTTCAAAGCTACAGCCATCTCACAGTAGTGCCCTCTAGAGTTCCTCTCACCAATGCATTCTGTTGGCATTCAGTCATTTCAAGGTCTCTACTCACTTAACCCAAGTTAGCGGATTAATTGCTATGGTAAAAGATTCCTAAATTTTTTTGGACAAAAACCATTAGCAGTTAAGTATCTTTAAATATTACTGTTTACTGAAACAATGGTGCTTCCTAAGCATTTTACTTTAATCCGTTTTTTTAAAATCACCATCACACTCACCTGTTTTCTTCAGCCTCACAATTTATATATCACAGTCTTAAACAAAAATTACCATATTGATATAGGGCCATTATAAAAGTTCTTTAGAATTTACACGTTTCTCTAAAGAAATGCATTAATTTCAATTATCAATGCAATCTGATATGTGAAAGTCCTTCTATCGAGATTTAGGGACTGCTAAAAGCACGTAACTAAACATCTTTAAACTGCCATCAGAAGCGTAAAATTTAAAAGAAAAATCATCACGCTTGAATGTAATACCAGAGCCAGTCAGGAATCCAGTCAGTAACTATGCTCAAGCTTCGTGGCTGGGGAGCAGGGTGAGGATAGCACTGCTTCCTGTCACTATTGAATTCACATCTAATTCAAGAGCTAAGGAAAGGTTTGGGCACATGACCAGACTGTGTGGTGTTATACCTACTCCACAGCAGCTACCTCTATCTGCTCCTCCAGAATTCAGGGAAAAGTTAGACAGTTGGTCTGGGAGGAATTCTTAGAAGAGACAGGCCTAAAGTTTTAAAGGAAGCATGATGTTTGTTTTGGCTGGAGGATTTTACAGGGAGCAGATAAAAAGATGGCATGTGTAGACAGGAAGGAAGGCTGCATTGCCAGCACCTCAGCCCAGACACAGATATGAAAATAATGGGAGAGACCCGAGTGTGCCCTCTATTAATTTTTGAATTGAAGCAAAGGCAAAATTCATATTGACTGCTAAGATTTTTTTTTCCTAACAATTAGCTCTTTATACACTTTGATCTGGTGGAGAGAAAATAAATCTTTTGTCTAGGATGCCATAGGTATGGGCTGCCCCCAAGTGAGAATAAACCATGACCTTTTGTGGCCCCTTCAAGATCTATGATTCATGTTTCATGAAAATATTGAGAAATATTCCATTAGAAATGAATCTGCGTTCACAGCATATTGTATGCTTCCTGTGTTTTTCTTCCTTCATTATCACCAAGGACATTCTCATAAAAACAAAATTTTGTTTTCTTCCAAGAGTAACCATACTCTTCTTTTTTTAATAGACAGGGTCTCAGGACAGAGTGCAGTGGAGCAACCACAGCTCACTGCAGCCTCGAACTCCTTGGCTCAAGCAATCCTCCCACCTCAGCCTTCTGAGTAGCCGGGACCGCAGGTATGCACCACCACATCTGACTAATTTTTTTTTTTTTTTTTTTTTTTTGGTTGAGATGGGTCTCACTCTATTGCTCAGGCTAGTCTTTAAGTCCTGGCCTCAAGCAATCCTTCTGCCTTTTCCTCCCAAAGTACTGGGATTACAGGCGTGAGTTACCACATCCAGCCCATATTCTTCTATATCAATTTGCTTTCGACTTCCAAGCTGCCTCTTAAGGACATCACAATAAGGTTCTGAGGTCTTTCTAGTGGTGTCATAAATGTCCTATAGATAAAATTATTAGGCTAATAAAGTCAATTACAAGCAAAGAGGACTGACCTCATACAATGTGATTTCAAAGTTTCCAGGAGGGCCCAGCAACAAACTCTCACTCTTTACCTGAAATCCCCGCAAAGCAGTCCCTAAACTGCTGGCTAGTGTTAAAATACCAAAGTTATTAGGCTGACAGTTTCAACCATAGCATAAGGAATGAGTATGACTTCAAAATTTCCAGGAAGGCCACCACTACCCACTACCTTACCCTCAATTTAAAAAAACACCTCCCACCTGTTGGCCAGTGAGAAAGAACCAAAGTAGAGTTTTGATCTCTTAAATCCCTAACAAAATACAAATATATCTTTCAGAAATTTCCATTACAATGTGACCATTTTCAGATTCCTTCCTAATAGGTTTTTAAATGGCAAAGAACTGCCTCTCACTGTACCTACCAATCGTCTCCCACTGTCCTGGAGCTGGAGCCCCCACCCCCTACCCCAGGCAAGGACACTTGGAGCTGGAAGTCCCACCTGGAAGCCTGAGACACCCCAACTCTCAACCCAACCCTGATTTGGGGCAGAAATAATTTAATGAGTTCTAAACCAATACTCCTTGCATCACACTGTCTGCTAGTCCACCCTCAAAAGTATATCTTACTTTGTTAACGAAGGGCTTGTCCCTAGCCATTTTTTCCTTTTGCTTTTGAGACGGAGTCTCGTACTGTCGCACAGGCTGGAATGCTGTGGCGCAATCTCGGCTCACTGCAACCTCTGCCTCCCGGGTTCAAGCGATTCGCTTGCCTCAGCCTCCCAAGTAGCTGGGATTACAGGCACATGTGCCACCACACCCGAATAATTTTTTGTATTTTTTAGTAGAGACGGGGTTTCACTATGTTGGCCAGGCTGGCCTCAAACTCCTGACCTCATGATCAACCTGCCTCAGTCTCCCAAAGTGCTGGGATTACAGGCACAAACCACCGCACCCAGCCGTTCATCCCTATCTTACTCCCAAGCTCAGTCTCCACCATCCACTTTCGTTCTGCAAAGTATCTATCTCATTCTCAGTATCTAAGTACTCATCCTGGTATCCAGCTCAGAATCCTGTTACTCCAGGAACAGGAACTTAACCTAGTTCTTGTCGAGAGAATGGAGTCCTCCCTGACACAAAGCCACAGAACCAGAACTCAGCGTCTGGCATCAGACATACTAAGGAAGAAAACTCGACTCTGCCTCTTTCTAGCTATGTGACTTTTCTACAGGCCTCAGCTTCCTTATGTGTAACTACACACTCACTGAAGGAAAGAATGCATAGCACAGCCTGAGCTGAATAAATGTTAGCAACAGTGCAGATGACGTTAATCACTGGGAGCGTGAAGAGGACATAGCAACTTGTGTTGGAATTTACAAATATACTGCCCATTGCCACATTGTATGCTGCTATTGTCTACCCGCCTGGAGTGAAGCATTCACTAAATCATACTGGAACTCATATAAAGGCTTTCTTATTTTTTGCCTGAGTGACTGCCTTTTATACAGTAGTGGCAGTCAATGGAGTCTGAAGTTGGGGTTCCGCCTGCTGGGTTGACTTTCCATCCAATTTCTGCAGTTCATCCTATTGCCCCAGTGCTCCGACACGCTAGCAAAGCACTTGGTTCCAGGTCCTTCTCCTCATTCTGTCCTGTGCCATTTCAATTAATTGGGCCAGGTACCACCACTCCCCCAAAATGAAGATAACTGTAGTATCTGAGACTTCAGAAGAGAACAAAGAATAGGAAGCCTGGAGGGAGCCAAAGATAAATGGCTCCACAATTCTGTTTTAGTCAAAGGCATTTTTTGAAATCACTGGAAGGAGTGTTTGTGTCACTTATCTCCAGGTATCATCATGAATAAATACAAGGCTCCCATTGTGAAGACAGCAATATACTTGCAAAGTGCACCAGTTATAACAAGGATTAAAAAAAGAAAAATGTGAGGGAGAGGCCAGCTCAGGAAATTACATACATCTATAAATACACACACACACACACACACACTACACACACACATACACACTCTGTCTCTCTTTTTTCTCTCTCCTTAGACACCAAAAAGTAAACTCAGGTGGAATGAAAAAGTAGATTTTATGTATGTTCATACACTAAGTGATTTGCTTTTATAGATTCCATGAAACATACTCAGTTGTAGAGGGACACAGTCTACCAGCCAATTAATGGGGCTCCAATGTTACCATAACCAGAGGCTTAATAGCTTTCTTACCAAACTGACAACCTCAGCTTCATTCCATATAAGTGACTTCCCTTTAGTTTTTCTAGCGTGATTTTTTTTTAAACATACAGGGTTGTCGGATTCTGAGGTTTTAATTGTTCACAATATCCGTTTATTATAGTACTACAAATAGGTGATCTGCATTCCATACGATTTTAAAATATTTCTCTTCCTTGACCTGAAGTTTCCCCATATTGTTCATCAACTAAGACTAGGTTTTGATTTTAAATGTGTTACAATTCCAAGTACACAACAGAGAAATCCAATGAGTAGAAATCATTCATAAAAATGATTAAACCATTTCATATTAACTTAGATTAGAACTCATTAGCCTTTAATCTTTAAAAATATACTTATTTCTCAAGAAAGATTTTCTAAGTTTTTGTTCTTATAGGTACCAAAAAAAAGTACAAACCAACATGCTCTACTATTACACAAGGCAAAAAAAAAAAAAACAATTTCTATGCAGCTCATCACGGGAAACTGAAACTACAGGGCATTTCCCCTAGTTTGTTTATATATTGGTAAGTAAGTTGAGGTATTAATAATAAAGTCTCTAATCAAATTTGAGTTCAATTAATAACCTAATATTGATCTCAACTGCATGCCAATTTACCATTTACCTCATAATCCCAATCACTGCCAGAAAGAGCTATCATAAGATCGGATCTAGGTTGATCTTCCTACACAATGGATCAAAGTACCTAAGTCATTTCTTTCCAAGTGAACTAGGGAGAAGAGGCATTAGAATACAAACTAGAAGTGTCCTAGGAGCTCTACTTAAAGAACTACACCCAAGAAGCCTTACCTACACCTGGAACTTCAGATGAGCTAATCCTGTAATGGGATAAGACTTTTGGAGATCTTGGGAGGGGGCATTTTGCATTTGGGGGGGACATGAATCATCGGGGCCCAAAGAGTAGACTGTGCTGGGCAGCCTCCGAGATGCCCCACAATGACCTGCCTCTTGGTATTCACTCCCTTTCATAATTTCTTCTCGAGTCTGGGCTGGACCTACTAGCTCCCTCTTGTCCTCTAGTTACTGGCTCTGAAGCCAGCTGCCCTAACATAATCCCCCTAGGCTTCTCCATGGAGAGGCCCACTTAGCAAGTAACTGCAGAAAACTTCCTACGATAGTACCCTGTGAGATAATAAATGTTGTTCTAAGCCACCAAATTTTGGAGTAATTTGTTACTTAGCGATAACTAACCAACAGATACCCAATACAGATTTTACCACTAAAAATATCCTCTGAATAACATCATAATACATATTTGAGACCTTTTGACGGAAAAAAAAAGAAAATGAGTATCCAAGATATACTTTACTTCTAGAAAATTATATGTAGACATACATAGGAAAACATTACTTCCTTCAAATAAAGAGAAAATCTTTGATTAGAATATGTACCAAAAACGTCCTTACCTTGAATGCACTGAAGTGTTCCATCCTCCGCTCTTATTGTGAAGGTCTCACCTGGATTAACTTGACGAGAATAACCTGCCAAAACAAGACACTCATTTCAGTCTCATACTGGAACATCCGGGATTTGTCTTCAAGTGTTATTACCTAAATCTACATACAAGACAGGAAGTATATGGCACAAAATCTTTTATAAACACAAAACTTAGAGTGTACGTCTTAAATCTGGTTTAATTTGGGGGCATGGGGGTAGGAGGAGTGCATGCATTCGAATTTAGCTAAGTGAGTTCTCCTGTACTGCTTATGATTCTTATATAACCTTAAAAACTCCATTTGAAGAAAACTGAACTTTGAAAAGCACAATTCCCTTTTCTCTGTCACAAATTTGGAAACTACATTTAAGGAAGAAAAAAGACCAGAAAGCATACTTATAGAGGAAAGCTGCACCTAGCAATGAGGTTTTGACCTAACAGTGTTGCATACTGTTCCCAAGCGTCTATCGCTGATCTGGATTATATGATTCTATTATGTGACAACAAAAAAAATTTACAAGTAAAATTTTTGTAAAAAAAAGTCTCTGCGTATAGGATCTTAAAACAATAATGAACAGTATTAAATAAAGGAATATTATAAATAGGCCCCACCAAATACCCGAATGTTTAAAGTCAATGTTTTACTTATATGAACATAAATATTAAATATTAGCAGACAATTTCCAAGACTAGACCATGAGTGGTAATAGCAAAGTATATTCTGTCAACAGCTTCGTAGTTTTATTAATAGTTCTAATCAAAGGATAATCAAAGGAAAAAAATCACTAATTGATATCTAAATACAAGTTAAAGGACATAACCCAAACTTTAAAAACTACAGTTAGGTAGGCCGGACACAGTGGCTCACGCCTGTAATCCCAGCACTTTGGGAGGCCAAGGCAGGTAGATCACTTGAGGTCAGGAGTTCAAGACCAGCCTGGCAAACATGGCAAAACCCCATCTCTACTAAAAATACAAAAATTAGCCACTCTGCTCTAGTACTTCTTCCTAGAATTTACAACTGCAATTAATTACCTAAGCAATCATTTTACTGTCTGCCTTAATCTAAGCGCGATAAGGATAACATCCAACTATCTAGCCCCATGGCTGGCATAGAATAAGTTATGTACTCAATAACTACTTTCACTGAATGAATGAAAGTCATGAAACATTAAAAGAAAAAAAAAACTACTGCAAATAATTAGCTTAGAAATTAAGCTTTCATAAGATTCCATTTAAAAGTCAACTTTATTTACTGTATACATTATAATTTGTCTGTTTTGTAAAACTATTGAGATCAAAGTCATTTCATCTTTAAAAACTCAATCTTTAATATCCATGTATTTCGCCCCGTCTAATAATTCATCCAGATGATACTGCTGGAATACCAAAAATTTTTAAACAGAAAATACATTAACTGGAAAAAACAGGATCATTCAGGGAAAATCAGCCTAAGCTTTATCCCTCATGCTTCTCATTATCTTGAATTGTAACAGTTATTTCAAGGCAGTTTATTTTTCCTGTATAATAACTGTCGATAATCTTTGAGTTTTCAGTATTTAAATTATCACCAATGTAAGCATACTGTACTTGTTTCAAAAACTCAAAAGGAAACTCCTTCAAGATCTCTAGAATGATTAAAATATTTCTGTTGTTCTCCTGAAAAGTCATTTCTTTATTATGAAAATCATTTATTTTTCCATAAATAGACAATATAAAAGCTACAATGGAAGAAGACAACACTTCAATATAGACAATTATCCATGTCTTTTGAAAGGTCCTTAGACCAATTCTAGCATCACTGTAATAAAGCAGAAACCATTTGCTTTGTGTTTAAAGCTCTAGGGCTAGGACTGTAATATATGCTCATGGAATTAATTAGTTGGGGGAGGGGGGAACCAATGGATGCCAAGACTTTATGTCCTAGATTTTCTTTGACCATCCCAAAGTCATATACTCTCTTCTACCACACTCATAATTGTCAGACAATGTGTCCTAAATACCAGTTCTGAAAATACTATTCACCAGTATTACGGAAAGTCCCAGGCAAGAAAAAGGATTTCTGAATTGGGACATGTCCAGACTGTCACATTACCTGCTTATCATATTGTACAAAAAGTGTCTGTAACAGTTCCTCAGCGGTCACTGCACCAGGCCACACTTCAAAGAACAATCCAGAGGCATCCAGCCTCCAAGGTCCACTTACGCCTCTCCTTCTGCTTACTGAGTTCAATTCCCAACCCCCATCCCATTTTTTCAGGAAGAAAGATGATAGGTAACCAGCTTTTAAGCATCCTACGAAAATACCTGCCTCCAAATGTTTAGTTCATGTAATTTTCACTGCTGCTGAGTAGCCACAGCAACCAGATTATAATCTACCAAGTTACCTCAGAAACCAGACAAATCTCCTGTGTCCCAATATCAATTTTTCTTAGCAGAGCAGAAGTCATTATTTAAACAACCCGTATTCATCTTAGCACTGAAGTATATTAAAAGAAAGCATTTTATTATACTGAGGGAGGCCGACCACCTTTGCTGTTTTCACTGTCAATAAAGCGGAGATAAAAGTAAGTTTGACACACACCAGCCCAATGACTGGTCCTGACATCAGACATGAGTGGGCTGGAGCAGAAGGCCTTGCATCACGCAGTCCTGAGGATCATGAGTCACAACCTGGCCAGCTCCTTAGGCAATGTCTCTCCCTCCCTCTTCCCCTCTCCCCCAGCCACAAAGCAGAACCATAATAACTGCTACAAGTCGTCTTTAATATAAAATGTGAAACAGAACATCACTGTCCAAACCTCATCATTTTTGTCTACTCACTAAGCAATTTCTTTCTTTTCCAGAGTCAGCGTTAAACTGATTCATGTGGCACTATGTCTTCAGAGGAGAAAAAAAAGACAACGATTTTAACTACTGATATTTTTTTCTCCAGAGATTTTAAGAGGAACCATGCTAATCAAATCATGGGAGCATCCTCTAAGCTATTATTGCTTCATCAGATCTGTTTCAAAACCCTTAGTGCTACATGAACCAAGAAGCCGGAAATACACAGAAGGCAGTTTATCAAAGCTTAATGAAAAATATAAGTGGCCACTCTTGCAAAGTCCACTTGCAAACAACAAATTAATACAACTGAGCAAACACAGCATCACGGGAATTCTTTACCTAACGGCGGAACTGAAATAAGGTCTATCTTTCCTTGCAGGTATAAATCTAAAGCTAACTGTTTTTCACTCACTAAAAGAGGAAAAGGAAGGCTACTTTTGCAATTTAAACTTTGGGTGGCTGTTTAACAAGATGTCAATAGTATCTAAGACTACTCCTGGAGGCAAAGTCTAATTTATGCCTCAAATAAAAAATCACCAGTCATTCAACCGAGCAGTCAGGGTAATGTATCAGTCCATCAAAAAAGCTTCTGGCCAGGCACAGCGGCTCGCGTCGGTAATTCTAGTGCTTTGGGAAGCTGAGATGGGGAGAATCGCTTGAGACCAGAGTTCCAGACCAGCCCAGGCACATAGTAAGACTCTGTATCTACAAAAATAATTTTTAAAATCAGCCAGGTGTGGTAGCGGGTTCCTGTGATTCTAGCAACTCAGGAGGCTGAGGCAGGAGGATCGCTTGAGCCCAGGGGGTCGAGGCTGTAGGGAACCGTGACAGTGCCCAGTGCCAACTGCACTCCAGCCTGGGGCAACAGAGCAAGACTGTCTCCCCCAAAAAAAAGCTTCTCCTGAGAGAACAGTACCAACTCACCAAAGGTGAAACATTACACTTGCAGCATTTTGAAGCATTAAATCCAATCCTCAGACAATCAAGATATAAACCGTAACAGAGAGATCCCATTTCACTCTTGGAGTTTTTTCCACTGGCCACACTTTGTGAAGCTTATTTTCATGTATAAATGAACATTTCTCCTTTGGAGCCAACATTTATGATTATCCAACAGGTATCTTTTTTTTTTTTTTTTTTTTTAAATGAAGTCTTGCTCTTTGGCCCAGGCTGGAGTGTGGTGGCGCCAACTCAGCTCACTGCAACCTCCACCTCCCGGGTCAAGCAATTCTCCTGCCTCAGCCTCCCAAGTAGCTGGGACTACAGGCATGTGCCACCACACCCAGCTAATTTTTGGATTTTTAGTAGAGACAAGGTTTCGCCATGTTGGCCAGGATAGTCTCAATCTCTTGACCTTGTGATCCGCCCGCCTCGACCTCCTGAAGTCCTGGGATTATGGCGTGAGCCACCGTACCTGGCCTGTTTATCCAACAGTTATCTTTAATGAGGAAAATGATACAATCTAAAAGCTGCAGAAAAGTTCCACGCAACTCAGGATTCTATCCGGGAATATCTAATAACTCTAAAAGTGACCCTTGACTACATGAGAAGAGCACTACCGCCTATCTCTCATGCTACTTTCTGGTCACACACCCCCACTGCCCACTCCCCAGCCACGGTCCCCACAAGATTCCCCATCTACACGCTCCTCCCAACCCCCAGGCCCAAACTGTCCATCCACACACACCTTTGAGACCCTAGTCTGTGTGCCACAGACCACAGCTGGCCTCAGGCAAAACTGAAAAGTAAGTAATATTTGTTTTTTGAGTCCCCTCTTTCTCCCAATCAGGAAAAGGGAAGTGATGGGCTGTGAATGACCAATATTTATCTTTGTGGTAATAACACAAGCAAAGAAAACGTCTTCGGATTAAAAACATAAGCAAGAGGCTGGGCACTGTGACTCATGCCTGTAATCCCAGCACTCTGGAGGCCAAGGCGGGCAGATCATGTGGTCAGGAGTTCGAGACCAGCCTGGCCAATATGGTGAAACCCCATCTCTACTAAAAATACATAAATTAGCTGGGCGTGGTGGCGCGCGCCCGTAATCCCAGCTCCTCGGGCAGCTGAGGCAGGAGAATCGCTTGAACCCGGGATGTGGAGGTTGCAGTGAGCTGAGATCGCACCACTGCACTCCAGCCTGGGTGACAAAGCGGAAAAAGAATCGCTTGAACCAGGGAGAAGGAGGTTGCAGTGAACCGAGATCATGCCACTGCATTCCAGCCTGGGAGACTCTGTCTCAAAAAAAGAAAAAAATACATAAGCAGGTAAATTAGGAATATCCTGGAAGAAGATGTGAATGTTTCCACTGCCTCATCTTGTTCACATGCCCTACCTGAAGCATGAATCCCAAGCTGACTGAAAAATAATATACAATACCAGGAAGCCCCCAGGGGGGATCTAAACAAACACTGGGAACCCAAGGGCCACAGGCACACATTGTAGGTGAAGCTCCCCCCTTGCTCAACACAACCCATAGGATAAATAGCAAATATGTTTAGGATTGTCCTGGGCTTTAGGACTCTTACTGTTCAAACTGAGGAGCAAGAATATTCCACCACTCCACAAGTTTTAATACTGTTTTCTTCAAAGAATAGAAGGTTCAAAAGCTGTATCCTCAATATCACACCTGTGAAATTAATTCACCACGATGCAGGCTACTTTATCAACCCCTTTTCCAGGTTCTTTGCTATAATGATTAAGAAACAGCTGCTACTTACTGAATCTCTGTCATATGCCAGGTAGATATTAACTAGATTTTACAAATGGGGAAACTGAGGTTTGAAGAAGACAAGCGACTTATCCAAGGTCACAAAACTACAAAGTGACTGGATTCCAGCCCTGTCTGACCAAAATGCATGCTCAACTAGTTCATACCCTCGCTCCTCTCTAATACGTGTGGGTTTCACCATGTCAATGCAACATGGAGGCAATTCCAAAAACTCCTAAATTAAGAGAAGACAGTTAACTGGGTCAAAGGAACATCCCCCAAAGGCAAGACAAGTTCTCTTCTAGGAAACACTTGCTCCTCCCTGAAACAGAGCCTTCTACCCTCAACTTCTTTTCTTCAAATTCCCACCAGTGACAAGTCTCTCCATTAAATAAAACTACAGTCTCAAGAAAAAAATTTTACCAAATCTGCCATGTTTCATGCTCTTAATAAAATCTAAAACCAGCCAATTCTCACCTCTGAGCAGATTTTCTGTTTGGTAAACATCTGGGTGCCCTTAAAGGTTCACCTCCCATCGCACTCACGTTCCAGCATCTGCTCAGATTCCCCCGCGTCCCGGCAACAAGAGGGACTCCTACAGGAATCCATTCACAGAAGTTCTGAAATCTAAGCCCTTTACATCTACAAATGGTTTGAATTACTGGGAAATGCTTCTAATTAAGACTATCATAACAAAAGCCAGCAATAAAACGTAATAAAGTAACACCACGGTACGTGGAAATTTCCTATTACGTGCTCAGAAGCCCAGGAAAGGACCCTCTCCGGCTTAGTTTTCTGATCCACAAGCTGCCCTCTCAAAGCACACAGAAGAATTAAATTCGGCCACCTTTTTATATACTTTTAAGCAACCAATTTGAGATGCTGTCCACCATCATACAATCCGGGAAAACAGAATTTTACAGCTGGATACTTAAGACCATTACAAAGTTTAAAGAAATTGCCCAGATTTAAGACTTCAAGGCAAACAGACTAAAAATGCTCTTTAAAAATGTAATGCTTTTAAGATTTTCCTTTCTAGATTTGAGTTACTAGAGCTTTGTTAAGCAATTGTTGAAACGCCTGGCACACTTAGATTCTTGGTCTTGGAAGAACCGCAGCCTTGAGGACATACACATACTGACTTGCACAAATGAACAGATTATTCCAATTCTTCCCTCATTCTGCACCAAGTCCAAATTCAAGACTGACACTAGGCTCCACAGAGAGCAAAGGAAAAATGTGACAAAGATTTTCCAGCCAGCCTCACCCCCTCCTCCCGCACGCCCTCAGCACATAACAAGCACACAGTCGATTCTATGCACGTTGAATTCAGAGCCAGTTTATGTACCATGACATCAGTGCAGTATAATGAGCCAAGTTTAAACTCCATCTGGGACAAATAATGTCCAAGCACACTGTGACTTCTTTTGTTTATATACAGTGACTAAATACGTCTTGGTGGTAAATGAACTAACTCAAGATTTATTTCCCAAGGCCTCCAAAACAACATTCTGCACCCTGAAGCAACTCCCTGCCTCCAGTTCTATTTCCAAGGCTATGCGTAAGTGATTTTTAGCAGAACGCGTGACTTTTGAAATATATAATTAACATCTTGAGGAAAGTCAAAGTCCAAGCAGTCCTTCATCAATCTAAAACAAAGAAAACGAGGAACTCACGAGCAACTGGGGACTGTATCACTGTTCATAGTAAAAATCTGCATTATGCTTAATTCTACACTCCCCTTAGAAAACAGGAAAAGTAGAGAGTGGAGAGATTTAAGAAATATCTGTGAAGCGAAGTGGCCATTTTCTTTCCTTTTGAAGGATAAACTTTCTTTTAGAATGAACAAACCGCTTTTTTTTTTTTTTTTTTTTTTTTTTTTGAGGCAGAGTCTTGCTCTGTCTCTCAGGCTGGACTACAGTGGTTCAATCTTGGCTCACTGCAACCTCCTTTCCCGGGTTCAAGCGATTCTCCTGCCTCAGCCTCCAGAGTAGCTGGCACTACAGGTGCCTACCACCATGCCCAGCGAATTTTTGTATTTTTTAGTAGAGACAGGGTTTCGCCATGTTGGCCAGGCTGGTCTCGAAATCCTGACCTCAAGTGATCCACCTGCCTTAGCCTCCCAAAGTGCTGGGATTACAGGCGTGAGCCACTGTGCACCACCAGTTTTTAGATTTCTTAAGTCTCAAAAACTGCCTCTAGGGTCATGTGGTTTTTAAATGGAAATGAAGGATGTGGTTTGGGAAGAAAAGGCAAAAAGGCCCTCTTCTACCTACAGGATGAGACTCCCACAGGGGAGGAACCTCTACTACCCTTCTCTGGCCACCACCATCTCTCAGCACCTGCTGACCCGGGAGAAGCAGCCCTCCTATTGCCAATCTCAGGAAAAGAACCATTCCCTAAGGAAAAAAGGGAGATGCTTAGGAATATTTCACTCCCAGCTCCTTTTCCAAACAGGAGCCTGACCTCCAGGCCTTCTGACACCACCAATGCTGCTTAATCCTCAATTTTCAGAAGCTGGGGAGCCAGAGGCACTGTCACCTTCTGCAGTTAATTTGGAGATCATGTAAGATAATGAAGAGGAACAGCCTCTATAAACTTTACGATTTACTACTGTGCAAAAACCTAGTCCCATGTCTCTCCCCCAACTGTTTACCTGAACAAAACTAAGAAGAGGTAAGTCCAACCCAGGCAGCGCCACCTTTCCCAGAAGGTAGGATCTAAGTTTTGAAAGAGGAGATAAGTGGGTTCAAATCCCTGCTCTGTGATCTGCAGCTGCAAATATGTAACCTTTCTTGCCTCCGGTTTTGTCTTTGAAAATGACTGCTGCCTTATCATGAGGTCAGGAGTTCAAGACCAGCCTGGCCAACAGGGTGAAACCCATCTCTACTAAAAATACAAAAATTAGCCAGGCGTGGTGGCAGGCACCTGCAATCCCAGCTACTCAGGAGGCTGAGCCAGGAGAATCACTGGATCCGGGAGGCAGAGGTTGCAGTGAGCTGAGACCACGCCACTACACTCCAGCCTGAGTGACAGAGCCAGACTCTGTCTAAAAAAAAAAAAAAAAGATGATTGCCATCTTCCAGGGTGTGTAATTACTGGATGAAATGATGTGTGTAAGTGCTCAGTACCAGCCCCAGTACCAAAGAAGCCCTCCCCAATAGTCACTAATCCTTCCCTCCACCTCAGCAGGAAGAAAGAGGTAAAAGTATCAGTTAGAAGACACTCTTTCCAACAACTTTAACTTCGTGTCCACAGATAATCACTCAAGTAAAAGTTGAGATTGGGTTAAGACTAAAAGGATTCTGGTGATCAGCAGGCTTCCAAAGTAACACTTAAGTTGGAGGTAAATGCCAAAAATTTAGTCAAACGCGTGGCAGTCTTTCAAAGTCCTAACTCTGACCTTTAGTATAGTTTTTAGATTGCTAAGGTGTGGAAATCTCTGGAAGAGTCAACCTTACATTGTCAGCTTTTGTCCTACATTTTCCTCTAGGTTTAAGAATAATTGTTAGAAAATGAGTCACTGCCCCCCTCCAAAGGCAGCAGTCACATCTGGTGTGATACCTATCTTTCTGTCTTGTTAATAGAGGCTCTTTAAAGTTCCAAGATTGGACCAAGCGTGGTGGCTCGTGGTTGAAATCTCAGCACTTTGGGAGGCCAAGGTGGGCAGATCACTTGAGACTGGGACTTTGAGACCAGACTGGCCAACATGGTGAAACCTTGTCTCTACTAAAAATTCAAAAATTAGCCAGGTGTGGTGGAGCACACCTGTAATCCCAGCTACTTGGGAAACTGAGGCAGGAGAATTCCTTGAATTCGGGAGGCAGAGGTTGCAGTGAGCCAAGATCGTGCCACTGCACTCCAGCCTGGGAGACAGAGCAAGACTTCGTCTAGGAAAAAAAAAAAAAAAGTTCCAAGATTGCTTAGAGTACCATAGTGCGCAGAAGTGGTCAATAATAAGCAGGAGAACTCTATCCCGAGAAAACCCTTCTTTAAAACTGAGAAAGCAAGAGACTGTGGAATGTAAGCTGGATGTGGACACCCATCTATGAAAGGCTGATGTCTTCTAACGCCCAGCTCCGCCTTCAATTGATTCCCTGTGTCCTGTAAACAGACAGATATTATTCAGACAGGGTATAGAGATAAACCTAGTGTCTGATTTCCCATCACAAACCCTAAGAGAAAAATATGGATGCCATTCATTTCTAATTGATATTAATATTTTATATTATAGTTTTACATTCAGTAAATGTAAATGACTAAAGCCACCAAGTAAATTATAAAGATGGTTTCCATGTGACCTTTCTGCCAAGATGATAAGAGTTTAAATGGGTTCTAAACACAGCCATTCTGGAAATATAAAACAAAAATTAAAAATTAGCTGCAGGCTGGGCGCAGTGGTTCACACCTGTAATCCCAGAACTTTGGGAGGCCGAGGGGGTGGATCACAAGGTCAGCAGTTCAAGATCAGACTGGCCAACATGATGAAACCCCATTTCTACAAAAACACAAAAATTAGCCGGGTGTGGTGGCGGGCACCTGTAATCCCAGCTACTCCGGAGGCTGAGGCAGAGAACTGCTTGAACCCGGGAGGCAGAGGTTGCAGTGAGCCAAGATCACGCCACTGCACTCCAGCCTGGGCGACAGAGTGAGACTCCACCTCAAAAAAGAAAAAAAATTAGCTCTATTACTGTGGCCTATTTAACTTCCAAACAACATTACTAATTAAAGGACATCCTTCTGTATGTCATAGCTTCTCCCATGAACTAAATGACAACTCAACACTCCAATATAAAGACCAAAGAAACTTCTGAGACAGGAACATGCTCAGTGATTAATTTTTCTAACTACCACTTAGAAAACACAAAAAAACATTTTACTGTATTCCACGCTGGGTGACAGAATGAGACTCCAACTAAAAAAAGAAAAATTATCAGCTTCTGATTGCATGAATATAACAACAACAAAACAGTGGTTTAGGTTAAGGCCTGGCACAGCGGCTCACACCTGTGTAATCCCACACTTGGGAGGTCTAAGCAGGGCAGTAGCTTGAAACCAGGAGTTTGAGACCAGCTTGGGCAACACAGGGAGACTGTCTCTACAAAAAATAAAAATAAATAGCCAGGCCTGGTGGTGCAGGCCTGGAGTCCCAGCTACTCAGGAGGCTGAGGTGGGAAGACAGTGTGAGCCGGGAAGTTGAGGCTGCAGTGAGCTGGGATTGCATCACTGTACTACAGCCTAGAGAACAGAGTGAGTCTCAAAAACAAAATAAAAACGAAACATTTTAATGACCCTTCCTGAAAATTAAAAGTGATGTAATATAATTGGTCAATAACTAACAAGTCCATTTCCCTTCAGATCTAAGGTGTGGCTCACAAGAATTGATTTCCATTTTGGGGGGGTTTTTATTGTTTTGTTTTTGTTTGTTTTGAGGCAGAGTCTCGCTCTGTTGCCCAGGCTGGAGTAAAGTGATGTGATCTCGGCTCACTGCAACCTCTACCTCCCAGGTTCAGTGGATTCTTCTGCCTCATCCTCCCAAGCAGCTGGGACTACAAGTACACACCACCACTCCCAGCTAATTTTTGTATTTTTAGTAGAGACGGGGTTTCTCCATATTGGCCAGACTGGCTCAAACTGCTGACCTCATGATTGGCTGCCTTGGCCTCCCAAAGTGCTGGGATTACAGGCGTGAGCCACTGTGCCTGGCCTGATTTCCATTTTTTTAAACAATAGAAATAGAACCTTAGTAACAGCTTTCTTACTTTCTAGTCAACCTGCACCCAAAACCAGACCACATTTTCCTCTGCATCTTCGCTATCTCCACTTAACTCCACTTATTTGCAAAGCAGATGCCCTTGGAAGGGTAATTTGCTAAATGCATACTGTCCATTTTCTCCAAATGCTTGTCACTATGCTGCAAGGAGCAAGGAAGAGCAGGAAAGAGAGGATCCAGGAAGGGAGGGCCAAATCATTCTGGTTAATCAAAGTGCTGAACACGCCTGCTGCACAGGTAAAACACATTCATTCCCCGCTAACAGATGACCTGGTCTGATGGTCACCTGTTAAGGAAAAAGGCCCAGAGCAGGGAAGAAATACCAATGTAGGCAGGAACACTACGGCAGCACGTGTATATTGTTTCTTCTGGGGACCCACCATGTCTAGCTGAAAGTTACTGTAACATTAAAGCTGACCAGAAAATGACTTAAGAGGCACCTAGTTCTGACCAATGCCAATTTCAATGAGGGAACACATATAATCTAAAGGCAGCTAAACCCAAGATTACCTAGATAAAACACTACGGCACTTTAGCAACTGGCTCCTTGGCAGGCTGTTTCTTTTTGCATTTGGAAATGTAGGCGAGAGAAAAAAAGAATGAGAATGGTGTCTGCATTTGGAACTTGGAGAGTAACATTACGAATTTTACGCGGCTTGCTCACTACTGTCATGTCTGGAGTGTGACACGTATATCATACACAGTCATATGTTTACATCAATCATTTGGACTAAAGAAAAGAGTCTGCCTACATGAAAACGATTATGTGCAAACATGTTCTGGATGCAGAAGTGTCTCATCTTAACACATTCTGGATGCAAAAATGTCTCATCTTTTCTTCCTGTGTTTATATACTACTTTTACTTACTATGAGATACATCAATAGCTATCACAGCACATTCGACATGACAAATACACATTTTCAAAACAAGAAAAATAGAAATCAGAGTTTGGAAATCTATCAAATTTAATCTTATTTTTTACAAAGTTAATATAGAAATACTTTGCGGCCAGACCCCAGTGCTTTGAGAAGCCACAGCAGGAGGATCCTTTGAGCCCAGGAGTTCAAGACCAGCCTTGGCAACATAAGGAGACCCTGTCTCAAATAAATAAATACTTCAAATAAAAACGCCTCATCTAGGTAATACCAGGAAAAGTTTACCCTTAAAAAATCTCTTTCAATAAATAAAGATTGAATTCTTGGAAACTATAAACAAAGATTATAAGCACAAGTATTTCCATCTCTGCACTTGGACTACTTTTACCTTGCATCTGTGTTTAATGTCTCCTAACTAAACTGTAAACAGTAAAACTAAGGAATCGGATTGTCTCTTTTGCTCTTTCTAAGCTTTGGTGAACGTTCCAGGTGGCACTTTTGGGGGGGCCTCAAATCCGATTCACTGGAAACTAAAGGCCGAAAAAACAAAACAAAACAAAACCAAAAAAACCCACATGGGTTCTAACATGTAACAGGTAAAGCTGAAATCCTTCTACAAAGCCACATTAACCGGAGCCCAGCCTAATTCATTTTACAGGTCCTGGGGCAAGCAGACAACTACAAGATTTTAAAACACATTATCAGTTTGATACACAATGCACGTGCCGGAAGAAACTTAATCATTTTGCTGTCTTTAAAACATGATATGCATGAGCACAAGATGTAATTTAAAGTTTAAAAAGTTAACAATTTCCAGATTCCAAACTGGGATGACCACAGAGCTCAGGCAGGCTTGGAAACTGCGTGAAGTGGACAGGGTAGAGACTGAAGAGGACATTCTCCATCACAAGCAAACGGCTGCAATGTTTGTGCCAGTCAATTGTTGCCAAGTAATAAGATCAGCCCAGTGTTATCACATCTTCTGGTTTTTCCAAATAAACAGAAAAATCCAGAGTTTTTTATAAATCTTCCCATTTTTAATATTGGTACTGAAATCTTTTTTTTTTAAACTAAAGGTAAAATAAATACAAAAACAACACACACACACACACACACACACACACACACACACACACACACCCATGCCTGTATGACAAAGGCAGTAAGTGGCTAGATGAATTAAATCTGTTCATTGCTTTCATCCTTCGTCCATTCAAACAGATTTACTGAATGCTACTTCAGATGTCAGGCACAGTGAACAAGGGAGACCCAGTCCCTGCCCACCCTGAGTTAACAAGGAAATCAGACAGGCGAACATTGCAGTAATTTGAAAACAACCATAATGTTAAAATCACTTTAGACTTTAAAATTGCCATTATTCTGCAGCACAACCCTACCATGCCAGTATTTTACCTTAATCCTTCCTGTTTCAAAGGCAACTTCATTTCCAGCATTTGAAGGATACTCACTACATCTTGTATCTTATTATTATTGCCTTTGGCTAATTAAATTCTGAAGTGTCTCTCAACCCAGACAGCTCAGGGCTGCCCTAATTATATGTCCAATGTTCTAATTATTGGAGATGCCACGTATAACAACCCCCTCTGATAACATGGTATCAACATTTTCCTTTATATGACTGAGATTCTGCATAGGCTCTGCCTTTTTGGAAGCTTCTGTAGGAAACAAAATTGGCAAAACTAACTGAGAGAGGTCTGACAAGTCAGACCACAGATCTGGATAAACTCACACCTTTTTTTTTTACAGCTCAAAGGAGGCCCTGAAAGCAGGGGTTGCTCCCTCTGCAGCTGGAACGTGAATCTGGTTGAGGGGTGCTTGTGATCCGCCCCACTGTGGAGTCAGTAATTCTGAGCAACGGGCATCAAGGGGACGGGTGGACCGCCAGACTGGAGAATCAGAGGACAAATACATTCACTAACAAAGATACCAAACAGCAAAGGTTCAAGCAAAGAGATCACCAACTAGACAGATAAGGTTTATTTGTAGTGCCCGTAATAGCTCTCCATTGCATATGCAATCCCTACAGAGCATTCTCCTGTAATAAAACAGAAACAGATTACCTGATGTACAAAGTCTGGATAGTTCTAGCCTTCCCTTCATGTTAGATCTGACCCAGGCTCAGCCTCCCCACAGATATTTTTCCTAGCCTGGTCTGTTTCCCTGCCCATCTATCCCACTCCTCAATTCGTCCTCTGAACTCCTATGCACTGTGGCTCTGTGACATTCTGCAATTCAAGCACTCTCCCGTAACTCAATGTATGTGTAAATACAGCCTTTTTTTTTTTTTGGCAGGTCCCATTTTGCTTGCCAACTAGATTGCTCATTCCTTTAGGGCAAGAACAGTGCTTTGCTCATCTTTGTGTCGCCAGCACCTAATACAGTGCCGGCACACAGGACATTTTATAAATGCTTATTAAAATGAACAAATCTATTATTCAATCACTTCTAAATTTAGTCATAAATCCTCTCACTCTTTTACCCCAAATTTCAAAGTACAGAGGCTGACAGTATCTTGACACCAGAGGGCTTTGCAGTTTGAGTGGTAGAGGAAAAATGAATGGCAGTTAGCAATAATTTTATTTAAGCATTTGCACAAGTTGCACAATTTCTCATGCATCTTGCTGCTGAAGAATGTGGCCCAAGGCTGAGCTTCCCATAGCTGGTTTTCCCTACCCAACACTAACCAGCGTCTTTCTGCTTTCTAGCTCCAGCCCCCACCCATAACAGGATTCTACCACAAAAGGAGCTCTTCGGTAATGTTATTCAGCAATAATAGCTGTAGTCTCTTTTTTAACTGTCACTCCCATTCTCATGTGAATATCCTTCTCTCTCCTGGGTAATCTTCCCAAGAGTTGTTTATTCATTTTCTACACTATACTGATTATAAAACTTCCTTCCTGCTGGGATTTCTGAGGAGGAGACAAGCTCTGTTATGTAAGCAAAACTCTTCATGGGTCCCCCCTGACACCGTGGCTATCAGTATATTTAAAGAGTAAACCTGTGTAGTGGCAGGACTTGAACTACTGAATGCAAGAAGGAAGCCATCAAGGAGAACGTTATTAAGAAGATACCGGGCTGAAAAAGAGGATCCAAGATGGCGGATTAGACACAACTCCAGCACACAACACCCAGCGAAAGACACGCAGAAACCCCAGAGATCTCCTAGCTCCAACCGAGATACCAGGTGCATTTCAACAGGTCTGGTCCGAGGGTGAGCAAAGGCCACTCAGGGGCAGACTGAGGCAGGGAGGGGTGCTGCTTCATCCAGAAAGTGCATCTGACCGGCAAGTCAGAGGCTCCACCTCTGGCGCTCCAGTCCAGATACAGAGCTTCCCCCAAAGCCTCAGCAATACAGAACAGGGGGATGTTTACCAGTCAAGCGCCAGGAATTACAAGTGTGGAGTTGAATAAGAGCCTGCACACTGAGCTATCGCCCCCCCGCTCCCACCACCCAGAGAGAGAGGGGAGCTGTAAGCGGGAGCACCTGGGCGGCCCCTACCCCATGCCCAAGACCAGAGAGAAAGAGCAGAAAGGGGGAGACTGCCGGATGCGGCTGGGCGGGTCCCTAACCTCCCCAACAAACCCCAGAGGGCTGAAGCTCTCACTCTAGTGGGTTGCGTAGCCAGTGCCACAGTCTGAGAGGAACCCTGAATGATCCAGCCCGGTGGAGGAAGGGTACAACCCACCACTACAGGGGTGGGACTGGGCTACATGTTTTAACAAAAAACACAGGAAGCCTACCTAGCAACGGGAAGGCTTTCTGGACAACCCAGCAGCGCCTACAGGTCAGCGGAAGAGGTGGGCCTAATCTCCCAGCATCAACAAAAAGACACAGGAAGCTTCCCTAGTAACCTGAAGGAGTCCCTAGAAACCCAGTACCGCCCCCACAGGCAGACAAGTGACCTCATCAAGCAGCTCTGACACCACAGCCAGGTAAATCCACAAAGATGGCAAAAAACCAGCACAAAAAAGGTGAAACCACCAAAGACCAGAACACCTCTTCTCCTTCAAGGAATCACAACTCCTCAACAACACAGGATCACAACTTGACCGAGAAGGAGTGCAAAGAATTGACGGAAACAGGATTCAGAAGGTGGATAATAACAAACTTCTCAGAGCTAAAGGAACACGTTCTAACTCAATGCAAAGAAACCAAAAACCTTGAAAAAGGTTAGACGAAATGCTAACTAGAATAACCAGCTTAGAGAAGAACATAAATGACTTGATGGAGTTGCAGAACACAGCACGAGAACTACGTGAAGCAAACACAAGTTTTAATAGCCGAATCGATCAAGCAGAAGAAAGGATATCAGAGATTGAAGATCAACTCAATGAAGTAAAAGAGAAGGCAATACAAGAGAAAAAACAGAGAAAAGAAACGAACAAAGCCTCCAAGAAATATGGGATTATGTGAAAAAACCTAATCTACGCTTGATCGGTGTACCTGAATATAACGGGGAGGATGAATCCAAGCTGGAAAACACACTCCAGGATATTATCCAGGAGAACTTCCCAGCCTAGCAAGGCAGTCCAAATTTCAAATTCAAGAAATACAGAGAACTCCACAAAGATATTCCTCAAGAAGAGCAACCCCAAGGCACATAATTGTCAGATTCACCAGGGTCGAAACGAAGGTAAAAATGCTAAGGGCAGCCAGAGAGAAAGGTCAGGTCACCCACAGAGGGAAGCCAATCAGACTCACAGCAGATCTCTCGACAGAAACTCTACAAGCCAGAAGAGAGCGGGGCCAATATTCAACATCCTTAAAGAAAAGAACTTTCAACCCAGAATCTCATATCCAGCCAAACTAAGCTTCATAAGTGAAGGAGAAATAAAATCCTTTACGGACAAGCAATTATTGAGAGATTTTGTCACCACCAGACCTGCCCTACAAGAGCTCCTGAAAGAAACACTAATCATGGAAAGAACAAGTACTAGTCACTGCAAAAGCAAACCAGTTGGCAAAGACCAAAAATGCAATGAAGAACATGAGTCAACTAACGAGAAAGAAAACCAGCCAGTAACAAAATGGCAGGATCAAATTCACACATAACAATATTAACATTGAATGTAAATGGCCTAAATGCCCCAATCAAAAGACACAGACTGGCAAAAAAATTTTTGCAATTTACCCATCTGACAAAGGGCTAATATCCATATTCTACAAAGAACTAAAACAGATATACAAGAAAAAAACCAACGACCCCATTCAAAAGTGGGCTGAAGGATATGAACAGACACTTTTCAAAAGAGGACATATATGAGGCCAACAAACATATGAAAAAATGCTCATCATCACTGGTCATTAGAGAAATGCAAATCAAAACCACACTGAGGTATCATCTCATGCCAGTTAGAATGGTGACCAATAAAAAATCAGGAGACAACAGATGCTGGAGAGGATGTGGAGAAATAGGAACACTTTTACACCATGGGAGTGTAAATTAGTTCAACCATTGTGGAAGACAGTGGGGCGATTTCTCAAGGATCTAGAAATAGAAATTCCATTTGACCTAGCAATCCCACTATTGAGTATATACCCAAAGAACTATAAATCATTCTGCTATAAAGACACATGCACACATATGTTCATTGCAGCCCTGTGTACAATAGCAAAGACCTGGAATCAAGCCAAATGCCCATCAATGATAGACTGGACAAAGAAAATGTGGTACATATACATCATGGAATACTACGCAGCCATAAAAAACGATGAGTTTGTGTCCTTTGTAGGGACTTGGATGAATCTGGAAACCATCATTCTCAGCAAACTGACCCAAGAACAGAAAGCCAAGCACTGTATGTTCTCACTCATGGGTGGGTGTTGAACAACGAGAACACGTGGACTCAGGGAGAGGAGCATCACACACAAGGGGCAGTTGGGGGAGGTAGGGGAGAGACAATGGGGGGGGGGTGGGGGAGGGAGGGGAGGATGGGGAGGGATAACATGGGGGAGAAATGCCAGATATAGTATGCACCCAAAGTAAAATAAATAAATTATTTAAAAAAAAAAAAAAGGTACCGGGCTGGGTGACGTGGCTCACACCTATAATCCCAGCACTTTGGGAGGCCGAGACGGGTTGATCACGAGGTCAAGAGCTCGAGACCATCCTGGTTAACATGGTGAAACCCCATCTATACTAAAAAATACAAAAATTAGCTGGGCATGGTGGCGTGTGCCTGTAGTACCAGCTACTCAGGAGGCTGAGGCAGGAGAATTGCTTGAACCCAGGAGGCAGAGGTTGCGGTGAGCCGAGATCGCACCATTGCACTCCAGCCTGGGTAACAAGAGTGAAACTCTGTCTCAAAGAAAAAAAAAAAAAGACGATACCAACCAGAACAGAAAGGTCACTGGATTAGGAGGAGAGGCACAGCTTTAATATGTGGAATGTGCTGTCTGGAAATGTGTATTCTAAATAATGCTCCAGGAAGAAACTCTGGTTACGTATTCTGTCTAGAAAAACAAGGGCTTTCAAAAGAAGAAACAAAACAGGGAAAAAACTCTCTCCATGAAATGACATGTTAAGTGCTGATCAACAGGAATCGGCAAAGTCAAGAGAACTGGACACGACGGAGGCAACTGTAATTACCCTCCTGCCTTCCAGGGCAAGTAGATGATGCGTCATCCTGAGCTAGCAGGAGAGGCAAGTTTTCTGTATATGTTTAAGGGGATCTACTTTCTGAAGAAGAGGCATTAAAAACCCTCAGCAATATTCTAGAAGCTTGAAAGAGATGAGAGAGAATAATAATAGTATGACAAATCATTTACTAGATGCCCTCTGTGTGCTAAATGCTAGTTAGGTCAAAGAGGCATCTAATCCAAGCCAGTTCCACTAGGAACTGACCCTCAGTAAATACATATTTAAGGAAAGTCATTAAGAATATAAAGAATACATTGTGCCACTTTATATGTAATATATATTATATGAAATATTATATAGTATATGCCACTTTATATTATATATGATATACAAAAATATATTTATATATTATGTTATATGTAATAATATTACATATTATATATTTTATATATAAATGTATTTATATATACTTTATATTATATGCATATAATATAAAGTGGCACACTACATTATATTTAAGGAAAGTCATTAAGAATACATATTTAAGGCACACATATTTAAGGAAAGTCATTAAGAATATAATATAAAGAATATATCATGCCACTTTATATAATATATATTATATGGAATATAATATATGCCACTTTATATTATATGAGATACAATATAAATTATATAAATATATTACATATGTTATATGTAATATTACATATTATATATTTTATATACAAATATATTTTTATATACTTTATATTATATATAATACATATTATATGCATATAACATAAAGTGGCACACTACTCTCATGCAGGTCACAGATGTGTGAGTGTCACATGTTAAATTAACAAATCAGTTAACTCTGCGATCCTATGTCAACACTTCTGTTTTTAACATAATGGTTTCTTTAACTGGTAGCTGCTATAATTTTTCAGAAATTATTAAAATATTAAACCAATTTTAAAAAGTCAGAATTTGGGCTGATGCTTATTCTTCTGTGCTCAAAACTGGCTGCTACATTTTAAAATCACTAAAATACAGAAGTCCATAACAAACACAGGTAAGTTAATATACCACTAGCTTCTGAATATGTCAACAAAGGCATCAATTTTCTGATTATTGAAGGGCACTCATCATCATTTACGCAGCCACACATTAAAAACTCAGGTTGAAACCTGATGTTTGTAGCTCAGGAATAGTATACAATTAGGCATATTCAGGGAAGCAAACTTTATTTAGCTAAGATAGGCTGTAGTTATTCAGAAGTGAAAGAAATTACTGGTGATAAAAAGCCAGAGATAACTCTATTTAGAAAATAATACTTCAAAATAAAGCTACTCAATTTCATTTTTGGTTATATATACAAGAGAAATAAAAACATGTCCACACAAGAATCTGTGCATAGATGCATCGTTCATAATAGCCAAAAAGTGAAAATAACTAAAATGTCTAACAGAACACGAATGGATTAATAAAATGTGGTATATCCATGCAGTAAAATATTATTTGGCAATAAAAAAAGGAATACAGTACTGACACATGCTACCATATGAATGAACCTTAGAAATGTGTTCAGTGAAAGATGCCAGACACAAAAGACCAAATGCTACATAATTTTATTTGTATGAAACTCCAGCATAGACAATACCTACCTACAGAGACAGAAAGTAGGTGAATTCATGGTTACCTAGAATGGAGGAAGGGGAGAGAGAAAATAGGAAATAGGGAGTGATTCCTCCAGGGTTCTTTTTGGCGTGATAAAAATGTTCTGAAATTAATTGTAGGGAAGGTTGTACAATTCTGTGAAGATACTAGAGTCCAATGACTGTATACTTTATACAATTATACCTCAATTAAGCTGTTAAATAAGAAAAGCTGTTGTGTGAGCTGCTTCTGTTCACACAGCGTCTTGTTGCTATTCATTTTTAGTTGATAACGCTTTTAAAAGCTTCGTTCATAATCAGGATGACTTTTCTTTTCAAGAATCATCCTTTTCACTCTTCCCCTTTTCCTACTACCTGCGTAAAATGACAAACCAAGGTTTTAAACTTCATGTGACTCCAAATAATGAAAATGAACAGTGTGTCTTATTTAGAGAGCCAGAACGCAACAGAGAATCCTGCCAAGAACTAGTCCTAATTACATCCAGAAACCAGCAGAACAGAAATCAGAAGGAGGAGGGCTGTGGGAACTGAAGAGCTTTCTCATAACTGCGGTAGTTCTTTCGCATATATAGAGAAACGTTTAGCATGTCCTTTGCACAGCTGCAAAGTATTAAAAACCCTGTAAACACACACAAGGTAAGCTTCGCCATACATACTCCCAACAGACATTTAGAGGCAGAGCCCTATGGCCAGGGCATGGCTCTTTACAAGGGTATGATTTGAGAGGTGGCTGAGGTGCCACGTACATTAGGAGGCCACTGCCAAGGGTCTGTTGTGCAGTGGCTGCAATGTCCACCCACAGAGTCAATCCCGTGCCTCCAAAAGTTCTTATTAAGATGGAGAGGTGTTGCTTTGGTGAGAAAGCACAGTAAAAGCTTCAGAAAACATTCATATCGATTAATTCTAAAACTAATTGTAGTCAAGGTTGTACAGTTCTGTGGATATACGAGATTCCGCTTTAAGTGGGTGAATTGTATGACGTGAATTATACCGCAGTAAAGCTGTTAAGTAAGGAGAGCTGTTGTGTAAGCTGCTTCTGTTCACATTGTTTCTTGTTGTTATCCATTCATACCTGTCTCTGGTATGTCCCCTGTAGCTTGATCCTTTAACACGGAACCACCTGAGCCCTACATTACACAGGCTCTTTCGGGCAAGCAGCAAATACCAGCAGGTGCCCAGAGCAAGCACTCAAAACGCATGCAGCCCCACACTCTGGGAGCCTGTCTTGGAGACTCGCCTTTGTTCCTGGTTCTTTCGAATGGCCCTCTATCCCTCCCCTTTCCCCCGCTTCCTCTTGTGTTTCTCTGCCACTTTAGCTTTCTTTCTCCTTTACTCTGCCTTCCCCTTGTGCCTTCACCTGGGTTCCTCACACAGGCCCCAAGCCTCCACTGCGCCTACCTAGGCCAGTGTTAAATATTAGAACCCAAAGGAAAGAGCAGAGGCTTGAAAGAATGAGGGAGATACCGGATGGAGACTCTGGGAGTAGAATGAGGAAGAAAAACGTCAGGCACAGAGGCCACTGCCTAAGCTGAGCCCCAGTGAGGTAGAGGCAATGTCAAAGCATAGTAAATCTTGGGCTGGTCCTGCTGAAAGGGACATTTCTTTTCTTTTTTTTCTTTGAGATCTCACTCTGTCACTCAGGCTGGAGTGCAGTGGCACGATCTCGGCTCACTGCAACCTCTGCCTTCTGGGTTCAAGAGATTCTCCTGCCTCAGCCTCCTGAGTACCTGGGATTACAGCCACCTGCCACCACACCCAGCTAGTTTTTGTATTTTTAGCAGAGATGGGGTTTCACCATGTTGGCCAGGCTGGTGTCGAACTCCTGACCTCAGGTGATCCGCCCACCTTGGCCTCCCAAAGTGCTGGGATTGCAGGCGTGAGACATCACACTCAAACAAGAGGGACACTTCTAATGCACTCTGCCCCGTTAACAATTTTACCTATTAAGGAAAAACTAGAGTTAATGCCAAGTAATAGCTTGGCGCAAGGATGTTAACGCTTCTAACACAACTAAACATATTTACTGATTAAAAAGACAAACAGTTCCCTCTCGTGAGATTTTTTATGTCTACCCCCACTTTTTGATAAAGCTTGATTATTCTGACTATTTATAAAACAGATATATTAACAGATTGTTTAGAAAGCTTCCTAGATTTAATAGAAATGTGGGGTGTTTTTTTTTTTTTTTTGCTTTTTAGAGATGGGATCTCACTGTGTTGCCCAGGCTCGTCTCAAACTCCTGGGCTCAAGGGATTCTCCTGCTTCATCCTCCCGAGTAGTTAGGATTACAGGCATGCACCGCCACACCCAGCTTTAAAAACATGGTTTTGTTAACCAAAATTGTTAAGCAGCTGCTGCTTACGCTGAAGTAATATACACAGGGTAGGGAAATGCCACGTAGCCTGCTGGGCAAGTGAAATCACAGACATAGGAGAAATCATCAAAATACAAACATGCTGTACAACAACAGGGGTGGGTGGCCTCAGGTCTCCTAGCTACACAGGCAAATGGGAATGAGGTGACCTCATCTGAGAGACAACCTAAGTCGTTTTCCAAGTTTACTCACATTTGACTAAATGCCTTGTCTTTTTTTATTTCTTTTTATCAGTAATTCTTTTAATTGGGAGACCAGACACTGCATCTTGAAACCAACCACAACACTCTGCAACCTTCCCATGAACTACCGGAGCACAGTGAGCACAAGAGGAGCAGGCAGAGAATGACAGAGCGAGAAGCCAGCACTAACATGAAAGGCTGGCAGCCAGGCCGGGCGATCGGATTCTACTCCAGGTGTAACAGGATGGCCTGAGGCAGGCCACTGACATCATAAAGCTTTTCTTTTGAAAAGATCCCTCAGGATCTATGTGGAGAATGCTTCCTGGTGGGACAAAAGTAAAAGCAGAGAGACCAGTGACAAGGGCTGGCCTACCTACCCTAGTGAGATGATGGTACGGGGTCCAGTAGTGGTAGCGGAAATGAAGTGGATATGGTAGAGTATGGACTCAACACATGCTCCTGAGATAAAGCCAACGGGACATGCTACAGACTGAAGAGGAAGATGAGAACACAGAGTGAAGCCTGTAAAGAGAGGCATGGGAGGTAAGGGACGACAGGAAGTAGACAAACACTGCCAAAGAGGAAAAAGGAACAGGGGGTGGCAGCTGGAGGGGGATGTGGAATGAAGTGAGGAGGTTTTGTTTTATTGGGTGAGGAGAGGTGCAGGTGTTTATGCCTTTAAGATAAAAGATACTGGCGTATGTTGGCGGAAGTAATCCAGTAGAGAAAAATATTCAGGAATCACGGAGATGGCGGCATTAGTGGTGAGAAGCCATGAGATGCATTCAATTAACAAACATTTACTAAGCACCTATTATACGTTTTTGTTCTTAGGAGGTTCATGGTGCGATGCAGGAGAAAATAAGAGAAATTAATAAGCAGCAAGCTCAGCTCCAACAAAAGTATATACAAAGAATTAATGTACTAAGATAGGTAAGACTGTGAATATACTATATGATTGATTAGAGCAGGGGGCATGTACTGACATCAAATAAATGACTGATTCACTTATTTGAATTATTAATATATTTTGGGTAAATATTTTCCAAGCAATTATTCTAAATTCTACTTTTCATAAAATTAAAATTTGCCTTTATGCTTCTGACGAATGTACAAAGACAAAATTTTTTTTTTTTTTTTTTTTTTTTGAGACAGAATCTCACTCTGTCACCAGGTGCCAGGCTGGAGAGCAGTAGCACAATCTCGGCTCACTGCAACCTCCGCCTCCTGGGTTCAAGCAATTCTCCTGCCTCAGCCTCCCGAGTAGCTGGGACTACAGGCACACGCCACCACGCCCAGCTAATTTTTGTATTTTTAGTAGAGACGGGGTTTCACCATGTTGGCCAAGATGGTCTCGATCTCTTGACCTCGTGATCCGCCCGCCTTGGCCTCCCAAAGAGCTGGGATTACAGGCTTGAGCCACCGTGCCCGGCCAAGACAAAATATTTATTTAGTTACAAGACTGAGCAAGCCCAGTTGTTGTAATAAAACATTTTAAATTAACATTAGAAATAATAGTTCAATCCCTAATAACTGTTTAAAGTTTCACGTACTGTCTAAATTGTTGTCCACAAGTGCTACTTGACTGAGTTCACAAATAACTACTCTACAGTGTTCAGTAACTAGTGACAAAGGAGATTTAGAGAAATAAGTACCATGATTTTACAAGTTACACACTTGGAAGGACTACTCCAGGAGCAAGGGTGGATTCCCACTGTCCTACACCTCTTGTGGAGATCACTCCGGTGTAAAGCCAAAACCTGACCTTCTGAACATGCTTCTCTGGTCAACCAAGCAAAGTAGTCAAGTACAACATGGTATGAATAAACAGCCACTTTATTTCGAAGACTTGTAAACAGTCTCAAAATGACTCACTTCAAGAATCATCCATTTTTTGATGTTTCAAGAATACAGACATTCAGGGAAGATTTTCTCTAAAATCACAATATTTTAAAAACGATATAGTAATTCTACAACAAAAACACTTACCTCTAGAAATCCTAAGGTTTGAGATCACAAACCTTTGAATCCCAAAATAAATCAGACACTGGGTTACTTTTTCCCACCTAGAGAATTTGGCTTAAATTTCCCTCTTCCCACACCAACCTGCTGAGCTGCATCTCCATTCACCAAGTGGGGCATCATGGCGACCTCTCCGTTCAGCAATGGTGGCAGTTCCAGAGGGATTTGGTCGGTCATCATCATTGTGACGTACATTCATGGAGAACTTCCCCTCAACTGGCTTCCTGCAAGAGAGCCACCACTTTTTAAAAAGGACTCAGGACCACAAAAATCACCCGTAACACGACAAGTCAGCAATCTAAGTGCTCATTATGAAACCCAAATTATTCCAATCCAAGAGCACTGTATTTTTATGTCAGACCCCAAAGACAGGTAGAACAAAGGCAAAGACATGGCCAGAAGTAGGAAACAAAAGACCAGAGTCTCTAAGTGGCCATGTGAACATAACTTTCCTGTATCTCAGATACATCCAAGGCAACTTGTGCAGTAAGGCTTGTAGGTAGACTACATTGTTTCTATTCTGTTTATTCTATTTATTCTAATGAAATTCATACTCACATTCAAAATAACACAAAGCCTACTTTCATCCCATAATGGTATTTGCCACCATCATTTAACTTTGCAATACAATAGAAGGAAAGTAACAGTAAATTCCTATTTAGAATTATAACTTGTTCCTCAGGAAGTGTTTACGTATTCTTCAATTATGCCTAAAATGTATGGCAAATACAGTTTAACAGCATGGACAAAGAAGGATAAACGAACAAGCACAAATACACACACACCCTCTGACACAATTTTAAATGATTTCAGGAACACACTGCCATATATAGTTCACAGTTACATTTATCATTCATAATACAGTCCCCAAAATTTCAAATTCAAGGACATTGGGTCAATGAACTCTTTAATACTTAATATTCAAATCAGACAAAATCATGGGGCAAATTTTTTAATAGCCACCTCAAATATGTCTCAGGAAGATATGACAGAAATAAAATATTTTCATTCTTAAACGCCTCCATTCTAAACATTAAATATGCCTCTTCTCCATCCATCCCACCCAAAAAAAAGCCCTCCCTTGGAAGTATCAAAGATGTATAAAAGCCACCGAAGAGATTATAAACTTTTTTATTTTAAACAGACAAAATTTTACCTGTTTATTACACACTCGTTTGGAGAAACTAATTATTTTAATCACCAAAAAAACGAGTCTTATCCCAACTAGAAAAGCACATTCTATGATAACAGGTCTTATAATTCAGTGTTAATAGTACCATCGTGCTGTTTTACGAGGCAATTACTCCATTCCTAAGCAAATAAAAATACCAAGCCCAAAGCCTGATAGTTTATCCTCATGAAAGAAAACAGATTCTTTACAATTAAACTCAGATCATCCCCGTTGACACTATATGACTTCACTCTTTGACCTATGAATACATCAAATGATGGAGAAGAAATCTAATGTCTATTTCAATTTCATTCCTAATATACTTTATCTTACTAATAATGCATGAGAGAAAAATAGCTGTTTTCTCAAATTGATGACATTACACAAGCCTATCCTTTTTTTTTTTTTTGAGACAGAGTCTCGCTCTGTCACCAGGCTGGAGTGCAGTGGCGCAATCTCGGCTCACTGCAATCTCCACCTCCCAGGTTCAAGCGTTCTCCTGCCTCAGCCTCCCAAGTAGCTGGGACTACAGGCATGCGCCATCACACCCAGTGGACTGAGTGACACCCAGGCTGGACTGAGTAACAAAGACAGTTGTGATCTGATACAAAATTTAGGCATTCAGTGTCTCAACACCAACAATACATCTGACACGAACAATTCTAACCTTCTGGTAGGCCTCATGTTAACGAACAGGACTGCCGTCAGTGAGACATAGCAGTCCAACACCACTAAACAGCACTCTTAAGCACAGGTGTCAAGTCCTAAGTAGGGCATTAACTCCCGGTTCTTCGAATGTGGGATAAAGTAGATGGGTCCCCCAGACCCAGGTCCACAAAGGCCCTGCAGAAGTAGGATAGACGAGTACGGGGACTGACACTGACTTGCAGAACCATCTCTTTTCATAAAGGATTTCACCTCCAAAGAAACCAGAGAAGTCCACTGGCACAGGAGATCATTATTTGCTTTTGAAAACATTCATAGGCAACTTCAGGTGAGATGACTGAATCTTTTTCTCTACTACATGATGGGCTTTCCACCTCATACAGTGGTTACTAGAAATGGCCGGGAGGGGGGGTCGGGGGAAGGGGAGACAGGGGAACCTGTATGTACAATCACTCCTGAGAAAGATGCCGTGGGAACATATGAACATCATACACTCCCAAGCCTCAGCTCAACCACCCAACAGTCACACCGTGAATCATAGAGAAAACAGAACAATTAAGAAAGTGAATATATTAAGGCCACTGTGAACCCCCGCCACAGTCTCACTTAACCATAACCAAGTTGCTGATCTTTTCCCTCAGCCACTAGCTTGCTAGACCGCAAGGCCTTCTTTGTAATCCCTAATAGCTTCACCAGAGATAAACCAGACTTTATCCTGATAAGAATATAAGGTAGGCCGGGCGTGGTGGCTCATGCCTGTAATCCCAGCATTTTGGGAGGCCAAGGTGGGCGAATCAAGAAGTCAGGAATTCAAGACCAGCCTGGCCAACATGGTGAACCCCAACTCTACTAAAAATACAAAAAAATTAGCCGGGCATGGTGGTGCATGCCTGTAATCCTAGGTATTCAGGAGGCTGAGGCAGGAGAATTGCTTGAACCTGGAAGGCGGAGGTTGCAGTGAGCTGAGATCATGCCACTGCACTCCAGCCTGGGCAACAGAGCCAGACTCCGTATCAGGGGAAAGAAAAAGACTGTAAGGTAACAGATTCAGCTAGATGGGGCCTACATGCAGCCAACAGTGTTTAAATCCCCATTTCTATGCTCCATGCACACACAGAGAATGCTTTTATTTGCCTACGATGCAAGAGACGTAAGTACAAAGTAACGAATCATTTCTAGGCAAGTAACTGCCCAATTACCTATAAGGCAACTGCCTGCCAAGCTGTCCCTTAAAATGAATACAGAATAGAAACAACTTAGTCCACGGTCCACAGAAAGACTAGAGAAAAGGCAAGGAGGAAAAGCATAAAAGAATAAAAACGTAAAACTTAGGGGTTCACAGTAGTATCTTTTTGGTTATTCCCCAGGCATGAAAAAGGAAAAGTGGGGAGTGTTCCTAATGGAAAGTCACAGATGCAGGCTGTGAATGGGGGAAACCACACTGCAAAACCATCAACAGTTAAAGCAGGTTAAGTCGGGCCAGGAGGCCTGGGAAGGCCTGTCATGAGCAGCCATCACTCCATAGTGACAGCAACCCAAAAGTGAACCTCCTCGGTATTAACCAGTAACAGACAAAATTACACATGGACTCAACTCTCAACAGGGTGGCTCAACTCTGCTGTGAGGAGACCTCGGGAATACCTCCCTGATGAGACCAGACAAAGCTTTTCAATGGAATTAAAGATGAAGCAATAGATGTGGAAGGCTTTCATCCATAGTTAACCTTAAGAACCAAAGCTTACTCTACTTATTTGTAATGATTGTGAATGGAAATTACACATACTCTTCATTAAAGAGCAGGCTGGCCATAGCTTTTTCTTAGGGATTTCAGGACAGTTTGTAAGAATACTGTGTTCTGTCACCAGGTGATATATTAGGATGTTAATGAAACATTTTGATCTTACATATAGAGCTATGCACCCCAACCCTACTTAAGTTCTTATGCTTAATTTTAATGTTTTTTTCTTTCTCTTTTCCTCGTCAGGCAGTGCTACTAACCACACTCCCTCCAATCTCTGGGCCTTTTCCTAAATTTGCTGTCTTAAGTTTTCTTTGGGCTGGACAGCCAGATTGTCATTTCAAATACACACAGAGAGGAGGAGTCCCTGAGTGCGGTTTCCTGTGCTTTTTGTAGTCTTCCTTTTCACTACCAGCTGATTATCAGCTGTGAAGGTAGCTGAGCAGGCCAGATGTGTGATCTCTGGATAACTGAACTGTAACTCATTTTCATCATAGTCAAAAGTCTCAGGAGAAACCACCCTGACTAAACACTCATTTTCTTGGTCTGCGTTCCCTCTTCCTTCCTTTCTTAGTCTATGTATCTGAGCTGGCCAAATCTATCACAGACGTCAGCCATTTTAGTCCAGGCTGTACCACATCCAGACTGCCCCCAACACGCCACAGAGACGTGATCATGAACCCATTCTTGAAATCAATTACCCTTTACAAATGAAGAATAAATGCACTGCAAGCTAGTAAGAGGAAAAGCAGAAAACAGATCATCTCTACTACAACGCATTTATTTGCCCAATCCTAATGGACTTTTCTTTCCCCCGACACAGAGCGCCATGATTTCTCTCCTAGTCTTTATTTTGCTCTTACCCGTACTTCCATTTCAAAGAATTTGGTAACAACCACAGGCCCTCCCAACCTCTCCCCCTAACCACACATAACACTAAAACCACAGCACTTCACGCCTAGCTAGTTCTATGCTTCTGATTGACAGGGAAAGGCTGCCACATGAGCACCTGTGATTAACTTCCCTCTCCCCTAAGACAGCAAGCCGCTGGTTACCCTCTAGCGACTCCCCCGGCATTTTCAACAACCCCTGAGCTCAAAGGCAGGGCTGGGGGCAGGACACTCTGGAAACAGAATGAACAGATCCTCACTGTCAGCAACAAGACGTTTAATTCCACCCAAATGTGTCCCCAAAGCTTTTAAAGAAAACTTTACTTTAAAAGAATATTACAAAATATTTTCAGTTTTTGCATTTCTCTAGGCAACTAGCTCATTCCTTTATTTTGCTGCTGTTTCTCCAAGTCTAAAAAGGTTTTCCATGGTACTTTGGTCCCAGCCTATACTACGAAACACACTGGCCAAATTCATGAAAAACATGATTCGCAGAGGAGAACTGCAGGCCCACCTCCAAAGGCCAGACAAAGCAATTATATACTAGGAAGAATTTCTAACTTTAAAAAAAAGCCCAAGCCCTCATCACTACTGGGAGAGTTTTTAAGTCTCTGAAACTGGCCGTTGAATTAGTAACAAAATGTCCTGGTCCTCACCCTGTGGGCCAGTGACCCAAATTTCCTTACATCAATTCAAGATGTGAGTTAGCAGTACGGTACACAAGTTAATTTCAAATGACAAGAGAAAAAGAAACATAACAGTACCAAACCCTCCAGACCAGCCTGGATGAAAGGAGTTGATTCCCTGAGTCCAATCACAAGCCTGGCTGAGGCTCCCCGGCTCACTTTACCAGCACCCTAATGAAGCCTCCCACAAACTTTGACTATCCTGGAGCTGTGTTTTAAAAGTCAATGGAAAACTGGGCATGGTGATGCACACCTGTAGTCCCAGCTATTCAGGAGGCTGAGGAAGGATGGCTTCAGCTCAGGGGGTTTGAGTCCAGCCTGGGCAACACAATGAGACCTTGTCTCTTTGGGAGAAAAAAGTTAATGGGGTAATATAACAAGTAAGTAGAATGCATGTGTTCAGTTTTAACTTTTCACTTCCATACTCCAATTCAAAACCCACCAAATACAAGACCTATAAAGCAACTTGAAAATAATATCATAGTATCCTCATCAGAGTTCATACCGCTATAGTTAACTGATTCCATCTACTCCATAAGGCCAGTGTCTTTTCCAGGAAAATACGATGAAGCAATCGCCTTCACACACTTTAAACAACATAACAACATGTAAACATTTTGCTTACTACATGTCTATTCTGTAACCTGAAAAATATACTGTCACAGGCACATTAGTAAAATCAGCTCAAATCATGCAAATTCAGTACTTCATGAAAATTTCCTTCTCTACTAAGAATACCCACTGACTTCTAATAGTGAGAATCTATGGTGGGTCAAGTTTCAGAGAATTATCAAAAAATACAGCAGAGAAATGTCCTAGCCATTTGTATAAGGGAATGGCTAGGCGTGGTGGTTTATGCCTGTAATCCCAGCACTTTGGGAGGCCGAGGCAGGCGGACTGCTTGAGCTCAGAAGTTGGAAGACCAGTGTGGGCAACATGGCAAAACACCATCTCTGTTTAAAAAACAGTAATAACGGGAAAAAATATTCCTTATTCGGGGGGGTGGGGAAAACCACGTGAATACTCAAAATGCAATGTGACTTATTGAATCACAGAAAACACAGCTTTGTTGTTTGGAAAAAGAGGGGTTTGGGAGATTACTAAGAAATTACTGTAGTCTGTATTTTCTAGTAAAACAATAAGATAGCTAATGTTTTATGAGTGATTATAAGACTGGTTTCTAAATGGCTTCCAATATAAAACCTAAACCTAATAAAAATTTATATGACAAACATTTGTACAGTTGATTTACATTGGTTTATGCCTTGACTGTAGTAAAGAAAAAGGAACTTCTAAAGAAGTTAAAATTTGATGCAGAATCATATAACACAGAAAAAAGAAAAGAAAAACGGCATTCATGAACCTCCCCCAATATGGGTGACCTTTATGTACAAATGCCATCAGTCAAAAGGACAGACAACTTCCTAAATGTGTATTTCCTAAGTTTTATTATTAGCAAAACTTAGACAAGAGAGGCAGAGAGAGAGAGAGCAAAGCAAGGTACTCAGTTGTACACCTTCCTACAGCTAATGGAACGTCAAATATCATTTACTATTTTACTTCCCTCATTAGAAAAGCCTCTTTCCTTCCTGATCAATGCTGGCTTTATAAAAGGTTGACTGATGTTTCAAAACCTAGAAAGTCTGAAAATACTTGTCGTTTCTACCCTTTCAGCAAAACCAGAAACTGCTTTCTGATAATAACTATGGAAACACCAACAGCATCAATGGAAGAAAAAAAAACCTCATTAAAACAAAATAGAAACACAATGTGATCTTCTTTACCTCTGCAATTCTGGGAAAATCTGCCCATCCATCAACACACACCTGCCTGTTTTTACCACTTCCCTGCTACTGTGAGAATATGGCTTTTCTTTCCCTTCCCAGTAACACTACACCAGCGCTCTGGCATTGGCTCTGCCCATGCGGATTAGCATGTGGCCATTGTGAAGCTGATGTGGGACGCTGCCATTGGACAGGAGCAGCCTAGAGGTGGTTTCAGTGCTTTTCCTTGAGCTAATCTCTCCTGTATACTGCAGGCAAACATTCCCCTTTGCTTTTTAAAAAGTCAAATTGAATAGCACAAAAAAGGATGCAGAGAGGGACTAAGAATTATTAAAATTTTTCACATCCCCTCTGCTAAAAATAGCTCAAAAAAAAAAAAAAAAAAAGCTGTATGTTATGGTACCAAAAAACAAGCAAACAAAAGCAAAAAAACAAACCATGGTGGACAGGCCCCAGTGCGGAGTATTGGAAAATATGAGTTCTAATATGGGATTTGTCAGTAAAATCATTAGCTCTCAACTTCAGCAATTAATTTCCTCTCTTTCTCTTATAAAATGACAAGATTACAAATTAGCCCTTAAGGTTCCTTTCTGATCTTAAGGGATTATGTTTCTTTCCTTAAACACCAATTGCTTACCATGCATACCTAATATTGATTAAACTAAAACTTAGAAACACCCACACACGCGCAAGGCTGGGCACTGTGGCTCACGCCTGTAATCCCAGCACTTTGGGAGGCCGAGGCAAGCAGATCATGAGGTCAGGAGTTTGAAATCATCCTGGCCAACATGGTGAAATCTCATCTCTACTAAAAATACAAAAATTAGCTGGGCATGGTGACGCTCACCTGTAGTCCCAGCTACTCAGGAGGCTGAGACAGGAGAATCACTTGAACCTGGGAGGTGGAGGTTGCAGTGAGCCAAGATCACCCCGCTGCACTCCAGCCTGGTAACAGAGCAAGACTCCGTCTCAATCACACACACACACACACACACACATACACAGACACACACACACCCCTTCTAAAAACCTGTTTCACTTATTTGAGTACAGCTTGAGCCTCCTGCATAAAAGGAAGAATCTAAGTAAAATGTTGAGAAAAGAATGTATTGAGCACAAAGTGCTGATAATCAGTGTTTTTATGCCAATAAAATCTAATTTTACAGCTGAGTTCTATACAGCTGTGCAAGACAGACTCTTGCCATGGCTTGCCACTTGAAGGAAAGAAGGAGTGGTGATAATTGTTCATGCAGAAAAATCTCTTGAGACATGAGCAGTACCTGGAGGTATGTGCCCAGCTGGCTGGTTGAGGCACAAATAGTCTGGAATTTGCCTTCTTGTCTGATATGTGTTCATTAGTGAAGCAAAATCACAGTTGTCTGAAAAAGTTCTTAACCTTAAAAACATTCTTGCTTTTTACATCCAATTATAAGCATAAAAGATTTAGTCGGGAACATTTAAATCCACAGAGAAATTCTGTGAAACTGAGTCTTTTAGATTAAAAACACCACCACTCCAGAATAAAATAAATACTAGGTTCAAGCAACAAACCGGAAGCATTCTCTGTGCTCTTAAAGCGCAGAAAGAGATGGATGCCCCTAATGAATAGGCCCTGTCTTCAAGAATCCACAGATGCTTTTTAAAAACTTTCGGCTTGGTATCATTTTAAATTTGGCAAAGAAGAGTCATGTCCGAACTCCAAACTAACGTATGGGAAAGCACTATTTTCTGGGAGAGAAAAATCTATATATATAAGGATTATAAGTAAAAATTACATGTAATTTGAGGCTGCTTCTGTAACCCCCTATTAATACATAACAGAGGTTGCTTCCATAGCAGCCCAGCATACCCCACATCTTTACAGGAACATAAAAACTCAATGGAAAAAAGTTACATCACTATACATATACAATCTCTTGACCTGAGAGCCACATCCTCACATAAATAACAGCTTAGTTTTGCAAATATTAACTAAAACGGAAAGGGGGCTTATCTACAAAAAAGTTTACCAACCAAAGGTTCGTTTGCTCTATTCGTTGTTTCTAAGTGGTATTTACATAAGCTTGCAGACGAATCAACCATTTTTATTTGAACACTTCGCTTCCAGCTACGCTCATATCACAACACATCTCACACCCCTGACATCCCAAGGATGACAGTCAGGTATCTACAAGGAAAACATGCCAAAGCTAGGAGCCCTTATTCTCACACATACCCAAGCTAACCCTGTCACATTATCCAAACATGGGAATAACTGAAAATACGTATTTCGTGAAATTCAAAATTGTGTATGTTTCTATAGGACAGTGAGGGAGAAGTCTACAGAACTGTAGTCAGTGAAAAACATCACTTCCAAACCCCCTTGTGGAAGTATAATTCCAAGCTGCACGGGGAGGTGGAAAGAGAAGTCAGAACACACGCTCCTGCTCCCCCAGTGCCAGGAGCTCACGCTTTACCCAGCCCTTGGGCACCACCCCCGCCTGGCACCCCAGAGCACTGAGACAGGTCCCACTGCTTTTCAGAACTGTGGTTCAAAGTTTTCCTACACAAGCTCTCTGTGTCTTAGTTCCTTTATGTATAATATGAATGATACGGGTGTTTAAGCATGTAACTTCCAGATGGCCCTTTAGTAAGATCCAAAATGTATCTTGTTATTCTATTTGTAGAGATCTATTATGAATCGAATTCATATTTGTGCATCAGTTTGGGCACCTAAGAGACATGCATAACACCCTTGAAAAGAAGAAAAAAAATGTGTTGCAAGCACCAAACACCTGATTGCTTTCTGGAAAGACGTGGAGGAAGAGCCCTGAAGTTGCCATTTCAGCCTGCTGGGGCAAAGGCACTGTTTGGGGCACCTGCACACTAACTCTGACCTAACACCAAAACATTCTATAAAGTAGCTGGTATTGCCCATTTACAAATATAGCAACTGAGGCTAAAGAAGTAATTTGCCCAGAGAGACTCAGAAAGTGGTAATAAAATCCATGCTCTTAGCCAGCTAATTGTAACATCTAAGAATCTGACAACAAAACCCAAGTAGAAGAGCTGGTTAAAATTTATATACAGATTAGTGAGTTTTAAAGACTAGATAAAACAAGCACATGGTACAAAACTGAAAAGGTATCAAAAGATAACTTTCAAAGACACCCCAAGAGAGGACATCTCCCTCCTATGGAGTGCTTGGTTCCTCTCCACAAAGGCTGCAACTGAGTTTTTGGTGTTTCCTTAGCAAAATACAGACTTAATAATTTTTAGAGCACATTTTAAAGTAGCTTAAGGAAGGTTAAGCAAATCCATTATACTACCATTTAGCATAGATGGTTTCAAATTAGAGGGGGGGAAAAAACTACCAGAAACCAAATTATGAATTACTAACGTTGTGTCTTCCATGGTGATTTTAATGAAATGTGCCATGATTAAATACAAAAGCAAAATTATTTCCAAAGAAGGACAGCAAGCTATCGATGAGGGAAATGCTAGAATAATATCTTTGGTACAAAGGGTTTCAAGATTCTATTATTTTTAAGTAACTATTATAAAGTACGTATAAAGCAGGTTGAAGGCTTCTCCCTTTAATAATGATAAAAATATTCCAAAAGAAGGACTTAGCTGAAAGATACCTTATAAAATAACATGAAAGAAAAGAGCTTGAAAAAAGGTAACCATTGTGTTAACCAGATATGTACTGTGTACCCACTTTGTGGTGGTATTGTACTAGAATTCCAGCGTTCTAGAAAGAAAGGCGTAAGGTTAAATAGCATCACAGTGAAAATGTTATACTCCATTAACTAAAAACAAATCCGTGTTGGACACTTCTGATGAAATACCATACAAAGTCAACACACCTCCGTGCTCTATGAAACCTTTCATCTGAGATAAGCCCCAATGTCTAAATTTGGTTTCCCAGCTGTGGTCTCTTTTCTAGACTTTGAAATCTGACAGGTGTCACAGAAGGTGAATTTGTCTTCAAAACATGCCCCATGCCTTAACCTTCATTTCTGATCAGCCAGGAGAATACTAAAATTTTTTCTTTAATCAGCTCGTGTAGAATTCAATAACATTTATTTTATACAGTTTTGTTTAACTGAATAGATGTTATAAAACATTCATTGTAAGGAAAACAATCTGTACCATTAACATCACTGACAGTTCATCCTATTTATACTTAAATACATATATATTTCAAAGATTTCTGACATAAGCAATTGTAGTATCGGTTCAAGTATTTTTTCAAAAAATTATCGGATTCTCACTCCTGCACGGTTGGGGGTGGAAATCAGTAAGAACACTGTGTGATACACTGAAAATCAGTTTAGAACTGTTTTTTTGTTCTAAAGACAAGTTATTTCTTGAGAAATATTACACTGAATGACACTCTCATAAGCGGTTTTATTTTTCACTTAATGTGATGGAACATAAAGCAAATACCAGGTGTTAGAGCTCAGAAGAGACCGAAACAGAAATTTCACCTGAAATGACAACAGTTAACAAAAAAACAAATTAGCAGGTGCAGACATATCATGTAAGGGAACATCTATTTACTAGCTCAGATTAGCTCATTACGGTAAAATTTTAATATAAAATATGTATACAGTCACATTACTAATTCAGATAAACATTTTGAAAACATAAAAAATGCAAAATTCTATAGAAAAATATTTTCTTTCAAGGACAGAAAACTGTCACACAGCAGAGAATTAAGGAGATTTAATTAATAGGTAAGAACAATAATTGGTATATATATGGCTTATATGCAAATAGGTGAATTTCAGTTTGAAAGCATGGTGCTTGCCTATATTCTAAATGTAGCCTGTGAACAATGACATTAATTTATACCAATACAATTTGTTAAGAAAATGTTGGCAGCTACATCCATTCATTTAAGAAATACTATTTATTTAAGAAATCTCTATTTAGTTTCTCCTCTGGGCAAGACACTCTTTTGTGCTGAAGTTATACAAATTCTAAGTTTAAGGAATTCATTAACAAGCTTTCAAATTTTTCCAGAAAAATCTTTTTAAATTTCAGCATTGGTACAAAAGGCATGTTCTCCAATTCAATTTTAATAATTCTCCTTATAGGATGAACAAAAAAGACACACTCAAAATATTTTTCAGTTAATGCCACTGGTAAACTCAAAGCACGAGAATGAAAGAGGCAAGTAACATTTTAGGATTAATGGTTTTGATGTCATGAACCCCCCCCCCAGAGGGTGTCAGGAGTACCCACGGGTCCCCCAGACTGCACTTTGAGAACTGCTGCTTCACATAAGCAGGTTACACGCACAAATTTAAGAAAACAGATTGCTGTCCCTCCTTTATATTTTCCGTTATACAACTACATTTCACCTGACAGGGTCTGAAGGAAGAAGAAATTAATCCAAATTAAGAGGTATTCTAATTCTATCGCAGATGTCTCTCTCCAGGACTTTCTGCTACACTCATTAGAGAACATTTGTGAGGCAAATTCATTTGGTAAATCATGAGAGGAGAGAAGCAGGCTGGAGGGCTAAGAAAACTGGACGTGGGGGCCCAGGTACTTCCTGCTGGGGCTGTCAGCAAAGTACAGAGGAGGTGTTGACACCCGGAAATCCAGGCCCATTAGATGGGGATTCCCGTTCAATCTCTCCTGTAATGAGACTCATGCCCTAGATGCAAGGCAAATGATCACCACTAAGGAAGTAAAGACAAATAATATTGTGTTGCCATTCTCAAGTAAGAATCGTATCTGCTCTGATCTCTAGACCTTCATTTACTGCTCAATGAGTCCATTTCAAATCCCACCATGATGTGATCTTGTATTTTCTAGGGTCATTCATTTACTTATGTCTTTCATCAAAGAACCCAAAAGAAGTCTTCCGAGGCATAAAGAGAACTTTTAAAATGCGAACCTCAAGTTTCAAATATAGACAAAGGAATTAGTAGGACATTGAAATTCATTTCCTAGAGCAACGAAATAGCAAAATCAAAATATGCCACAGCCAATTGATTTGCATTCAGCAAACAGTTAGATGAGAGACTTCCCTTTCATTTTTAAAAATAGATTTAACAAGCATATTAATTTTCCACTGGTCGCTATAAATAAATGGAACTCCAAAATATCTTTCTTTGCAAAGGCGTTTGCTCTAGCCAGTCCCTGTTAGCCTGACCCTGAGTGGAATGTCTATTTACATTGCCGAGAGGCAGCATTGTGTGCTGGTGGGAAACCACTTCTCACAAACCTCCCATTCAGCCGAGGACTCTACAATAGGTACTCACACAGGAAGCACGCCTTGCAAAGAGCACCTCTGCCATTCTAGAAAGAATTTTCCAAGGCAGCAAGGACAGTGGATCACTATAAATGCCATGTTCACAGGCCCTAACTGCCTACACTTCAGGGTCAACAAAGCCAGTGCTGTTCACAACCATTCCCCCGAGTTCTTCCCAAGGTGAAAGGGAAACTGTCACCAATTCCATTTCATTTTTCTAGATAGTCTCTTAGGGTATCACTTTATTTTTCTAAAAAAAAAACAACCAGTAAGCCGTAATTTTTTTTTCTCAAATATTCTGGAAAGTACTCCCAAGAATGCACTGCTTTTTCAAAGCCAACTGAAAGGTGTTAACACTGAGTGTGCAAATTTTTAAAATTCAAAACTTCAAATATTACTTCAGAACTCCACTGATTCCTTAAATACAAATTCTTTAAATACTGACCACTGTGTTTAACTGCAAAGCCAAAAAATTATTCTTTTAATTCCTCACTAGAAAAAGCGTCTACTGTCAGTAGTATCATGCTAATGATGACTTCTGTACAGGTATGTGCAGGAAAGCAAGACAATGGTGACTGCTTACACATGCCATCAAATCAACTGGTGAATGAAAAATGAAATTAATAAATAGATTTTGGCAATTCAATACTAAACTACTAACCTCGGGGTTTGGCTTTTTCCTCCATACTTGAGCATATATGGAAATACAACCTCGGTTTTTTTTGGAGCGGAGTTTCACTCCTTTTTGCCCAGGTTGAAGTGCAATGGCACGATCTCGGCTCACCGCAACCCCCACCTCCCGGGTTCAAGTGATTCTCCTGCCTCAGCCTCCCGAGTAGCTGGGATCACAGGCATGCACCACCACACTGCAGCTATTTTTTGTATTTTTAGTAGAGACGGGGGTTTCTCTATGTTGGTCAGGCTGGTCTCGAACTCCCGACCTCAGGTGATCTGCCCGCCTCAGCCTCCCTAAGTGCTGGGATTACAGGCGTGAGCCACCGCACCCGGCACAACCTGGTTTTTTAAAAAAATGTGTTGATTAAATTCTCAATACCCCAACTTCCCAACCTGTACAAGAAAAGTGGCAGCTGTTTCCGACAATGATCTCTTACGGCCATTAAATAATTTAATAGTATTGGCAAGGGGCAACTCTTCTGGCTTATTTTTCTCATTTCTCAAAAAAAAAAATAGAAGTTCTTGCAGCTCCAGCTCAAAGGCTCATTTCTCAAATCAAAGGACTGAATTCCATGACCAATGCCCCTGCCAGCTCTATTAATCTATCAGATTTGGGTATCATAATAATGAGTATCACAAGTAATACGTCCATCTCAAGGGTTTCTTGGAAGTCTACGTAAGGCGGCTGCTATAAAATAAAAATACGTGTATCCATGCGCACCATAAATAATACCATTTACCAGTGTCAGGAAGTTGCTTTGACAACATAGAAAAAGTAAACCAGAATATGAGGAAATGTTCAAAATACAATGCTTAGTGCAATTTGCACAGTCAGATTATATATGTATACACAATTTTTTAAAAGACTGAAATGAAATAGAACCAAAATGTTAATGCTTAACCTATAGATAATGGAATAATGAATAAGTTATATTTTTTCCTTTGAACTTGCTATATTTTTTAAAAATCCTACAATGAGCATCTATAATTTTTATAATGATACAAGTTAACTTTTTAAAAACCATGTAATTCAATTTACTTTGCACCATGTGATTGCTTCATTTTTGTGAGGAAATGTGTGTGTGTGTGTGTGTGTGTGTGTGTGTGTGTGTGGAAATACTTTCAAACCACCACATACAAAAAGACCTAAAGAACATAGGTTTACCCAAGTCTCACAGAACTGACTGTCACCATTCAACTCTGACTGTGGGACACAACAATGGAAAAACATCTGTGGTTAAGTAATAGATTTGGTAACATTTACAAAACCAGCCCTAAGGTCATGCTCGCTGAATAATCCCTAGATTAGGCATGCTCACTAGGACCAACCCAAACAGCTAAAAAAACAGGGGGTGGGGAAGCAGGCTCCACAATCTTACTTTTTTTAGATAACAAGTGCTCCATAAAATCCTCTTCCAACTGCCAAAATAAATCACACTTTCTGGGTGGAGAACTCTCTGTCAATCAAATGGGAATCAGCGAAGATAAACCTAATAATAGAATCTGTTACATACTTACTTAGCTGTACTAACTATGCTAGTCCCTAACTAGCACAAAAGACTTCAAAAGCTCTCGCTTTGAAAAGTACAGGGTGGGGTTAGAGATTTCCCTGGGAGCTGGCAGGCCTCATTCTTTAACTGTGGAAAAGTAACTACCCGCTCTTATCTTTATGGGTTCTTTCCAGCCACCCGCCCTCATCCCATACCTTTTAAAAATATCTGTCCCATATTTTTATTCCCACACTCCTATGTGTTATAGCATATAATACATGTTCACTCTGGAAATCTGAAAATACAGAAAAGAAGAAAGTTTAACTGTTCATAACCTCACCACTCAAAAATAACCACTGTTTAAATGAGGATGTATTTCCTCTCAATCTTGCTTTTCTACCTACTTGAAACTTACAGTTAGAGAGCTACAGATTACAGAGTATAATCAAACTGCCTATTTTTTATTTTTGATACGTAACAGTGAAACTTGCTACTTTAAAAAATAAGCAAGCTGGTTCCCAAATCATATTTTACTTCAGATAAGATGGCAAAATTCTCCTCTAGTTCCCTTGACTCTGGCAGAAAGATGGGAATAAACCAGAAAAACAGATGATACAACAGGTTTGTCCATGGTGCACTCAGAGGCACAATTTCTTTTTATATGATATGTTGCGACAAAATGCTTTTAGATTGTGTACACATATTTTAAATAGAATTATTTAAATCCATTATGAAGAATGGATTCCATGAGTTAATAAAAATGCAATTCTTTATTTTTATGTTTACATGTATACAAATTTCTGAAAGTAAACAGGTTTATTCTCTATCTCCTGAGAGCTGCAGGATGTTTACGTTAACTGTCGGTAGCACCTATTTCACAACTACAAACCTAGCCCAAAGAGCAGAATGAATGTATGTACCAGCAACCAAGTTCAATGGCACTTTGCCCTAAAACACTTAACCCTGGGCATCTAGGTTGTATTGTTACCAGTAAAATTGACAGAGAACCACACTGGGAAAATGTACTACATATCTTAAGATATTTTAGAACAATGTACAAAAACATACATCACAGTATGAAACAGTGAAAAGTTGGAAGCTATTTCATCCATACAATACAAGATCCTGCAGCCAATCTTAAATGCTGTAGAAATCAATCTGCTAACATAGGAAGGTGTTTACAACACACTGTTTGTAGGGGGAAATAATAGGTTAACAAGGAAATCTATGCTGTGATACTCTGTGCTAAACTAGGTATATGTTTATTTTTCTTTTTTTGAGCCGGAGTCTCGCTGTCTCACCCAGGCTGGAGTGCAGTGACGTGATCTCCACTCACTGCAACCTCCACCTCCCTGGTTCAAGCAATTCTCCTGCCTCAGCCTCCTGACTAGCTGGGATTGCAGGCACCCGCCACCATGCCCAGCTAATTTTTTTTCTAATTTTTAGTAGAGACAGGGTTTCACCATGTTGTCCAGGCTGGTCTCCAACTCCTGACCTCAGGTGATCCGCCTGCCTCAGCCTCCCAAAGTGCTGGAATTACATGTGTGAGCCACCATGTGTGGCCGACTATTTTTCACAAAGAGTCTAGAATAACATAGACCGAAGTGTTCACAGTGATTTTGATAAGGGAGGTAGAAAAGAATTTTTTCATTTATCAATACTCCAAGATTTTTTTAATGATGCTTTTGTTAGGAGAGGGTGAAAAACGTACACAGAACAAAGAGCGTCTTAACGGCAACCTGATCGCATTGGTGTCAAATACTCTAACAGAAAAATGAGAAACAGATCATGGATATCTGGTCAAGGGTAATCCTATTAGACAAAACTCACCTCTTCGAGCTCCTGATATGGGTCACTGGCTGTGACAATCTCTCTTCTAAAGCTGTGCTATAGCTCTCAGGGAAAAATGTGAGCTGTTCTAGACCCTTTACTCTAGGCCCAGTGGGGCCAATGGGCAGTAATGGTGGGGGACTATGAACCTCCCAGAAGCTATTTTGAGTCTCAGAACATATCACAGAATCGCAAGTCTGAAAAAGAACTTTCAGAAGTTCAGCTCTGACTCAGGCTTGTACTGTATCTAAACATCCCTAGTAGATCAGAAGCTTCGAAATATCAAAACTTGGGTCTTTTTTTTTTTATTATTACACTATATCCTTCAGCTAATTACCCCAGGATTTCCTCTCTCAAACAGTTGGTAAAAATACATTTATTTGGAACAACAGGATGATAGGAATAGATAAGGGCAGAATTAGACAGAACTGTGTCTAAGTCGATGAAAACCAAAAATTGCTGAGTATTTTAAAATCACCATTACTGAAGAGAGAGAGTACTCCTTTGATAAAGTTTCTTACCTCTGACCCTTCCTTTCTATTACCACCACCCACAGCAGCACCCTAGTTCAGGAATTAGTCAAATCACTTCTCCATTCTGAAAAAGTAAAGGACCCACTGGCCCTGCCTACTGTCCCTATCATCTCCCTCCTGTCCACTCTACCCTGCACGTGCAGATCATGTAATGTAGGTCTGGAACCTCACTTCCACTAAACCACTACGCACTCGCTCACAAACCGGTGATCCTTCAAGCAGAAGCACCCATAAGAGATGGGGAACGGAGGAGTTCACAATGTGAGGGGAAACAGTTCTACAACACTAAGCGTTCAGGTTAGAGTTTCTCCCGATACGTGCAGGAACTATTAGCAACAGAATCAGACAGGGTGCTTGTTTAAAAACGCAGATTCCTCACAAATATTCACAGCAGCATTAATCAAAACAGCTCAAAAAGAAGAAACCATCCAAATATCTGTCAACGAAGAAGACACACAAGAACGTATCCATTTTATGGATATATAGAATACATTCCTTAAAAAGGAATGCAATCCTGATACATGCTACAACATATATGAACTCTGAAAATATTATGCAAAGCAGAAAAGGTCAGTTAGAGAAGGCCACGTAATGTATGATTCCCTTTATATGAAATGTCCAGAATGGCAATGTCCAGAATAGGCAAATGTTTCGAGACAGAAAGTCGACCGGTGGTTGCTTGGGGCTCGGCTTGAAGGTGGGGAGCGACTGCCAATGGGTATGAGATTCATTTTAGAAGGGACAAAATTTGCTAGTGATGATGGTTGCACAATGTGGTGAATATGCTAAAAATATTAAATTTTACACCTTAAATGCATGAACTGTATGACATGTGAAATATATCTCAATAAAGCTTTATGTTAAACAAAATGCAGATCCCTCAATTCTCCCTTAGATCTACTGAACCAGAATCTCTGAAGCGAGGCCTAGATAGCCTCCCTTTGAACAAAAAGAGAAGGTGGTATGCATGTTCACTAAGTTCTCCAGAAGATTCTTGAGTACACTAAAGTTAACATTGCCTTTGATCTTTTGTGAATCTGAGGTTATATATTATACAGTATATATAATATTCTAAAACTTTCTCCAGCCATACAGATCCTCCATAGTCACCCTCCCTATACCAGTGTATTTCCATCCAGGTGCAGTGGCTCATGCCTGTAATCTCAACACTTTGGGAGGCTGAAGAGGGAGGACGGCCTGAGGACAGGGGTTTGAGACCAGCCTGGGCAACACAGCAAGAGACCCTCTCTCTAAAATATTGAAAAACTAGCTGGGTGTGGTGGGGGAGACTGAGGTGCGAGGATCAATTAAGTCCAGGAGTTCAAGAATGTGGTAAGTTATGATTATGCCACTGCACTTCACCCTGGGCAACAGAGCGACAATGCTGTCTCTGAAAAAAGATTCTGGCCAGGCACAGTGGCTCATGCCTGTAATCCCAGCACTTTGGGAGGCCAACTTGGGCCCAGTAGCTCGAGACCAGCCTGGGCAACATAGCAAGACAAAAGGACAAAAATTTTTTGTCTCTACAAAAAATAAAGTAGCCAGGTGTGGTGGTGCCCACCTGTAGTCTCAGCTACTCAGGAGGCTGAGATGGGAGAATCGCTTGAGCCCAGGAGGCAGAGGTTGCAGTAAGCCATTATCACACCACTGCACTACAGCCCCAGCAACAAAGGGAGACGCTAAAAACAAACAAGCAAAAAATGCAATGTATTGCTACTCTGCCCTACACAACCCTCCCACGGGACCAGTGTCCTAAGGCTGGGGAGCACAGGGACCGCTGCTGAGCTTCTGCTCTTGCTGTTCTTGCCTCCTCTTTTCCAGAACACCCACAGTTCTGTCCAGGTCTTGCTACTTAGAGCTACCTCAAGATTGCTACTGTTCACAATAACCTCTACAGACAACCCTTTGGGTCTTCCCGTCCTCATGCGTGAAAGGAGGATGATGGACTGGGTAACGACTAAACAGACTTCCTTCCATACCTGCTATAATGAGCCTCTCTCAGAGAGACTTAAGAATGACGCCAGGCAAACAGACTTTCCTCCATTCAGTCTGCGTTTTACATCCACATAATAATGTGTATTAAGCAATTGTCTCCCCCACTTAATCATGCATGGGGAAGCTAAACGACTTGAAGAATCTTTTTGCTAAGCTCTGAGAATGTACACCTAACACAAGGCAGATTCCAGCATCTGACAGGGGCTGAAGCGTTTGATGAACTCCTTCACCGGTACTCAAAAAGTCAATCCTTCGGCTTGAATCTCTTCCTGGATCTCCAGGTTTGCTGAGGTGCCCACACAGAGCTTTTGCATGGAGAGACCTGTCATTCTGTGCTGCTCTGTTTGACACAGGTTTGCTGTTCTTCTGCTCCAAGATGATACTATCAACCACTACCAAAAACACTTGAAATGCACAGTGTATTTTCTGTCAGTAATGATGGCTTTATGTCAGCATTTGGGAGAAACTTGTTAAGGTTAGAGGTGCCATGCATGGTTGTGAAATGAACACAAGATAACAGACTCATCTTATGACCAAATTTACAGTCTTATTTGAGGCAATCTAAAGCCATCCGTTCTCCCTAACACACACAACACACACACACACACACACACACACACACACACACACACACACGTACGTCAGTAAAGTCAGGGCACTATCACATTACCGGAAGCTACACAATTTTGACCATTTCTCTCTAGCAACTACTCTTGTCAAGATAACTAAATACAAATTCCATATGAAAACGTGTGCTAAGAGGTATTTCCTACAAATAAAAGCCAACTTTTGAAGATAATTTTTACATCTCTTATAGATATGAACATGCATTCTTGTATGCTTAGCAACTGTAGTGACAAAGTTACTTCATAAAGCTAAAATTAAAATGCTCCAAAGCAAAAATACAGACATGCACACACACACACACACACACACACACACACACACACACACACTGTATATATACACACACTTTTCAGAACACTAGGAAACTGCAAAGTGATGATACCACAATCCTCATCTCTAAATCTATTTTAAACATTCTAACTTCTGTAATTTCTAATAATATTTCTTCATATATCTGCAAATTAAGGGAAAATAGCTACCTTTCCTTCCGTATGTACTGCCTCTTTTCATATCTGAAAATTATATAGAGTAAAACTTCGGTAATTCAAATTAATTGGAGAAAAAAGTCCCATCAAAATGTATGAAAAGAAGTATTTGCAACAACAAATTTAAATGCAGCTAAAACTTTCAACAGCATTGCCAAGTGAAGTCCTCCCCGCTGTGCATAACAGATAAGACATACCTGTATCCATAACAACTACTACTTACAAAAATTTTCCCAAGTACTTCAGAAGAGTTTTATAATATTCCACTCCTTCTCCCCACTTCCCCAATCCCAGCCTTGTTTTACTTATTTTCCAAACTCTTCTTAGGCAATGAAGAAATTACTGGGATGAAAAGTAGATCAGTTACATAGATTCAGTATTCCTCATCTGAAATGCTTGGGACCCTAAGTGTTTCACATTTCAGATCTGAATTTTCAGATTTTGGAATATCTCCATACACATAATACAAGGTATCATATACAGATATCCTGGGGATGGGACCCAAGTCTAAACATGAAATTTTTGTTTCATATACACCCTTACACACATAACCTCAAGGTAATTTTATACAATATTGTTAATATCGTACATGAAACAATAGTTTTGGCTGCAACCAGTCACATGAGGATGGGTGTGGAATTTTCCACTTTTGGCATCGTATGGGCACTCAAAAAGTTTCCGATTTTGGAGCATTTTGGATTTTCAAATTGCAGATGCTCAACCTGTATTACCTTCGGTACCCAAATCAAACAAGGTAAAGAATAATTTAGTTTTGTGAGCTGGATCCTAAGTAATAGGAAAAAACTGAAAGAGTACCATTTCAGTTCATTTTCACAACCCTGTCCACCAGCAAGGAAAGTGATAAAGAATACTGCTCTAGAGAAGCAGGGAACTTGGATTATTCTGTCTCCACCAAGAACTATTTCTGTGTTCCTAAGCACAAGTCCTTCTCCAGCTCCCTTTTTTTTTTTTTTTTTTTTTTATTTTTAGTCAGTTTCTTCACACATGTCCACTCCAGTTGACTTTGGTGCCTGCATAGAGTGAAGAATTGAAGAAGATTCACTCCCCCCGGCTCAGTGATAATTAGAGATGGCTGTCAAGGTCATGAGATTAAGGAGCCAGGAGATCCACGTCACATATTTGCCATCCACTGGGGAGAAAAAAGCACCAAGGACCGTCCTGCTCAAGTTTTCTCAGGAACAACAGCAGAAAAGAGGGAGCACATTTGAAGTTGGATAAGTTGCAGAGACAAAGTCTCTGGCTTCCACTTCTAATCCACTCAACATTCAGAGATAATATTAATATCTGGGAATTCAGAATTGACTAATTTTAAAAATTTTAAAGCAATATCTAACGAGATATGAGGATTAAGCACAGCTGTTCACCTCATATAACAGACATCACAACTGACAGATATCACACCCAAAACACTGATACAAATGAATTACGTATGTCTAAATCATATTTGTCATTAACATTGTAAAAAGTTGAGATAGCCGAAATGGGAATTCATTCCCTCGGGTGTTCAAATATTTACTGGGTATCTCATGCAGATGGCACTGCACAGACCCTGGATATATCACTTTGCACTTATGGCTAACTTTGTAATTGAGCCATTTTCAAACCTCCATGTCCTTGATCTTCACAAGATAGCCTTATTAGAATCTTGATTTTTTTTCCACATTCTATGAGCCTTCTGTCAGAGATATTAACATAGTGCTACGACTGAAATTATATTAATGGCAAAAACCACAGTTACTTTTGTACCCACCTGGGAATTTGAAATCATCATATTGTTGAAGGCTTAATACACCCTACATTTGATTTACGCATGGTATGCGTTGTGCCGTCCCCTACCTTCAATCAACTGATACTGATCTTCCCAGGGAAATTCTCCAAACCCCTGCAAACAGCTATGCCACACTGCATCCTGTTTCCAATATTTGCTAAGGAAATTTCCTCATCCCTCATGAATTCTTGCTGTTTTTCTAGGGTTTAAGAAAATCCTATGATAAAAGATCTTGCTCCTAACTTTATATTAATACTCCTGTATATTAATACACACATTTTAAAAGATGTTTTCCTACATTCTTGATTCAAATATTTAATTCAGAAACAAGAATTAGTAAAATGATAATAATAATTTGTCCTGAACTAATTTTTACTTTGCAAAGTTCCATGGCTATTAGTTGCTCACTATGAATTTTGAGAGCTCACAGGACATTGAAAATCCCATTTATCCAAAACCAATTCTGTGAAATTCAATACCGTGACAAGTCAGTGTCCTTGTCAGTGCCTTTCTGTCCCATAGAAAGCTAATTTCTTTATCACTTAAAACAGAACCCTGGATATTATTTGGCCATTGTGTGTAAATGTTAATGTCTTACAGTTGGATAAATGAGTAAAAATGTTACTATTTTTATAGCTTTTGTACAAGCTCATCATTTTAAGCATCACACATTCCACAGGAGAATACTGTCAACACAAATAATCGTACAATCATAATGGCTGCCTTTTACAGAATTTATTTAAAATGTGGTTTTTACATGATCAATTGCATTCTTTTTTTTTAGATTTCACTATGTAAAATTTATCTTTTCATTAATAAAAAGTGTAACACTGCTACCGACTTTTAAATCAATTAATTTATGAAACCATTCTCTTTTGTAGGATGTTTACTGTCAATGAAATATACATCCCACAAAATAAAGTTTAAAGAAATGTAATAGCTATGTACAAAAATTGTTGTATTCCAGGAATACAACAATTAAAACTTCTTCATTTCACACATAAAGAAAATTAAAATTTTCAAACATTTATATTCAGCAGATCAACTGTATTTTAAAACCTACTTACGAAGGTACAGATCTGTGTAATCTGATGTATGGATATTACGTTTAATTTAAAACGTACTCTACGAGAGATTCATTCTAGCACTAGAGAGACTGCCTGAAATTCACATGATACTGAGGAAAGATGACCGTGGTGGCCATCTGGAGATTTGGGTTTCAGTTCTGTTACGTATGCTAGCTGCATGAGTTAGGTGTCTCAGTCAACATTTACCTGCAACATAAAAAGGCTGGACTAGACTACCTGCAGATTCCCTTCTAACATGAAATTCTGTGAGTCCAATACAGAAGTTCTGCTAATTTGGGATTCAAGTCATGAATAAAGGCCTACTTAGAAGAAATTTCCCTAGAAGATACCTTGTTTAGCCACATAACTTAACAGAAAAATTACAACAGCTGTGCAACACTCATTCAGGTCACACCTTGAACGATAAGCATTTTTAGGCTGTCGGCTTTTCCAGGAACAAGATGTGGCAAGCAATTTCCTGGTTCCAAGCGTATTGCTTACTCTGAAAAAAATGAATGGCTGAGGTGATGAATGATAAAAGCTTCAAGATCCATGAACCCAAGTGGCATATACTACACTCTCATTTCCTGCTAATGTGGACATGTTCTCTTGCAGATTGCTAATTATTTAGAGATCTCCCTCCAATTATTTGGAGAGCCAGGGCTAGGGCTCTCACGTTCTCTGTCAGCCTTCACGTGCTACAAAAAGATCACAAGTGGAGAACCATTTAATTCTTAGAGCCCCTGGCAAATACCAAAGATTCCAAATCATATTTTTACATCAGCATTAATTTTTCCCCAGCGAGGGTTTGATTTCATTTCCAGCATGTTACAACCTATACAAATTTTTTAAATGCAACATCGGGATTTAAAATTTGCAATGAAATTTGAAAAAAAAGAAATTTTTTTTTTAATCAGCAGCTCCTTTGAGACTATCTATCCCATCCCTTATTTTTCAGAGGTCACGCCACTGATGAATGGCAGGATAAGGTCTCTGGCTTATCACTTCAAATTTCTAAGCATATTTTCCACCTAAGTTTAGAAAGGAAATCTAACCAAGTTATAAGCTCTTTTAACACCCACACACATATGCACTCATTCTTACTTATCAAATTCCAAAATGTTAATTATCCCACTGTCTTTCCCTATCACATCAGCCTCTAAGTGAGAAGTCCCAAATCTGGCAAGTACTATGGCTCACAGAAAAAACAAGTATTATCTAAGAGAATAACAGCAAGTCTCTAAAAGACCAGCAGCAGGAAAAAAAAGATGGCTTCCACCAAATGATACTTTATAATACAGGCATGTAGTCATGCTCCTTAACATTACCTAAAATAGGAAATCAATTCTTTCAAAAAAAAAAAAAAAAAAAGGTATATTTATTTTCTAAACAAAAAAAAGATGACTCAAAATTATCCTTTCCATTCTGTTTGGATTCCACATTGTTTTGGGCATGGCACTCCTTCTATCTCTGGGAGTGGCTGCAAGAAATGGAACTATAAACTCTGGTATGGGTGAGGAAAAGCAAGAAACCACCTGAAGCTAGGAACTCAGTACATGTCGTGTCTGTTTTTTAATAAATCTATCCAGGTGAAAGTTTCTAAAGTATGTGACATAGGAAAAATACTCTGCTACATGCTAATACATCTTTTGTGGAAAACTTCTATCAAAGAAGCTTGAGAAACTCTGAGTTGAACAGTGAGAAGTTCTTTAACACTAGACTTCAAAGAACTTTTAACAATATACACTGAGAATCTCCCCAGGGTGGAACGTTTTTGAACACACAAACATTTTAAGATCTAATGTTTACTAGAGAATGCCTTTTGGATACCCCTGATCTAAAAACTCAATTCTTTTCAACTCTCCTGAGATTATGTGAAATCCCAATTTTATAAAGATTATATGAAAACAAGAAATGTTATTAGTATTTCGCTTACATAGTTCCTTTAAAGAACTTAACCCAATATTTAGGTAAAGAGTCATGTAATCAAATAGCCCATTATTGAGTCTAATGGACTAATTGTACACTCTAATTTATCCATATAATAACAAAATGAGTCGCAAAACCACATTAAACATGGTTTGAAATTGCCAATTTTCCAAAGTACCCTCGGAAGCATATGCCATTTGTTCTTTATATTAAAAGGGATCCAGAGCTTTTTTTTTTTTTAAGACTAGGTCTTGCTCTGTCATCCAGGCTGAAGTGCAGTGGCAGGATCATGGCTCACTGCAGCCTCTACCTCCTGAGCTCAAGCAATCCTCCTACCTTAGCCTCCCAACGAGCTGGTACTACAGGTGTGTACCACCATACCCAACTAATTTTTAATTTTTTGTAGAGACGTCATCTTGTCATGTTGCCCAGGCCAGTCTCAAACTTCTGGCCTCCAGTGATCCTCCTGCCTCAGCCTCCCAAAGTGTTGGGAATACAGGTGTGAGCCAACACGCCTGGCCCAGAGCGTAACTGTTTAGGTCTTAAACAACAAAGCATTCATTTCTCCCAGATGAAATATCACTTTTTACAAATAATAAAATATTTTCTAAACCTTTTGCAATTTCTGTCACCTTTACAAATAGAAAAATAAAAGCTTTACAAATAGAAAAATCAAAGAGGACGACATATACACCTTTAGGGCCCTTCTAATGCTGTATCTGAGCGACAAGCAATGTGGCCACGCACTTTTAACATCGGAATCCATTAAGCATTAATAGTTCAACAAAGGAAGCACTTTTCCCCCAGACTCACATTCCATGCTACCGCTTCCACAGTCAAAGCGCTGAGGTTAATTCCTCCGAACTGCTATCTCTCCTCTTCTGCATACCATCAGCAATCATAACTATAATCATAAAAAATCTAGACCTCAAAGAAGCAGAGGTCTTAGATAATCACATCAGGGGGCTGCTGCAGGGTTCCATTGCCTAACAAGGGCCATGGAGGCAACGTCAATGAGAGGAGTGGTCTGCCTTTCCTTTTTCATTTCCTTTTGAAAAACATGGCAGAATATTTCTTCATATTTAAAGAATATAGCTGGGCGCCGGTGGCTCATGCCTGTAATCCCAGCACTTTGGAAGGCCAAGGTGGGCAGATCATGAGGTCAAGAGATCAAGACCATCCCGGCCAACACGGTGAAACCCCGTCTCTACTAAAAATACGAAAATTAGCTGCACATGATGGTGCACATCTGTAGTCCCAGCTACTCAGGAGGCTGAGGCAAGAGCATCACTTGAACCTGGGAGGCAGAGTCTGCAGTGAGCCAAGATTGCACCACTGCAATCCAGGCTGGGCGACAGAGCGAGACTTCAGCTCAAAAAGAAAAAAAAAAAATTAAAGAATGGAAAAGATGGCAAAAAGCAACTGACAACTCAGCTTCAGTATCAAGAGTCAACAGAGAGTCAGGGGGACTGTGGTAAACTAAAGAGCAAATGCCCCTTCTTAACAGTGAGCTGCTATCTAGTTCAAGACCTTCACTACCATACACTAATACAGGCTGTTGCCCCCACCTTTCAGTTTCTAAAGAAAAAAACAAACCAAAAAAGCTAGAAATCTTATTTTATGTGAAATCCCTTACTTCTTAAATGTTGCTTGCAAATTTTTTTAAACACTGCACAAAACCAAACGCAAAAGATCTACAGGCCATATCCTGAAACCCAACTTTACAAATTTAATCTCATTGATCAAATCAAATGAAGCAAGCAGTATCATCCAAAGATGTCTCACCACTTCCCCAAAGCTGCAAACATAAGCTAAGATCAAGAAGAAGATCTCACCACGTATTTACCACGTTTATTCGTTTCATCACCAAATATACTATGGAGCTGGAGCACCTACTATGGATTAGATGCTGTTGCAGAAATTTAACTTCACCAGTTCCCAAAACAAAAAAGTGAAAATCAAAAGACAAAAATTCTTGTTCTCATTAAGTTTACATTCTTGTAAGGGGAAAAGAAACAATCCTGAGTAAATTATGTACATGCAAGAAAATGATACTTACTAGTTTAAAAAACAGAACAGAGTAATTGAAATCAGGAGCGCTAAGTACATAGTCTCCTACCTTATGAAGGTTTTATTTGGGGCACAATGTTTTCTAAGGAGATAAGGAGCAGAACATGGCCAGCAAACCATGTAACTGGACAAATTAACTTTGCCTCAGTTTCCTCATCCATAAAATAAATACTGCTGCCTAATCTATATAGCCCCAACTTACATTGAAGACAAGCACTAGTTAAATATTTTAGTGAATATAATAATACTATTTTCGTGGTAGAAACATAAATACTGCCTCATAAATCTTTCCAGAGATTCAGATTTTTTTTTTTTTTTTTTTTTTTTTTGAGATGGAGTTTCACTCTTGTTGCCCAGGCTGGAGTGCAATGGTGTGATCTTGGCTCAATGCAACCTCTGCCTCCCAGGTTCAAGCAATTCTCCTGCCTCAGCCTCATGAGTGGCTGGGATTACAGGCATGCGCCACCAGGCCCGGCTAATTTTGCATTTTTAGTAAAGATGGGGTTTCTCCATATAGGTCAGGCTGGTCTCGAACTCCCGACCTCAGGTGATCCACCCGCCTCAGCCTACCAAAGTGCTAGGAGCCACTGCACCTAGGCTTTTTTTTTTTTTTTTTTTTTGAGACAAGGTCTCCCTCTGTCACCCAGATTGGAGTGCAGTGGCACCATCGCAGCTCACTGCAGACTTGTTGACCTCTGAGGCTCAAGTGATGCGTCCACCTCTGCCTCCTGAATAGCTGGGACTACAAACGTGCACCATCATGCCCAGCTATTTTTTTTTTTTTTTTTTGGTAGAGACAAGGTTCTGCAATGTTGCCCAGCATGGTCTCAAACTCCTGGCCTCCAGCAATCTTCCCACCTGAACCTCTTAAACTGCTGGGATTACAGACGTGAGCCACTGCACCCAGCCCAGAATACTTTTTAAATGTCTCAAGCACTTTGATCCTTCAGAAGTAACAAGTAGCCACTAAAATCATTAACATTTTCCTTCGGTTTTGATGTGGACTGATCCAAAGGTCACAGAACTATGGCAACCTCCATGAACTCTAGGAGAGACTTTTACTTTTTTTATGCCTCTCTATTGTCTGAAAAAAATATATTTTGCTATAAATATAAGTAACTTTCATAATTAAAAAGAAAAATAAACTAAGGCCACAATGCAATTAAGAAACAGAGCTAAACCTATGCCTGGGTCCACATGGCTCCTTTACTTTCATTTCACAAAAAGATAAACAGATTTAACCATGTAGAAACAAGATTTATAATTCCTGATTTCTTTTAGTATGTGTTTTTTATTATAATCTGACCACATCCTGAAGTCATAAGATGTCAACATACAGAAGAAATCAAGTTCTAATAAAAAAAAATTAAATTAAATTAAAAAAAAAAAAGGCAGAGCGTGGTGGCTCACGCCTGTAATCCAAGCACTTTGGAGGCCAAGGCGGGCGGATCACCTGAGGTCAGGAGTTCAAGACCAGCCTGACCAACATGGTGAAACCCCGTCTTTAAAAATAAAAAAGAAATCAAGTTCTTCATTTTTTCCTTCCACCTTCATTCTCCTGATTATCCAGCACTTACCGTTTTCATTATGAATTTGCTTCCTAACAACTACCTGATGTCTTGTGTTCTCTGAGTTGCCAGTGTTTTCACTGTCCCAATTATAGGACATGACTGTTGTGAGACACCCCTCTATAGGTCTCATGCTTCTACATATCCTGCCAAGTATGCTAAAAATACAAGGTCTTGACCATTTTGGATCATTACCATTTCTCAGAGTTATGTTTGCAGCGAACAACCTTAACAGACAGATGAGGTAGTATCTTCCCCCTTGGAACAAAGAGAGGTTCATTTACTGCAGGCTATAAAACCAGTAGATTCCCCCAAGTTTGGTGTCCCTCCGCAGCAACACAAACACACAGTGCAAGCAGCTCCATCTGCATGCTCCATCCATGTCACCCCTATGGGACACGAGGGTAAGGACCAACCAGCATAGGCATGCCAGCAAGTCCTAAGCATAGAGTTTACACTATCTGGTATGTCAGGAGTAATACAGTCCCTTTTCTGTGGTGCAGGAACCCCTTGTCTTCTGCCAGCATCCATGAAACGGAGGCAGGCTAGATATCACTTGAAGAAGGGTAAAATCAAAACCCAGGCTCAACAACGTCAAATCAAGTATAATAATCACTTATTTATTCTGAGATGTTGTCCTTGGTAAGCTTACACACCACATTTGCAAACATTCTAACCCTAACAGCAAGCCTAGTTTCTTCTGTACTTTATCACTGAAGCACACAAACATATATAGAGACGTGAAATACCACACTCCACACTGAGTTTCAGAAATAGGTAATAAACTTCAACGGAATCTAGCTGTCACTAATTCATTACCTCTTACTTCTAAATGAGTAGGTAGAGAGCTACATCTGGATGTGAAACTGGCATTTCCAGTCCAGTCTTCTACCCTCTCACTCCCTCAGCACAGGCCACTTCACAGAAAAGAAGAGTAAATTCTAAGCAAAGAGTCATAAAAATCCAGATCAAGTCAAACTTCTCTGAGCCTGAATCCGTTTACCCACAAAGCAACAGGGCCAGACCAGAGGGACTTGTTTCTTTTCCAGTTACAATTCCAATGATTCCACGTTCAGCCTATACATGGGTGGAACATTCTTTGCTGCTTTGTTCAGTGCTGGAGTAGGTTACAAAGTGTGGTCCTGCTGAACGGCTGGAGAATGAACTAGATGTCCTCTCAGGATGCCTCCTGGCCCTACAATCCCATGATGTGCTTATAATGGAATTTGGCTGTCCTTATAATTAGAAATGTAGCTTGCTGGTCACACATCTGGATCAGATAAATCAGCACAAATAGCATTTCACCAGAAGCAGAAATGCCAAGCATCCAGCAGCTGTGTTGTTACATCAGCCTTGCAAATAACAAGGAATACTATTTATCCATAGAAAGTAAATGACTGGGGCAGGCAGGAATAAAGCTGAGTATTATTCGCATTATTTAGGGACAGGAAAAAATGTTTATAAAAATATATATTAGCCAGATGTCCACATTAATTTATGAGACCGATGAAGAAAATAATTCCCATACACAAAAGAATTCAAATGCCAAAACTACTTCCTTATTTCCTGCCATCTTAGTTAATGATGAGTTTCTTTTTATTGAACTCTTGTAAATGTAATAGGCTCCCCTGACTTGCATCTCAACATATCACACAGAATTGTGACCCTAATCCACAATTAAGTATTATCAAAGTGTCAAATGTACTCTGGGAATAGTGACATCCATAGAAAATAAATGTGTTTCAAGTTAACAATTAATTCTACTCAACCATTGTGCCCGGATAATATAAAACAAGAGGAAATTATTTTCCTTACAAGAAATAAAAGCCCTTTGTAGCCAATTAGGTAAGCATTAACTACCCCGCACTCTGAAGCACATTTCTTAAGACCAAAAGCTTAATGCACTAACCTAATTGCTGTGAAGACTGACAAAAGACATGACTGGTGACAAATGCATGTGAATACAGAATCTGTCACCTATTACTAACCTTACCAACATAGCCGTTGAATCTTCTAATTCATAATACTGTTCAGAATTTTATTTTCTGTATTCAAAAGTTTATTCAGCATATTACAGATATGAGGAAAAAGCAAACTTTTATATCAAGTCAATGCCCTATTTTGAAATTTATGTATGGAATTAGATCTTAAGGTTTTAACCTATAAAATGTAAAACTGAAAATCGAGTCACTTTATGTACAACTATTATGTACCCATAATAATTAAAAATTAAAATTTTAAAAACACTTTACATACAAAGCACAAATATGGAAAAAAAAATCACAATATTAGCCATTACTTCAAAATTCCACTCATGCCAATAAGTTTTGTGCTCTGTAAAGAAAAAGAGAACAAAAATCAGAGAGCTACTGAGACAAAAGAAACGACACAGACCCCAGGGTCACATTTCTGATGAATGGGGAAACAGCGATGATTAGAGAAGTAAGACAGAAGCAGATTTCTGCAGTTGCTAAGTGGGAGAATCCAAAAGGTAACTAACTCTCAGTTCTTACATCTGTAAACCACTAGGGCCAATCAATAGCTGTGATCAAGCCCAAAGAGAGTGCTGGGATAAAAAACTCAACCGCATAGATGAATCGTAGGGAAAATAGAGTTCATACATCACAACTTTCAATCTCTATAGATCAACTGTTAAACTAAAATCTTAGACTAGAAAGACACCCTGATGTCAGTTAATCAATTTTTAAGAGAGTATTAACTATTTCCAAACAATGGGAAACAACTTAAGCAGCTGAAGTCCTTAACTTATATGAATTCCTAAGTTACTACAAGGAAATTGAGTTCAACACTTCAATCTAACAGTTGGATTCAGAGAAATCGACTCTACAAGGATTTTACAGGAAACACATGAGGTGCCCTTAATAAACACAGAGGAGATTCACAATCTAACTCCCCTCTGAGGCCTGGCAGGTTTTTCCTAAGTAAACATCAACTTTGAACCCATGATGGACACATCAGTCTACCACCACCAGATTACAGGTGAGCTCTAAGCCTTTGAGTTTTACTCTAAAGTGAAACAACACTAGAAGGGCAGGGTCCATCCCTTCAAGGTTAGAGTCAAAAATTCAAAGATTCAGCCCTGGTACACTGGCTCACACCTGTAATCCCAACACTTTGGGAGGCTGAGGCAAGAGGACTGACTGAGGCCAGGAGTTCAAGACCAGCCTGGGCAATACGGCAAGACCCTTCATCTTTAGAAAAAAAAAAAAATTTAAATTAGCCAGGCATGGGAGCATATACTTACATTCCTAGCTACTCGGGAGGCTGAGGCAGGAGGATCACTTGAGCCCAGGAGTTCAAGGTTTCAGTGACCTAGGTTCATACCACTGCACTGCAGCCTAGGCGACAGAGCGAGACTCTGTCTCTTAAAAAAAAAAAAAAAAAAAGCTAAGATTCAGAGGATGCCTTCAACTTCAAAGGCGGGAACTCCCAAGATACGGTAATAGCAAAACCACACTCAACTTCAAAAATCAATTCATGAACTATCCAATGCCCTGGATACAAGGCAACTAATCTAATGAATTGGGTAGTACCCCTTTTTCTAATTCAGTTAACTGAATGTCATCAGCAACTAGGTCTAAGAATGAAGCATGAACATGTTATAAAACAAATCTCATTTTTGTTTTGAGTTTTTCCGTAGCTCCGTTTTCTTGACTGGACATTTAACAAACTTTTTGTTTTAGGACCCTGTTTGTGATCTCAGATTTGAAACTGAGCATTTGAGACGTTACACAGCCGCAGAGACAGGATATCAGTTACCAGGACTGACAGATCAAGAGCGAGGCCAGCAGTGCAAAAATCCACTATCTGTTTTTAAAGAAATGAATTTTCTGCCTCCATGCTTTTCATTTCCAAGAATACTTCTCTCATGACAAGCAGAGACTTGTAAAATGAGGAGGAGCACTTATCAGAAACCAGGCTTTCTCCCTCTCCACATCCAGCACCTCTCTTTAAAAAAGGTCCCAAAACCTGTCTTTATTAGAATTTGAATTTTGTCATCTTAAAGGATATTGGTGATTTCCCATATTATGGCTATACGGGAATTATCTTCCATCCCCGGTGGTAAAGTAAGACCTCAACAACAGCCCAGCACAAGAATAATCCCAAGATACCCCTGCTTTGGTGGCAGAAATACCCTGACTACAAAATTTATTTCCAGTTATCTGAAGTCTTTTGTATCTGTCCAATTCCCTTGCCAGTTTGTTCTTCCCGGTCTCTCCTATTAAACCAGCAGGAGTACTTGGGACTGCAGCTCCCAACACAGGGAGGCCCAAACTCCATCTTTGGCCTTGATGGGATTCTGTGTTGGCAGAGACCCATTCTGGATTTAACAAGCATGAGGACCACGCAGGCTCCTGAGACTTAATACACATTTATGTTTTTCCCCAACTAGCGGAGGGCAGAAGATACTGAAGCCTCGTCTCAATTCTAACATGCTATAGTTTAATAGCATGACTTTTACAGTATTTAATATAAGTAATGATGAATTCATATTTTTTATGCCATGTCTTCCTAATTCTGGGGAGATCATTCATTCATTTATAAATCTAGGGCCAGATCAAACTGGGTCAACCAAAACTGAACTTATATAAATATCAATCTCTACCAAGGCCTCACAGCACACAGTTTCTATAGGGTGCGAGTTAAATTATTAAAATATCTACCTCGGGAAAAGTCATGAGAGAGAGAGAGAGAAAGTGTGTGTGTGTGTGTGTGTGTGTGTGTGTGTGTGTGTGTGTGTGTGTGTGTGTGTGGCGGAGTCTTGCTCTGTCGGCAGTGGCACAATCTTGGCTCACTGCAGCCTCTGCCTCCCGGGTTCCAGTGATTCTCCTGCCTCAGCCTCCTGGGTAGCTGGGGTTACAGGCGCACACCACCAGGCCCGGCTAATTTTATTTTTAGTAGAGACGGGGTTTCACCATGTTGGCCAGGATGGTCTCGAACTCCTGACCTCAAGTGATCTGCCCACCTCGGCCTTCCAAAGTGCTGGGATTATAGACGTGAGCCACCGCGCCCGGCCGGTGTGTTCTTTATTACCTGTATCAACAGACAGTCTAGTAAACACATTTCCATGGCAATCATGCGATGGTCATCACCAAGAGAACTTCCTTTAGCAGGCTGCCTTGGGTAGGAACATCGAAAACTTTTACCTGAACTGCCTTTCTCATTTGAGGAATGCCCCTCAAACCAATGAGCACAAGAAAGACACCTGGGTGGCAGCGGACAGAAAGCGATCATTCAAGTCAAAGTGTTTAGTGCAGAATGCCCTCAACCAAAGCACCAGTTTCATCTACAGCAACCTTAATGTTTCCATACATGTGACTATCTACCCGTAATCAGCCTACTGCTCATTTCAAAGAAGCTAGGATGAAAAAGACAAGGCCGGTTTTTCTCACACATGAAATTTACTATTTTCAAACAAATGGAAAGGAATACATCCCGCAGTCGCAGGCCTATTGATCCCCTGGCTCCTCTACCTTCTTCTGATGCAGAGACCTACATTCCACTGGAGGTGTACACTGCAACAGCCCCCACACTGCGAGATGCCATTTACAGGTCCGTAAAACAAAACAGCTATTTTCACATATTTCAAATTGAGGGAAGGGTTCATTTTAAGAATTAGTACTAAGTGTCATCTAACCTTAAAGAATGACATGTCTAAGAAAAACAGTTCACATAAAAAGAGCTTAAAATATGAGCTCTGGCCAGGCACAGTGGCTCATGCCTGTAATCCCAGCAATTTGGGAGGCCAAGGCAAGCGGATCATCTGAGGTCAGGAGTTCCAAACCAGCCTGGCCAACACGGCAAAACCCCATCTCTACTAAAAGTACAAAAATTAGCCGAGTGTGGTGGCGGGCACCTGTAATCCCAGCTATCTGAGAGGCTGAGGAGGAGAACTGCTTGATCCCAGCAGGTGGATGTTGCAGTGGGCCGAGATCAGCCCCATACTCCAGCCTAGGCGACAGAGGGAGACTCCATCTCAAAAAAATAATAATTAAAAATAACAATAAAATATGAGCTCAGATTGGATATCCACCTAAAGTTATATAATTAAACACATTCCACTTCTCTGTGTGTTTTATTTTGGTTACTATTTTTTGTTTTGAGGCATCATTCTGCTATTAAGTCAAAAAGTTGATTTTTTGGGTGAATGTAATACAAATACTATTTCAGTCCACCTTTGGAAACTTAAATTACTAGGCAACTTAAAAGTATTCAAGTTTTCTTTTTTTGGCAGGGGGAGGAAGTCAAATAATTTCTATAATGGGAGCCTTTCTACATGAGATCACAGAAAAGAATTCATTAATTTTCTCTCAGACGACCACACTGGAGGCCAAAATCTTTGTTCAGGGAATGGACACAGAATTCATCAATTAAGTGTAGTAATGTTCGGGGGCTTTGTTTATAAGTCCAACATAAATTGCCATCTGCTAACTTGGACTAGAAAGTTTTAATTCATATTTATGTAGTTCAGAATAAAGTAAAGGAAGAGGCCTCTGTGAAAACACCACTCCATAATGATTTTCACTCCCCCAGATCAATGCAATTCTATTCTGACTGAATAATGTCCTGTTTAAGGCTTGCTTCCCATGCCCTTTCATTATCTAGACATTAGATTCTCATGTTAGAAATATATCTATATCTCCTACGACAAATTCCTAATTTGTAAATTTTCAAACAGAAAGAAAAAAATTCAGACTATTTTTTGAAAAGTAAATAAATTGCAATTTCACCTAAGCACAGATTTTTAATGCTTCAGACTCCTTAAATTATATTCAACTTATTGCAAACACAATTTTTTATTTTATTTTTTTAACCAATTCGTTCCCATCTATTTCAAATGCTGTGTCTCCAGTTCTTCTTTCTGAATTCTATTTACCTATCATCATTTTCAAGTTGTACTTATTATGTGATTTGATCACTGGTTTATGTAATTTCATTATGCAGATTTTGTTTTCAAACTAAAATGCAAGCTCTGAAGATGGAGACCATATCTTTTATTTATTTTGTTCATTCAAATTTCTTGGCCCAATATATTACTTTACATAAAACAAACATAAGTAATTCAACCTCTAAAACCATTAACCTTGGTCCAAATTTACCCATGACAAAGTCACTACAGGAAAAGTTATTATTTAAAAAGTATACTTTATGTTTCCAGAGTTAAAGACCCCTCTTGATGCCCTGTGACCCGATTAGAATTCACATGCCTTTATCACACACAATGGAAACTTTCAACCTTCCTTTAACCAGTCTGAACCTCAGGAAAAATAATTTCTTATTTCTCTATTTTGATCATTTTTTAAGTCTCTAATTTCCACTCCACTTTTTAAAAACCAATTAAAAATAATAAACAACACACAGGTGCTTTTCCCAGAAATTGACATTTCATCTTTGCCAAGACGGGCACTCAAGTGGAAAGGCAGGAGCAACTCACAATGAAGAGAGTAAATAAATGCCTGACAGTCTACAATAACATGGCACCCTAAAAGATCTGTAGTGCCCCTGCAACGGGGCACTACAGACGGAGCTCTGTGACTGAGGGCCTGTGTATTTCATTTACATTGCCTTACTCCTAGTGGCTAGTGCAATTCACTACCATGTACACTCTCTGAATGCATACATTTCTGTTCTGCTCACTGCAGTTCCTCAAGCACTAAAGACAGCCCTAACACGTAGCAGTGCTCAGTACATATATGCACAACAAACATCTGTAGAATAAATGTGTAATGCATAGATATTAGTAGGAAATAATATAAAAGACAGACTCCGGCCCTAGTTACATTTTATTTTGAGATTACATTTCTTCTGGGACCTTAAGAGAGATACAAACCGTAAGCATCCTGGACCAGCTGACCAATATGGTGATGAGTCAAAATATCAAATCACAAGAGAAAAAGCTTTAGAAACTGGGACCTTAAGCCTGTAAAAGAGAAGGACTAAAGGCAAACAAGCTAACTCTAGTTGAGTTTGCAGGGTTATCATGTGAAAGAAGAAACAAATGTGTTCTAGGTTGCTACGGAGTAGTGTTTTTTGAACTACAGGTCAGGACCCATTCTTGGGTCACATAATCAATTTAGTGGGTCACTGACTGGCAGTCTTTTAAATAAAATCGAATAGAATTGCATCACAAAGAAAAAAGGCAAGTATTGATTTGTGAAACTTTTGATTCAGTTATATGTATATGAGTGTGTGTGTGTGTGTGTGTGTGTGTGTGTGTGTGTGTTTACTGGGCTACAATGTAAAATGTGTTTCTCAATGTGTGCCCCACTCAAAAATATGTTGAAAAATAGGGCTACAGAAAGCTTATCTGTGACCATGCCAGTTTAGGCTGAATATAAAAATGAGACATGTTCCAACAACAAAAAATTACCTGATTCCTTCTAAAAGTTCAAGAGCCAATATCCACTAATAAGAAGTCTTCAGCTCTTAGAAGGAATCAGTTAATTCCTATTTTTGTTGCTGTTGACATACAGTGGATACTTCTGCATCTTCACACAGAAATCAAAAACTGAAGGAAACCTAAGTGACCACCTGGTTCATATCATTAATCACAAAAATGAAGAGATATAAAACCAAACTGCTGGGCAGAGGCAGAACCAGGACTAGAATATCATGCCTCTAGCACAGGCCGATGACCACGTGTCAAGATGTCATCCAGCAGGTCTCGGCATTAGCTGGAATGGAGAGTTAGATGGCTTCCCTGGTTCCTAGCATTTAAAATTATTTGATATAAAACTACGAGTACCGTACATATCTTTGGACAGTTTTATAAATCATCAGGATAAAAAGACAGTAAGGACTATATTATTTATAGAGCTCAGGACTTAAAACATGATAAAAGTAATAGGGAAACATTAAAGGTCTCTTCCTTCAATGTTTTTGAAGACACAAAGACAAGGAAAAAATTGATTTTGGTAACATAGGAACAAACTGACTTACGTAAGAGATACACATTCACTAGAAAGTGGTTCTATGTTCTCTCACAGTGCTGGGCAGCTTAGCAGCGCACAGTGGCTCCCAGTCAGCCACACGGTCACAGGGTAGACAAGACGGTGTACTGACAAATATACATTTCCTGAGCACATTCAAGGTAGGGTGGGCTGAACTGTAATGTTTGGTAGGTTAGGGGCATTCAATGCATTTCAAATTCAGATACTTTCAACTTACTATGAAACCCCACTTGAAGTCCAGGAGCATCTATACCATCGACCCTCTGTATCTCAGGTTTCTGCATCTGTGGATTCAACCAACTATGGGACAAAAATATTTAGGAAAAAAATCAGACAGGGTGTGGTGGCTCATGCCTGTAATCCCAGCACTTTGGGAAGCAGAGGTGGGAGGACTCCTTGATCTCAGGAGTTCAAGACCAGCATGGGCAACATAGTGAAACCCCATCTCTACACAACAAAAATTTAGAAATTAAAAAAGAAAAAAGGCTGGGCACAGTGGCTCACACCAGTAATCCCAACACTTTGGGAATCCAAGGCAGGAAAATTACTTGAGTCCAGGGATTTGGGACCATCCTGGGCAGCACGGTGAGAACTGTCTCTATAAGAAATATACAAAATTAGCCAGGTGTGGTGGTACACACCTGTAGTCCCAGCTCCTCAGGGCTAAGCTGGGAGGATCAAGCGAGCCCAGGAGGCCGAGGCTGCAGTGAAGCGTTGATTGCATCACTGCACTCCAGCCTGGGCTACAAGGTGAGACCTTGTCTCAAAAAATAAAGTAAAAGAATAAAATATATATACACACACACACACACACACACACATTGAAAACAGTACAAAGTTTTTAAGTACAGCATAACTATTTACATGGCATTTACATTGTACTAGGTATTATAAGTTATCTAGAGATGACTTAAAGTACTCAGATCAGGCATGGTGGCTGATATCGATAATTCTAGCACTTAGAGGGTCCAAAGTAGGGGGATCACTTGAGGCTGGCAGTTCAAGATCAGCCTGAGCAACACGGTGAGACCCTGTTTCTATTTAAAACAAAAAAAAAGAAAAGAAAAAGTGTGTGGGCTGATATGTGTAGGTTATATGCAAACATTATGCCATTTCACATAAGGGACTTGAGCATTCTCAGATTTTTGGTATGGGAGGGTAACTAGAACCAATCCCCTGAGAATACAAACGAATGAGTGCATTAGATAACCCTTACCTAAAAGGAAGAAATTGCACCTTGCGGTAAGTTACATGAAACCTCAAAGTCTCTGAGGCTGGAACGTTCCTTGCCATGTTTTCCCTCGTAAAAAGAAGCGAACCCAAATTTAAGTGAGAAGTGATCGTAAGACCTGCTCATGCAATTCCCTACCAGTCCCATCCACAATCTTGCCGCTCTCTACCCCTTTCATAAAAGCAAAAGGCCTCCTTGTGGTAAACTCCTCAGGAAACAAACCACTTTCATGAAAAAACAACAATAAACATTTAAAATGTCTATTATGTCATGTTTTTAAGTCACCGTCCAAGTTTTGGAGGCCTATCTGTCCCTCTGTTTCTTTTAGACCGTAGGCACAAGATAACTTATGATTTAAGGCAATCTTTCTCTCTTCCTCATAATTAATTTGGTAAGAAGAAATCCCCAGATTTCTCAAATATTGGGGGAAAAGGGGTTAAAAAAGTGATGGAACATTCCATTTTCCTAACGTATTAAAATCAAGAAGCTCAAATAGTTGATTGGATCGTGTTTAAAATGTTATAACTCTAAACACATACAATCACAGAGGCTTTCACTCATGCAAGGCAAGAAAGTTTTGTTACTGGAAGGAAGTTGGCAGAACAGGGCGGAGAGTTTGACACTGGATGACAACATCAATTATGCCAGATGCAGTTCTGCAATAAGCTAACTGTGGGTCCCCAACTGGTAATCAATCATGTGACTGTGGCCACTAATGGGCTAGGGGCCTGCCAAATTTCACATGACTGATAGTTACGAAATAGCTTCCTTTCCGTGCGTCTCAAAACAGACTTAAATTACCTTATTTTTTTTCAGCCCTTAAAGTATAACCCATGCTATAAAATGACAAACTAAGATATCTGCAACATCCTCCACCATGAAATCATACTCTACAGCCAACAGACAAGATTCTCTAGTCACAAGCAAGAAATCTCGCTGACTCTAGGACAAACTGCTGACATGCAAAAGCGTGAAGGAACAGGTTGCTCTTAAACAGAACTAATCTGATGTCTTTAAGTAAGGTTTTCACCTTGTGCTAATTTTTCCTTTTTAAAAAAGAGTTCAAGGATCAGCAGTCATTCTAAGTCCTTGATACATGGCTGCTCTATGTATCTGTGTACAGGCTGATGAGTTGATGTTTGTGAGCGCATGTATATGGGGGTCGTTTCTGAGTTGCGGAATTCACAGCGTCTGTAGGCAGAGAATTAGGTCTGAATTTTGGAAACTAGTGGAATTTGGAAAAGGTCAACCGTATCGAGACCTCCCTCAGGCTAGAAGCACCTTTCAATCAAGTGCCTGGAAAAACGGGGTCCAACATTAGTCAATTCATTTACAGGCAATTATATTTCAATCCGTGTTTCACAAGGTCTTACTTAGAGACAGTTTTCCTCCATAGTCCTCATGCTGTGATACATCCCCCCTTTCTCAAAGATGCAGCTCAACATCTTCCTAAATTCATCACAGATGACCTGGCTTCCAAAAGGAGAACATTTCATAAGGGTCATGTGGTGGGAGAAGGGATCGGGGGAAGAGCACACAAGAAAAGCATTTTCTTTTCACTAACATATTGAGAGTATCTCAGTGAAGAGGACATAAAGCAAGGTCAGCTGGTAAACTTACTTATGCTATAGAATGATGTACCCATTTCAAAGTGAAGTCAGTTCTAAAGCTTCAATGAAATCAGTTAACTACAGAATATACCGTATAGGGACCCGAATGAGACTAATTCATCAAAAATGCTATTACATAATGCTGACCTGCTCTTCAAGTCATCTTTAAAAGTGTAAATGGGAAGTTTATTGGCAATGAGGCAGATACAGCAAATGGGTACTCACTCATCACAGCTACCTTTCATTTCACAAATCAGCCATAATTTTCTTTGCAAGAAGTCAAATCACTTTCTAGCAATATGTAGTTTCCTCTCCCAGAGGTTGTTTTGCCAACTGAAGAAAGTCAAAGTCCACAGCAACTAAATGATTTACCCAACTTCAAACAGAAGCTGATACTGCAGCCAGGAACGAGGTATGTTTCACCTGCTGTTCAATACTTTTTGTCTTAAAATCCCAGTCCACGTTCATATCCAGGCTCTACATTCAAACTGCTACACTTGAGAATCACAAATGTAAAGTGGACAAACAGGACCTGTTGAAAACACCCCACCACCATGCGCATTCCCAGTATTCGGAGGAACTGTCTCTCCAAACCTTTCAAAGCAGAGTTCCAAACCCAGGGTTTAACACAGTAGCTGAGAAACAGCACCTGGCTATCGTACTGCAAGTCCTTCACATAAATGCTAACAATAACAGTTCAATACCATAAACAAAGAAAATGTCTGTTTTAGAACTGCTAAATGAGAGGACTGCAGACATGTCTGATTATGTCTGCCGGGTGGCTATGGTCCAAAACCTGCCACCATCTGGAATGGAGGCTTTGTTTGCTTGCATTTCAGAGCCCCACCAAGGTTGGTGGAAACAACCACTCCAGCCCTTTTCAACATAAAGAAAAAATTAAAATGACCAGACTTAAGTGCCTCATAAAGGCTTAGATGAAAGCACATCACGAGAGGCATCAATATCACAGATTATGTGGTCTCAGTTTCATTTGAAATGAAACCTAGCTTCATTAGCAATGAGTTTTCTTGATATATTTTCATAGATGGCAGCTCTGTCAACATGAGGCTGTAGGAGAAAGATAAAGAGCTAAACACTCGCTTCTTAATGGCTGCTTGTGGCCCATAACGTCCATTTTACCATCTTTTTTTTTTTTTTTTTTTTTGGGACAGAGTTTCGCTCTTGTTGCCCAGGCTGGAGTGCAATGGTGTAATCTCACCTCAGCTCACTGCAGCCTCCACCTCCCAGGTTCAAGCGATTCTCCTGCTTCAGCCTCCCAACAAGCTGGGATTACAGGTATGCACCACCGCGCCTAGCTAATTTTGTATTTTTAGTAGAGACGGGGTTTCTCCATGTTGGTCGGGCTGGTCTCGAACTCCTGACCTCAGGTGATCTGCCTGCCTCAGCCTCCCAAAATGCTGGGATTACAGGCATGAGCCACCGCATGCATCCCTTTTACATCTTATCATCACACCTAATGTTAAGCTTGACCAAGAAGCTGGACTCTTTACAAAGCAATACCTCATCTACAAGGCTGAAAACCATACGGGAATGTCAAAGCAGTTTTTGCTTAGCTACAAAAGAGTTAACAAGAGGATGTATCCAGATATGGTAGACTGATGATTTCCTATGCTGATGATCAAATAGGATTTTGTTGTTAGGCATTACAGTTTTAAACATTCCATTATCCACTCTGTAAAAATTTCACCTTTGTTAACATTATTACTATTTAATGATACAACCATTCATTGACAACTCTAACGAGGTCAAGATACCAATAGCTACAAAATGTCAAGATGTAATTACCCCAGGAAACGCAAACTACAAATTCTCCCAGGTCTCTCAAACTCTATAGCCTCTCTGTTCAATACTAGAGCCACTAGCTACCTGTGACAATTTAAATTACTTAAAATTAAATAAAACCTTGAATTCTGTTTCTCAGTCACACTAGCCACTTTTGAGTGCTCAATAGCCACATGTGACTAGCGGGCATACGCATACTAGGTAATGCAGGTATTTTCATAATTTCGATGATTCTGTTGGACAGCACTGCTATAAAATGCCATATTTTCTTTTCTTGTTTTTTTTTTTTTTTTTTGAGACAGAGTCTCACTCTGTCCCCAGGCTGGAGTGCAGTGGCACGATTTCAGCTCCCACAACCTCCCCTCTCAGGATCAAGCAATCCTCCTACCTCAGCCTCCCAAGTAGCTGGGGCTACGGGCAGGCACCACCACGACTGACCAACTTTTGTATTTTTAGTAGAGACGGGGTTTCACCATGTTAGCCAGGAGGGTCTCAATCTCTTGACCTCGTGATCTGCCCACTTTGGCCTCCCATATTTTCACTGAAGAAAATGAAGGATGAGTTTCCAACATATGAACTACTAGTATTTCACCTTATCAACCAAAGGAGGCACTCTAGCAGGTTTGTTAAGGGCTAGGACTCTAGAACTCTGCTGTTAAAATTCTGACACTGGCTCAGCCACTTAGCACTGGGATTGGAGCCTGTGACTTCACTCTCCACGCCTCAGTTTCTATCTGTAAAACAAGGATAAATACAACACCTATCCTCACAGGACCATGGTAAAGAGTAAATGAGTTAATACGGAAGTGCTCGCTATGTAAATATTCGCTGTTATTACCAAGCCCTACAATATACTTCAAACCCCTAAAAACTATGCATATCCTTTTTTTAGCTAGTATTTTGTTAGTTTTAGTGTGTGCGACAATCAGCCTCCATGCTGTCCTGAGACACTTGAGAGAAAAAGTAAGATTCATTAGCCACAATCTGACTTCTAAATCTGACCACCTTTCATAAGTTAGGCTCTTCACCGAAAATGAATAAAAATTAATTCTGGGCCGGGTGTGGTGGCTCATGCCTGTAATCCCAGCACTTTGGGAGGCTGTGTCAGGTGGATCATAAGGTCAGGCATTCGACACCAGCCTGGCCAACATGGTGAAACCCCGTCTCTACTAAAAATACAAAAATTTGTATTTTTAGCAAACACAGGGTGCCTATAATCCCAGCTACTTGGGAGGCTGAGGCAGGAGACTTGCTTGATCCTGGGAGGCAGAGGTTGCAGTGAGCCAATATTGCGCCACTACATTCCAGCCCAGGCGACAGTGTGAGACTTTGTCTCAAAAAAATAAAACAAAACAACAAAAAAATTAACAAAATAAAAATTGTAATGAATCAATTAATTGACTATACACACATATAAACTAGGTTAGTTTTTCCAAGTCAGACTAAATTCATAGCATTAAGGGGTATAAATACATATATATACCTAAACATACATGAGCCCATAAAACCATTTACTTATTCTATAAAACCTTAAGACTTCACCTTAATAATCACCTGCAATTAGCAAATACTTTGCTTGAATGGAAACCTGTTATTAAAGTTATATCCAACTCAATGAAAATTCCAAATTAGTTGAGTCTAAACTAATGATTGAGTAAGACTAAGGTATACTATATTTAACCTGTTTGAAGTAGTTGGGAAATATAATGATTGAAAACACATAAAACTGAAGAACAGTATGTTTCTACACAATAGTTTTAAAGTTTATAAAGTGTCTTATTTTTTAATTGAATAATTAGGTCTGAAAAATAGACCAATTTTTAGCACTACCTTAAAAACATGCATTTGGTACAGTGAATAATTTTTTCCACATACAAGAAAAAAAAATTTTGTTGGCAAAAACCAGTCAACTTGAGAAAAGCTGATTAGTTAGAAATTGCATAATCCTGACCAATTTCTGCAGCAAAAATGCCTGTATTTCTCTTAAAAACGTTTAGTTTTAGATTAGAAGAAAATATATTTCTGAAAGAACTTATCTCAGAAAATACTGAAATACTGAGGGATGAAATAATATGCCTGAGATTTGCTTCAGAATATTACAGCAAGGAGCAGAGAATGAAAGGGGTAAAGATGAAACAAGACTGCCATGAGCTGATGATGGTGAAGGCTGGGTAATAACTCCAGGGGGATCCACTACTATTCTCTACTTTTGCCTATGTTCAACTTTTTCTCATGAATTACAATTTTAAAAACAAAAAAAGCTCACCAGCCAGGCGCGGTGGCTCATGCCTGTAATCCCAGCACTTTGGGAGGCTGAGGCAGGTGGATCACGAGGTCAAGAGATTGAGACCATCCTGGCCAACATGGTGAAACCCCAGCTGTACTAAAAATACAAAAATCAGCCGGGCGTGGTGGCCCGTGCCTGTAGTCCCAGCTACTTGGGAGGCTGAGGCAGAAGAATCATTTGAACCCAGGAGGCGGAGGTTGCAGTGAGCCCAGATTGCGCCACTGCACTCCAGCCTGGCGACAGAGCAAGAGTCAAAATAAAAATAAAAATAAAAAACTCATCTAAAAAGCATAAGGTGTTTTTTGCTTCTAGTAAAAGGTAAACACTAAATATGACATAGCAAAGATGCATCAGTTTCACAGCCAGGAGCCCGAGTGCTAGGATTCTGTTCTTCTTCCTTTGTCAACCACTCCAGACAGTAGGATTTATGTTTATCCCAAATAACTGTATGTCCAGAGGAGTACTGATTCTTTCACGTGACCAGGGTTTGGATCTTGTTTATCTCTTTCTTCACCAATTCCAGAGAAAGAAAACCACAGGGTAGATTGGCTAATACTCTCCAGAAATAGCCAAGGGTCTTATTTTGATATCATAATTCTTGAGTCCAAGATGTACCCTATTTTTTAAGACGTTCAGAAGGTTGCATTCTATTACAGATCCCAGTTTAGCACCAGAACATCTAAAATTGCACAGTTACAGTAACAGGGTGATTTAATACCCTAATAATGACCTGGGAAAATGTTAGCACGTTGAAAATATTTCACGTTCATATCATTTCAAAAGTGCAGAAGATAAACACCTACAGATTTTCAATTAGAGGTTAGCCAAGCTTGAGACATCATGCTCTGGAAAGAGAAGGGGGCAGGGGCCTGGAATTCAGAGACTGAAATAAAGCTGTAGCCTGACTTCTCCCTTTCTTTGCTACAGTGCCCTAAGTAAGGAAAGGCACACACTCTCAGACTAGGTTTTCTCATCTGTAAAGTGGGACAGCAGTCACCGTGCTCACACCACAGGGTCACTGTAAGAATGCCGCAATAGACAATATATATACTAGAAACAGCTTTGTAAATACTGAGGTATTTAAAAAGAAGGCATCAGCTTGTCAACGGCTTTAGCAGCCCCTCTAAAATGGCTTCGGCTATTCCCCTACTTGGAAAAGGAAAAGGCCAAATAAATTGAAGAAGACTAAATGGAATTGTCAGCCAGATTCCACAACTCCCGTCCAGTGAAGCTGAAACACGAACCACCTGGCCAGGGCATCCAAAAGGCACTGCACTGAAAAGTCAGAGCTATGAAACGTCAGCACAGCAGTCTGGAGAGTAAAGAAACTAAGGCAAACCAGTAAGACCAAAGGCAGGCAACAACAACTTTAAAAACCCACTCATTCACCTATAACAAACCGGTATGTTCTGTAGTCCCAGCTACTTGGGAGGCTGAGGCAGAAGAATCGCTTGAACCCAGGAGGAGGTTGCAGCGAGCCCAGATTGCGCCACTGTGCTCCAGCCTGGCGACAGAGCAAGACTCCGTGTCAAAAACAAAACAAACAAACAAAAAACTCATCTAAAAAGCATAAGGTGTTTTTTGCTTGTTTCCCAGAGCTTAAAATTAAAAAATAAAAAATAAATAAATTTTAAAAACCCACTAATTCTTCAAAGATCTCAACCTTTGCCTAGAAGTGTTACTAGAGATATTTACTCGCTCTAGCCACATAAAAGCAGCCACTTAAAAATATCCTGCTTAGGAAAGTAAAATGAATAAATACCCAACAACATCTGATTGGATCTTATTAAGATAGTCAAAAGCGTCCACTTCAAATGGAGACAGTAGTCAACAGCAGAGCCCTCTCCTGAGGATTCCATGTCCTCACCCTGCCATAGGTACTCAGGTGACCTGCTGAACTGACTGGCAGCCGTAGCAAACCTCACCGGGCAGTTACCAGGTCAAGGAAATTGACAGCAACATTTTGCAGCAAAAGTACAAGAGGCTGACCTAAATAACTAAATGAGGAACCAGAAAATATGTAACACAGAAAAGATTTACAAAGGAATATGGAGTTTCAGGAGGGGAATGATGTTATGTCCCCTCCCTGAAGACCACAACTGCCTGGCTACAAACCCTAAGTCCACAACTGACTAGCTCTTAACTTCAGGCAAGTCGCTTACCCTCTCATTACCTCTGATTCTTCACTGGCAAAGCAGAAATCATAAAATAAAGCGCCTAATTCAGGAAGCTGTAAAGAATAGATGAAGAAATGTATGTAACGTACTTAGAACAGTGTCTGGCACATAGCAAGCATTCAATCTGGGTTTATTATTATTATTAAATTTCCTGACAAAATGTTTTTTATTCTTGCTATAAATGAGGGCTCCTCTGGCCAGGTGCAGGGGCTCACGGCTGTAATCGCAGCATTCTGGGAGGCCGAGGCAGGTGGATCATCTGGGGTCAGGAATTCGAGACTAGCCTGGCCAACATGGCGAAACGCTGTCTCTTCCAAAAATACAAAAATACAAATTAGCCGGGCATGGTGGTAGGTGCCTGTAGTCCCAGCTACTTAGGAGGCGGAGGCTGCAGTGAGCCAAAGTCGTGCCACTGCACTCCAGCCTGGGAGACAGAGTAAGATTCTGTCTCAAAAAAAAAAAAAGGGCTCCTTAAAAAGTGTCCAAATATTTGCTCAGCAGTTCAGAAGGAGACCTACAAATTAATTTGAGTAAAATGTACAGAGGGGTGAGTATTGAAAGTGTGGGAGCCATGCTCAGGCCAGTCCATGCCTAGCTTCTGTTCTTCTTTCTCCCTCTTCCCCATTCACTCAGCAGAGCATCAGCTCTCACCCTGGGGTCATAAAGGGGAACTTACACCCCCTATGCAGGAGCCTAGAATGGGAGTTCAGTGGAGGAATAGGTAGCTAACTAAATGACAAAAGTGTAAAAGACAAAATGGAAGCATCTGAAAGAGAAGCAGGGGCTACAGAATGGGATCCACCAGGATGAGCCAGCAAAGTGGGGGAACGGCACATGGAAACTGAGGCAGTCACCCTGTGACTAAGGTGGAGGAGGAGTGTGGACGTATGCCAGACAGTAGAGACAAAGGGAGGCCACGTACAGCGCACAGGGAGAAGATGATGATGCCCTCAACGTTCTCTGCTCTCAGGAGTCACAAGCATGCTACCATTCATTCCCAGAAGTCTCTGGGATAGAAGGAAACACCCATAATAAGTCTTGCAGGTAAGCAGCAGAGAAACAAACTGGTTTCGCTAGGTCTACCAAAGAGCCTGTTCTGTAGTACTAACTCTTGGACCACAAATCCCTAACAAGACGCAAACTTCTAAAGACTCTTAATAGACCTGTTAAGTCATTTTGTTTTTTCCAAGTGTGATGACATTTCACTCCACTGATCCCGGTGCAGAGACTGTATCAAAAACCCAGCAGAGACTTCGCTTCATACAGGAAACTCTTGATGTAATTGCAGTTCAATGACTCATGGTAATTATCTTTTTTAAAAAACATATAAAACATTAAGAAAGTTGTACTTTTATTTTATGATCTTTTATAAAATAATAGCATTAGTGTTTCATTCATAAGTGTAATAAACTAACATCAAACAAGAAATAAAGCAGAATCCAACTCTGGTGCCTTAGTGAACACAGAAAAGCCTCACAGATCAGATTTACAGTAAGCCAGACAAACGCATCTCCACACCACTTTCATCCTTCTCATCAAAAGGCAGTGAGACTTCAAAAAGCACATCAATCAGCATAGGCCACTCTTGCTGTTTAAGACACACCCCAAAAGAACTCATAAACTAATTATAGCACCACATTATATACAGAAAAATACCACTGCTGCCTGAACAATATCTAAACAGTGGAAATTTAAAAGGACAAAATTAGGAAGCAGAATAATAAAAGCCAGAGGAGAATCCTGATAGCTCATGGTAGACTGGGTGAGGGTAGGAGACTGTGCACCTAGTCTTAGATCTGGACAGGAAAAAGAACCAAGTTAGAAACCACTCTACATAAAGCAAGGAGGAAGGAGCTGCAATCTGAGAAAAGGGTGAGCTGGTACAAGACTCGTAAGTCCACAATAAGAGAACACCAGCCAGGCGCGGTGGCTCACGCCTGTAATCCCAGCACTTTGGGAGGCTGAGGTGGGTGGATCACGAGGTCAGAAGTTTGAGACCAACCTGACTAACACGGTGAAACCCCGTGTCTATTAAAAATACAAAAAATCAGCCAGGCGTGGTGGCAGATGCCTGTAATCCCAGCTACTCAGGAGGCTGAGGCGGGAGAATCACTTGAACCCAGGAGGTGGAGGTTGCAGTGAGCCAAGATTGCACCACTGCACTCCCATCCGGGTGACAGGTCTGTCTCAAAAAAAAAAAAAAAAAGAGAATACTATATGTCTGCTACTGAACAACAGCAACAAAATCTTTTATACTTTTCAATAAAAGTGCTTCAAAAGAGCTACCTATGTTCTCACACTCATGCAACCAATTAAAAGTATAATAATCAAAATTACAGTTTCTTTCAATTATTTTCAATGTATATACCAGAATCTCAAAACATAAAAGATCCCTTTCTGAAGTATGCAACTTAATGTCACTTCTCCATGTGTAGCATTTTCCTCGAAAACACAAAACTTTGTTAATGTTCTTCTAACTCCCAAGTTACTCAGTAACCACAAGAGTAACTGAAAGCAGTCTGAGAACAGCAGCATGTAGGTCCAGGTCTTAATCTGAGCCTTGTGACCAAGCTTTACGAAAGGGCTCAACTCAGACAATTCCTGAGTTTCCCAGAGGAAAATGAGCTTTATTTCCTGAAGGCTGTAGCCACCTCTGTCCTGAAAGGAGAGGAAACTGGAATAATTTTCTCCAAAACTATATGTAAACAGGCTGCAGAAGGGAGTTACCTAGATACTGCCTTGGGCAGATATTACCTCCCCTAAGTCTCAGTTTTCTGAGGAATCACATCATTCCCCTTCTAGGGTTGATATGAAGGTACACAAAGTCCTATGTGGAATTCAAATGAAGCTCTAATGCCCAGAATGGCGACACTTGGTAGCTGTCGGTTAGTATCATTATCGCCTCACTGTTCATCTCCGCAGACCCACCTCCCACCCATACCGAACATCCAAACGTCATGGTTACCCTAGCAACCACAGAATCATGGGAAGAAAGGAGAACAGATGAAGTCTTGAAAGCTACTAAGTAACCATTGTGGGCTAACAGCCAGGTTATCAGATAAGCAAATGCAACCCAAATGAAGCTTCTTACCTGCATTTCCCCCATCAGCTACAGTGGTCTTGGTGGATCTCTGCATTCCAAACCTTCATGCATCCTTTGTAAGTACTGAGTATCAGGGGTACTTAAGGTTGACAAAGTAACTATATTAACCACATATCACACCCCTACATCACTATCACCAAGAACAGTATTCCAAATATTAGACTCATAACTCTAAAGCAACAATTTCCTCCCCTCACTCTCTGGGAAAAAAGAAAGAAAGAAACACTTTGCAGAGGAATAAAGTGGGACTCCAGTGTTCTAATATAAACATGACAAGCCCAATTCTATCACTGAAATATACTTTCTGACTTCAGTACAAAAATCTTTTCTGACCATCTGGAGCTACTCCAGGCATGAGGCCAAAACTTTGTAATTCCTTTTCAAAGAAAATGACAGATCAGTAACTGCCACGTTGCTAATGCACAGCCAAAGGGAGCACCTCATATCCTATTCAATGCTCCCTGGAGTTTTACACATGTAGTAAAAACAAAGTGCTTCCAAATAAATCTGCCCACTTTCCAATATTCCAAACTGAACAGCGATCCTGTCACTTCTGAACAAGGCGGCATTTTTTCGGGTGTGATCCTATTATCCTATTTCATACAGGAAGTAGGACTTCGAGTTTCACTAAAAACAGCCATATCTACACTAAAACTAATCCTATGTATGTCCACTATTACTTCAGTTCTCCAGAAATCGCACAAGGGAGCCTACCAGAAATTTTAAAAGCCTGTCCCCTGCAGGGCCGGAGATGCCCAGAAAGTTGCAATAAACATGGGGTCACGTATACACAGGGCAACAGAGGTGAACTCAAGATCAATGGTGACCCATAAAGTTGGCGGACACATCTTCTTAAACCCCACTGGCTGGCAGAATCACTTTCTTCATTCATCCAACACACCAAATGGAGAGCCTACTCTGTGCCAGGTGCTACAGTGATGAATGAAATCAAATCTCCCATTATCTTTGCCAGAAATATAATTTGAAGAGCCCAAAACAAGTTTCATGTAATAGGCCATTGATAGTAAGAGCCACCTGAAAGCTCAGAGGCTAAAATTTGATGATCTTCCCCTGGAGCTTGCTGAGTAGAAAGATGTCAGCCAGCAATAGCTATGGACTTCCTACATTTCAAACAAATGAAAGTTATCTCTGAAGTCACACTTGCCATTGGGGGAACTGTCTTATCCTTTTAAGTAAAACATTTTAAAACTGAACAACCTGAAAATTTATCTGTTAGCAAACTTTCTTACAAAGATAAGTTAAAAGGAGTTTTGCAGATGAATAAAAGATGAGTCAACAGTAGCTAGCCACTGATCATAAAATTAAGCAGCAGGTAGATTATAAATAAAAATATAAAATAGGTCATGATGGGGCTGACTTAGTCCATCATGGGCTGTTTAACAAAATACCTTCGACTGGGTAACTGACCAACAGAAATTGATTTCTTACAGTTCTAGGGGTTAGTAAGTCCAATATCAAGGCACCAACATATCAGATGCCTGGCAAGGGCTCCTTTCCTGTTCACAGATGGTGCCTTCTTGTGTCCTCACAGGGTGAAGGAGGGTACCTAGCTCCCTTAGGCTATCTATCTAATCTATCTGTCTATTTTAAGAGAAAGAGTCTTGCTATATTGTCCAGGCTGGAGTGCAGGGGTTATTCACTCACTGCAGCCTCAAACTCCTGGCCTCAAGCAATCTTCTCACTGCCAGCCTTTCAGATAGCTGGAACTATAGGTTCACACCACCACATCTGGCCCTTCAGCTTCTTTTATAAGGCCTTGAATCCCATTCATGAGAGATCTGCCCTCATGATCTAATTGCCTCCTAAAGGCCCCACCTCCCTAACCTTCGGGGTTAGGATTTCAATATGTAAATAAATGCGGTGAGGGGAGAGAGACACAAACATTCAGAGCATAGCAGGGTCTCACCCTGCTGATGAAAAACTATTCTTGAGGATAAATTCACAAAATCAGAGTAAGAGAGCTAGAAAAGGCATTAGAGACTGTCCTACTCTCATTTTACCCAGCTCCTCTCTTAGAGACTCTGTTTTTTCAGGTTGCCCTCAAAACATCATGTAATCATTACTAAAATAATGGCATCTGAATGTCCTGAGCCAACTCCAAATGGAACCCTTGTGTCCTATTTGAGAACAGGAAAGAGATCAGTAATCATATCAGACAGTCACAGACAATTCAGAATCCCAGTAAGAGAAAGAGCAGAAACCTCAGAGCAGATTCCTTATCACAGGAATGCATGAGGAGGATACTCTGTCCTCAGTCTTTGGGACTAGAGGGGAAGAGAAGTAAACGTTGACAGAATTACCCTTCTCAAAGAGTTTAACAGACACAAGTGGAATTTCCAAGGCAGATATCACTATCAAAGAAAACCGTCAGGAGAAGAATGGGTAGGAGGGGAAGGTATCAACAATGCAAGAATCTGAACAGAAGGACAATGTACAAGAAAAGGTAGGGACTTTCTGAAAGCATTTTTGGAGGGGGGCAGGGTGATGATGTAAATAGCAAAGAATACACTGTAGGCAAAGACAATGCAATGTTATTTTAAGGAACTGTGGGACATTTGAAGAAAAATGGGAAAACAGAAAAATCAAGACTTGCTTCACAAGTATATAACAAAAAAAATGTATTTAACAAGGAAGATAGGGAGAAAAGGTACATGTAAACAAAGGCGGCATGGATCATTCAAAAGAGAAATCTTAAAATCTATCAGAGCAAGACTTTGTAGCATTAGCTCATATACCAATTTCACTTCCTTCAAAGGAGTCACCAAAAACTAATGCTTTACAGAGAGACACTATTTTTTTCTGACTCTGCCTACATTCATTCTCCTCTTATCTTGACCTAAGCTATTCACTTACTTAATTAAGATTAACTTTTTCTCACTGATATATATGGACTTCAGGAAATAACACAGAAATCAAAATGAGAAAAGGATTGGATGGATGGATGGAGGGAGGGATAGATAGTGAATTAAGAGTTTGGCAGTCGGTTGGGCACGGTGACTCATGCCTATATAATCCCAGCACTTTGGGTGGCTGAGGCAGGCAGATCACAAGGTCAGGAGATTAAGACCATCCTGGCCAACATGGTGAAACTCTGTCTCTACTAAAAATACAAAAATTAGTTGGGCCTGGTGGCGTGTGCCTGTAATCCCAGCTACTCGGGAGGCTGAGGCAGGAGAATCACTTGAACCAGGGAGTCGGAGGTTGCAGGGAGCCAAGGTTGCGCCACCGCCCTCCAGCCTGACAGCAGAGTGAGACTTCGTCTGAAAAAAAAAAAGAGTTTGGCAGAGGAAAAAAAAAAAAAAAAACTTAGTAATACCATAAATAAAATCAGCTCTGCCCAAATTGCAAAATGCCAGTCATAATACTTACGCAATAATCAGTGACAAAGAGAAAAATCCCACTTTCAAGAAGGAGAAAAGTAGCAGAAATTGGGGTACTAGGGACCAAAAACAAACATGGGCAGGATGAAGGAGGCAAATTCCCAACCTTAGAAAAGGAAAGGAATAAATGTATATATAGCCTGCAAGGGGGTTAAGGGGTAAGGAGAGAAGGAACAGGGGACTGGGCGCTTCCTGGCAATGCTGGCCCTGATCAGCTTCTGGACATAGCCCTCATTGCATGTATAAAAAACTATTAAGGAAGAAGTAAAACTGCACAAACTTAACCTCAGCACCAGCATGATTACCTCACATAACTTTTCTTAGTATCCCTAAACAGAAAGTCACTCAGATAAGTAAGTTCATAATTTTGGTAAGTGTCCCTTAGTAACCTGGTTTATGCATCATGCATTAGTTTGTGGAACTGAAAGGTTAATGCTTGAAAAAAGATCAGATATCTCTTTAGTTCTTTGCCCTGACTTAGTGAAGATTGTGTAACTTGTACAAATATAACCATTTCCTGTCTGCTGAACAAAGCAATTAATGGACAGGGTTCAGTTTCTGAGACGATTTAAGGGAAGAAATCAATCTGGCCATGTCTCACTGTAGTTCATTTTAAAGGAAGAAACAAAAGAGACAGGAAAATATAGAATACCACTATTTTGTTAAATAGCAGTCATTCTTTATATAACCTTCCTCCCCCCACAGATTGTACATGACACATTGGGAAAGGAATCTGCTTCAAAACAGTTTTCAAAGAATATATCTATCACCCATAACTTCAATTTACTATTAAGAAGTAATGTGCAGACCAGGCCATTTTGGAAGAAGAAATTGGTATCACTTCATGAGTTTAGAAGAAGCATCCATCATTCATACAGGATGGACTCTGCAGAAAGAGAAACATCAAGGAAAGAAGAGGAAAGAGAAAGAAGAAATGCAACCTGGGATTCCAACGACTTCCTGGAGCTGGCTCCAAGAGCTCAGCAGGTATAGAAACACTGCCTTCATTTTCCTCAAACCTTTATTGCTGAAACTAGCTTAAGCGGGTTGCTGTTATCTGCAATGCAATAATTCTTGACTGAACAACAAAAATCTTTCTGTCTCCACACTTTTTGAAGTATCTCACAGTTACTCCTCCTGATTGAAAGTTCCATATGCCCCCAATAATAAGAATTATAACTAGAACATGGCTTTAAAATTAAAATCAAATATAAGTTTTCACCTGGTTCAAACACATGGCATCTCAGTGTCAAAACATGTCTTGCTCCATCATTCAATCATTCATTCAATAAACTACACTTGCTGAGCGCTCTGTTTGCCAGACACTGCATATAAGAGAAGAGGAAAGAGTTGGTCTCTGCCCTCAAGAAATTTAGATTTTAGTGGGAAAGTCAAAGAGGAATTAGACATCTCCCTGCTCCTTCTCTTGCCACATCTTTAAAACTACACTCAAATAAATACTACTACTGATTGAACTGATGGCTCCCTAAACTTCAGGTACCAGTTTGTGCAATCCATCTGTTCCTACAATCTTCTAGGTCTTCTAAAGAGTAAATGAAAAGTATAGAGCGGTCTTTAGGGTTTCTCTCACCACAGTGAGTCATCGGTCTCACGGCCTAGGGAAGACAGAAAAGCCTGGTGTGGGGCCAACTCATAAATGGTCTTACCCTCTGCCCACCCCCTACCCGCGGGACAATCCGCGGGGGGGAATTGAAGCTCACAGCGAATAGGAAGTGACCACCTGGCTAAATCTTCACATTCTTGCAAATCCAAATATGTGTTCCCTAAAGCTGAAGGCTGGAAGATTTAGATTTAAAGATGCCTAATGGGTTTGAAACATTTCAAAATGAGAGTTCCCAATAACTGAATCATTATAAAGGAACTGCCCTGAGGAATAAGTGTTACAAAAGTTTTAATTCACTCAACTATAGATAAACATCCTTATAAGAAACCATCCGGTCAGCATCCTGGGAAAAATATTATGCTAAAAGTTAAGCAAGTTTATATAGGCTATCAGGTATTAATGTTTTCCATGATTACTTTTCCATGGCAAAATGAATTGCGTTACTGACTTAGAAAAATAAACACTACACCTAACTTGTATTTGTGCCCTGATTTCTTGCCAAACTTAAGTATACCAGATAATTTCAAATAAGCCAAGTGCGGTGGCTCACACCTATAATCTCACACACTTTGGGTGGCCGAGGCGGGCAGATAACGAGGCCAGGAGTTCAAGATCAGCCTGGCCAACATGGTGAAACTCCATCTCTACTAAAAGCACAAAAACTTAGTTGGGGTGGTGGCGCACACCTGTAATCCCAGCTACTCAGGAGGCTGAGGCAGGAGAATCGCTTGAACCCAGGAGGCGGACATTGCAGTGAGCGGAGATCGTGCCATTGCGCTCCAGCCTGGACTACAGAGCAAGACTCAGTCTCAAAAAAAAAAAAAAAAAAAAAAATTCAAATAAATAGATCAGATAATCTATAACACAGGCCAGGTGACCAGTTAATAATCCATAGAGTCATTTTCAAACCTAAATTCTCAATCAAGAAAACAATTTTTCAGATCCAAACTTTTGACTCTCATATGCCATATGAGAAATTTTTCGAAGCCTTTTAACCCTTTTCTATATAAGCTTCGAACTCTCCATGCCATGGAGAACAATTAGTGTCAGGAGTCCTGAGGAGAACTAATCTGAGAGTTATCCAAAAACCCGCTGGGAAGGCTGAGGTCACGACACTGCACTCCAGCCTGGTGCCTGGTGACGGAGTGAGACTCTGTCTCAAAAAAAAAAAAAAAAAAAAGCAAAAATGAGCCGGGCGTGGTGGCGCACACCTGTAGTCCCAGCTACTTAGGAGGCTGAGGCAGGAGAACCGCTTGAATGCAGTGAGCCAAGATCGCGACGTTGCACTCCAGCCTGGCGAGAGAGCGAGACTCCATCTCAAAAAAAAAAAAAAAAAAAAGATGAGATGATTTACTCTGCCTCCTCTAGACACAAAGACTGAATGCCTACTTCTTGTACTATTGGCTACTCCACTGATTTCAAGCAAGTCCTTTCAACTTAAGGTCCTCTTCTCATTATGTATTTCACGGGAAAATATGATATTGAGTATCTTAGAATGAATTATATACCAACTGAGGATCTGTAAAAGAACATCCCAAGAAATCAACCAATGTATCAAAATAGCAATAAAAATATTTTAGCTTACAAAGAAAGGAAAAATATAAGAGTAACATCAACCTGCTACCAAAAACAAGAAAAAAAAAAACCAAAGATCTCATTCTTCAAAGACATAAAAGTAGCAGGAACTAAGTCAGTCCTAAGATTAGGAAATGCAACTCTGCAGGGCAGTATGATTATACAAGGACAGGTTCACATATTTTTCCTCATAACACTAATAATTTTTTTCTTGTTATTGAAACCACAAAGTAATTGACTGCCCTAATGAATACACAGATTTTCTTCAACACGAATGTTACTTCTGAAAAGCAAAACTAATCTTCCGAGAGAAAGCTCTGACAAAGCCCTCCTTCAAGCGAGTTTCCAGCAGCCAGTGGGACTTGTGAGCAACTGGGCAGTTTGCAAACGTGGTTAAAACGTCCACAACTGAGCCAGTTCTGACAATATTTAAAAAGGTCTCCTAGACACCTAACTTGCACGTAAGTCCATACATTATTTCAGTGTGGATTACGGCCAAATGTCCCAGTAATAGAGGTTCAGAATTTTAAGTTTTTAAAAATGACACTCCTTCCAGTCCAAGAATCAACCTCTATGTAGCACTGTATGCTTTTTTTTTCTCCCTGCAAATTAGAAAATTAAATTTTCTTCATTTCCAGCCAGGGGCTACTCAAACAAATGTAATGGGTGTAGACAGCATTTCCTGCCTACTGCAAGGAAATAATGGGATTGTCATTATCAACATGGCCCAAGGCATGCACTGAGGTGGGGCGCTGAAGACATTGACCTTCAGTTTTCATCAGTTAGCCTGCACTGACTGCCTTGTTTAAAAGAAAAAAAAAGGTAGATGTTATTTTTCTCCAGCATTAAAGTCTAACACTAGCTCATTCACTCTCATAGAGCAAGACAAGCTTAGATCCCTATTACCCTTTCCACTCAACTGTGTTTATGTCTAGAAAAAAAACTGCCAGTAAACAACTAGCTGAAACTTTTTTGTTTTTGTTTTTTTCTCCTCGTTTACTTTTTTGGATCTTGGCTTCCAATTTACAAGAAGTTGGTGAGATTTAGGTATCTCTGAAGCACAGGAACTATTGATTGACATCTCTGCCAAACATTCTATGGCATTTCAAAGAAAGGTACATCCAAACAACGAGCAGCAAAGGTGGCTAGGATTTCCAGAAATACCTCACGTACTTAACCTGCAACGCACTGTTCCCCGCAGTGGTGTCTTTCCACGATGACAGAGATTAAGAACACCGTCTGCAGTGGTGACCCACACATGAAAGGCAGATCTTGGGAGCCCCACAGCTGCATCCACTATGTCAAGACCTGATCTCTCTTAAAAAACAGAACATTTACAAAAAGAGAGACGGAATGGGAGGGAGTGACGCCCCTTTATTACAACTTTCCTTTGATCTTAGACTTAAGAAAGGAAGCAGAGCTGTCATATATCTATTAAAAAGGGACAGCCTCTCTTTAAAGGGGCAGAAAGGAAGAAAAATATTGGTAGAAGTAGCAGTTGCAATAACTAAGTACTGCTTGGCATTCAGAGGCCCCTTCCCCCACAAGTGCTTTTGATATATATTACTTCATTTTAGGCCCTTACTAAGACAAACAACTCTAGGATGATATTAAGGATGAACTGGGAAGCTGCCACATGAACAGGGACACCCAAGGAGACAAAGGCAAGGTCAAGACAAAACTGATGGCTAATATTCACATAAGGTTTGTAAGAAACCAGGAATTTTTTAAAATAATTATCATCCTATTAAGAAATACATCCAACAATTAAATCTCTCCGTAGTCACAGAGTAAATAAAATAATAAAACAGCAGCAACCACTTACTAATCACTTATTCACAACACTATGGTGAGCCAAACAGTCATAGCAAGACACAGAGAAACAGCATAAAACACTGACAGTCCTAAGAAGACACTGAGAGACTGAGCAATTTAACCAGAGAGACGTGCACAAGACAGTCCCAAACTTAGATGTTTCCAGAGCACGTGGGCTCAACCCTCCCATTACAATTGATAATTTCAGGACTCACCTTCTTACCAAAAATCCTGATTCCAAGTTGAGTAGTTTCCCATGTCCCCTCCAAATATGAAAACTGTATGTTGTAACCGGCTATGATCTATCGACAAGGGCTCAAGAATACCCAAGAAGCACGGTCTCTTTGAAAATGTTTCCTTTTAATCTAACACACCTTGCCATTAAACTTTTTAGAAAATCATTCTATGCTTCCTCATGAAAAATGTTATGAAAGATTATTTCTTGCCTAAAACTGAAACTCACTGAAGATGAACAAATACCCCAATCTGTGTTAAAAATACATTTAAAAAGGCCAGGCACGGTGGCTCACCCCTGCAATCCCAGCACTTTGGGAGGCCGAGGCAGGCGGATCACGAGGTCAAGAGATCGAGACCATCCTGGCCAACATGGTGAAACCCGTCTCTACTAAAAAATACAACAAATATTAGCTGGGCGTAGTGGTGCGCGCCTTTAGTCCCAGCTACTTGGGAGGCTGAGGCAGGAGAATTGCTTGAACCCGGGAGGCAGAGGTTGCAGTGAGCCGAGGTCGCGCCACTGCACTCCAGCCTGGCGCCTGGTGACGGAGTGAGACTCTGTTTCAAAAAAAAAAAAAAAAAAAAGTCCTTCATTAGTTTACCAAGCAGGATGTCTTGACATCAGGCTAGAATCGTCCCTCTACTGGAGTCACCGATGACTCAGCGGAAACTAGAATCTGGAAAACCTGCCATCCTGCATGAAACATACTAGGAACAAACTCACTCACCTTCATCAGTGCTACATCCCTCACAAGCCACACCTGTTCTCTCCTGCTCACTCCCACTGCCCCTGCTCCTCACGAAAGCAAGGAAGACAAACACGCAACTAGGAAGTTAATGGCAAACACTTCAGACCCAAAATTACGCTAAATGAAATGAAGCTAAAATAATCCATTAGAGAAATTTGCTTGAATCCTCTGTTCTTTCTCTTTTTTGTCAACTAGTATGCCCTCATAGGTTTGAATGAACTCCTGAGAATACTGAACTAATTTAAGAGAACTGCAAAGTGAAACATAAATAGGAAGTGACACTGTTTCCCTGTTTAAATTGAATATAATAAGCAAATAGTCAGAGCTAAAAAGCTGTTTTCAAATTATTGAGATTGCCACAGGTGTCAATAAGATCTAATTAAAGCTATAGGACAATAATTACAGAGCAAGAATAAAATAGGTCCGAAATCAAATAAAACTGGAAATAATTAGGTTTCTTCATTAGTGGGAAAACTGTATAGTACACTAAGATATGTCTTCCTAAACAAAGCCTGAAATAAAATATTACCTTAAAAATTGTTATCCATTTCTTCTCCTACCTCAATTTTACAAAAGTGGGGGTTCATTTTCTTAAGATGAACTTCCTAAGAGGCTCTAAATGAGTGATTTTCTAGTAACTTATTTTAAAATGAGTAAAAATATACAGCAAATTTTGGTGATGGTGGTGAAAGTGTGTGATGTTAAAGAGAGTCCAAGCAATTTAAAAGAAATAAAAGCAAATAAAATGTTCAAATCCTAAAATTACAATCTATTCCTCCTTTATACTTAAAACTGTTCTCTTTACATCTTGAGATATAATATTGATATTTAAGAAACTATATACTCTTAAAAATTAGTTCAGTGCTGGCCAGGCTTGGTGGCTCACGCCTGTCATCCCAGCACTTTGGGAGGCCGAGGTGGGCGGATCATGAGATCAAGAGATCGAGACCATCCTGGCCAACATGGTGAAACCCCGTTTCTACTAAAAATACAAAAATTAGCTGGGCGTGGTGGCGCGCACCTGTAGTCCCAGCTGCTCGGGAGGCTGAGGCAGGAGAATTGCTGAACCTGGGAGGCAGAGGTTGCAGTGAGCCAAGATCACACCACTGCACTCCAGCCTGGCGCCTGGCGACAGAGCAAGACTCTGTCTCAAAAAAAAAAAAAAAAAAAAAGAAAGAATTAGTTCAGTGCTGTGGCAATCTGCCTCATGAGGACCTACAACCAGCAAATCCTGAAAGCTGGGAGGAGGCCAAGGCTTCCCCAGCCTCCGACTGTAGAGAGAGGGGTCGGGTGGGCAGCCAGCATTAAGGACCACTTCTCTGGAGGTGCTGCCCCCCGTTCAGGGGCATTTGAGCACTTCCAGCTTCCCTCCTGAGCCAGGAGAGAAAAAGGAGGAGGTAGTTCTAACAGTCCTCACCATTCTGTGGGAACAACCTCCAGAGAAGCACATAGCTCCTTCTAGACCACGAGGAATACTCCTGTGAAGAAGCCAGAAGTGGTTTTCAGGCAGCACAGCCTTGGAGGGCTGCATCTTCACTTAGTCTCTCTGTCCACACCACTCCACAAACACAAGGCAAGAAGCAAGTCAGGCCGCTCTTCAGAGCCTTGTCCTTAACTCACCTTCGGTGAACTCACTTTCTAAAGATGGAGTGGAGCCCTACATGATTCTTAACAAAGGATGCATTTAGGGTTGCCAGCATACCCAGGTTTAGCCTGGGCCGTCTGGGAAAGCACAAGGCTTCTCTGAATCCTGAGGTCACCTTTAATTAACTGCAGGAGCTGCTCTCTGAGTTCTCGGAGATGGACCCCCGCTAGTGCTGCGCTCATCCCATCCCTGTGGCTGCCTTTGGTACAACCCAAACCGCCAGAAACCTTAACCTTAAAAGGAGAAGAACAGTATTAGGAATAGGAGGATTTGCTTTTCCAGGTGCAAATTGTAGGTACAGCATCTTACTCTTATTAACTTAAATGAAAGGCACTGAGGATGAACAGAACTGTTTTACCACTGAGTAAAAGGACTCTTTCACAGAGTGTCTAAAGTGTCTGAAGAAGGTAAAAGTTCTCTACCACTTCTTAACCAACTGCTTTGGATTTTTCCCATTCATTCTATTGCGTTTCTTATACATTATTTTCTATGGAGTACACTTTTATTCTCTGGTTTCTTTCATTCTAAGCTTAAGTTGCTACTACAGAGAACAATCTAGGAAAATCTCCCTCTTGGAAAATGTCCAGAATATTATTGTTTTAAAAGTAGATTTGGCCGGGCGCGGTGGCTCACACTTGTAATCCCAGCACTTTGGAAGGCCACTGCAGGCAGATCACAAGGTCAGAGATCGAGACCATCCTGGCCAACATGGTGAAACCCCGTCTCTACTAAAAAATACACAAAATTAGCTGGGTGTGGTGGCGTGCGCCTGTAGTCCCAGCTACTCGGGAGGCTGAGGCAGGAGAATCGCTTGAACCCGGGAGACAGAGGTTGCGGTGAGCCGAGATCACGCCACTGCATTCCAGCCTGGCGCCTGGCGACACAACAAGACTCAGTCTCAAAAAGAAAAAAAAAATTTAGTTTTCTAGACAATAAACAGGTTGAGCCCACAGAAGGCATTCAGCTAGTATTTAGCCTTAGTATTCAGCCACGTGGGAACACAGACACCATACCAAGTCTAGAGATACAAATTAGATAATTAACTTGAACTACTGAGAAGCAGTGTGATACAGTTGAAAAAAGTTTTAAAATCACTCTAGGTGACCTTAGGAAAGTTTTTGAATGTTTTTGAGCATGACTTCTCATCTTTGATTCACTCAATAAACATTAATGGGGGCATGCAGTATGTACCAGCTTCTGCTGTGGTTGCTGGAAACACCTATAGAAAAACAGAATTCTCTTCCAGAATTTTTTTTCTTTTTGAGACGGAGTCTTATCTGTCTCCCAGTCTGGAGTGCAGTGGTGCGATCTCGGCTCACTGCAACCTCCACCTCCCGGGTTCATGCAATTCTCCTGTCTTAACCTCCCAGGTAGCTGGGACTACAGGCCCGTGCCACCAAGCCTAAGTTTTTCTGAATTTTTAGTAGAAACGGGGTTTCACTATGTTTCACTATGGTCTCAATATCCTGACCTTGTGATCCACCCACCTCGGCCTCCCAAAATGCTAGGATTACAAGGTGTGAGCCACCACGCCTGCCCCCAGAATTATTTTTAATAAAAGTGTGTTCATATATAGATAAATGGATAGATGTATACACACAAACACACATAGAATGTAAGTATGAGTGGAATATATAATATATATACATGAAAGCTCCTGTCAAGTAGTAGTGATGGAAAATTGCTGGCCACTATTACTATATTTTACATCTGACTTGTGGTCAGAGGGTTTGGAAGTACAGTGCACAAAAGTGTCCTCATTTCTATATAAAACGGCCAATAGCTGGCTATCATTTTACTCCAAGGAATATGATGATTAAAACCTTCGATTTTGCCCTATCTCCTAACTGGAGTCCTTTCATCTAAGTACTCTTCTCACCTCTCTCTTTCCAGACATTAAACTGAAAACCTTAAAGGGGTGGATTACTAAGAGGGCCAACTCTCCGCCTCTGAGTTCCCCAAACTTGTCTGATCACATAATTCACCTGGATCCCACCCCAGATCTAAAGAACAAGAGCTCCACAGGCACCGCCCTCTCCAAACACACAGCCCTATAATGCCCCAGGAGATTCTTCTCTTAACAGTTTTTAACTCCCCCTGCAAACAGCTGAGGTCACTCTCCTCAAGTTCCTTCCAAGGCATGCTCTTTGACCCTTCCTCCATGGCTTAGTTCAGCACTAACCAACACTTGGCCAGAATCAACTCTTTCAGCTGGGCCTCCAACATCTCAGCAAGGCACATTTTGGGGAGGAGAGGGTTTCTGTCCCTTAATATGTCCTTTCTAGAATTTCACTTATAAAAGGATGATTTAAGGCTGGGCATGGCTCATGCCTGTAATCCTAGCATTTTGGGACACCAACGCAGGCCGATCGCTGGAGCATAGGACTTCCAGACCGGCCTGAGCAACACAGCAAGACCTGTCTCTTAAACACACACACACACACACACACACACACACACACACACACACACTAGCTGGGCATAGCGGCACTTGCCTGTAGTCCCAGCTACTCAGGAGGCTGAGGCGAAAGGATCACTTGAACCTGGGAACCAGCAGCTGAAGTAAGTGGCGATTGCGCCACTGCACCCCAACCTGGGCAACAGAGCCAGACTCCCTCTCTCAAAAAAAAAAAGGAAAAAGACAAAGATTATTTTTAAAAGGGATCATTGGAAACTACCACAAATCTCTTAAAAGTTGTATTTTTAAAAATAATCTTATAATTTGAACTGACTCCAATAAACAAACAAAATGTACATAAGTGAAGGCCCAGATTTTCATGGAACAGAAATACGGCTATTTGTTCGAATTTTCCCAATCAATTCGCAATCTAACAGAGACACGAAAAAGTCATGTATTCTCTGAAGAACATTCATTTCTTCAGAATAGCAAGGAATAAAAAGCTAGGTTTGCACTCCAGGTGACACATGCCTTTCATCTTCATTTTTTTAATTAAATATTTATTAGTTACCTACTTTGAGGAAAAAACTCAAGAAATCCATGGAAACACAAAAATGTCTATAATATAGCCCATGTTTCAAAGAGGTTAAGGCAGGGAAGACACACTGACTGTCGAAAGAAAGGCACTAAATTTTGTTTTTTTATTTCCATAGGTTTCCGGGGAACAGGTGGCATTTACGTGAGTAGGTTCTTCAGTGGTGATGTGTGACATTTTGGTGCACCCATCACCTGCGCAGTACACACTGAACCCAATTTGTAGTCTCATCCCTCACCTCCTTCCCCCAGCTTTTCCCTGGAGTCCCCAAAGTCTACTGCATCATTCTTATTGAAAGGCAGAAAGTTTAAATGGCACATTCAAACTGGGAATCCAGCCACCAAGCCATCAAATGAACATTTACTGTGAACCCATGATGAAAAAACCCTTTAAATCGAAAATCATCCCTACTCACAAATAAGGGAGACAAGGAGATTATTACACAACAATGAAAAAGTCAAGTCCTCTGAAAAGTACAAAGTGCTAGAAGAAATTGAAGAAAATGAGAAGTTATCAAAAATGATGGCTCTGGAACACAATGAGGACATGCAAAGAAAAAGGGAGAGAATTTTCTTTTGACTAGGCCACAATAAGAGCGCTCTAAACACAATGTAATAATTCTTCATATCACTCCTGGACATGAGGAGACCATGACTCTCAATACCATTTGATATCAGTTAGCAATGAACCTCCTGCCAGAGAAATTAGTAGGTCACAAAAATGACAGCTATAGTATAAAAAGCTCATTGAGTGGAGTTGTATCAAGCCATTTATATATACAGCAATGTATATACACACAGAGTGTATGTACTCTATATACACACATTATATACACAGACACACACATAAACACAAACAAGAAAATAGACTCTTCAGAGGTTGGACGTGGTGGCTCGCACCTGTAATCCCAGCACTTTGGGAGGCCAAGGCGGGTGGATCACCTGAGGTCAGGAGTTCGAGACAAGCCTGGCCAACATGGTGAAACCCCATCTCTACTAAAAATACAAAAATTAGCCAGTCATGGTGGTGCATGCCTGTAATCCCAGCTGCTCCAGAAGCTGAGGGAGGAGAATCACATGAACCCGGGAGATGGAGGTTGCACTGGGCCACGATCATGCCGCTGCACTCCAGCCTGGGTGGCAGAGTGAGACACCATCTCAAAAAAAAAAAAAAACAAGAACAAAAAAGAGAACATATATACCCACAGAGAGTACACGTCCACATCACTATCACACCCTCGCAATTTGACAGTTTTTCAGGAGTTCTGGAATGAATGGTAAACATTTTTTGGTAGCAAATGGTATGTAATTTTCCTTAAGAACTTATTTGTGTTTAAATTTAAATCTTTCCATTAGCATTTTTATTTGACATTTTGAGTATACATACTTTCCATCTCAAGTTTACGCTTTGGCATCCCATCACTTAATGAAAATCTTGCCCATCTTTTGGTCAACGACCCAACTAAACTCAACATCAAATACCTCCCAAGAAAAAACAAAGGGAACAGAACCTGCTATGCAACCATTACATGCTAGAGACAAGTTCAGATGAATACAACAGAATACATGTGCTTTCTTTCTCTCTATCCCTTTTGTAACTTGGTTTTACAGTCAAGGAACTAAAGAATTCTAACACTTAATGCATTTCCAGCATGAGTACAGAGATGACTTAGACCATTTCTCTTCAATAGAAATCAAAGTTTTTCCACAAGTACTAATGATGACAAGAATGAATAAAATGTTTAAAGGTTAGAAAATGTGACAGGTTCAATTGTACACCTACTCCCAGATTTCTAGATGACTCGCTGTGCTGTTCAGGATAGATTATCTTAATGTGCTTACATGGTCTGTGAATATTAATAAACTCCCTGATTCATCTAAATATTAAAATGCCCTTTTTCTCCTCCAGAGACCTACTTTTAAACATTTTCCTCTAAATTCAAGTCAGTTAATAAAATAAGGAAACTCTCTGATCTCCAAAAAATGGCTTAGGGAAATCTCCTTTGACACTGCCACAGACAGATGAAAAAAAAAAAATAACTGTATCTATATACCTGCCTGAAGTAGAGCATATGGAGTCTGTGTAGGATACATCTTCAATATTTGCTTTTGCATTTTTTAATTGTCACAAAATATATATAACAAAAAACTTACCATTTTCTGCATTCAACTTAGTTGCATTACATGCATTCAAAATGTTGTACAACCATCGCCACTGTTCATTTCCAGAACCTTTTTATCATCCCAAACAGAAATTCTATACCCATGAAACACTATCTCTCCCTTTTCCCTTCCCCCAAGCCCTGGTAATCTCTATTCTACTTTTCATCTCTATCAATTTACCTATCCTAGTCACCTCAGGAAAGTGAATATATACAATACTTATCTTTTTGTAGCTGGTTCATTTCACTTAGCATAATGTTTTCAAGATTCATTCAGGTTATGGCATGTATTAGAATTGCATTCTTTTTATGGCTGAATAATATTCCATTGTACCATAATATTCCAATATAGAATACCATATTTTGTTTATCCATTCATCTATTGATGGACATGGGTTACTTCCACCTTTTAGGTATTGTGAATAATGCTGCTATAAACACTGGCTTATAAGTATCTGAGTCCCTGCTTTCTTTTGCATATAGGATTGGAATTGCTGAATCATACAGTAATTCTATGTGTAAGTATTTATGAACTACGAAACTGTTTTCCATGGTAGCTGTATCATTTAACATTCCCAACAGCAGTCATTGAGGATTGCAGCTCAATATATTTAAGTATTATCTAATTCACTAATTCAGAATAATGTTTACGTCTATTATTCTTAATCAGAATTATTTTTCCTGAGATTAAAAAACCATGATGAAAAATCAGAAACGGCATCTAAAGACTATTATTTTCTTTCCCATTGAACGATTTAAAAAAAAAGATATAGAAGGTATAGAAGGGTTTTTAAAACCTTTAAAATATTAAGAGAAAGTGAAGCAGAATATCCTAGAAATACATTAAGTATCCTATATGTACAATATGTACTATAAAAACTGGTCGAAATCTGACCCCTAAGTAGTCACATACTAGAAAACCTTGTATATCTGAGTAACCGAGTATAAAACGTAAAATATTGTCCTGAAATCTTTTAAAAGAAACTTACTCACTTTACCGGCAAGTTCATACAGTACCTGGAACTAAGTTGCCCAGGAGAATCTTGTTTTACTAAACTTAGAGAGGAAGACGTGTATACTTATTTAAATACTAAACTCAGGACTCCCACAATTCTGCCCAAATGCAAAGGCAGGAGAAATAAAGCTGAAAGCAATAATGATTAACACCTTCAACCTTTAACAGCTGCTCTCACCAATCTGCCCTCAAATGCTTACAGGTGACAAAAGAAATTAACAAGTAGCAAAACAAATCTCAATAGAAAAACTCCAAAACCAATAAACAGGCATAGTTGGAGTCTATTGGTAGAGTGGAGTGGGGGTGGGGGACGTAGATATTGTGCCTATTGTTGTGATATATTTTGCAAGCAAATAACATAGTTCTACCCATTGCTGGTCAGCTGTTTCTCGTTCACATAACGGCATTGAGTCAATCAACATTTATTTCATGGCAATCAGAGAGCACCAACTTTCCATGGGCTCCTGAATCTCTATGAAAAGCCCAGCAGCAGACCAGCATTAATGAATGCATTCTGCATTTTCACACTGCTTTTAAGTAAATTGATTTTCCCAAGGTGCTTAAAAGTGGTTTGTTCTTTTAATTAGGTAAATATTCCTCTTAAGATCTATTTAAACTTCTGATATTTATAGTAAAACCTTTTCATAAAGAATAGGCAGGCAAACTTTATCCTAGCCTTGCCCGGATAATTGCAAATCCCTAATTAGTTACATGTAGAACAATGGAGTTATTTTTAATAGAGACCCCTCTTTCATAGGCTGTAGGGAATCTTAAATCCCTTAAAAATAAATTAAACCATTATATTTCCTGGGATATTAGAATCTTCAACTATTTCTAAAACATACTACCTTTGTTCATGTATAAATATCACTTTCTAGACAATTATTTCAATAATTGTGCATTCGGATCATGTCAATTTAAGTTTTCTGACTAGTTGGCCTTTATGAAAATCTTTACTACTCTTTCCAGGGTCAAAACAAAGATGTATCCTTAAATTTTAATATAATTTAGAAGCCTTGAAGTCTAACACAGCCTGAAGGTCCTCCAATTTTAATATTTCTCCCATTTCAGAAGGTAGCAAAGAATCGAACTTACCACCATCCAGCCCTAGGAGTTTGGTGGTAGATACTGGTCTCTACACGAGATTCCAAAAACGTCAGAACACAGTAGAATACTCCATTAACAAAGAACCTGGTCTAGATCTCAATGAATGCATTCTGAGTCAATAAACAAGTAACTGAAATAAAATTACATTTTAAACTCAAATATAATCATTTAACAGAAGACACACTTTGATACTTACTAGAACCTCAAATAACACTGTGACTCAACACCATCTCAGAAAAATCCCCCACCATCCCCCCAAAATGGTTATTTGAAACTGACGATGTGTTTTAATGATATTATTAAAAAAAAAAAAAAACAGGACCATGTAAGGTGGCTCATACCTATAATCTCAACACTTTGGGAGGCTGAAGCAGGGAGACTGCTTCAAGCCAGAAGTTACAGACCAGCTTGAGCCACCAAATGAGACCCTGTCTCCATAAAAATAAAAAAGTATTAGCCAGGCATGGAGGCGTGAACGTATAGTCCTAGCTATAGTCCTACTTGGGAGGCTGAGGTAGAAGGATCACTTGAGCCCAGGAGTTCGAAGCCATAGTGAGCTATGATAGAGCCACTGCACTCCAGCAACAGTGAAACCCTGTATCTTAAAAAAGAAAAAGAAAAACAATTAGAAGCTGATGTATAAGCTGACACTAACTATTGCCAAGGGCATCAGAAATCTCTGATCCAACATTAAGAGAATGGCTAAACTTGCATATCTTAACTGGGAAAAACAAAGAAAAATTCAAGAAGTGATCCATTTTCAAACTGACAAACATCCTCATCTGTACGTAAATGGCTGATCATGACAGTCTATCAATCTCATGTGATTTATACTTGGTGGTTTTAAAAACATTTTCTGGGCCAGGCGAAGTGGCTCACGCCTGTAATCCCAGCACTTTGGGAGGTCAAGGCAGACGGATCACGAGTTCAAGAAATCGGGACCATCCTGGCCAAGATGGTGAAACCCTGTCTCTACTAAAAATATAAAAATTAGTTGGGCATGGTGGTGCACACCTGTAGTCCCAGCTACTTGGGAGGCTGAGGCAGAAGAAGCATTTGAACCAGGGAGGCAGATGTTGCAGTGAGCCGAGATCGCGTCACTGCACTCCAGACACAGAGCGAGACTCTGTCTAAAAAAAAAAAACTAAAATAAATAAAAACATTTCTGTCCCCTGATCTTCAATTGCCACCCCACATACCCTCTGTTTCCAAGGACTGGTCCTTGACATGAAACCTGCATCACAAACAAACTCCCCCACCAGGTGAGCTTGTTCCTAGGGACTGGCCTCTCACCGGATGTACCTTGCAAAGTTCTCAAGCACCATCAAGTCATTCTCCCAGTTGGGCCTGAGCTCATCCAGCTGCCCCTATCTAGCCACAGTAACTCAAGCATGCTCTGCCTCTTTAAAACACATAATGCCATAACCATACTATATATTTTAAGGCAAAATATATATATAAAGACATTCAGCAAACTGAAGAACAAAGCTTCTCCTCAACCACCTAAGTGAATTCTCAACAGCTTTAAGAATGAAAGTTAATTTACTTGAAAATAATGTCTTACCACATAAAAATCTCACTTAATGGATTAACCTCATTAACATGAAGAAAAGGCAAGTATGATTTCTAAAGTAGAAAGGCAGGTAAGGTTACAAAGATTCCCTTACGCTGAAAATACGATTCTTTTCCATTCTCAGCTGTAATTGCTGAAAGCTCAAGTAATAGGCTAAGGTAATGTACAAAGACTAAAACCTTATGCCTCTACCATTCAGTACTGAAAGTTCCTCTGAGACTGCACTTTTTCCCCTTCACCTCAAAAACAGCCCTGAATCAAGCCTGGCCTGTCCACTTCAGCAACACTAGCTCAGCTAAGACCAACTTCCCACACGCACAGATATGGGACAACTTATGTACAGTACAACTTTTGAGAGGTCACAAATCACCTATTCCATTAGGAGTGGGGTGAAAATAAAACACAACGTCTAAAGCTTGGACTTTATTTACTAATCACAAAGAAAAATAAAGCATTTTTCAAACTGTCCAAGCACAATTTGGAGGTCTCTGAAAATGTGCGAAGAAATATCACAGGACCAGCTCAGTTTTAAACTTTGGAATTTAATGAACTATGGAGTCTGCATAAGGCTTTGCCAAACACTTTTCAATATAATGACTCATTAATCCTTTGTGACAACCATTTGAAAAGGTATGAGTTACATCTTTCCTCCTTATATTAAAATAAGGAAACCCAGACTAAGAGAGGTTCAAAAGCTTATCAGGGACCCAGCTAGAAAGTAAAGTCACTCCTTGACAGGGGAGATACTCCGATTTCAAACTGATGCTCAGATGTGGCCCTCATCTTTGTCCATCATTGAAACATCTTTATCCTTTAAGATTACAGTAAATTTCTCATTTGTATGAAGCATTTGGGAATGTCCTACAAATCAAACCATACGTCATGGGTTAAATCATGTTTCCTGTATTTGTCACACTCACTAGGACACTATAATCCTATTTATAACATGGTTCTTATCCTGAAAATAGTAGAGTGGTCCCAATGGTCAGGAATGGGTATGAACTGGATGTTTCAGTTATCTGAACAGTCTCAGTAACTGATGCCTTACCTGCAGTTGAATTAACAATCTTCAAAGAGCTGGAAGCAATGTAATTCACCTAACACTAAAATAACACAGAACAATTTAAAGGTAATTTACAGACATAGGTCCTTCAGAGTATGTCTAGAGTTAAGACTATGAACTGCAATTATCCTTGGACAGTACTATAACTATGGAAGGTACAGTAGATTCAGATATGTTTATACTGAACCTGGCAGCTGCCTCTTAAAAATCCTAATAAAAAGAGATTACATTATAATTTGCCTTTTCCTGAGGGTATCACAAAAAAAAAAAAGGTACTGGGTTATTGGATATGTATAGATAGAATCCAATCCAGATACTTTAACATGAGTTGGAATTTTTACTATTCCATATGAAATCAGAAAGTTTGTTGAAATTCCTTTTAGAAAATGAAACTCTAAAATACAATGAATTTAAATTAAATCCACTAATCAGAAAACTATTTGATCATCTGCCATGAAGAGGCTCTGTTTTAATCTTATACATATTCTTCCCAATTCACAGATGAATCCGATGTGTTTGATATTTGATTTTTACACTCTGATAGTAAGAGAATGATTTTAATTCTTCAGATTAATTCTGCAGCTACAAGAGGAAAAGTGAATAATGAGGTTTACTGATACTTATGAAGTCATTTGAAAAGAACTGTCAAATGAACAGATGAACATGGGTATGAGAGGATCAGTGTTTCAACTTTCTATTAGTGACTTTTCACACTGCTTCCTATTTATACGCCTTTATTACACTAAAATAACAAACAAACTCTGACTACCATTTCAGCAACTCCTGTATTAAACCAGAAAATACATCATTTAAAGTTTTTTTTTTTACCAGTTTTAACTATGACATGTAAGCATTGTTTTTTAAAACCAAATAGTTAAGAAATAATGTCATATTTTATCCACTCTCCATAATGAAAAAAGTTGAGCTACAGCTAACTCAGTCTTTAAATTGCATTTAAGGGCTGAATGTAACTTCTGATATCATAGAAGAAAGAAAAATGAACCAAGAGATCTAAAGAGCAGTATGCAGGCGAGACAGCACAGTGAGACCTGTCTTTACAAAAAATAATTATAAACAGCCTGGCATGGTGGCGTGCACACCTGTCGTCCCAGCTACCGGGGAGGCTAAGGAGAGAGGATCATTTTAGCCTGGGAGGTGGAGGCTACAGTGAGCCCTGATCGTGCCACTGCACTCCAGCCTGGGTGAGTCTCAAAATAAAGAGCAAGATGACCCAGCTACATGTGAAAACATTTGGGAATCAAAAAGTTCTGTACTTTGTTCTCCAATATGGTAACCACCAGCCACATGTGGCAATTTAAACTTAAAATAATTACAAGTAAATAAAACTTAGGCCAGGTGCATTGGCTCACGCCTGTAATCCCAGCACTCTGGGAGGCTGAGGCAGGTGGATCACCTGAGGTCAGGAGTTCCTGACCAGCCTGGGCAACATGGTGAAACCCCATCTCTACTAAAAAACACGAAAAATTAGCCAGGCGTGGTGTCAGGCAGCTGTAATCCCAGCTACTCTGGAGGCTGAGGCAGAAGAATCGCTTGAACCCACTAGGAAGAGGTTGAAGTGAACTGAGATCGGGGCACTGTACTCCAACCTGGGTGACAGAGGGAGACTCCATCTCAAAAAAAAAAAAAAAAAAACAACTTAAACTGCTGTTCCTCAGTCCACTAATTACATTTCAAAGACTCAGTTACATGTGCCTCATGGCTGCTGTGTTGGACAGCACAGACAGAACCATTTCCAACACTGAAGAAAATTCTATTGGATGGCACTGTTGGTTGCTACGAGATCTTATGCAAGTTACTTAATTCTGGGAATCTCAATGCTCTTGTTTGTAAAGCGTGCACAATACCACCTAAATCGAAAGACTATTAGAATTTTAATGAGATAATGTATAAAAGCGCAGGAAATAGTGCTCAGTACACATCAGATATCCCAGAGAGGTAGCTATTAACACAATCCTGTATTAAACTTTGGTCTTTAACAGTGACCCTCAGTAAGGCAGTTTCCCTTCCTACGCCTCATTTTCTAAAACCGAAACGTGTGGGAAGTTCTTCTAGTTAGCTTCTAATGAACCTATCAATCAAATGCTACTGGGTTAAATAAAGAATTGAGCAAAAGAAGCACAAACTCCTACTGAGTAAACTACCACCTAGACTCCAAGAGCCTAGAGCTTCCTTACAGATCCCACGCATGCTTCAAGAAACCCCAGAAGACTGGCTCTCCAATATAACCCACCGTCTGATGTGAGCTATTTATAAAGTCTGTCTTAAACGATTACCGGAATATCTTTCTGTAATTGTATATACTGTAATTAGAAGGTACAACCTCCTACTTCATGATGAGATCCTGCAGTTTTAACGTCTTTTAAATGAACGCTATCTTTACAGATGAATTCTTTTTTATCTTAAAAGTCATTTAAACCACAACACTTTAAAAGCACGTGTGAGTTTAAAAACTATTTTGTAATGACCGATTTTTTTTTAATCAACTATGCCTCATTCTCAGCCAGCCTGTGGGTGCCCCTCCGGTGTCTAAACAAAGTGAGAATTGTACCTTCATGGGTGAGGTCCCTTTGCAGGGCCAGAAAGACTCATACCCAGAGACTTTATCCTCGTTAACAGCTGCTCCCAGGGAGCCAGGAAATTTACTGATCCAGTAAATTTCAGAGTCAGCCTCCAATGAGGGGGAACCAAGGGCCCCCACAAAAGGCACAAAGCAGCCCTCCGGGCTGCTATCCGCTGTGGGGCGTTGACCAGGCACCCAGGGTCACAGCTTTAACTTAGGGGTGGAGGAGCAACTCCGGCAGAAATCATTACGGAGTGAAGCAATTTTGCCCAAGGCCTGAAGCCTAAAAAAAAAAAAAAAAAAAAAGTGTTATTCCAGAGCAGATTCCTTTTCTTCCAGGTCTGTCTGCCCCTTTGACTCTTTGCCCACAACCACCGTGCCTCCCCATTCCCAATGCCCCACCTCCTGCCACATTAAAAAAAAAAAAAAAAAAAGGGAGGAAGGAGGAAGGGAAAGGAAGGAGAGAAAGAGAAGGAGAAGGGAAAAAGAAAGAAAGAAAAGGATTTTAAAAAGCATATTCCCTCTTCCTTAGCTTTTTTAGCAAGGCCTGGAAACTGGAGGAAATTCAAATCAAATTAGTTGCACATTAAAAAATAAACAGACAAGCAATCAGGGGGTGCCCACTCAACAAAAGACCTCACCCGTTCCAAAATATGATTAAGCCTGGGAGGGAAGAGGGGGAGGGGGACTAAAAACCAGCAGGGATGGAGAGATAAACCTGTGGATTTTTGGCTTCGGCGTTGGCCCATTGCGGCCAAATTCTGAATTTTGTTTAAAGAAAATGCTGGGACGAGGAGAAAAGAAAATAAAAAGTTGCAACTTTTAAGGAAGTCTGCAAACGGCACTGTCTGGATAAAATGCCATTGCTTCCCCTCGTCTGGGAAAGCAGGGTGGGAGCTGAGATTCCAAAAGCTCCAACTCCGACCGCGCACTCCTGGAAGCCTCCCCGCCAAAGGCGCCGCCAGGCGGAGCAGCCCAGTCTCCCGAGACGGCGGGCCCGGGTCCTCTGGCTCCCACGGGACGCCCGCACCCGGACCCCTGGGAAAGTTCGCAGGCACAGCCCGAGGCCCCACTTTCCGCCGAGAGTGACAGGCCCTTCCCACGCCGGCCGGCCCCAGCCCCGCCGCGGGCACCAGACGGTCCGCGCAGCCCCCTCCTGGCCGCCTCGGGGCGCAGATTCCGCCCGCCAGCCCCTCCCCCGGCCGAGGCGCCCCCTCGGGGTGACCGACTGACCGGAGCTCCGCTGGCCCACACACCGGGTCGCCCGCTCCTTCCCGCCGCGCCCCGCTCCCCCGCCCGAGCTCCCAGCCGCCAGGCTCGCCAGTCCGGCTGCGGCCGCCGGTTACCGCCCCCAGCCCGGGGGGAGCCCGGGGGGCAAGGACGGGGGAGGGAGGACGTGGCGCGCTCGGAGGTGGCCAGCGGCGGGGGCGGGGAGTGTCCCGGAGAGGCCCAGCCGGGGGTGGGGGACAGGCCGGCGCGGACTCGGGACCCTCCCCGCGAGCATCCCCGCGTTCGAGGCCCCCGACCGCCCCCGCCGGCGTGGAGAGGCGGCCCCAACTTCCAGCCCCACTTCGCACACCCGCCCTCTTCCCTCCACCATATGGAAATCTACAGCCTCAGAAAGTGACACGTCGAAGATTCCTCGGCCTCGCCGCCCGCCCTCCCCCTCCTGGGCAGCGTTCCTGCCGCGGAGATTCCGGGAGGGGGAGCGGATTCCTCGGACAAAATCTGCCTGGGAAGGCTGGGGGGTGGGGGGGGGAGGCCGCGAGCCACTGCCCAGATTTCTTTTTTTTAGGAGGAATCTACCCGTTTCTTTCACTCCTCCAAACCCGGAGGCAGGGGGCACAGGCGGGGGAGCCCGAGCCCAGCAAGGCGGGGGCCGCCCCCTCCCGGTCCCGAGTTCCCGGGGTGCCCAGGCGAGCGCGGGGCGCCCCAGCACTCCGGCGCCAAGTTTTTGCCGGGAAGCCCAGGGCGCTCCCGGGACAGGGACGCACTTTGGCGGACTCCGCGTCAGGCCGGGGCTTTCCAGCGACCCGGCGATCGAGCGCGGGGTCCCGCTCTCCTCCAGCCCCCGGCTCCTGCACGCCTTACCTTCCCTAGGACTGAAACGCGGGGCTCCGGGCGCGCCACACACCGGGTCGCCCACGCCTTCCCAGCCGGCAGCCCCGAGGATCCCTGCCGCCCCCTTCGCTGCTCCCGCCGCCGCCGCCGCTCTCCTCCTCCAGCCGCCGCCGCCGCCGCTGCCGCCGCTCAAATAACTACCAGGAGGGTTTGATGGGGGATTCCGCCATGTCAATGATGTCGTGACCACATGGGGATTTGGGGCCCGCCCACTACCGTAAACCACCGAGGATACCTGCAGCCACAATCGCAGACTCGCAGAAGCTGCGGGGGCCTCGCTTGTCCCCGGCCCTGCCTAGCTAAGCAGAAACTCCTTTTGGTTCAGCCAGACTAAAGAAACCTGAGGCTAGGAAACTAACAACTCTTGAACGGCAAGGGCTGCGCGTTCTGCAGATCGCCAGAATAATATAAAAGCAGTGTTTACTCAGTAATAAGCCAAGGACTAACTTTTTTTCATTTACACATGTATTTCCCTTTTTGTTGTTGTTAATCCCCACAGCAACCTTGTGAGCTATATTACTCCCCTATTTTCCACAGCGTTTCGTTCATACAGTTAACACAGTATAAGCAAATGTTATTATACTTAAGTTAAAATATCTATTTCCTCCTTTTTGTTATTGTTTTTTGTTGCTTGTTTTGGGGACTCCAGACGCCGGGCAAGCATGAGCCACCACACTTTTTTTTTTTTTTTTGGTAGAGAAGGGGTCTCAGTAGGTTGCCCAGGCTGGTCTGGAACTCTTGAGCTCAAATGATCCTCCCGCCTCGGCCTCCAAAGTGTTGAGTTTACAAGCATGAGCCACCTCACCCAGCCTCATTTCCCCTTTCAATACCCAATGCGCTTCTCAAGGACAGAGACTGTTTCTTACTTTTATCTTTATATCTGTAAAATATAGCACAGTGCAAGGACCACTATAGGACTCAGTAAATAACTGTTGAGTTTATATTAAGTCAAATGTAATGTATTTCTGTTGTACAGGCTCAAAGAAGTTAACAGACTGCATCCCATCCCACCCCTCAAATTATCTAGGAGACAAGTGAGCAAAAGTTAGCTTAGAGAAGCCCCTTCCATCCAAAATGGTCCAGGTATTCTAAATAACTACATTCAGCCTCAACTATTAAGCTACAAAGGAGCATTCAGGGAGTCACCAGAGACAATGTATTACTTTCGTTAACCTAAAAAAACATTGTAACAGTACATAATACTCTATTAAAAGTCTAATGAACACAAAAGAACACTGAGAAATAGTTCCTTCCCTTGTACAATTTGCCGTTTATTTTTGGAGATTTTTGCCTTTTTTTTTCTTTGGAGGCAATGGTGAGTCCAGAGAAATAGGAACCTCTCTTGTAAATGGCTTATTTACTGGGGAGCTCCTCACAGGGGAACTTGAAGCAATCTTTCTAAAACATAATTCCAATTCTAGGTCATAGTCCTGCATAAGGAGGGGGGGGAGAAGGCAAATTCTTGTCCTGGCAATAGACCCCGTTTGAGTCCAGATGCCTTGTCTGGCTGCACTCTTTGGCTTCCTCAGGTGCCATGCCCTCAGCCCAGTTGACCTCTCATGGCCCCAGAAGGTACCTGTGTCCCTTTGTATGTGCCTTCCCTCTGTCTGAAACATACCTCTTCTTCCCTATTTAAGATCCCTTACTCATCCTTGATCTCCAGCTAAAATCACTCCCTCCTTTCCTACCTACAGACTCATACCTCTTTTCCCACAATCTTATTTATTTATTCATTTATTTGAGATGGAGTCTCACTTTATCACCAGGCCAGAGTACTGTGGCGCCATCTAGACTCACTTCAACCTCTGCTTCCCAGGTTCAAGTGATTCTCCCATCTCAGCCTCGGCCTCCCAAGTAGCTGGGACTACAGGTGTGTGCCACCATGCCTGGCTCATTTTTTTTTTTTTTTTTTTTGTAGAGACAGGCTCCCACTGTGTTGCCCAGGCTGGTCTCAAACTCCTGAGCTCAAGCACTCCTCCCGCCCCAGGCTCCCACATTGCTGGGATTATAGGCATGAGCCATTGCACCCAGCCTGAAGTTAGTTATTCTTTATCTCTTCCACTTGACTGAGTTTTGGTCCTGTTTATATCCCTGGTATCAACCTAGAATTCTGCTTTGAATATAATAACCCCTTATGTTTGGTGAGTGAATTAATTGTAACATATGTGGAAGAATCTGAATGACTAGATAAGTGAGCAAACTTCAGAGTGTGAAAGGTCACAATCACGTTGAAGGACAAGCTTGGCAAAGGAGGTAAAAGCAGGCAAGAGAAGTTTGGAGGACAAATTTATTTACTCCTGTTTCTTCCACTAGACTGAATTTGTTCTTATTAAGAAGAAGAAGAATCAATGTACATAAAATGCTTTATAATTTCAAATGCGTGTTCATATATATGATCTCAGTGCTTCATTCATCTTCTTCGCCCTAACACCAGTTTTGGCACAGAAAAGCCCATTAAATGTTTGCAAAACGAGAGGGAGTATGGTACGGGGGCAGGGCATAGAATTTAATGAGAGAAAAGCCAGTGATGTTGGGCATAAAGTTCTCCAAATCTGAATTTTCTTATTTGTTAAATTGTGATCGTTAATAAACCTTCTGGCCAAGGTTGTTGTAAGGATTAAAGAACTCAAGCACCTGGTGCTCAGTAAATAAACATTGGCTACTCCTTGAATGAATGAATGAATGAGTAAATGAATTAACAAAGATAACTTCCTTAGAAGGATTAATAGGACAGAATTGAAAGCTTCAGAGAAAAAGTGGAACTTGTGATAGATGGCTTTCACCTATACTCTGTGAAATTTAGATTTAATACAATGAGAACACTGGGATTATTGAGGGACGAAGCGATTGAAACAGGTCTCAAGGTTGATTATCTCAGCAGCAGGATATAAAAGAACAAGGCTCATGTCAGAGTTGCATGCCCTGAAACTACATTGGAAATGATAAGTCTTACACCAGAGTCATGGTTCTGGGAAGAGGAAGAAGGAACTCGACCTAAGGCAATGAGTATGACTATCTGGTGTTGACACCTGCGTCATCTGCTGCTCTAGGTCCCAAATTATGAAACTATAGTCATGGCTAAAACTTTGCTCCAAAAGCAGTTTAAGACTTGCTCAAATACAAGAGTTCACATCCAAATGAAGATGCCTAGAATTTAAGGCCTATAACAAGATACAGAGACTTTTACACCCTTCTATCATCTATACAATGTAGGTAGAGTCTGATTTTTAAAAAGATTCTTAGTCATACTTCTTCATCTCAAATAATTTATATCAAAAATGCAAAACTAAGACATAGGAAAGAATGAAAATATTAAAAGTAGCATTGAAAAGGTCTCAAACCATTCAACTTCTCTGAACACTGCTATAGTCTAAAATGTTTACTTCTTTATTTATTTATTTTTTTTGAGATAGAGTCTTGCTCTGTTGCCCAGGCTGGAGTGCAATGAATGGCTCAATCTCGGCTCCCTGCAACCTCCGCCTCCTGGGTTCAAGCAATTCTCCTGCCACAGCCTCCCAAGTAGCTGGGATTATAGGCATGTGCCACCACGCCTGGCTAATTTTGTATTTTTAGTGGAGACAAGTTTTCTCCATGTTGGTGAGGCTGGTCTCGAACTCCCAACCTCAGGTGATCCACCTGCCTCGGCCTCCCAAAGTGCTGGGATTGCAGGCGTGAGCCACTGTGCCCAGCCAGCTAAAATGTTTAACTTTGAAACTCTCTCTCAAAGATCACTATGACTAGTAACACATGATATCTACAAGACCCAGCTGCATTCTCAATCTCAATGTCCTTCTTTTGCCTATAGCTCAAGTGCTAGGTTCTCAAGGCAGGCACAGTCTTGCCCCTACTCTGAAAAACTTCTCTTGACCTCCAGGCATGGTGGCTCATGCCTGTAATCCCAGCACTTTGGGAGTCTGAGGCAGGTGGATCACCTGAAGTCAGGAGTTCAAGATTAGCCTGGCCAGCACAGTGAAACCCCATCTCTACTAAAAAATGAAAAAAACACAAAAATTAGCTGGGTGTGATGGCAGGCACCTGTAATTCCAGCTACCTGGGAGGCTGAGGCAGGAGAATCACTTGAACCCAGGAGGCGGAGGTTGCAGTGAGCCGAGGTGGCACCATTGCACTCCAGCCTGGGCAACAAGAGTGAGACTCTGTCTCAAACAAACAAACAAACAAAAAAAACCTTTGACCTTAAATACAGCGCATTGACTATTTGCATCTATTTCTTATTCTAATATCCTGAGCTAGATATGATACCAGCTGCAGTATCAACATTGACCAAAAGCCAATTCATCTTATTTTAAAAGCAACACTGCGACTTCACTTAAGCATATTTTTCCAACAATTCAACTAGTCACATCTGCGGTTTTGCCTTTTCTTTTCTTTTCTTTTTCTTTTTTTTTTTTTTTGTTTTTTTTTTGTTTGAGACAGAGTGTTGCTCTTGTTGCCCAGGCTGGAATGTAAAGGCGTCGATCTGAGCTCACTGCGACTTCCGCCTCCTGGGGGTCAAGCGATCCTTCTGTCTCAGCCTCTCAAGTAGCTGAGATTCCAGGCGCCTGCCACCACACCTGGCTCATTTTTGTAGTTTTAGTAGAGGCAGGGTTTCACCATGTTGGCCAAGCTGGTCTCAAACTCCTGACCTCAGGTGATCCACCAACTTCGGCCTCCCAAAAAGTGTTGGGATTACAGGCATGAGCCACCGCAACCGGCTGGTTTTGCCTTCTTTTCTATTGTTCAAGGCAAGATAAGCAAATTTTAGCTCAATATTTTATTTTTTAAAAATACATTTTAAACAAGGAGATCTGTCCCACAGTTACCAGAACTATTCAGGTAGGAGCTGAATGACTGCCAGGGCTCTTAAAAATCGCAGAGTTGATGCTGCTGTCCCTCCAAAAGCAGAAATCTTGGCTCCCATGTCAATTACAGCTAAGAACCTGGCCTCAGCCTGAACAGCGCCAAGGAAAGGAAAATCTACTTCTGCAGAGACAGCTTTTGATCAACAACTCTAGTTGTAAACCAAGTCTTCTGAAACTGCCTCCTTGCAACTTTCTCCCACTGGTTTTATTTCTGCCCTCTGGAGGCAGACAAAATAACAACACTCACCTTCCATGTGACTTCCCTTCCAATGAATTGAACATGCCTGTCATTTGCTCCCTAGAGATTCTCTTTCCTGAATAAACGTCCCTGACGTGCCGAACTCATCAAAGACCTCTCTTTATCCTTCTTTCCTAACTCCTCTGAGGGCCTACTTGTTCAGAATCTCTGAAAGTTCGTAATATGGTTTGGATCTGTGTCCCCACCCAAATCTCATGCTGAAATGTAATCCCCAATGCTGGAGGTGATTGGCTCATGGGGGCAGAGTTCTCATGAATGGTTTAGCACCATGCCATTCATGAGTGAGTTCTCAGGAGATCTGGTTGTTTCACAGTGTATAGCACCTTCTCCCTCTCTAGGGCCTGCTCTTGCCATGGAAGACGCCTGCTCCTATTTTACCTTCTGCTGTGAGTAAAAGCTCCCTGAGGCCTCCCCAGAAGCAGATGCCACCAGGCTTTCGATACAGACTACAGAACTGTGAGCCAATCAAACCTTTTTTGTGTTTGTGTGTGACGGTATCCATCTCTCAGGCTGGAGTACAACGGCGTGACCTCAGCTCACCGCAACCTCCACCTCCTGGGTTCAAGCGATTCTCCTGCCTCAGCCTCCTGAGTAGCTGGGATTACAGGCACGAGCCACCATGCCCCGCTAATTTTCGTATTTTTAGTAGAGACAGGGTTTCGACATGCTGACCAGGCTGGTCTCGAACTCTTGACCTCAGGTGATCTGCCTACCTCAGCCTCCCAAAGTGCTGGGATTGTAGGCATGAGCCACCACGCCCAGCCTCTTTTCTTTATGAATTACTCAGTCTCAGGTATTTCTTTATAGCAGTGCGAGAACTGACTGATACAGTTGGGTATCTAGATTTCACTTGTAATATTTCAGGCATGATAACAACACACCTCAAAGAGTGTTATCTTTTCCTGCTTCAGTTTGGACTAAACTCTATCATTACAGTTTAATATTGTGTTAAATTTCTTAGAAGCCTCTTCATTCTGTTAGCTCATGTTTCTTCTTCCAGGAGAAGCTGTCAAGCTGGGCATAAATTAGATATGCAATTGATTTAATCTTAACTGACATTAATTAGTTAATTGATTGAATATATAATTTTATGAAGTTCTATTTGTTAGTTTCATTTTCACATCCCAGCCAACAAGAACTTTTTGGACGTTGAGTCTATTATCAAGCAACCTTCCCCAGTTTTGTGATGCTGATGAGTATGAAGTATGCTTTCCATGTTGCCATTTAAGTCATTAACAAAAACATAAAACAAGGACAAAGACATATCACCAGTAATTTTTCTCTTGTGGCAAAGTTATTTAAAAAGCTATGAATTAAAAAAAAAAAAAAAAAAAAAAAAAACTTGGATCTGGCCGGGTGCAGTGGCTCATACCTGTAATCCCAGCACTTTGGGAGGCCAAGGTAGGTGGATCACCTGAGGTCAGGAGTTCGAGACCAGCCTGGTAAAACCCCATCTCTACTAAAAATACAAAAATTGGCTGGGTATGGTGGTGGGTGCCTGTAATCCCAGCTACTGGGAAGGCTGAGGCGGGAGGATCACTTGAACCCAGGAGGCGGAGGTTATAGTGAGCTGAGATGGCACCACTGCACTCCAGCCTGGGTGACAGAGCGAGACTCTGTCTCAAAAAAAAACAACAAAAAAACTATGAGTTTGTCCATCACACTGGATTACCTTGAGCCATACCACCATAGGGGAGGGTTGAATCTCACTTTCCTTATAGTCATTGTCACTACTCTTGCCCACTGCTATAGTCTGGATGTTTGTCCCTCAAGCCTCACATTGAAATTTGATCACCGATGTTGGAGGTGGGTCCCAATGCTAGGTGTTTCTGTCATGGAGACAGATCCCTTATGAATGGCTCCGTGTCCTCCTCGAGTGGTAAATGAGTTCTCACTCTCTTAGTTCCGACAGGAGCTGGTTGTTAAGAAGAGCCTGGCACTTCCCCCGTCTCTCTCTTGCTTTCTGTCTTGCCACGTGATCTCTGCATCCCTGCACATGCCAACTCCTCTTAGCCTTTGGTCATGAGTAGACGCAGCCCGAGCCCCTTGCCAGACGCATATGGCAGTGCCACGTTTTTCTACAGTCTGCAGACCCATGAGCCAAATAAACTTATCTTCTTTATAAATTATCCAGCCTCAAGTATTCCTGTATTTTTGCTTGTTTGTTTTTGTATTTGTTTTTGTTTTTTTGAGATGGCGTCTTGCTCTGTCACCCAGGCTGGAGTGCAGTAGTGTGATCTCAGCTCACTGCAACCTCCACCTCCCTGGTTGAAGCGATTCTCCTGCCTCAGTCTCCCAAGTAGCTGGGACTACAGGCACCACACCCGGCTAATTTTTTGTATTTTTAGTAGAAATGGGGTTTTACCGCGTTAGCCAGGATGGTCTCCATCTCCTAACCTCGTGATCCACCCGCCTTGGCCTCTCAAAGTGCTAGGATTACAGACGTGAGCCACCTCGCCTGGCCTCAAGTATTCCTTTATAGTGACACATGGACCAAGACACACACCCTCTTACCTGATTTATTCCTGCTATGTTTCGAAGGTCTACCCCAAGCTTCGTGCGTTGCAAACTTACTCCCAAAAGCAACAGTGGTGAGAGGTGGAACTTTTAAGAGGTGGTTAGGTCATGAGGGCTTTGCTCTCATGGATGGGTTAGTATCCTTATCTGTTTTATCTATGTGTCTAATGAGTGGGTTCATCATCACAAGAGTGGGTGTGTTATAAAAGCAAGTTCAGCCATCTCTTGCTATTTCAAGTGCCCTCTTGCTCTTCTGCCTTGACCAGGGATGACGCAGTGAAAAGGCCCTCACCAGATGTAGCCCCTCAGTCTTCTGAGTAGCTGGGATTACAGGTACCTGCCACCACACCCGACTAATTTTTGTGTTTTTAGTAGAGACAGGGTTTCATCATGTTAGCCAGGCTGGTCTCAAACTCCTGAACTCAAGTGATCCAACCACTTCGGCCTCCCAAAGTGCTGGGATTACAAGTGTGAGCCACTGTACCCGGCCGAGACATAGTTGTTAAAAAGATCCTAAGGCTGGGTGTGGTGACTCATACCTGTAATCCTAGCACTTTGGGAGGCTGACGCAGGAGGGTCTCTTGAGGCCAGGAGTTTAAGACCAGCCTGAGTAACAGCAAAACCCCATCTCTACCAAAAAATAGAAAAATTAGCCAGCATGGTGGTGCATGCCTGTAGTCCCAGCTACTAGGGAAGCTGAGGTGGGAGGATTGCTTGAGCCCAGGAGGTTGAGGCTGCAGTGAGCCACGATTGTGCCACTGCACGCCAGCCTGGGTGACAGAGTGAGACCCTATCTCAAAAAAATAAATAATTAAAAAGAGCCTCAAGCCTCCCCCTCCCTCCTTCCTTCTCTTGCTTCCTCTTCACCATGTGATCTCTGCACAGGCCAGCTCCCCTTTGTCTTCCAGCATGAGTGGAAGCAGCCTGAGGGCCTCAGCAGAAGCCTGTTAGCCAGCAGAACTGCAAACCAAATAGACCAAATAGAAAAAAGTTTCTTTGTAAATTACCCAGTCTCAGGTGGTGCTTTATAGCAACACAGAATGGACTAAGACAAAAAGTTAAAACTTATCAAAACATGCACATAAACACAGATAATATGTGGTGCAATTTACAGTTGACAGAAATGCAAACAAACATAAAGATATGGTATTAAATCACAACTGCAGAAAATGAAAGATAGTACATATTGTATTACTGTAATAATTTCATAGCCTCCTCCTATTGCTATGATGGTGAGCTCAAGTGTTACAAGTATCCATTTAAAATGTCATGTGATGCTAATATCTCCATGTGAACAGTTCATCTCTCCAGTAAATTGCAAATTGCAGCAAAAGTGATCTTTGTGGTTCTCACATGCTTTTCATCGTGTTTGCTGTAATACTCTAAACCTTGAATAAGACTGTGGAACCCATGCAAAGTGCCACTAGTAATGCTGGAGGTGCTCCTAAGAAGCAGAGAAAGTCATGACATTGCAAGAAAAAGTTGAATTGCTCAATATGTACCACAGATTGAGGTCTGCAGGTATGGTTGCCTGCCATTTCATCTTGTAATCAGATGACATAAACTTATGGGATGGATAAATATAGTATAATACTATAGATGTATTTTCTCTTCCTTATGATTTTCTCAATAACATTTTCTTTTCTCTAGCTTCCTTATTGTAGGAATACACTACATAATACATGTAACATACATGTAACATACAAAATATGTGTTAATCAAACATTTAAGTTATTTGCAAGTCTTCCAGTCGACGGTAGGGTAGTAGTAGCTCACTTTGGGAGGGTCAAAAGTTATACTCAAGATTTTTGACTTTGCAGGGATGAGTACACCTGCTTCCCCTCATTGTTCAAGGATCAACTGTATATCCACCAATTAGTGTGTGGCATATGGTAGCTGCTCAGTGAATATTTGTACAGTTATTTAAAGACCATGAGATATTGGGAGCCGAGGGTTTTCTAATATGTTACAGTATAACGGAGTTCATCACAGAGAGCGAGAGAAGTAAGTCTGTCTGAGCACGGTGCTGGCTTTGTGGGGCAGTGCCGTAGCAGCCCCCATGGCTGGATTAGTAAGTTACTTTACACTGCTTCTTAGACTTCTGCAAGCTGAAAAAACTTGGTCATTGGCCGGGTGTGGTGGCTCACGCCTGTAATCCCAGCACTTTGGGAGGCTGAGGGGGGCGGATCACGAGGTCAAGAGATCAAGACCATCCTGGCCAACAAGGTGAAACCCCCTCTCTACTAAAAAAATACAAAACCTAGCTGGGCGGGGTGGCACGTGCCTGTAGTCCCAGCTGCTCGGGAGGCTGAGGCAGGAGAATTGCTTGAACCCAGGAGGCGGAGGTTGCCGTGAGCCAAGATCGTGCCACTGCACTCCACCCTGGTGCCTGGCAACAGAGCGAGACTCTGTCTCAAAAAAAAAAAATAACTTGATCATAAACACACAGGAAACTTATAGAAAGAACTGGGAAGAGTACAAAGAGAGTGGGAAGTCCTAATAGCTGCCAGAGTCAAAGCAAGGAGGTTTTTCAGGTTAATGTGATCAAAATTTTACCCCCTGGCTATTGAGGTTTGAGACACACAGATTACATGTGAAATTCCAACAGGTATGCTTTCAAGAACTGGAACTAATAGTGTGGCAACTATACAAATAGTGAGAAAGTACTTAAAATATAACATCCTACCCTCTACAAACCAGAGTAGGCCCAGTTGTCTTTGAGGTGTAAATTTTCTACCTTGTTTCACTTAGGAGTCATAATTTTGGAAGTGGAAATTTAGGGTGCCTAGCTAACAATGAATGACAGGACTGACGATCTGAAAGGGATGAGAAAAACTATGTGAAAACTGGCAAATGAAGAATTTTATGTGTCATCAATTTGGCTAAAAGCCAGATCTCCTTTTGTCTGTTTCATGGATCTGTATGTCTGTGTGTCTATATGTGTTACATGTATATGATAGTTATCTACGAAAATGTATGAAAGAGTTCTAACTAAAGAAAAATAAGCACTTAAGTATTTTATCAGGAAAAAAGAAACTAACTTAAATGCCTTTTAGTTCACGTGATTTGGACGAATCTTTGGTAATCAGACTAAATATTGGTTTAACAACAACAAAAAGCTGTATATTCTGATCAGCACAATGCCCGTGTCTTTAACTTTAAGATCCTTGCTTTGGTGATGATTTCCCATCATCCTCATGTTTTTAAAATGGTTAACAGTAGGGTAGGTGCAGTGGCTCAAACCTCTAATCTCAGCACTTTGGGAGGCCGAGGTGGGCAAATCACTTAAGGTCAGGAGTTCGAGACCAGCCTGGCTAACATGGTGAAATCCTGTCTCTATTCAAAATACAAAAATTAGCGGAGCATGGTAGTGGGCACCTGTAATCCCAGCTATTTGGGAGGCTGAGGTGGGAGGATGGCTTGAACCTAGGAGGCAGAGGTTGCAGTGAGCCAAGATCGTGTCACTGCATTCCAGCCTGGGTGACAGAGGACACTCCATCTCAAAAAAATAAAATAAAATGAAACAAAAAAGGTGAACAGGGAAACAAGGTGAGATGATGGCTAACTGGTTTTCTTCAATGTTGCATAAAATTTTCACAAAAAGTTCAAGCATAATTGTTAAAAATGAGTAAATGAGATGTAAATGAGGTAAAAGTTTATACTTTTCAAGAATAATTATTTTATAAATATGTCTACTTAAAATAGTTTTAAGATTTTTCTTTTTTTTTGAAACAGGGTCTTACTCTGTCAACCAAGCTGGAGTGCAGTGGCAAGATCTCAGCTCACTGCAGCTTCAACTTACTGGTTTCAAGAGATTCTTTCTGCCTCAACCCGCCAAGTGGCTGGGACTGCAGGTGCACACTAACATGCCTAGCTAATTTTTTTTTTTTTTTTTTTGTAGTTTTTGTAGAGACAAGGTTTCACCAAGTTGCCCATGCTGGTCTCGAACTCCTGGGCTCAAGCTATCCACCCGCCTTGGCCTCCCAAGTAGCTGGGACTACAGGCATAAGCTGCTTCACTCAGTTTAGTTTTGGCTTCTAAAATTTTATAGAAAGACAAAACATACTAGATCTGTTAGTAAATATGTCCTGTCCCATATTAAGAAATTATACATTGAGGGCCAGGTGTGGTGACTCATGCCTGTAATCCCAGCACTTTGGGAGGCTGAGGCGGGTGGATCACCTGAGGTCGGGAGTTCGAGACCAGCCTGGCCAACACAGAGAAACCCCCTCTCTACTAAAAATACAAAATTAGGCTGGCATGGTGGCACATGCTTGTAATCCCAGCTACTTGGGAGGCTGAGGCAGGAGAATCGCTTGAATCCGGGAGGCAGAGGTTGTGGTGAGCAGAGATCACGCCATTGCACTCCAGCCTGGGCAACAAGAGCAAAACTCCGTCTCAAAAAAAAAAAAAAAAAAAAAATTATACATGAGGAAGCACATATTTCTAGAAACTATGAAATGGAATTAGTCTACAGTATTCCAGGTCACAATGGCTAGAACTCAAGTTCTAATTAATATATATATAAAGTACTAGAAATAAGAGAAACAATTCTCTACATAAAGTTCAATGTTGCATAATTTTGAACACGAAATTTGAGATACATTTTTGGTGAGAAAAATTGTTGTAAAGACAGGAGGATACATTTTTGTTATAAAGTGATTCAAAATTATTTAAAGGTTGTTTCAAAATATGGATTTAAGAATGAAATAAGCCGGACGTGGCGGCTCACATCTATAATCCCAGCACTTTGGGAGAACGAGGTGGTTGGATCACCTAAGGTCAGGAGTTCATGACCAGCCTGGCCAACATGGCGAAACCCCGTCTCTACTGAAAATACAAAAAATTAGCTGGGTGTAGTGGCGGGTACCTGTAATCCCAGCTACTAGGGAGGCTGAGGCAGGAGAATCGCTTGAACCTGGGAGGCAGAGGTTGCAATGAGGCAAGATCATGCCACTGCACTCCAGCCTGGGCAATAGAGACAAAAAAAAAAGAACGCAATAAAAACAAGGCAGGCAGGAACCAGTAAGTAGGAGAAAGAGATGTGAGGAAGGTAATGAGGATGTATTTTTTGGTAAAAAAATATAGCTGAAAGAGAAAGAAAAGTTTTCTTTTTTGGTATAAGAGAATTTGTGTGGTCAAAGGGGAAAAGGAAAGTAAATTTTTGTCGTAAGGTAGAATGATTAGCTCTTCCAACATGAGGAAGAAGGAAGCATAGGATACAACTGAAGACATAAGCAAGTGATAAAAGGTTTGTGGAGATTAATCTTATCTTCTTTCTATTCCTTATGAAGGAAATTTTGTATGTAATCAGTGTGGCTAAAAGTAGAAGAGAATTGTTTTTAGATTTTTCTAAAACAATTATTTTTCTAAAAATTTCTAAATTTCTAAAACAATTAATTTTCTAAAAATTAAGGTTTAATATGAAAAGCACACTGATGCAAAATAAAATGCTCTCCTGTCTTAAAACAACTAAGTTTTCTTTTCTTTCCTTTCTTTCTTTCTTTTTTTTGAGTTGGAGTCTCGCTGTGTCGCCAGGCTGGAGTGCAGTGGCGAGATCTCGGCTCACCACAACTTTGGCCTCCTGGGTTCAAGCGATTCTTCTGCCTCAGCCTCCCAAGTAGCTGGAACTAGAGGTACCCGCCACCACACCCACCTAATTTTTGTATTTTTAGTAGAGATGGGGTTTCACCATATTGACCAGGCTGATCTCGAACTCCTGACCTCTTGATTCACCTACCTCAGCCTCCCAAAGTGCTGGGATTACATGCTTGTAATCCCAGGCATGAGCCACCACACCCAGCACAAAGTTTTCTTAGAGTATTTACTCTCTTAATAAAAAATAACAATAAAGGTTTTTTCTTTACCTTGTAAGTAATCGGCTGTGGAAAAAAAGATTTGTGTTTTATCAAAGTAATTTCTTATACTTCATGATTTCTTTATTAGCTCTTCCATTACTTAAGAAAACTAAGCCTTGGGCCAGGTATGGTGGCTCACGCCTGTAATCCCAGTGCTTTGGGAGGACAAGGTGGAGGATCGCTTGATGTCAGGAGTTCAAGACCAGCTTGGCTAACAAAGCAAGACCCTTCTTTATAAAAAAAATATTAGCCAGACATGGTGGTATATGCCTCAGCCTCCCAAATAGCTGGTACTACAGGCATGAGCCACTTCACTCAGCTGAGTTTTGGCTTCTTAAAATTACAGAAGGACAAAATGCTACTCAGGAGGCTGAAGTGAGAGAATTGCTTGAGTCTAGAAATTCAAAGCTACAGTGAGCTATAATTGCAAGACTGCACCCCAGCCTGTGCAAAGAGTGAGACCCTGTCTCTGAAAACAAAACAACAGTCTTAAAAAAATTAAGGTATTTTATAGAAGGTTTTCTATGTAACCTTCTGCATTTGCTTTTGAAGCCTTTTAATTATCACTGCGGCCAAATGAATGACTATTATTTTAGTCACCTGTGAGCCTATTTTGATCAAGTGTTTTAAACCTGTTGCTATGTTTGATAAATTTCCCAAAATCAATTATAAAATTGTCTTTTTTTTTTTTTTTAACCTCAAACTAAATTTGGGACATTTCAAAGAGCCCCTGAAAGTATGAAAGAGACATATTGAGCTAATTCCGTTTATGTGATTTGTTAAATTGCGTAGAAAGCAGTGTCAACATAAGAAATTATGTTTACTCTTCTTTGAGTTGTATTTGTATGGTTGTGTTATTAATATGTGCATAAACTGAATAAAAATCTTAGAAATCTAACGTTATCTATTATAATTCTGGTTATTATATTAAAATATTGCATGCTACAGAAATAACCAAATTTCTTGGTCAGTTGTGAGTTGCATCATCATATAATGAACTCTCATCAGGTTTTTAATTATGGCCATTTCAAGTCTTGTTGCTTTATTCTGATGACTTTCCGAAAACTTTTTACAAGCGACTATATCATAAAGTGTGTTTTCAAGGAGGTTCATGGGACGGATGAAAATAACCCTGATAAATACAAGTTTCTGACACTTTGGAGATCATACCATGGGACTGGGTAAGAATTTCTAACACTCAGATGAAGAAAATGATGAATTTATAAAACAGCTAACAAAGATCAAGCAGAACAAGAATTAATTACATAAAACGGAATGAATTGATGAAGATTTATGGGTGTTTATGGCTTTGTAAATTTGAAACATTGTTGGTTCTCTTAAAGTTTTATTTTCCAGATTTCAGAAAAACACTTCTTTTATCTATGGTTTACAGAAATTTGGTAAGGTACACTTTTGTAAACAATAATGGAAATATTTGCCTTTTCTCTCTACATGAACCTTCCAGAATTTGGACAATATTTGTGAGGTTTTTTTTATGACAATAAGTTAATTTGAATAAGTTTGATAATAATTTGTCCTCTTTATAACAGGGTACAGTCATAAGTATTGGTTATATTACCAACACTTTCACTAGAATGTCATATTTGAGAATGTGCATAAAATGCCTAGCTTCAAGGGTTTCCAGCCTTACACTGTGTAAAAATTTCCATTTTCTGGCAGGTCAAGGAAACTTCAGGTATTAGATACTGCAGGTAAAGTCTGATGTCTGCCTTGGTTTGGCTTCCTAGTGTAGAGAGATTTTTAAAAGTCTAATCCGAGATTCCCTGGCAAAATTTTCAGCAAAGCAAATTTTAAAAGAGCCTAGATGGTTATTCTTACTGCAGTTATATAAAATAATCAGGGCAAGTTTAATGAGACTAAACCTATTTTGCAAATACATTCGTCTTACTTTGATGGTAACTGTAGCTTATATGACAGGAGCGCCGACTTCAGACGAACCATAGAGTTCTGATGAAAAAGTTTGTCCCAAGACCTTTTCCTTAAGAAGTCTAGCCTTCTATACAAGCTCTGGCATTTATAAATGCCAAAGCAATCAATTCAGAAGTGGAAGTCAATTTGTTTGCCCTTTCTGTTACACCTAACAGTATGACCGGTTTTGGTTATTTTTTACTAGAATTTCTGAGTTAACAGGTTATTCTGACCTCCGGTAGACAGAGCTTTGGGGAGAAGTTGAGAAAAACAGATGAAGTGTGGCATCAACATGACAACGAATTGCAAACTGAACAACAGTTAGACCGAGGGAATATTATGAAGTTGACGTATATTAACTAAGGCTCCCCTCCTTTTGCACACACTTCCCAGGTATCCATCAATTCCCGCTATCCAACAGCAAGGCATCTCTTTAGCTCTCACCTAAATTTACGTGCTCTACAGGCCGTTTCTTCTGGATTCCTTAAATGACAAACTCTCATTAACTCTCACATTCAATCATTTCATTCATTCATCATTTCTTTAAAACTCACTATGTGACAGGGTCAGATGTGTTATAAAATCAAATAAGACACAACTCTTACCCTCTGGGGAAGATAGCAAAGTAAATTAATAAGGACATGAAGTAGGATGTGAGTTACACCAGAGGCTAACAGAGTGCCATCTGAGCAACAAAATCATATGGCTGGGCGTGTCCTAAAGATCAACATGCCCGTTCAACACCTGTCATATATGTCGTTAAAGCTTTGACCCGAGGGGAAAAATACTAATGGTTGGTAATGTAAGTGCTGTGGCAGCATAGTAGAAAGTATTTCAAGAGCATAAAGGGTCTTTGTGTGCCCCTCAATTTATCCCATCTGCATAGCTTTTGATTCCTCCCCATATAACACCAATTGTAATGAGCACTTTTCATGTTTTCTCGTCTTAGTGCTCAAATTCACAAAGAGATAAGTGACGTGTGGTGGCCATGGAAAGTAAGCCTCTCAGATCTCAGGGGTTGATTGACAACTCCAGCTGCCACACCTCTGGATCCACCATCACATACTTTGAGGTCACATTTCCTCCAGGCTGCTCCCAATGAATGACTGAACCTGGCAGGGGCATTAGAGCAGGCTCACTACTGTAGCATATGAGATCCTCTCTCTCATTAGTTGGGTTTAATAAGGACCCATTGAAATCACTGTGAGATTGACCTGAGCTAAAATTCATTGATCTTCCAACCTCCACAAACCTCTACTCTGCCTGGAGGGCCATAGAGGCATTTTGGGTCTCCTGGAAGAAGTGTCAGTTCAGAGCCAGTGCCCAGTAGACCCCCAAAACTCTAGTTATTTCATTTTCCCCAATGCACAGTTACCCTGATGAAAGGCTGTAGGTCCCTTCGGGGAAGGCTGGAAAAAAGATTAACAGTTTATATTTTCCATAGTATACCAGGGTTCTTCCTTTAGGGGACCTGGCCTCCCCCTTCTGGGGAGTTTACAGACCTGATTCTGTGTCTGTAAACTGGCTCAAGTCTGGGAATTGATTGAGAAGCCATGAGTCTGTTTTTATGATTCATTTTATGCTTTTGTTCATTGGGTCTAGAATTTTTTGCATATACACATTAACTAAGAGTTTAGTAATTTTCCTGCCTCTTTTACTTCTAAGAACACCATGATGCCATTGGCAGACTGTTCTGACTGCTGTTTGAATCTGCGGTCAATTTCAGTAACTATGCCTGCCTTACCCCTTGGCAGTTGAATACCACCATTTGGCTCCTGACACCTTGGGATCCAAATACTCTCACCATATTTAAGTTTTCCAACTGAGTGGCTGCAGTTACCTTTGTAAGGTCTGGCTGACAGAGAAGAATAGTCACAGAGCTTTTAAAGATGCTGGAGCTCTTTGTCACAAATTTATTTCTCAAAGTATTGATGAAAGGCACGTGTCTGGACCCTCCCAGTGTGATGAGTAGCCTGCTGGCTCTGGTAGGGCTGGTGGAGGGTGTGGATGGGATATTTGTTATTTAGTCTCCTTCCATGTCAAGCCACAGGTTGGGGCTGGCTATGTTTCTCTACCAAAGGTTATAGCTCCTTTCAAGATGCCTTGGCAGCAGGGAAGAAATTCTCAAGAATTTCGTCATGCCTTATTGCTTTTTCTTTTCTTTCTTCTTCTATATTTTTTTTTGACGGAGTCTCACTCTGTTGCCAGACTGGAGTGCAGTGGCGCGATCTCGGCTCACTGCAACCTCCATCTCCCTGGTTCAAGCAATTCTCCTGCCTCAGCCCCCTGAGTAGCTGGGACTACAGGTGTGCGCCATCACATCCAGCTAATTTTTGTATTTTTAGTAGAGATGAGGTTTCACCATGTTGGCCAGGATGGTCTTGATCTCGACCTCGTGATCTGCCTGCCTCGGTCTCCCAAAGTGCTGGGATTACAGGCGTGAGCCACCGCGCCTGGCCCCTTGTTGCTTTTTCTTGACCTTGCCCCTAGCTTTGTAAATAGACCTTGCATTAAACACTCTTCACTGCTGGAACCCTGCTGGAACCCTATATGATATCTAATACTTCCCTAGTATCTATTGGGATATAGAACAAATATGATTGTTTCAGAAGGTTCTTTCATATATTTATTTACCAGATTTATATTTTTTGTATGGTATGCTAGATCTTTTTTGCTTGATAAATTTATATCTATTATTAGGAGGTAGAATGTTTACAGTGATATTGTGTTGAACACAAGTTTATTGTCTGAGGATATAAAATGATGTGGATTATAATTTTAATATTATAAACATTAATCACATTTTATGCTTCTCCACATCAAATCCATACACATAGGATACCCAGACGGCTGGGTGAGGTGGCTCACACCTTGTAATCCCAATACTTTGGGAGGCTGTGGCGGGCAAATCACGAGGTCAGGAGTTGAAGACCAGCCTGGCCAACATGGTGAAACCGTGTCTCTACCAAAAAAACAAAAATTAGCTGGGCATGGTGGCGGGTGCCTATAATCCCAGCTACTTGGGAGGCTGAGGCAGGAGAATTGCTTGAACTGGGACCCGGGAGGCAGAGGTTGCAGTGAGCCAAGATCGTGCCACTGCACTCCAGCCTCAGCGACAGAGTGAGACCCTGTTTCAAAAAAGGAAAAAAAAAAAAGATACGTAGAAATCTTTGCTGACTTGAGTACTTTTCTGTATGTATATTGCAACAAAAAGGTTTTAAAGTTTTTATTTTTGAGATACATTCTAAAATTTTGCAGAAGTAATAAAGAAGAAAAAAAAGACTTTTCTGATTGAATCACTAGCTAACACTCATTTAAGGCTACACATTTCCTCCTAAGTATTGCTTTAGCTGCATTTAACACATTTTGATACAGAGTAATTTCATTTAGATCTAAATATACAGAGCAGGCTAGGCATGGTGGTTCAGACCTATAATCCCAGCAGTTTGGGAGGCCCAGGCAGGAGGGTTGCTTGAACCCAAGAGTTTGAGACCAACCTGGGCAATATTGAGAGACCCTGTCTCTACATAAAATTTAAAAATTAGCTGGGTATGCTGGTCTCATCTACTTAAGAGGCTGAAGTGAGAGGGTTGCTTGAGCCCAAGCTACAGTGAGTCACGCACACACCAGTGCACTCCAGCCTGGGTGACAGAGCAAAACCCTGTCTCTAAATAAAATAGAGCAATGTATATGTAGATATAAATACCTTCCCATTTCCATTGTTATTTCTTAATTAACACACAAATTATTAATAAATCATATTTAAATTTCCAAAAATATGAATATATCTTGGTCACCTGCTATTGATTTTTAATTTTTTGGGAGCTAGTACATAATCAATTTCTTTTTAATAGTGAAAATGTGAGAAAATATCTACTTGTAATTACTAGGCATGAGGTTCCAGATATGCATTAGATCAAAAGCATTAAAAGTGTTGCTTAAACTTTTCTATATGCTTATTTATTTCCTTCCTTTGGATTTATCAGTTCCTGAAAGAGATAATATTAACATCTACACATTTGAGAATGTATCAACTTCTCCAGGTGGGTCTAATGATTTTTACGTATCATTGGAAGCTATGCAGTAAGGCACATGCAAGTTCAAGATTATTATGTTTTTCCAGGTGAATTTTTCCTCTATCCTTATGTAACTTCCCTTTTTCTCCCTAACAACCCTTTTGTTATTTTTCTGATCTATCTAACATATTAGTAGCTATTATTTTGTTCTACTTGATTCGGAAGAAAAAATTTTCCTAATTAGTCATTATATATTTCTTTGTCAGTGAGTTTTAAAAAATCACTATCTTGTTTCTTGCAAATCATCCCCCTCTTTCTGAATCTAATATCCTTCTTAGCATTGATTTGTCACAAGTTTGGAGTAATAAATTGTCAATCTTTGACTAAAAATATATTTGTTTCTTCTTCACCCTTGAATTATCTACTGAATGAAATATATTTACTTCTTTTTCAGTTGAATTGATGATTATTTTCCCTCAACACAGTCAAAATCTTCTGGTCTTTGTTATTGCTTTGAGTTGTTGGGTGTTTATCCTTTTGTTGTTCCTGATTTTCTCTATAATTGCTTTTAAGATTTTCACTTTGGTCGGGTGTGGTGGCTCACACCTGTAATCCCAGCACTTTGGGAGGCTGAGGTGGGTGGATCACGATGTCAGGAGGTTGAGACCATCGTGGCCAACATGGTGAAACCCTATCTCTACTGAAATACAAAAAACAGCCAGGCGTGGTGGCAGGCACCTGTAGTCCCAGCTACTCGGGAGGCTGAGGCAGGGGAATCACTTGAACCTGGGCAGCGGAGATTGCAGTGAGCTGAGATCACCCCACTGCACTCCAGCTGGGCAACAGAGCAAAACTCTGTCGCAGAAAAAAAAAAAAAGAAAAGAAAGAAAAAAGATTTTCACGTTGTGTTCCCTAGTTCATTAAGATCCATTTAGGTTAAAATTAATTTTTATTTATTCTACACAGGACTTTGTGTGCTTGTTGATCTGAGAATCCATCATTTTTCAATTCTGGAAAATTCTGTTATTATCATTTCAAATATTGCCTTTCCTTCATTATCTCTATTCTCTCTGGAACTCCTGATAGACCAGTGTAGGTTTTTAATCTCTCACATATTTCTTTCTCCGTGTTACTTTCCATTAATTTTCTTAGACTATTTTCCAGTTCACCAATTCTCCCTTGAACTGAGTCTAATTTTCTGTTTAACCTGCTTACTGAGCTTTCACTTTTAAAGACTGTATATTTTACCTCCAGAAGTTTTATTACATTATTTTTCAAGTCTATCTATTTTTCTTATATTAACTTTTTCTTTCTGAAACAACTTTACTGAGATATTCACATACTCTGTTTTAAAGTGTGCAATTCAACAGTTTTAAATATATTTACAGAGTTGTACAACCATCACCACAATCAATTTTACAACATTTTTATCAGCACAAAAAGAAAGCTACACGCCTTAGCCATCACCCCCACTCACACCCCACTCCTTCCCTGAACTACTGTTAATCTACATTCTTTCCCTATACATTTGTCTATTCTGGACATTTTACTTCATTTTTTAATTTTTTAAATAATTTCGACTTTTATTTTAGCTTCATTTCTCTTTTTTCTTTGCCTTGTCCTCCTTATTTTACTTTTGGATGTAAAAGACTGAGAGGCTAATCTCAGGACCTCCTGCACAGGGGCATGAGTTCCAGTGCTGACTTTTATCTTTCCTCCCAGATTATTTTAAGCCAAACAATATTACAGTGTAATATTGTTACATGGATATATTGTGTGATGCTCAGGTTTGGGATACCAATGATCTACAAAAGCTAACTGGGGAATATTATGCTCACTAGTATCCAACAGTTAGTTTTTCAACCCTTGGTGACTTCCTTCCCACCTCTAGTAGTCTCCAGCGTCTATTGCTGTCATCTTTGTATCCATGAGTACCCAATGTTTAGCTCCCACTTATAACTGAGAACATGAGGTATTTGGTTTTCCATTCTTGTGTTAATTCACCTAGGCTAATGGTCTCCAGCTGCATCCACGTGGCTGCAAAGAACAAGATTTCTTTTGTTTTGTTTTGTTTTCTTTTTTGTTTAGATGGAGTCTCTCACTCTATCACCCAGGCTGGAGTGCCGTGGTGAGATCTCGGCTCGCTGCAACCTCTGCCTCCCAGGTTCAAGCAAATCTTCTGCCTCAGCCTCCTGAATAGCTTGGATTACAGGCACATGCCTTCATGCCTGGCTAATTTTTGTATTTTCAGTAGAGACAGAGTTTTACCATATTGGCCAGGTTTGTCTCAAACTCCTGACCTCAAGTGAGCCACCCACCTTAGCCTCCCAAAGTGCTGGGATTAGAGGCCTGAGCCTCTGTGCCTGGCCAAGATTTCATTATTTTTTTTTTATGGCTGCATAGTATTCCATGGTGTTTATGTACCACATTTTAAAAATCCAATCTACTGTTAATAGGCACCTAGGTTGTTTCCATGTCTTTGCTATTACAGATAATCCTGCAAAGAACATATAAGAGCCTGTGTCTTTTTGGTAGAACAATTTATTTTTCTTTGGATATATACCCAGTGATGCAGTTGCTGGGTTGAATGGTGTTAATAGGTCTGTTTTAAGTTCTTCGAGAAATCCCCAAACAGCCTTCCACAGTGGCTGAACGAATTTATATTCCCACCAACGGTGTATAAGCATTCCCTTTTTTCTGCAGCCTCACCAGCACCTGGTGTTTTTTGACTTTTTAGTAATAGTCATTCTGACTGGTATGAGAAAGTATCTCCTTGTGATTTTGATTTACATTTTTCTGACAATTAGTGATGCTGAGCATTTTTTTTAATATGTTTGTTGGCCACTGTGTGGCTTCTTTTGAGAAATGTATCTTTGCCCAGTTTTCAATGAGGTTGTCTGTGTTTTGCTTGTTGAATTGTTTAAGTTCTTTATAGATTGTGGAAGGAAGTATATCTGTCCCAGAATTCTTAGTTAATACATTCTAGTCTTTTATTGGCTCTGACAAGGTTACATGTCAATCCCTCAACAAATCATGATGGCCTGGGTAAAAGGATGGAAGAATTTCCTTATACTAATCTAGGCCTACCCTTACAGCTCAGAGTGAACTCCACCCAAACCAGTGACAAACAATAGGCGAGCTGGCTTCTCAAAGGAAATGTGGGAAAGGATTCCCAGAAGCAGAGAAATGGATGTTTGGTGACAAAGGACATTAGGTGAACAGAGGGGATGGAGGGGGGGCATGCCAGTAATAGATAAGCAAGGAAAAAGTATGAGGTGAGCATGTTTATGAGAATGTAAAGAAGGACATACAGTGAGTCTTTTCTTGTTATAATACAGAACTCTTTTCTATGTAGGAAGCCAAACTTCTGATTATTTTTTTTCTCTTTTTAAAAGAAGCCATATTTTGCTCTTACCCTAAAAAATGTGCTTCACAGCCACAGTCTCTGGGATCACAATCATTTCTCATTCTCAAGTTACTGCACTGAGACTCACTTTTCACCACTCCATGGAAATGGTCTCTGATTCCCTGTCAAGGCATCCCAGAGGTTAAGAAAGTTTCAAGCACTGGAGCCTTAGTCAAGGGTGTGAAGGAGCAGTAGGTCTTCTAAAACAGTTCCTCCCAAGTGGCATCTTTCTTTTTTCTTTTTTTTTGAGACAGAGTCTCACTCCGTCGCCAGGCGCCAGGCTGCAGTGCAGTGGCGCGACCTCAGCTCACTGCAACCTCCACCTTCCGGGTTCAAGCAATTCTCCTGCCTCAGCCTCCCGAGTAGCTGGGACTAAAGGCACACACCACCACGCCCAGCTAATTTTTGTATTTTTAGTAGAGACGGGGTTTCACCATGTTGGCCAGGATGGTCTCGATCTCTTGACCTCGTGATCTGCCTGCCTCAGCCTCCCAAAGTGCTGGGATTACAGGCTTGAGCCACCGTGCCTGGCCCCCTCTTTGTTTTTCTTTTCTTTCAAGTGGCATCTTTCCATGAAAGTCCTTGGTAGAGGCAGTTATAAAAAGAGAGCCAGTATTTTCATCATGTTTGCAATGGTGGGGGAGGGGAGCAGAGGGGCCTTTTAAATGAACTGACTAACCCATCAACTAACGGTACAGCTCCAACAACTCCTAGGCTTGCCTCCAGACTTCTACTGTCTGAGGGTAGAACCTGGCTGACTGTGGGAGTGTTTTCACCTGCTGAAGATCTAAGTATGTTAAAAAATTAAGGAATAGCAAGATAGGTTACGGAAATTGTAGGATATTTTATATATTTTCATTTAACAAATCAGTTTTTTTTTACCCACTCACAAATAGGCGTGTGTGCTGAGGAAGGTAAGCCCCCTGCTTTCACTGCACCCATCTACAACCCCCTTTCAAAACGTTCCTGCCTTGACTTTGGTATCTGATGCTGCACATTTCCTTGTTCTCTCCTTCACTCTCTCTTTTCTTTTCCCTTCTTGGTCTCATCTATTGATTTCCTGTCTACCCCGTGTCATGTACTGTGGCTGGGGCTGTCAATAGAGAAACAGACACATCTCTGCTCTTCTGGGCCAATTTCCATAGTACTCAAGACTTAGTGTTCAGCTTAGTTCATTTCACCTTTTCAGCCTTGTCTTCACCGAGAGGAAAAAACAAAATTTCCCCTACCCTATACTCACAGCACAAAGTACTTCTGTGTCCTCTGGTCACCAAAATGTGTGGGGATTTCTTCCTACCAGCAACCAATCAACCAACTCTACAGGGGACATCAGCTTGGTTCCCCCCTTTAATTCAATTCAGTTCCAACATTCTACACCTGGATATAGCATCAGATCCCACAGGTTAAAGGCTCAGTTCCACAAGACTGCCCTCACTTCACATCAATCACAAGCCCCAGGTTGTTTTTACTTGTGTTTTTGACCAACCAGCTAGGAACTGGGGTTCCTCATGTTCAATTAATTTGCTAGAGCAGTCTGCAGAACTCAATGAAACACTTTATTTACACTTACTGGTTTATTATAAAAGATGTTATAGAGGGTACAAATGTAGAGACGTAGAGAACAAGGCGTGTGGGACGGGGCACGTAACTCCCATGTTCTCCCTGCAGGCACCACCCTCCAGAAACCTCCATGTGTTCGGCTATTCAGAAGCTCCCTAAAACGAGTCCATTTGGGTTTTTATGCAATTTTCACTACTTGGGCATGACTGATCCAATTGTGGCCATTGGTTGTGGAGTGGGGCTGAAAGTCCCACCCTCTAATATGCTTGGATTTTCCCAGCGACCAGCTCCCTCTGGAAGTTACATAGCGGAGGTGCATCAGTTACTTCATTAGCAGATAAAAGATATTTACCACTTTGAGGATGCCAAAGATTTTAAGATTTGTATCCCAGGAAACATAGACCGAATATAGATTTCATATTATCACATTTCTTTCTGTGGCTCCACTCCTCCGGCCTCAAGTTCCAACAGTAACAAGCTACACATGGGGCTCTGAGCACACCAAGATGTTTCTTGCCTCCAATACCCTTCCTTACCTCAAGCTTGGCCCACTTAATAATCTCCTGTTCATTCTTCACAACTCTCCTCTGTGAAGCCTTCCCTCACCTGTCAAGATGACAATTCTTCCTTATTTTCTGCTCATTTTATACCGCGTACATATTCTTTTGCACACACCACATCCTGATATAACGAACTCTATGCTCTCAGTGATCTCTCTCACAACACTGAGCTTTCTAGTGGCAGAGAACAGCTCTGCATTCACAGGCCCCAGCACAGAGCCTGCTCTCTCATAGATGAGGAATAAAATTCAAATACTTGTGTAGTATGGCTAACCTTTGCATAATATTCGAATTTTGTTTACTTGCTAAAATTCATGAATGAAAGGACTAATGCCTTTTTATCATCTTAAAGTCATTAAAGAAATAGAGAAATATTGAACTAGTGTATATCCAAGGAATTATTACTTATCCATTTGACATTGTATTTCACTTTATTTAAAGATAAAATTTAAATTAAGAATAGAAAGTTACATAAGCAACTGAGGGACATGCTATTTATAATTGTTAAGTATGATTTGAAGTTGTATCAAGAGTTATCTTAGGCTGGGCACGATGGCTCATGCCTGTAATCCCAGTGATTTGGGAGGCTGAGGTGGGTGGTTCATCTAGTTCAGGAGTTTGAGACTAGCCTGGCCAACATGGTTAATCCCGTCTCTCCCAAAAATACAAAAATTAGGCCAGGCGTGGTGGCTCACGCCTGTAATCCCCAGCACTTTGGGAGGCTGAGGCAGATGGATCATGAGGTCAGGAGTTTGAGACCAGCCTGGCCAATATGGTGAAACCTTGTCTCTACTAAAAATACAAAAATTGGCCAGGCACGGTGGTGGGTGCCTGTAATCCTAGCTGCTGGGGAGGCTGAGGCAGGAGAATTGCTCGAACCTGGGAGGTGAAGGCTGCAGTGAGCTGCTATCACACCACTGCATTCCAGCCTGGGGTGAGAGTGAGACTCTGTTTCAAAAAAAAGACTCAATTCTATCTTTTCTCAACTCTTGACTAATATTGGTTGTTAAACAGTTAAACTTCTTTTTCTCTATAAATATACATCCCTTAAAATGTAAGTAACCTAGAGAAGTGTAACACATTGGAAAGCAAAACTACAGTGATAACATTTGTGTGCCTTAAATTAATAGCTGCACCAGAAACATTCTGAATAGAATAAGAGAACTAGAGTTGAAGTTTTGCCTGATGAAAGGGCATGGAAATGGGTATGCATACAAGTCTTACCTAATTCCTGGTTTTGCCTAAGGCCTCTCTTGTTTTCAGCTTGTTTAGGTTTCTTTTTCTCAGTGAATGAGTTGTGTCCACTTGGTATAGGCCACATAAGGCACTGTAATGTCAATATATCTGAGGAGCAAGAGACCTCTCTTCCCTCTTTCTTGCAACAAATATTTATTGAATACCTGCTTTGTGCCAGACACTCGTCTAGGTACTGAGCATACAATGATTAAACAAATATCCTCGCTCTTGTGGATCTTACATATCACAGAAAAGAAACTTGTGCTGGAAGCTTAAAAAATACACAGTGACTTTGAAAGAGTTAGTCCAAGAAAAAAACAAACTTTTCCCTGTATTCTACTCACTCACAATGCAAAATACTTCTGTGTCCTCTGGTCATCAAAACGTGTGGGGATTTCTTCCTACCAGCAGCCAATCAACTCTATAGCAGACATCCACTTGGTGCCCTTTAATTCAATTCAATTCCAACACTATTGGCCTGTACAAGGCTGAGCCCCACAAGACTGACCTCAATTCTTTTTTTTTTTTTCCTAAAGATAGGGTTTCACCATGATGGCCAGGCTGGTCTTGAACTCCTGACCTCAGGTGATCCACCCACCTCGGCCTCCCAAAGTGCTAGAATTACAGGCATGAGCCACCACGCCCGGCCGACCTCAATTCTTATGAATCGCAAGCCCCAGGTGGTTTACCTGTTTCAGATTAAGCAGCTATAAATATATACTTCACTAATAGTACTGTGTTTATCATATATTGAAATAATTTTTAATATATTGGGTTAAATAATTACAATAAATAAAGACACATTCTTACTGTCATACATTCAAACAGAACAGAAGCATGTGAAATGTATGTAAAGCTTTTTATCCTATCTAAACTTTCATATCTTTTCCTCAAAAGTAACCATATTAATTTTTTTGTGGGCAAGCTTCCAGAAATGTTCTCTGTGTATACAAAAATATAGATTTAATCTATTTATTACATGAATGGAATCATATTGTATTATGTTTATTCTTAGACTTCAAATGACTTTATCAATCCATTCCAAAGTAATATTATTCCCACACCTAAGCCAATCAACTCTTTTTCTTTCCTGATGTCACACTCAAAGCCAAATCTATTTTCTTAAACCATTTGCATCAGTTTTATCTCGTCTGTGTCTTTTTTTTTTTTGAGACTGTGTCTCTCTCCGTTGCCAAGCTGGAGTGCAGTGGCGCGATGTCGGCTCATTGAATCTCTGCCTCCTGGGTTCAAGCTATTCTCTTGCCTCAGCCTCTGGAGTAGCTGGAATTACAGGTGCACGCCACCACACCTGGCTAATTTTTTTTTCTTCTGTATTTTAGTAGAGATAGGGTTTCACCACGTTGGCCAGGATGGTCTCGATCTCCTGACCTTGTGATCTGCCCGCTTTGGTTTTCCAAAGTGCTGGGATTACAAGTGTAAGCCACCTCGCTCGGCCTCTCTTCTGTGTCTTATCTGCCTGTATTTACCTTGACCTGGTCTACGATGCTTTATAGCTGGTTAAAAAATGCAATGGAGATCATTTTGCCTAAAATATCCTAAAAATTGTTTCAATGCTTAGTTGTTCACCAGAGGAGTCTTAGCTTTTGTCTCCTATATATTCATATTTTAGTTCAACCCCCTTCTCCCTCCACTGCAAATTTACATCTGAATTTTTGTGACATAATTTTACCTTTTTTTAATTAGAAGTTTAATCCAGACTATATTTTATTAAATTCCACAAAACTTTTACTGGGTATATTCTTTTAATACAGATCACTGACATTGCCATATGTGAGCTAAGAAGTGATTTTTATTTTGCATTTGTTCTGTAATTTTTTCTTCGATTTATTTTGCATCTATTAAAAATATTTTGGCAAATACATAGCAGTGGGCTAATTTTACCCAGAGTAAACAAATCCTTACATTGGGCAATTGAGACTTCTCCCACCATCCCCATACCATACTGCCTAGAATTTCACCAATAAACACTCACCACTTTGGGCTAAGTATTGTTGCCTCTTCCTGCTGTTTTTCTTTCTTAAAGTGTAAGTAATTTAGGGAAGTGTAGCACATTGGGAAGCAAAACTATAGTGAGAACATTCATGTGTCTTAAAGTAAATTAATAGCTGCACCAGAAATACTCAGAATAGAATAAGAGAACTAGAGTTGGAGTTTTGCCTGATGAAAAATGGATAGAAGGGCATACAAAAAAAACAATTCCTGGTTTTGCCAAAGGCCGCCCTTGTTTTTAGCTTTTTAAGGTTTTTTTTTTCCTTTTTCTCAGTGTGTGAGTTGTGTCCACTTGGTGTAGGCCACCTAAGACACTGTAATGGCAACATATCTGAGGAACAAGAGACCTGTCTTCTTTCTTGCAACAAATATTTATTGAATGCTTACTTTGTGCCACGCGCTCTTTTAGGTACTGGGCATACAACAATAAAACAAATATTCTCACCCTTGTGGAACTTAAATTATTACAGAGAAGAGACATAAACATAATAATAAGTAAATGAGATATTATAGTAGTAGGTGATATATTCTAAAGAAAAAGAAAAATAGAAGAGGTTCAGAGAAATCAGATGTCACTGAGGTGTAAATGGGAAGTCTGCAATTGTGAACAAGGTTACTGTAGATTCATTGAGAAGGGGGTCTTTTGAACAGAACAGGTGCCGTTAACCATAAGAATAACCAAGAGCAGGCTGGGCGCGGTGGCTCACGCCTGTAATCCCAGCACTTTGGGAGGCCAAGGCAGGTGGATCACGAGGTCAAGAGATCGAGACTATCCTGGCCAACATGGTGAAACCCCATCTCTACTAAAAACACAAAAATTAGCTGGGCGTGGTGGCGTGCTGCTGTAGTCCCAGCTACTTGGGAGGTTGAGGCAGGAGAATTGCTTGAAGCCAGGAGGTGGAGGTTGCGGTGAGCCGAGATAGCACCACTGCACTCCAGCCTGGCGCCTGGCGACGGAGCAAGACTGTCTCAAAAAAAAAAAAAAAAAGAATAACAAAGAGCAGACGAGGAAGCCAAGGAAAGACCACAAAGTGGGAGTGCGCCTGGCTTGTTTGAGGAATACCAAGGAGATCCTGTATTTAGAGTGTAGTGAGCAAAAGGTAGAGGGGGAGGAAGACACTGTCAGGGGACATGGGAGGCCAGCTGGTGAAAGATTCTGTAGGCAGTGCTAGAGCATAGCAGGGAGTTATTGCAGGCTTTGCAACAGAGCCTGAGAAAGGCATGATTTAAAGCAGTCACACTGACTATTGCTTGAGAATAGCCTGTTAGAGGCAAGAGCAGACACATGGAATGATCACAGTAACCTAAGAGTAAGAAGATGGTGCCTGGACAACTGCAGCACATGGAGAGGTGGCAGGAAGTGGAAGGATTCTATATCCATTTGAAGGTAGCAGGAATGAGATTTGTTGGCATCTGGCTATGAGGGTGTGCAAAAAAGGAGGGAGACAGGATGATCGCAGTGCCCCAGCAACGACAGAGATGGTGTTGCCATGATCCAAGACCAGGAAGGCCGTGAGAGGAGCAGGATTGCGGGGACGTCAGAGTTCGGTTTTGGACAACAGATTCACATGCTGACTGTGAGACATCTATTAGATATGATGAGTATTCCCGAATCTAACTGGTTGTCTGATCTGAAGGAAGCCACTTAACATTGTTAGGCTTCAACTGTAAAACGAGGACTTTATACTAGAAGTACTTCAAGGTCCCTCTCACATTTTTTGATTCCAAGTTTTTTACTCGGCTAGGTTGTTTTGGGGTTAATTTACATGCTTGCTTGTGGGTGCTAGCACAGATTAAATCTGATATTTATAATTTTAAATAGGGTGGTGTGAGCAGGCCTCGCTGAAAAGGTGACTTTTAAATAAAGGAGATGAAGTTAGCCTGAAGGCATACGGGCATTACGGGCAGAGAAAAGTGCCCATGCAAGGGTCCTGGGGTGAAGGGGCCTGTTCAAGCAGTAGCCCAATTTGATCAGTAACTGTAGGTGAAAATATAAGGCACACATAAAGCAGATGAAACCCATCCTTTTTTTTTTCCATTTGTTTGTATCCTTTCTTATTTCCTTGAAACCCATACGTTTTTAATGAAGAGAAAAAATAGGCATTAAAAAAAGCTGTAAAAGATTCAAAAGCTAGTGAACATCAAATAGCTATTTACAAAAAACAATTTGATGATTCCAACATAAATGAATCAGAAACATAAGAAATACTTTTTCCCTTGAACAAAAATTCAGACAAAATTATTGGCAAATGTATTTTAGCTTTTTAACCCTTTCCTCTTCCTCAAAAAGATGACTGGATTTCAATATTTAAGAAATGTAGTTTTCACAAACAATCTCAAATTTGGCAATAACAACATAATTTGGTTTTTAAAGAAATAAATTGAATCAACAAAAAGGGGTAGCTACTAGAAATAATACCAATCACTCATAAAATAATGACATTTCAATTGTATAAGCTCCTTTCTGATATAGTTAGAAGTTAAAACATTAAATGAAAACGGGGAAGATTTCCTCAAGAAACAAGCAAAATCTTTTCTGGATTTGTTATTTTCCAGGATTCTTATATTTCCTAAGATTTTGGGTGGGCCAAGTTATCTTCCTTTTTTTCTGCCCACTAATTAATATCTCTTGATGTCTAACATAAAGCCAGAAAAATTGGAATACATACTCCGTTTACTTAGACAAGACAGGAGAGCCTTCCTAGCTTCCTGGTGCTGGAATAATTACAATGTTAAGTGGGAAAGAACTGAGAGGAGGCTGGACTGGGCTGAGTGGTGGTGAGTGGCATGTGGGGAATGTGAGCAGAAGATAGTAAAGATCCAGGAAGGTGGATTTGAAGCCTCTGATCATGGCCCTAGATACTAATAATAACAGAAAACCCTCACAGGGTGCTTACTATGTGGCGACTACATTTCACATTTCTGTAACACTATCTTTCTTTCACCCTGACAAGTAAAATATATAGCAACCGGTCAAAAGATTTTTAGGTTGAAAATACATTCTGCTGCCTTCCACTTTCTACTGTTGCAGCAGGAGAATTTCACTGCCAGTTTTATTTTATTGTAGGTTATTTTATAAATAACTTACTCTATCTGGGAGCTTGTGAGATTTTTCTCTTTATCTTTGGGTAAATCACAACAGGAAATTCTTAAGGGCGGTTACTATGAACCAGGAAATATTAAAAGCATTTGACATACATCAATACATTTAATCATCACGGCAACACTTCGAAATAGGGTTGCTGTCCCTATTTTACAAGTGAGGAAACTGAGGAAAAGAAGTTGAGTAACCTGTTCAAGTTAGTCTTCAGTGGAGACTGAGAGAGCTGATAAATTGAAGAGACCACAAGAGATGAAACAAACAAAACCTACAAGTGATTTTAAAGACGTTGTGCTTCAGAGAATGCAGGAAATTGAACAGAGGAACTGTGTCAAGGGGTGATGGAGCTGCCTGAATACTAGTACGCTGATGTGTGCTGCAAGGGAGGGAATTCGCTAAAAGAAATTCCCTGCGCCCAAAGCAAGAACACCATCCTGGGATAGATCCTATCTCTTCTCTCCTGAAACTTACTTAGGAGGATGGAAAATCTTCCCCATGGCTGCTGTGGCGTTGCGTGTAGACCTCTGTAAACACTTGTATGTTTTGTTTGTTTTAGTTGCCCAGCCCTTTGAATACTCTGTGTTTAGGGAATCTCACAGCTCTTCCAGATCTTGCCTTCCTGCACAAGCCATAGAGCCTTTCCAGCCCTACTTTTTTTTTTTTTTTTTGCTACGGAGTTTCACTCTTGTTGCCCAGGCTAGAGTGCAGTGGTGCAATCTCTGCTCACCGCAACCTACAACTCCCGGGTTCAAGCAATTCTCCAGCCTCAGCCTCTGGAGTAGCTGGGATTACAGGCGCGGGCCCCACCACGCCCGGCTAATTTTTGTATTTTTTTTGTAGAGACTGGGTTTCACCACGTTGGCCAGGCTGGTTTCAAACTTCTGACCTCAGGTGATTAGCCTGCCTCAGCCTCCCAAAGTGCTGGGATTACAGGAGTGAGGCACCACGCCCGGCCCCCAGCCTTACTTTTATCAAGAGAAGAAACTACAGCAAATGTGAATGAGTAAAGAGCTGGCAATGTTTCACTGGAGGGGGAGGAGGCTTTGCTGGAAGGGCTGGGAGAAGGATGCCATTGATAGAGACCTCGCCAAATATTTGGCGAGCCGGCAAATGAAAGAAGGCTGTGACTTGAGAGTATAAGGTGGGCAGAAGGAGTAACTGGGGAAGAAAGACATAGACAGCCAAGCCGGGTGGAGGGAACAATTCCAAGCATATTCTCCAAAACTATTGCCTTTGCAATTAAAAAAAGAAAATAAACTTTAGGCCGGTCGCGGTGGCTCATGCCTGTCATGGGAGGTCGAGGTGGGCGGATCACGAGGTCAAGAGATCGAGACCATTCTGGCCATGGTGAAACCCCATCTCTACTAAAAACACAAAAAAATTAGCCGGGCGTGGTGGCAGGCGCCTACTCGGGAGGCTGAGGCGGAAGAATCGCTTGAACCCAGGAGGCAGAGGTCGCAGTGAGCCGAGATTGCGCCACTGCACTCCAGCCTGGTGACAGAGCAAGACTCTGTCTCAAAAAAAAAAAAAAAAAAAAAAAAAAGGAAAGAAAAGAAAATCAACTTTATTGAGGTATAGTTTACACACAATAAAAATACCCTTTTTTTTTTTTTTTTTTTGAAACACAGTTTAGCTCTTGTCACCCAGGCCGGAGAGCAATGGTGTGATCTCGGCTCACTGCAACCTCTGCTTTCTGGGTTCAACCGATTCTCCTGCCTCAGCCTCCTGAGTAACTGAGATTACAGGCGTGCGCCACCACGCCCGGCTAATTTTTGTATTTTTAGTAGACACCACATTGGCCAGGCTGGTCTCGAACTCCTGACCTCAGGTAATCTGCCCGCCTTGGCCTCCCAAACTGCTGGGATTACAGGCATGACCCACCATACCCGGCCAAAAATGCACCTATTTTAAGCATACATTTTCATGAATGTTCATAGATGAATACACCTATGTGACCATTCCAAGATACAACAAATTGCTATCACCCCACAATGTTTCTTTTTGCTCCATTCCAGTCACCCACTCCCATCCCCAGTTCTAGGTGACCACTAATCTGATTTTGGTCATTCTAGATTACTTCTGCCTTTTCTAAAATTTCTTGTAAATATAATCATATATTTTGTGTCTGGCTTCTTTCACTCTGCGTGTTTCAGAGTTTCGTCATTGTTATAGCATGTATCAATTACTCATTTCTATTCACTGCTCAGTTATAGTCCATTGACTAGATATATCTTTTTTTTTTACCCACTCATTTGTCGATGGACACAACATTTTTCCAAATTTTATCTTGCAGCTGCTATGACCATTCATGTACAATTGTTTTTGAGGACGTCAATTTTCATTTCTCTTGGGTAAATACTTATGAGCTTAATTGCTAGGTTACATAGTAAGTGCATATTTAACTTTTTTTTTTTTTTTTTAGACGGAGTCTTGCTCTGTCGCCCAGGTTGGAGAGCAGTGGCAGGATCTCTGCTCACCGAAACCTCTGCCTAGCAGATGCAAGTGATTCTCCTGCCTCAGCCTCCTGAGTAGCTGGGACAGGCGCCTGCCACCACGCTCGGCTCATTTTTTTGTATTTTCATTAAGTAAGGATGGAATTTCACTATGTTGGCCAGGCAGGTCTCCAACTCCTGACCTCAAGTGATCCACCCGCCTTGGCCTCCCAACGTGCAGGGATTACAGACATGACCTACCATGCCCAGCGGCATATTTAACTTTTTAAGAAACTGCAAAGCACTTTGCCAAAATGGGTGTGCTAGTTTACATTTTCACCAACAATGTATGAGGTTTCCAGTTGCTCCACACCCTTGCCAACATTTAGTATTGTCTTTTTAAATTACAGCCCTTCTCATAGGTATATAGGGGTATGTCCTCATGGTTTTAACTTGCACTTGCCTAATGACTAATGATTTTGGATGATCAGCATTTTTCATGAACTCCTGACCTCGTGATCCACCCGCCTCGGCCTCCCAAAATGCTGGGATTATAGGTGTGAGCCACCGTGCCTGGTCATTTTTTCTTATACTTGTTATTAATATGACTTCTTTGGAGAAGTGCCGGTTCAAATTTTATGCCTTTTCCTGAGTGGTTTGTCTTCTTCTTTTTCTTTTTTTGAGATGGAGTCACTCTGTTGCCAGGCTGGAGTGCAGTGGAGTGATCTCGGCTCACTGAAACCTCCACCTCCCACGTTCAAGTGATTCTCCTGCTTCAGCCTCCCAAATAGCTGGGACTACAGGCATGTGCCCCCACACCCAGCTAATTTTTTTTGTATTTTTAGAAGACGAGGGGGTTTCGCCATGTTGGCCAGGCTGGTCTCGAACTCCTGACCCAGATGATCCACCTGCCTCGGCCTCCCAAAGTGCTGGGATTATAGGTATGAGCCACCGTGCTCCGCCTGTCTTCTTAATGAGTTGTGACAATTCTGTTTTCTGCATAGAAGTTCTTTACCAGGATGACGTTTTTCAACTATTTTCTCAAAAATCCATGATTTGAATCTTATTTTCTAAATGATATCATTTTAAGATAAAAAGATTTTAATTTCAAGTGGTATTTATGCTCTGTATAGAATTCTTAGTTGACTTTCATTTCTTCATCATTTGCAATATGTCATTCTGGCTTGCAAAATTTCTGACTAGAAATCCCCTTTCATTTTTATCTTTGTTTCTATGTCATGTATCCTTTTCCTCTGGCTGCTTTAACTTTTTTAATCACTGGTTTTCTGTAATTGGATTATGTTGTTCCTTGGTACATCTTTAAAATATGTTTTCTGCTTTTGGTTCATTGAACTTGTTGTACCTGTGGATTTATAGTTTTCATCAGCTTTGGGAAAGTTCCGGCTGACATTTCTTCAACATTTTTCTTTCTCTTCTGTTTTTCTTTCAGGACCTTCAATTATACATATGTTAGACCAGCTGTTATTGTCCCACAGGGTACTGAAGCTCTGTTTTTTGTTTTTTTGTTTCAGTTTTTTTTTTCCTCTCTCTGCTTCATGTTGTATTGTTTCTGTTGTAGTCACCAAATTCAGTAATCTTTTCATCTAATCTGTTGTTAATCCTATTTGGTGAAATTTTTACTTAAAATACGATATTTTTCATCTTCAGAAGAGCTCTCTGAGACTTCTAAAATATGTTTCTTTTACCCTTCCTTACACTTATGTTCTCCTATATCTTTGTAAGCAAATACTTAAAATAGCTATAATACATGTCTGCTAATCCCACTATCTCTGTCAGTTTTGGGTCTTTCCATTTACTAAGTTTTTGCTTGGTTATGGGTCACATTTTCCCACTTTCTGTATGTTTGATAATTTTTAAAAATTGGACTATGATTGTGTGTTTTACATTGTTTAGTGCTAGATATTGTTGTATTCCTTTAATGAGTGTTAGACTTTTTTATGAGCAGTTAGCTTTTGAAGATTGCTTTTGATCTCTTGTGAGGCTTGTTTTCAAGCTCTTTTAGGGAGGTTTTAGAATGATGAATTCTAGAGCTAATTTAGTCCCATTTCTAAGGCATGGCACTTCTCAAATCTTTATTGAATGGCTAAGTATTCATCAAGATTTCTTCACTTTGAATGAAGGAAACTCCATCCACAAAGGTTTTGATCCTGTGTGATTTCTGGAAATTGTTCATTTTACAGTTTTTCAGTAATGAGTCTCTCCTCAGAAGAAGAGGAGAAACACCTTGCCCAACAAGGAGTTTCACATTTTGCATACACAAATTGATTCTCATGAAAAATTCAAGGCGATGCTTATGCAGATTTCTAGACCTCTTCTGCTGCTTAGCTCTCTGTCTCTTGAACTCTGCCCATAAGCTATGGCTACCTTGACCTACTCGTACCAATTTTGGTTTCCTCAACTCAACAAGGCTCTCAGTTCATTTTCCCTTGGCGTGTCTTGGAATTTTCTTCAAGGCAGTATTCTAGGATAATGATAGACATTCAGGAATTCAGTTCTGCACTGCCTTATGTCTAATATCTGAAAATTGTCCTTTCATATATTTTTCCTTATTTTCTAGTTGTTTATGGTAGGAAAGTGATTCCTGTATCAGTTCATCCTTCATAGGTAGAAGTAGAATTTCCCTTTGCAAAATGTTAAAAGCCATTATATTGATATGGCAGGTAAGACTGATAAATAATCATTAGAGGAAGCCCTGTGAAAGATGAGATTGAAATATCTGAGGGCAGTGTGTGTGATACTTTGAAAATAAAGTCAAAAGCCAGGCGTAGTGGTGTGCACCTGTAGTCCCAGCTACTTGGGAGGCGGAGGCAGGAGAATTGCTTGAACCCTGGAGGCAGAGGCTGTAGTGAGCCAGGATCGAGCCACTGTACTCCAGCCTGGCAACACAGTGAGACTCCGTCTCAAAAAAAAAAAAAAAAAAGAAAAGAAAGTCAAAGACATCACTCTTTTGAGCACTATCCATCCTCACTCCCAATTTCCCCCACCAATTGTTAAGCCTTCCTTCCTCTGCCTGCTCTAGGTCACTTTTAAGCCTCTGTATAACTTAAATACTCTATTTTTTAGATGGTTTTGGATTTAAGAAAAAAAAATAGATGCCTAAATAACATCTTGCTATTCACAAAGATGAATGGGGTCCTCCAAGGTCACTTATCTCTGTGGTTGTTTTTCCCCCTATGGAGTTGTATACCATCCTGTAGAATTTATGCTACTGTGTACTTAGTGAAGATATTTTATAATTATTTTGAAACTCAAGAAGCCATAGCTAAAAACAATTAAAAATTGATCTGAACACAATAATTGTGAAATCTATAAAGATTTCTGATTTTCCCCTTAGCCAGAGCTTTTCAGATTTCTTGTTCTCCAAATGCCTGTTTGGATTTCGTGATTTCCCAAAGTCAGTATCCATTAAGCACAAATTCCCTTATTGTAAGACAAAAATCCTTTTCCTATAAACATAAACTGGAAAACAGCAAGAGAGATTTTTTCCCTCAGTATTTATGTTGATGGCAGTGCTGTGGTTTTCTGCTATGTTCACAAACTGACAAACTGGACAGTACATTTTTTGCATTGTTTCAGGCCATGTAAATTTTTCTAAATACATGGCTAATGGTTGCCAAGCCTCAGTCAATAACACTGACATTTTCTCCATCCACAAAGCTTACCGCATGGATTACATCTATGCATTACTCACACAGCATAATCACTGGCCCATATGCCAAAAGGAAATACAATTTTACAGCTGCCTCTAAAGCACACATTTCCAGCTTTGGTTCCACATATAAGACAGATTTGCAGCTTGCATTTTCTTACACTCAGCCCAACACATTCAACTCAAGCAGAAGTATATGTTCCATAAGCTTTTTTTTTTTTTTTGTTATAGAAAACTCTTGCTTCTTTTCGGACAATCTGTCACCTATTTTTTTTTTTTTTTTTTTTAAAGAGCAACACTGCACTGTTTGCATTGTTAAACTTAAAACAAGCCCAGAGGAAAATGTGCCTTGGAAATCCTTCGCTGATTTGTTTTTGTAGAACAGCTGGAGGTGAGGCCCACCATCTTAATCACGTCCAGTTGCTGCTGGTCAAGTTGCACATTCAGGAAATTCATAATTAGGTGGTTATATCCCCTGAGTTTACCCTGAAGAACTCTTTACAACTCTTGATTTATCTTTTTCTTTGTCATTCAAAAGAACAACAACAACAAAAAGTGACGTGAGAGGGCAAAATAAATTAAAATTGAACTATAGTGTTACCTGTAAAATAAACCAAATTGCCTTGACGGCTACCCCCCTCTTAAAAATAAAAATAGTCACAGCATGTGTATATATTCGTACGTGTATATGGTGGTTCTCAGAAACATTAAAAAATGATTTAAAACACTGAGAAAAGGTTTTTTTCCTTAAAAATTATGGTCTGGAAAATTCATCTGCTTATATTTTGATTTCAAAGGGTATGGATTTAATAAGATCAACTGGTACTACCTGGACTTCAAAGATTACATTTCAACATTTTATATAAATTGTATACATTTCCTTATTCTCTCTTCTTCTCTCCCCTTTCCCAACTTGGCCATATTCAATAATTATTATAATGTTCTAATTTGTACCTTGAGTGTTTGTCAATCTCTTGTTGATTGTTAACAAGATCCTCAATTCTATATCCAAGATGTGGCTTTTAATGCATACTTCAGACCAGCAGCATTTCTTGGACTTTGAAATCCTTTATTAGGTAATTTTAGGAAAAATAAGGAAAGAGAAAATTCTCCGTGAACTTTAGTGTGATGAAAAGTATGTATGATGATTTTCCTTATAGTAAGCAGTTAATTAACTGATAATAACAATAAATAGAGTCTCAAGTTAAATGCCATAAACTACTTATGCAAAATTAGAACCAAATAAAGTTTCTCAACAGAATTACCATATGAACCAGCAACTCCACTCCTAGATATATACCTAAAAATATTGAAAACAGGTGCTCAAATACTCATACTCAAATTTTCATAGCAGCACGCCTCACAACACCTCAAAGATGGAAGCAGCCCAAATGTCTAGCAACGGATTAATGAATAAACAAATTGTGTTATGACCATAGAAGGGAATGTCATGCAGCCATTAAGATGGATGAAGTCCCATTACATGCTGCAATGTGACTGAACCTTGAAAACAAGCTAAGTGAAAGAAGTCAGACACAAAATGTCTCATATTGTATGATTCAATTTAAATGAAGATGCAAAATAGATAAATTTTTAGAGACAGAAAGCAGTTTGGTGGATATCGAGGACTAAAGAGAGGGGACAATGGAAATACTTGCTTAATGAGTATGACATTTTATTTTGGGGTAATAAAAATGTTTTGGAATTAGAAGTGGTGATTGGACAACCTTGTGAATATACAGGATGCCACTGAGTTGTTTACTTTAAGATGGTTAATTTTATGGTATGTGAATTTCACCTCAATAAAAAAGTTAGAAAAAGAAAAGAAATACAGTACATGCTTTTTGTAAGGGCCGCCTACATCTAAGTGGCTACAGAACTTGATGTTCCTACAGAGTTGTAGGTGGGACCATGATCTAGCTGTTCTTCATTTTTTTCCGAAAACAAATTTAAAATGTTAATTTATATATTAAAAACAACACTTTTATACATGGCAACAAACATTTCCATAGATTTTCCTCCAAAAATATGCCCTTATGAGAATTATAGGTGCATTTTTAGGCTCCAATATCAAATTTTACATCTGATCTTTCTAAATGTATATACTAAACCAATATATTACTGTGGCTTAATATAAATCCAGTGTTTCTCATTTATTAACTGATAGCCCCTTATATCAAATAGAAATGTTTCTTCCCCCAGAAACCCTTTATCAATTCCACTAAATGTAAATTGGTACCACAGGAATACTAGTACAGTCTTTTCTTAAGGAAGAAGTAAGCTTAAAAGAAGAAAGAAAAGAGAGGTGGCATTTCAAGTTATGTTTTTAACAAATGTACAAATAGGATGGATGTGGTGGCTCACGCCTGTAGTCCCGCCGGTTTGGGTGGCCGAGACAGGAGGATCACCTGAGGTCAGGAGTTTGAGACCAGCCAGACCAACATGGAGAAACCCCATCTCTACTAAAAATACAAAATTAGCTGGGTGTGGTGGTGCATGCCTGTAGTCCCAGCTACTCTGGAGGCTGAGGCGGGATAATTGCTTGAACCCGGGAGGCAGAGGTGGCGGTGAGCTCAGATTGCACCATTGCACTCCAGCCTGGGCAACAAGAGCGAAACTCCATCTCAAAAACAAACAAACAAACAAAAAAGTACAAATAAAATTGTAGAAAAATAAGAAAATACACATAAACAAAATAATAAAATGGATGAAATTGGGTATGAGAGTTTCCCTCTCCACCCATAGGAGTGTGCATGTTTTTCCCATCTTCCAGAAGGGGCTAAACAGGTAGACTGAGTCATCTCTCTACTGAGAGAGCATGAGAAGATGAAGCACAGACAGGCTTCTTCCTTCAGCCCCAACAGGGCACTGACAGTTTGCCTGATGTCACTATGTGAGCTTTTATGGGCAGAGACTTGTGGGCAGGCCACCATTCCCTGAATAGCCATCATTGATGTATACGGGCAGCTGGATCTGAGCCTTGATGAGGAGATCACTCAACATCAACCAGCCAGAGGAAGAACAAGCTGAACATTCAGAACCACATCCCTATGAATTAGAGTTGCTGCAAGACAGAGAACACAACTTAAACTTCAACAGAAAAGATACTAGCAATTATTAGGGACACAGAAGCGTTGCACTAAAAAGACTCTCTTAATTAAAACACAAAAGCAAAGACACGATTTTCAAATGTAAAGTTCAATAGTGAAGAAAATGGTTACTGTTGAAATCCAACTAGCATCCTGGAAAGTGGATGCAAGAAATATTTCAAAGCTTAGAGAGGAAAAAGTGAAGCATTAGTAGAGAGACGCAAGGAGGGGTTTGAGAGAACCGGCATGGAGACAATAGGAGTTCCAGAAGGAAAAACTGGGCTGGGCGCGGTGGCTCAAGCCTGTAATCCCAGCACTTTGGGAGGCCGAGGCGAGCGGATCACGAGGTCAAGAGATCCAGACCATCCTGGCCAACATGGCGAAACCCCGTCTCTACTAAAAATACAAAAGTTAGCTGGGCGTGGTGGCGTGCGCTTGTAGTCCCAGCTACTCGGGAGGTTGAGGCAGGAGAACTGCCTGAACCCGGGAGGTGGAGGTTGCAGTGAGCTAAGATTGTGCCACTGCATTCCAGCCTGGTGCCTGGCGACAGAGCAAGACTCTGTCTCAAAAAAAAAAAAAAAAAAAAAAAAAAAAAAAAAAGGAAGGAAAAACTGATGTGCATGAAGCACAAAAACAAACAAAATGAAGATTTATCTGGACTGAAGAAAGGATACCAAGTTTCAGGCAGAAATGATGAGAAAATATTGTATATATACATACACTATGGATCGATATAGTCTCATAATATTTTTGTACCCCAAAGATAAAGACAAAAACATCTCATTCTTTCTGAGTATAAGCTTGTAAGTTATTTATAAAAAAAAAAGAAATTAGACTGATACTGAAATTTCTCCTTTGCAACATTGGAAGCTAGAAGACAGTGGAGTACATTTGCAACTCCAAGATATATTTCACCCATAAGGGTGAAAGAAAGATATTTGAAGGTTTGTAAGGATTCAGAGAGGTCGTGAACCTTACTCAACTGGGAAAAATATTAGAAAAAGACTTCATAAAACCAACAACAACTAATAAAAAGTCTTGAAGAAGAGCGGAAGCCGTAGTGAGCAATGAATTTTTGATGACTAATTAAAAACAAATGACAATGATATGCTGGGAATGTGTAACATAAGTACTAAACAAAAGTTCTAGAAAATTCTAATAAATATCTAGGATTTAAAGAATTGAACCACCTCAACAAAATCGAAGAATTGTAGTAAGGAGGGATATGAGAAAAAAGGAAGCAAAAATATTCCAAGGGCTTCATCTGTTTGAAAGTGAGAGAGGAGAGAATTGCAATGAAAAGTCTTCTTCAAGCTGTATGTTATGGGTGAAGAGGGTAATGGAGTAATACAATTTCTCACTGGGGAAAAGTTGGTGTCTTGTTTTCATGTAATAAAAGACATGTTTGATTATATATGAGAACTGGGAAAGAGCAGGTAACAATAAAATGTAAAAGAACAGTCAAATCTCAAAGCAAGTTTGGTGATATTATTACTATAGAACTTAAATTTAATGGAATTTAAAATTAAAATATCTAAACTGAGTCTGGGTGCAGTGGCTCACACATGTAATCCCAACACTTTGGGAGGCCAAGGCAGGAGGATCTCTTCACACTATATCCACAACCATCGACTGTCCAGTCATTAAAAAGAGATGGAGAATTAGAGGCATATCAGTTGATTTGGAATTTCTACCAGGTATTGCTGGATGAGAAAGGCAAGTTGCAGACAAGTGTGTAAATTTTTAAAAGTTAAGTGTTTATACGTACAAATGTAGGTGCATCCTTGTGTGCATATGTGTATGTATAATGTATCTTTCCATTATAAAAGTTCCATTTCCTTTTGTAATTAATAAGTAATCTGACAGCTGGGCGCTGTGGCTCATGCCTGTAATCCTAGCACTTTGGGAGGCTGAGGCGGGCAGATCACTTGAGGTCAGGAGTTCGAGACCAGCCTGGCCATCATGGTGAAACCGCATCTCTACTAAAAAAAAATACAAAAATCAGCCAGGTGTGGTGGTATGCACCTGTAATCCCAACCACTCCAGAGGCTGAGGCAGGAGAATCGCTTGAACCCGGGAGGCAGAGGTTGCAGTGAGCTGAGATCTTGCTACTGCACTCTAGCCTGGGTGACACAGTGAGACTCTGTCTCAAACAAAACAAAGCAAAACAAGACAGAACAAAACAAAACGAGTAATCTATTGGATGCTTCCATGAAGTTCAATGAATGTCCTTTCCCCCAACTACTTTTCATCCGGTGGGTTGTATCCATTGACAACCTTTGCCTACATCAATTATTGCATTGGTAGTTACAAATGAATCTTATTTATTGTTTAAAATAAACTTTATTAAAATATGTTGACTCATTTCGTTGCATAGCAGGTTTTGAAGGCTGAATGATCTAAGGAATGCTTCCTTTAACTTGGCCTGGGTAGACTAAAAATAAAGAGGCTGACTTCATGTTTGTTCATTTGCTGACCAAACTGAACACAGCTGACATTTTCTGTTTTTTCTTAGACTATCGGCCATTTCCAGAAAAAATTATAACATAGCCAATGACACAAGCAAATCATACTTTTGATTTCGGCATCTGCATCACAGTTTCGATAAGTAAAACTTACCAGAATAAAATTATTATTTAGTCTATTATTTTACATTTTTCAGTTGCTTTTGTAGGTTTCTGCCAAAGGTTGGTTCAATGATATTACCCACAAGTAGTATTTTTCTGAATATAACATTAAAAGTCTGTCTCCGTAAATTAGGAAATTTCATAATACTGCTTTTTTTTTTTACCATCTGTTTTTTGATATGTTAAATACTTAGATTCTTTGAAAATAAACTAAACTCTTCTGACTGCAAGTGACTAGCACAATGCTAATTTATCTCAGTTCAAATAGCATCATTGAAAACAGTTTTTAGGAAAATCAACAGGCACATGACAGAGCATTAAGGTTTGTTCAAATAAGGTTTGCGTTTTGTCTTCTCTTAAAGATTTAACTAAAAAGAATCAAGCAAGATAACTTTTTGCTTGGAAAGAAAAGAATAGCACCTAATCCCCATGCTGTACTATTGCAAATGGTTACTTTTAAAGTAATGTAGAAACTCTTAACACAATCTAGACTCCTTAGTATTTTATCAACAAAAACATAAAACTAAAAAGTAAAAGCTTTAATCAGAAAGTTTCACACACTTTAATCTCTTTAGAAACAGTAAGATAGCTCACTGAGGAATTAAGTGCGTGGCTATTTTAACATCATGAAAAGAAATCTTTGATATTTTTCTACTTTGAACCGAAGGTGATCTGAGGTTCATAAAGTTACATAAAGCAGGCCAGGCATGGTGGCTCGCACCTTTAATCCCAGCACTTTGGGAGGCCGAGGCGGGTGGATCACCTGAGGTCAGGAGTTCAAGACTAGCCTGGTCAACATGGTGAAACCCTGTCTGTACTAAATAAATAAAAATTAGCTGGGCGTGGTGGCGGGCATCTGTAATCTCAGCTACTTGGGATGCTGAGGCAGGAGAATCGCTCGAACCCAGGAGGGGGGAGGTTGCAGTGAGCCGAAATCACGCTATTGCTCTCCAGCCTGGGTGGCATAAAGCAAAAGTTGTAGTAGACAAAACGAAGAACTCAACTTCAGAGGTTTGGGTTTTGGTCCCAGGCTCAGCTGTGAGCTAGTCTCCCTAGCCACGGCATGCTCAGTAGTTACACAGGCGGTTGAATTAGAGGGGAAGATTATAATCTAATTTCCCACGTAACATCTGAGACTGTTAGGTAAGTGATGCTTGTATTTACAAAAATGACACCATGTGATTCATTTATTAAAAAAGTATGCACTATGCACAACTGTGTGGCAGGCATTGCTCTAGGCACTGGGAATACAGATGACCTGCCCTCTCAAATATGAAAGATACATTCTTTCATTTTTAATAATGAAAGAATAAACATTTAATAAACATTTAATCAATCTTGTCTAATAACATGTATTATATTCATCCAATAAATTCACACTCATCCATTTTTTCACTGAAACTGTTACTGTCATCAGTGACCTCCGTGTTGCCAAGTGTTAATATCAATTCACAGTTTTCATCAGCTTAACTTGTCTATAGCAATTGATCCGTTGATCATTCCCTCCTTGAAGCACTTTTCCTTCTTGGTTACCATGACCCTATTCTATGGTTCCACTATCTCAGTGGCTGCTTCTTTTAAATCTTTGCTGATTCTTCCCATTCCTCCTGATCTCTAAATGTTGGGGATCTCCAAAATTCTACTCTTGAGACTCTTGTTCTCTATATTTCTTGAGGGGTTTTTATGTAGTCCTTTGGCTTTGACTGTAACTGACATTTCCAAATTTATATTCTGAGCTCTCCTTCTCCCCTGAACTCCAGTCTCTTGTCAAATATCTCTTTGACAACCCTACTTAGAATAAAATTCAAACTCCAGCTGGGTGCAGTGACTCACACCTGTAATCCCAGCACTTTGGGAGGTTGAGGTGGGCGGATCACTTGAGGTCAGGAATTTGAGACCAGCCTGGTCAACATGACAAAACCCCATCTCTACTAAAAACACACAAATTAGCTGGGCATGGTGGTGCACCTCTAATCCCAGCTACTTGGGAGGCTGAGGCAGGAGAATCACTTGAACCCAGAGAGCAGAGGTTGCAGTAATCTGAGATTGCCCCACTGCACTCCAGCCTGGGCGACAGAGTGAGACTGCGTCTCAAAATAAATGAATAAATAAATAAATAAAATCCAAACGCCAGTCTTTCCTTGGCTCACGCTGAGACTCCTATATCTGTACGGGGAGATACATTGGCAAGCATGTTTGGAATGAAGATCTGTGATAAACGAGGTGGAACGAAAAAATATTGAGAAGCAGAAGTTGTACTGTTGATGCAATTACAACAGAGACCTCAGCTCCTCCCACAGAGAGTTCTGGAGCTGGGATGGACCCTCAGAGTTGTTCCTGTTGAGGCAAGAGAGATCTGTGCCACTGTACGAACCAATTACTGGATATATGCTACCCCTAGAAAGGGTCAAAAACCCTGGGCAAAGCAGCTTCCTCCTAGCAAGACCAAGCCCTGGAGAGGACACAGCTGTGAGCCCTCAGCAGTCAACATTCATGCCAGCTGGGGGGGATGAATTCCTCATCCCTAAAGGGGGAACTGGGTGGCACAGCACAGCTTCTACAATCACCCTGTATCTGGTAGTATCTCATCCTCATCGTTTTCCTTCTCTTACCTAGCTTTATTTTTTTTCCCTCAAAGTATATACCAGTGTTTTACTTATTTGTTCACTTTGCTTCCCTAACGGACTATAACACCATGAGAGCAGAAACTTTCTTTTTTTTCTTTCTTCTTTAATCCAGTATTCCCAGTATCTAGAACAGTGCCCAGAACATAATGGGTGTTCAATAAATATTCAATGAGTAAGGAGATGTACTACATGCCAGGAACTATGCTATGTTTAGAGAATCCAGACGTAAACAAGACAGACTTGGTCACTCCGCTCATGAAGCTTCTGATTAACTAGAAATCATATATACATATAGCACGCATGTTTAAAATATGCATACATAGGCTATACTTTAGAAAGTGTAATTACACCAAACGCTGTTACTTAGTATTTTACTAATCTATCTAAATTCAGCACATCTGATGGTATATCATACAAACATTTTTATTGAACAACAGAATCAGACAACTATAAAACACTAGAGACTTTAGTTAGAGAGTTATTTATTGTTTCTGCTTATTTTTTGGAAAGAAAAGTTACATCACTGGGACACATGTCTTTTGTCAGTCTAGGAGAATTAAATAAAGGACAATATAAGAGAAAGACTAACTAAAAAAAAATTGAATACTTAACTGGGATTTTATTAACCAACATCCAGTTCTCCAAAATGTTGGAGAACAAGGCTATAATTGTATCTAAATAGACAAAGGATAAGATGTTTTGTAATGAGTGGATAATTTATAGTTACTTTACACATACAAATATAATTTTTCCATTACTTCAGTTTGAGTGACAGTTAAAATGTATTAAGGACTAGGAAATAACACTTTGGGCTTTTATGTCATTACTGTGGGATCACAGACATCTTTTTAAAAGCAGCCTATTTCCCTAAAAGCTATGTTTTCTGTTTTCTAGAGCACATTTTATTTCCTTTCACAATGAACTAAATAATTTTGCCTTACAGAACTTCAGCAATATGGATCACCTTTCCCCCCTTTGCTTATTTTACTAAAAACGTGAAAGCCTTCCATTGTGTATTTTCTTTTACTTTCTTCTTCTTTTTCTTTTTTTTTTTTTGAGACAGAGTCTCCCTCTATCCCCAGGCTGGAGTGCAGTGGTGCCATCCCGGCTCAATACAACTTCCGTTTTCTGGTTTCAAGCAATTCTCCTGCCTCAGCCTCCTGAGTAGCTGGGACTACAGGCACGCACCACCACTCCTGGCTAATTTTTTGTACTTTTAGTAGAGACGGGGTTTCACCATGTTGGCCAGGATTGTCTTGATCTCTCAACCTCGTGATCCGCCCACCTCGGCCTCCCAAAGCGCTGGGATTACAGGCGTGAGCCACCACGCCCGGCCCCACTGTGTATTTTCTGTGTGGTAGCAAACTTGACAACCAACATTTCAGTTTTTGGTTTGTTGTAAACAAGATAATTGGCATTTCTAGAATACCTTGCATAAGAAATCTCAAATTACATTGTAGTTATGGATTCACTCATCTCTTTACTTCCTTGTACATTATTGTTACAATGCATGCCAGGCAAACTAGGTCCTAGCGAGCCAATGCCCTGTCTTCTGTGCACCACTATCCTAGGAAGAAAGTAAGCCTTGAGGAAGATTCCAGTCCATAGCAATTTCTACCTTAAAAGTGAAAAAAAAGAAACAAGATTTCTTTTCATGCTCATGGGGTAATAAAACCACTGGGTCCCACTGTTCTCTTCAGACAGTTTTATGCAGCCCTCTATTAAAATAAAATTTAGATTTCTGATGAATACCTTAACTCTCCATTTTATACTAATTTACTGAGATATCACTTCTATTCCTGGATATCCTTTTGAAAAGAATACATGACTGCCAGCCCAGGATTTTGGTGTACACATCTAGTTTGATGAGGTCATTGCTTTGATGGCCAATGCAGGTGACAAACTCCTTACAGCAGATTTTCCAGGGAAAAATAAATATTAGAATTTCACAAATTATCCTTGCTGATGATTGATTAATTATCCTCTTGTAGTTGGAGGTGATACCAGAGTACTTCTAAGCACAGAAGGGATGCTTCAGCTCCTTCATTTTAGAGCCAAAGGTATTTGATCAAAAGAGTTAATGAGACATGGATGGTTAAGTGCCATAGAATGCTACAGGAAATAATCTCTTACCATGAACTCAAATGCACAAATGTGTGTCATGTGAACACACGGCAGATACGGCAGAAACAGTTCTAACTTGATTAATACCTCATACACCTGTCCTGTACCTCTCACTCTACCTGTATCTCTCTCTCTTCTGCCCATCTCTCACTGTCTCATTCTTCATCTGCTTTTTCTGAGCCTACCTGCTTCCATCTTTTATTCTTCCTTGTTTTTGATCTTTTTCTTTTTCTTTTCTTTCTTTCTTTTTTTTTTTTTGAGACGGAGTTTTGCTCTTTTTACATAGGCTGGAGTGCAATGGCGTGATCTCGGCTCACCGCAACCTGCGCCTCCTGGGTTCAAGCAATTCTCCTGCCTCAGCCTCCCTGGTAGCTGGGACTACAGGCGCGTGCCACCATGCCCAGCTAATTTTTGTATTTTTAGTAGAGACAGGGTTTCACCATGTTGATCAGGATGGTCTCGATTTCTTGACCTCATGATCCACCCGCCTCGGCCTCCCAAAGTGCTGGGATTACAGGCGTGAGCCACCGCGCCCTGCCAGTCCTTTTCTTTCTTTCCACATTTCCGGTTGCTCACATTAGCTGACCAGAAAGTGTATTTCCATGTATAATTGATCATTCCTGACATTTTTCCTATAAAAATTTTCTTTTCCTGCTAACAGATTTGAAAGCAGGGAGTACAATTCTTAAAATTTTCTTGGTTTAGAAACTTTTCAGGCTGGGCGCAGTGGCTCACGCCTGTCATCCCAGCATGTGGGAAGACCGAGGCAGGGGACTGTAGTCCCAGTTACTCCGGAGGCTGAGGGAGGATAATTGCTTAAAAAAAAAAAAAAGAGTTGGAGACCCTCGTGGCCAACATGGTGGAACGCCATCTCTACTAAAAATACAAAAATTAGCTGGGTGTGGCAGCATACGCCTGTAGTCCTAGCTACTCGGGAGGCTGAGGCAGGAGAATCGCTTGACTCTGGGCAGCGGAGGTTGCAGTGAGCCAAAATCGTGCCACTGCATTCCAGTCTGGCGACAGAGTACTTATTTCAGGTTGTGGTTATTAATTTATCAAACAATATATCCTTGCATATGGTAGGTGTCCAATAACTGATTGTTGGATGAATGCTCAAGTGTGTGTGTGTGTGTGTGTGTGTGTGTGTATGTGTATACTGAATTCTTAAGAGGAAACTTAATAGGTGTTCTTACAGTACCTCCTAGACAGAGCTAGGCATTTGTTAAGACGTAAAACTCGAAAAATTCCCAAGGGTGCTGCTTATCTGTTTTTGTTCATCTGGGTATCAGAATCTTGATAGCAATGGTCAGATAGAATCCCCCTGGATGAATTTCTATGCTTAACTACCTAGAGGAGATATTTGATCAGAGATCATATGAATACTCAAAAGCATGTGTTGGGAGAACGACATTATACTCCATCTTATGTGCTGCTGTTCAGTGAACTCAGAAGTAGCACTTCTAATTAAACGTTCATGATTCCCCCAGGGATCTTGTTAAAATGCGAGTTCTTGTTCAGCATGTCTGAGGCAAAGCTTGAGATGCTGCATTTCCAACAAGCTCCCAGGTGATAATGTTGTGGCTGGTCCATGAATCACACTTTGAGCAGTTTGAAAGTTTAAAGGTAATGGAGGGGTTTGTAACAGAACTTTTGTTATCTCCCTTCTATTTTTTCTCATTAAGGAACTAGTTGATAAGCCTCAGCTAGTGAGAGTCTGGCCTCACTACTGATAACAATATTGCCTCCTATCATCTGGCCTGCCTTGGGGTGTCTGAGTTTGCTGCAGGGCTGAGTTGTTAATGACTTAGAGTCCTTAACATCGACTTGTTAACTCTAAGAACAACTGCTGGTTGCTAATTTGTGCACCACTCGGGTGCTGGTTCTGACAATTACATTCTCCATAGCACCAGTTTTGGTTATTTTGCTGCAGCAGTAGACAGTGGGGTAGGGGAGTGAGAAGAATTACGTCTTGCCTCATGTGTGAGCTGCACAGCACTGTAATACTTCCTGTGTAATATCAGTGGTGGTTTGGAGCATTACCCTCAAATAGTGTGGGTCTCATTGAATTACCATAGCAACTCGGAAATGTGTAAATTATTATAATTTCTGTCTTATAGATGTCAGATTCACAGTAGTTCAATAACTCCAACTAGATCACAAGGACAGTAAAGGGCAGAATTGGAATTCTTACCCCCATATTGTTTTCTTTTCTTTTCTTTCTTTTTCTTTCTTTTTGAGTTCTTGTTACCCAGGTTGGAGTGCAGTGGTGCAATCTTGGCTCACTGCAACCTCTGCCTCCTGGGTTCAAGCGATTCTCGTGCCTCAGCCTCCCGAGTAGCTGGGATTACGTGCGCCCGCCATCATGTCTGGCTAATTTTCGTATTTTTGGTAGAGACAAGGTTTTACCATGTTGGATAGGCTGGTCTAGACCTCCTGACCTTAAGTGATCTGCCCGCCCTGGCCTCCCAAAGTGTTGGGATTACAGGCGTGAGCCACACCCAGTCATGTTCACTGTTGCCTATTTCACCTTGCTGTGAATAATTATCACAGTAGGAAGATGGACTATTTATTTTTGGAGGGGGAGAGATGATCTCTGTAAGTCTTTATATATATCCAGAAATTTACCTTTCTTTGGTTGTACATTGGCACCCTACAATACCTGCCTACTTCTATGAAGAATTAGCACCAAGAACAGCTGGAAAATCTTGGTAGTCTGTTGATTTCAGTTTGAGAAAGATTATTTCTTGGTTTTGAGATAAAGTGAAGTAATATATGTAAATGGAGAATGAAGAGAAGAAAACAATGAGGATAAATACTGAGATGTAGAATTACCCTCCTCTCCATTTTTCTTCTTCCTTTTTTTTTTTTTTTTTTTTGAGACAGAGTCTTGCTCTGTTGCCAGGCGCCAGGCTGGGTACAGTGGCACAATCTCGGCTCACTGCAATCTCTACCACCCGGGTTTAAGCAATTCTCCTGCCTCAGCCTCCCGAGTAGCTGGGACCACAGGCGGTGCCACCACACCCAGCTAATTTTTGTATTTTTTAATAGAGATGGGATTTCACCATGTTGGCCAGGATGGTCTCGATCTCTTGCACTCGTGATTTGCCTGCCTTGGCCTCACAAAGTGCTGGGATGACAGGCGAGAGCCACCGCGCCCGGCCTCTTCTTCCTTTTTATCCCCCCTGCGTTGTGCTATGGAAAGGAAGGCAGTTCTGTAGGCATTGAGGGCCTTGTCTCCAACCACCTTAGGTACATTTGTTAATCTTTGAGATATTTTCTATGTCTTGCTAAGAGCCAGTAATTTTTCTAGAGGTCTGTAACAGTCAACTGTCAAGTTATTGGGACTCTAGAATACACAATATTGCTGACATTCACATTTAGATGATATGTTTTGGGGTGACCAAATGGACTGGGGATTTGATTTAAAGGCAGATGAGTATATTTGCATATAGTGTTTCCTTCCCAGAAAATTACAGGGGGGAAAAGAATCAGGCAATTGTTCTAATTACTACCTTGATGGTTCAGTGGGGGGCAAAAATGCAATCCACGACAAATGGGAAAGTCTGAAAAAGGGCTTTAAAAGAAAAATTTCTCTATAAATGATTTCTTTAGTCTATTCTATGAACAGCTAGGAGGAGGCACAAACTTGTCAGTTAAACAGCTCTTTTGGTGATATCTTTAAAGCAGATGCTTGGGTTAATTTGTATATTATGGGCAAATATCCAGTGTTTCTGAGTACACTCCCTTTCCAGATCTTCTCACCAACATTACATCTGGATATAGACGGAATCTGCATGGTGGTACTGGAGGTTGGGCAGGGAGAGGGGTCACTGGTCCTCAGGTTATCAGATTAAAATAGGCCCTTGAGGGTCTCCGGGATAATGTCTCTTATCCCTCCGGTTATAGGGAACCCTGCTGATATCCGCTACTGACGTTCATGGTTGGGAAACTCCTGCTCATTATCTTGATTCCACCAGGACCTTAGGCTGTTGCTGGTAGTGCAGGTCCTTTGGTTGCAGCAAAAGATAGTTGGGAAAGTTTATTCTTACTCCAGCCTCGGTGGCCTGTGGCAGGTTCACTGGCTCTCTACTTAGCCATCCCTAATGAGGCTATGTGGGAAGTCATGAGTCCCTTCTACTTCACATGGGAGACATGAGAGACCTTATGGGCACTTTTCCAACCTTCTTTCCACCTTCGTCTGTTTCTCTGCGACTTCTAAGCAGGTTGGACAATTCCGTACTAAAGCTTTGGTTCCTCTAAAGGATGTGAATTTATCTCAGTGTCTATCCAAAGAAGTTAGGAAAGGCTCCCTGCTCTGGAAAACCTCTAAACATATCTGATATTCTCCATCTACGCACTTGATTTGATCCAAAAGTGGGCAGAGAGAATGTTAACTTGTATAGGTCTTGGTATGTGTTGAATTGTGCTCCCTAAAAGGATGTATTGAACTCTTAACCCTTAGTATCTCAGAATGTGATGTTATTTGGAAATAGAGTCATTGCAGATGTAGTTAGTTCAGATGAGGTCATACTGGAATAGCTGGGGCCTTTAATCCAATATGACTGGTGCCTTTATAAGAAGATGAAAGATGACCTGTTAAGGCAGAGTCACAGAGAGAGACCATGGTGTGACAACAGGGGCAGAAATTGGAGGGATACCGCTGCAAGCCGAGAAATGCAAAGGCTCGATGGCCATCATTAGAAGCTAGGAAGAGGCAAGGACGGATTCTAGCTAGACTCTCAGAGGGAGCATGGTCCTGCTGACACCTTGATTTCAGACTTCTAGCCTATGGAACTGTGCAGGAATACATTTCTGCTGTTTTTTTTTTTTTTTTTTTTGGAGACAGTCTCACTCTGTCACCAGGCGCCAGGCTGGAGTGCAGTGGTGCGACCTCGGCTCACTGCAACCTCCTCCGCCCGGGTTCAAGCAATTCTCCTGCCTCAGCCTCCTGAGTAGCTAGGACTACAGGTGCGCGCCACCAAGCCCAGCTAAGTTTTTTGTATTTTTAGTAGAGACGGGGTTTCACCATGTTGGCCAGGATGGTCTTGATCTCTTGACCTCGTGATCCACCCGCCTCGGCCTCCCAAAGTGCTGGTATTACAGGCGTGAGCCACTGCGCCCGGCCCATTTCTGCTGTTTTAAGCCACCCAGTTTGTGGTACCTAGTTTGTGATGGCAGCTTTAGGAAATTAATACGGTTCCCTTGTGAAAATTAGAAAGTGAGATCTTTCAGAAAGATACCCTGGGACAAGGGCTGCCAATCTTGGTAAGTGAAACAGAGCTTGGCTATCCACCCTCACGTGACTCCTTGAGCAAACACTGCACACCCACGTACAGTGGCCCCGGAATCCGAAGCTAAGACCCAAACATCTGAATGCTTCTTTTCCTCTCCTTCCCTTATCTTTCCATTTCCTCCCCCAGAGAGCTCCTCCTTCCCCTTTCTCTTTAGGCAGACATGAACCTCTGTTACCTCATATCCTGAGTTATCATGGCCATGGCTCATGTCAGATCTCTGAGGACTGAGTCAGCTGTGGCTGGCTATTAAGACAGTCTTGCTATGAATTAAAGATAAACAATTAGATAGATAGATATTAAGCTGAGCCGTGACTTTTTTGTTTATCTTAGTTACCGATGCTATATAACAAATCACCACAACACTTAGTAACTGAAGACAACAAACATTCGTAATCGTCCACAGTTTCTGAGGATCAGGATCTGAGAGTGGCTTATCTGAGTGGTTCTGGCTCAACGTCTCTCCTGAGGTTTTAGTCAAGCTGACACCCAGGGCTACAGTCTCTGAAGACTTGGCTGGGACTGGGGGATTTGTTTCCAACATCACGCATGTGGCTGCTGGCCGGAGGCTTCAGTTCCTCACCATCAGGCCTTTCTATAGGGCTGCGTATGACCTGGTATCTGCCACAGCAAGTGAGCCACGAGAGACACAGTGACGAAGACAGGAGCTGCGATCTTGGGAGTGACATACCATCACTTCTGCCATGTTCCGCCAGTTATACAACTCTAGTACAACATGGGAGAGACTACACATGGTGGAATACCAGGAGATGGGGGTCATCGGGGGTCTTGGAGGCTGCCTACCATGCTGCTCCGCCAGTGTTCCTAGCTGCAAGCAACACTGACATTAGGGTGGAACAAATCTTTGTTGGGTAGGATTGCCCTAGGCATTGCTGGAGATTAAATGTCCCTGACCTTCACCCACTAAATGCCAGCAGCACTCCACATACCCTGTGACAATCAAAAGTGACTGTGAACATTTCCCAGATGGGTGGTATTCACCCCCACCTGACAGCCTGTCTGCTATTTGAGTCAGAAGGACCGAGGCTTTGGGAGTTAATATAAATTTTAAAATATCAATTTATTCTTTACCTTTTTTTTTTTTTTTGAGACACAGTCTTGCCCTGTTGCCCAGGCTGGAGTGTAATGACATGATCTTAGCTCACTGCAACCTGCACCTCCTGGGTTCAAACAATCCTCCTACCTCAGCCTCCTGAGTAGCTAGGATTACAGGCACCTACCATCACACCCAGTTATTTTTTTATTTTTTATTTTTGTATTTTTAGTAGAAGCAGGGTTTCACCACGTTGGCCAGGCTGGTTTTAAACTCCTGACCTCGTGATCCGCCCACCTCGGCCTCCCAAAGTGCTGAGATTACAGGCGTGAGCCACTACGCCTGGCCTTAATTTATTATTTTCAAAAATACTACAACCATTGCACTGGCTTCTCGCAGGGTTTGAAGTAATTAAGGGATTTCCAGGCCTATAAGACAGAGGGATGTAGTTTGAAACAGCACTAAACTCAGAGTTAGAAAATGTACACTTGGTCTTGCTTCTCCCTTTTGGTAGCTGACAGCCAGGAGTAAGTTTTTAAACTTTCTAAGCCCTGCTTGTGGAAAGGCGGTAATACTACTTCCCTCACAAACTTCTCAAATAAGAAGGTTCTATAAAGCAGGTAAAGAGAATAAGCATCCCTAAGCCACGTAGGGGCTGACTCCTTTCAGAGAAACAACAGTGTCCTAGACTGTAGAGGTTTCCAGCAGGAGAGTCACAGGAATCAGTGAGTCCCCATGGACCAATGTAATGAGCCAAGATTCCCTTAACAGGACAAGCCTTGGTTTACTCCTTCACAGAGGCCGGAATTTTCCTAGCTACAAGATGACCACTAGGCTTTATTTTGGGAAAAACCCTATATTCCTTCCATTTTGTTGCCTTTCCTGGTCACTGGCCAAGGTGTGACTTGCGAGACAACGATCATATTTTCTCCCCTTTCACTCCTCTGTTCTGAGTTTCCTTTTCCCATTGCTCCTCTCCGCCCTAAGCCTTGGTGTTTTCCTTTTGGAAACTCATCATCCCCTCCCTGCACTTGTCTGCCCTTTTCCTCCACTCCCTCGACAGCCGGTTCACTTGTGAACCTGGTGCTTTCCCTCTGGTCTTCTCAAATTGTGTTTCCATCAAAACATTGAGGCAAAACTCTTCCACCCACAGCTGTCTATTTTCCTGTGTGTTTCTGGGCTGGGAAGCACAGCTGGAGAAAATCACCCAACTTTCTGGAAGGGTACCCTGCAAATTCACTCCCTCGTGCCCTGTGCCATCAACACTGCCTGACGCTCCTGCTTTCTTGGTAGCTCTCCCTTCCATTTCACAGCATCGATTAAGAGGCTTTTCCTCAGCGAGCTCAAGCCATCTATTTCTGTCCTTCAAACTTCTGCCTCACCCCTTACGTTCAAATGACTGCCTGCTCCTTCACAAATACAGATAAGCCACAGATGAGAATCCACACAATTTCCTGCTGTCTCTTCCACCATCTTACCTGTCCCCATACCCGCACGTACCTCCTCTAAGACTAACCCTTCCACCTAAACTTAGGTTCTCATCACCCTGGGCCTTCTCGGGAACTTCCTTCCAACATTTATCCCCCCTCTGCTACATCTCAACCTCAACCTTTTCACAGGGATACTTCCCATTTTAAGTATCCTCAAGTCTCTTTCTTCTTAAAAAAAAATCCTCCGAACTTCTTCCTTTCTCCTGCTTGCCCTACACTTTCTCCTATCCCACCCCTCCCCCTCACAGCCCGAGTTCTTGAAATAACTGTCCACATTCTCTGTGGCTTCCTCACCTCCCTTTCCTCTCAACTGACGGCAATCTGCTTCTACCCACACCTTTCCTCAGAAACTGCCCTCACTGGGTCACAGACTACCTCCCTATTGCTACATCTAATGAACAGTTCTCATTTCTTATCTGACTTGAGCTCTCAGCATTTGATGCTGTTTACCACTTCCTTCTGTGCTTAGAATACTCTCTTCATTTGCCTTCTATTAAGCCACCTTCTCCAGCTTTCCCTCCTCCATCTCTGGCTGCTCCTTCTCAGTTTCCTTTCTGACAACTTTTTCTTTGCGCTTCTATTTAACTCAGTGTCAGCTCTCTGAGCTTGACCGTCTTCGATTCTCCAGACACATTCTCTCCCTTGGTGATCTTGTTCATTCTCAAAGCCCCAGCAATTATTTATTGCTGATGACCCTTGAACCTGTGCCAGTGGCCCAGAAGGCTGTCCTGAGCTTCAGACTTAGATTTTGCATCTCTTGATGTTCACACCTAGATTTCCCATAGGCACTTCTACGCCACTGGACTGCCGTTGAGTTCTTGTCTCCATCTCACCTGTAAAACCTGCTCCTTTTCCCGGGCATCTTCCTGACTCTTCTCCCTCCCTGACACGCTTGTCCAATTGGTACCCAGGTCCTGAAGATTCCATCTCCCCAAGACACATCTCAGCTCCGAGGGCATAACTCCACTTGGACCACCACTAGCTTCGATCATTTCTTCCCTTCGATCACCACCACTGCCTCCCAACAGGTCTCTTGGTTTCCAGTTTTCACATCGAATCCAGGGGGTTCCTTCTGAATCTCTAATTATGTCCCCTCCCCTTCACCCTGCTTACAATTCTTCACCAATCCCCTCTTGTCCTCGGGATATAAGGCTTTCTCATGGTCTGGTCTCTCCACCTGTGTCTTGCCAGTGCCATCCCCACACCTCTCCTTCAGCTACGCTGAGTTATTTGTAGTTCGGTAACATTGCTTGCTATGTCTTGCCTCTGAGACTTTTGCACATGCTTTCTCCTGTTTTTTTCCCCCTTTTTTGAGTCAACTCCTATTCATCACTTCTTCCACAATGCCTTTGATGACCTTGGTGGAACATAGTTATATGTTGGTCCCACCCTCCATCGCGTTACCCCGTTGGCCCCATTACAGCAGCGATCGTGCTTTCGTTGTCCATCTACCCTTAGACATTGAGAAAACCGTTTAGAAAGAGACCCTGTTTTCTTTGTAGTTTGAGTCTGGAACAGTACACGGCGTGTATTAGAGCTCAATAAAGACTTATTTATTTATTTATTTTGAGACGGGGTCTGGCTCTGTTGCCAAGGCTGGAGTGCAGTGGCATAATCTTGGCTCACTGCGACCTCCGCCTCCCAGGTTCAAGCAATTCTCCTGCCTCAGCCTCTTGAGTAGGTGTGATTACAGGTGCTCACCACCAGACCGGCTAAGTTTTGTATTTTTAGTAGAGACGAGGTTTCACCATGTTGGCCAGGTTCGTCTGGTCTAGATCTCCTGACCTCAGGTGATCTGCCTGCCTTGGCCTCCCAAAGAGCTGGGATTACAGGTGTGAGCCACTGCACACAGCCTCAATAAATACTTATTAAATGAAGAAAGGAATGATGCTATTGATATGTATCAAAAGAATGGTATATGACAGACACTTATAAATGTTATTATAGTTGAATTTCAGCTTGAGATGAGGAGACTGTTAGGGAGATGAATGAATTTGAAAAGTATAAAGAAGCAAAGAGGGCCGGGAGCAGAGGCTCACACCTGTAATCCCAGCACTTCAGGAGGCCGAGGCAGACAGATCACCTGGGGTCAGGAGTTCGAGACCAGCCTTGCCAACATGGTGAAACCTTGTCTCAACTAATAACACAAAAATTAGCCGGGCGTGGTGGCGGATGCCTCTAGTTCCAGCTACTCAGGAAGCTGTGGCAGGAGAATTACTTGAACCTGGGAGGTGGAGATTGCAATGAGCTGAGATCGTGCCACTATACACTAGCCTGGGTGACAGAGCAAGACTCCGACTCAAAAAAAAAAAAAAAAAATCAAAGAGACTCCTTCTATCATGTGTTGGTCCAGAAACCAAAAAGCCAGATGTTCCTTTATGCTCATCCTTATCTTCTTTGTGAGGGTAAGGCATCTGTCACTTAGAGAAGTCACTGCTGACCTTGGTGTCGCCATTTCAAAGATGACATTAAAGACAAGGGATGAGCCAAGAGGGAAGAAATAATTGGTTTCTGGTTTTCTTTTTGCAATACAGATGGAAAAGAAGAAAAACATTCAAACAGACAAAACACTCTAAAAAATGCAGCAGTTTCTCTTAGGTTGAAGTTTCAGAAATATTTCGTGTTTAGAATTCTCTGTTTATCTAGGTGGAGATCTTGAAACAAACAGGCTTATTACTTTGTTCTGCGAATTAGGAGAAAAAACAAATTGGTGGGCATGACGATGCCTGCCTGTAATCCCAGCACTTTGGGAGGTTGAGGGTGGAGGATTGCTTGAGACAAGGAGTTTGAGACCACCCTGGGCAGCATAGCGAGACCCCATCTCTACAAAAAATTAAAATATTAGCTCGGTGTGGTGCTGTGTACCTGTAGTTCTAGGTACTTTGGAGGGTTAGGCAGGAAAATTGCTTCAACCCAGAAGATTGAGACTTAAGTGAGCCATGATCATATCCCAGCCCAGTTGACAGAATGAGACCCTATTGCTAAAAAAAATCAAATGAAAAAAATTCAATGAAACAAAAACTAAATCAATACCTTTTCTACTGACATCCCTCACCTGTCTTATTAAAGTGTACAGTTACTAGTAACACCCACACACTAGTTATTGAAACACTATTATGCAAGAATCTAAGGAACGTCAATGGAAAAACAACCTGGTATTAACAAATACATGTAAACGACTCCTCTTAGTTGCGGCCACGTGTACCTTCCACTGCACCTCAGTTACCCAGCAGATTTAATTTCTATGGTTTGCCTTCAGAACTGGGGGAGGAGAAATCTTGGATTTGGCAGGCGCTGAGCTTGGAACCCCTGCTCACTCCAGCAGTGTTATTGGTTCAGTCCTTAAGGCCAGTAACACTTCCAGCCCTAGGGAAACCTTGGTTCCAAACGTTTCCATCATTCCACAGGGGAGTTCTTTCTGCAAGAGGTTCTGGCTGTTTTTCAAGCTTTCTCTCGTTTTGCCTTTTAAAAAGCAGTTTGTAGGGCTGGAACATTGTGGGGTTTTTTGCCTCCCTCTTCACCCAGATGTTTCTGGTTCTCAGGATGTACACCTGTGATGTTGGGTCACTTGGGAGAAATGTTTGAGTTTTATTTACAGCGAAGAATGTGATCTTCACATGCAAATGTTTAAAATGGTCATTTTGTTCTCAGGAATCGACTGCAAGACCTGCTAGGATAGAACTTGTAGGGATATAAAAAGAAAATGTTAAGGCCAAAACCATCTGATCAGTAAACATGTTTTGAATGCCTGCTCTGATTCCCCAGCACTATTCTAGGTACTGGGAATACAGTGGTGAAAAGAAGAAGAAGAAATTTAAAAAGAGAAAAAACTCTGCTTTAGTTAGGGAAGAAGGTGGGGGGAAGACAAATAATATACAAAAAATAAGAAAAAGATAATATGTAATTTGTTAGATGAAATTGTCCTGGAGTTCAAAAGATAAATTTATATACGGAGATGCTTGCTTTTACCATGGAGGTGATCTCCTTGCTTAGATGAGAGATGAGATATACAGAGTGTGTGGCATTATATCTGACACATAGTAGGTCCTCTTCTCAGTAATATGAGTTCCTGTTATTTTCCTAGCTTGAGCTACCAATCCAATGAAAGTATTTTTGCCTTCTGTCTTACAATCCTCTTTAAAATTTCATTCACAGCAATCTACGCTTTTCCAGCATGTATCTCAAAACAAACTCTTCTAGTCTCTACCTTTTACCTAGTCCCAAAGCTATTTCCACATTTTTACTTATTTATTATGGCAACACTCCACTGTCTTAGTCAGTTTGGGCTCTACTACAATGTACCATAGGCTGGGTGGTTTATCAACAATGGAAATGTATTTCTCAAGGTTCTGCAGTCTAGAAGTCTGGAAGTCTGAATCAGAACCCAATCCAGTATGGGTGGGTTCTGGTGAGAGCTCTCTTAGGGGTTGCATACTGCTGTCTTCTTATATCATCACATGGCAGGAAGAGAATGAGGGAGCTACCTGGGGTCTCTTTATAGGAGTTCTACTCCCATTCATGAGGGTTGCATCCTTCTGACCTAATTACCTTCCAAAGACCCTACCTCATATACCATCACACTTGGAGCTAGAATTTCTTCATATAGATTTTGAGGGACATGAACATTCACTCAATGACACACACTAAGAATTAGTGTTGTAAGACTCACTTCTAGAAAAAGTATTACCGTGGCTGGGCACGGTGGCTCACACCTGTAATCCCAGCTCTTTGGGAGGCCGAGGTGGGTGGATCACCTGAGGTCAGGAGTTCAAGATCAGCCTGGCCAACATGGTGAAACCCCGTCTCTACTAAAAACACAAAAATTAGCCGAGTATAGGGGCACATGCCTGTAATTCCAGCTACTCGGAAGGCTGAGGCAGGAGAATCACTTGAATCCAGGAAGGGGAGATTGCAGTGAGCTGAGATCACACCAGTGCATTCCAGCCTGGGTGACAGAGTAAGACTCCATCTCAAAAAAAAAAAAAAAGTATTGCCTAACTTTGATCTAGAGAGATTTTAGGTAAAACCATGATGGAAAAATTCATATCATCAAAAGTTACTGTGAGTCATTCAACTTATTTTAAATAATGTTCACAATAAAGATCATCCAAAAACTACTGCCTACCCAGTACAGTGATAGGTATTGGGAATCCAGAAATTATGAAGCCACTATTTTTGCTCTCAGGAGCAATGGGCAACAGTAACTCTAAAAATGAGGTAGTGTAAGATAAAGTCCAATAGACAAGTACAAAATAAAGTATTTTGAGAGTCCGAAGAAAGAGAAGTTATTTTTGCATTTGGAGGGCGAAAGGAAGTAGAGAATTAGGAGGAGCTTTGACAGGGAGATAAGGCCCCCAGGATGAGCTGTGTAAGGCTGAAGGGCAGGGAGGGAAGCCAGGAAGAACTTTGGAATGTGTAGGCTCCATGAGTTGTTCAGTTTGCCTAAAACACAGGGTGCACAAAGGGTGTGGTGGGAAATAGGCCTGGAAGAGGGGCTTAGGATCACAGCGTGGATGCCTGCAACAGTGGAGTGAGGATTGATATTTCATGTGGCTAGCACTATGGCACATTCTGAGACTTTTGAGTCTTACTTCCTTACGTCATTGTGCATCTTTAAGAGATTACTCTTTTTTCTTTTCTTTTCTTTTTTTTTTTTTTTTGAGACAGTCGTACACTGTCTCCTGGGGTTGGAGTGCAGTGGCGTGATCTCGGTTCACTGTAACATCCGCCTCCCCAGTTCAAGTGATTCTCCTGCCTCAGCCTCCCGAGTAGCTGGGATTACAGGTGTCTGCCACCATGCCTGGCCAATTTTTTTGCATTTTAGGTAGAGACGGCATTTCACTATGTTGACCAGGCTGGTATCAAACTCCTGACCTTGTGATCTGCCAGCCTTGGCCTCCCTAAGTGCTGGGATTACAGGTGTGAGCCACCGTGCCTAGCCAAGAGAAGACTCTTTTCTTTACAGTGACTCTTGGCATGGTGTTTAGGTCAATTGTTTTTTTTGGGGGGTGGGGGGAGTGGATTCCATTGTTTATTTATTGTTTTGTTTTATTTTTCTTTGCTTGTTTTTGATCAGAGGCTCAGCAGTGAAGTTTGCCTTGCAATTTTATTAGGACTGTTTTCAAGGGAGGGAGTCCTTCCCTCTTCCACTGGTAAAATATGCAGACCTTTACAGACATGTGCAGTGAATCATAAGTGTCCATTTGCTACTGGTAAAAGAATCTAGGACTTGACAGAGCACACATTCCCACACGTAAAGAAACTCTCTAGTTTTGATAAATATCGCTTCCAAGACTTAAAATATTTTTTTAAACAGGCAGTACATTTTCTGAGTGACTATTAATAAGATATTAAAAGCCAACAGGAAGGATGCATTTTCAAATCCAATATGGAAAGGGAGCACAGGTCAGAGAAACAAACTGACCCAGAGGACTGGAAAGATTGAAGGACATTTGACTTTAGCATGACTTTTGAGACATGAACTTGTAGCCTCTAGAAAAGTAGGGAATGCAACGGTTTCTAAGGGCAAGAATTGTGGGAGCTAGGAATTAGGCAGAAATAATTGGCCACCATCTGCTACGAGAAGTGGCCTTGTTTTACTTGGGCTTGAGCTAAAAGATTCTCCATGGAGAAGGTGGTGCCTGCATTGTGAGGATCCAAGCAAGGAAGAAGAGTGGAGGAACAATGTTTTCAAAGGCGTTTCATGAAATCTGGAGCGGTGGTGGCAAGAGTAGCAGTTCTAGGCAGGAAGTTCTAGAACTGGCTTTACCCAAGCCCAAGTTGCACCAGGTGTGTAGCAAGATGGATGGTGTTCACGGGTAAAAAGTCCCGTTTGACTTCACATCGCACTGCTCCAGGGGGTATCATTCACATGTAGCTTATGTCTATGGGGTTGTGCTCCAAGAGTGACAACGCATATAAACTTTACTCCCATTGTACTATTCCAGACTCCTCCACACCCGCGTAGTGCAATGGAGAGTACTGTCCGTTATGGAGGTGAAAGTCCTGGTTTTTGGTGTTAGGTTGCTTTTGGTTGCAAGCAACAGGAACAACTCAAATAGTTTAAACAAGAGAGGTGGTGTATTGGCTGTGCACTCTAGGGTCAGAGCTGGCCTCTCTGTTTCCATCTTTTGATATTATCTTCGTCTTCATTACTTCCTATTGCTATGTGATGAGGGTTGGAGTGTGTGTGTGTGTGTGTGTGTGTGTGTGTGTGTGTGTGTGTGTCTGTGTGTGTGTTGGAGGATTATATCTGAGTGATATTTTCCTTAGCAGCCCTATTGGAACCACAGGGAAAAAGTAGAGGAGTAATTCCTTTCAGGGGAAAGGTACTGTTATTTTCTAGATTATGAATGATGTGAAAATCACAAATAAAATATCCAACAGACACTTGAATAGGGTTGTTGGTGGGCCTTTAATAGCAGTATTTGTTAAAATGTATGTTAAAAATTACTTCTTTAAAACATTTTTCTTCTTTGTGGAAGTAATTCCATTGTATTCTTAAGGAAATTTGACATGAACAATTTTGTTTAAAAATCTTCTTTTAAGGTCAATTTACAACTGTAATTAATATGGACTGTTGAGTGATTGTGCAATTCTTCTAGGAATGACTGTGACTGGATTAGGCTGCAATGAGTATTTTATAGAAAAGTCAATACATGGCGTGTGTTTTCAGTCTTTGTCATCTGGTTCTAGTCTGTGTTTGGCAACAGAGTTTTTTATACGTGGCTCTGTCAGCGCAGCCAAAAACCTTGCATACTTCACAACTTGCCACTCTTTTTAAAGATTTAGTTAGGGACTGAAGCTTATAGCGCATGCTCCTGGATTCAGCATCTAAAGTGAGAGTCTCATGGGCCCAAAATATCTCTTGTACCCACACATTTCCTGGTAGGCCAAACTTCACAAAATAAACATAGATGACCTCTCGCCCATCCAGTCTTCCGGAAAGTTGAGCAATGATGCAACCTTTTGGCAGTATGACATGACACATTGCTTTACTTGAGCAGAGCACGGACTCCCTTCATTCTGCACCACCATGGATAAACAAGCATTTACATTAGCACCGTCCAGGATTTGGAAAGAAAAATCTCATCCACTTTAATGAGACTAGACGTTTGTAAATTGGCTTGGGGACGAACAAGTTGACAAGTGACAAAGGGAAGTCTCGCGGTTGCTCCACAGTGACATCAAAGACATAGGAGAAAGCAGAAGCTGGTTTTCCTGTCAATACCTTGGTTTCCTTTTCATTCTTCATTCCCTCTGCCTGCAGGAATAACAATGTCTGGAATCAATATAGGGTTCTTCTTCTGAGAGGCTGAGAGTGTTTTCCCACACAGGGAGCTGGCTGCTTTTGTTCTTTCCCTCCGCAGGAGAGTGTGAGCTGTGAGATTTCCTATTGCTCTCCTGTCTCTTGTGTCTCTCTGCCATTAGCCTAGCGTTCAATTCCATTTCCATCCTGGGGTTGGGGGGCTTATTCTGATTTCTCTTATTCATTCAGTAAATATAAACAATTCTTTACATGTTGATTAGTGTGCTATGTGCCTTTTTTGCAACCTCTTTTGATTATTCCATACACTTTTTTTTGAGACAGAGTCTCGCTCTGTCGCCCAGGCTGGTGTGCAGTGGCACGATCTCGGCTTACTGAAACCTCCGCCTCCTGGGTTCAAGCATTCTCCTGCCTTGGCCTCCTGAGTAGCTGAGACTACAGGTGCATGCCACCACGCCCAGCTAATTTTTTGTATTTTTAGTAGAGATAGGGTTTCACCGTGTTAGCCAGGATGCAGTCAATCTCTTGACATTGTGATCTGCCTGCCGCAGCCTCCCAAACTGCTGGGATTACAGGCGTGAGCCACTGCCCCAGCCTATTCCATAGACTTTTTTTTTGATGCCACGATGGAGTAGATATCCCCTGACTTGTTTCTCAGGGGTTTGTGTTTTAAGATTTTCTTTTTCCTGCAATTACCCATTGACTCTGTTTTCTCTACTTCTAAAAAGACCATCCATACTTAGAAGTGCCACAATTCACAATGATAGAGCACAACTAGGCACAACCTAGTTAAATAATTTTGGGGCCGGGCGTGGTGGCTCACAGCTGTAATCCCAGCACTTTGGGAGGCCAAGGAAGGTGGATCACTTGAGGTCAGGAGTTCAAGACCAGCCTGGGCACCACGCTGAAACCCTGTCTCTACAAAAAATACAAAAATTAGCCAGGCATGATGGTTCATGTCTGTTGTCCTAGCTGCTTGGGAAGTCAAGACTGCAGTGAGCGGAGATCGCACCACGGCACTCTAGTTTAGGGGACAGAGGGAGACCCTGTCTCAAAAAAAAAAAAAAAGAACTTTGGACCAAAAAGTGGCCCAAACTACTCAATTTGTAAGATTCCTGACACTCTGTTTCCAACTTATTTCTCCAGTCTATTATTTTTGATAATGCATTCTGTATCATAGTGCTTCTCAAGGTATATAAAGGACGAGTTGTTTTCATTTCCAGTCTGTTGAGGTCTGATATGTGGTCCTAGTGTGCGTGATGACTGTGTAACTTGAGCAACATGCAATTCATCATATGAGCTCTATGTGGTCTATGTCCCATGCAAGGAGCAGAGCCCACTGCGTGCACAGTAAGTTGCTAATGTTCTTACAATTTACTTTCAATTTCTTCATTTACATGTTCACAAAATGTAACAAACAATTCACAGTCCACTGACTGCAGTATGAGTAGTGTAGCCTTGGGGCTGTATCTCCTCCAGATTCTCCCTCTTTTTGAACAAACTTTGAATGTTATTGCTTTTGAACTTTGACCCTAAGTCTTCCCCCCAGCATGGCAGCCTGGGTGCCCTGTTCTCCTAGCTTTTCCCGGCCTATCCTTACTTTTCTACAAAATCCCACATTAAATTTTTTTTAAAATTGAGAAATAACCCACATAATATAAGTCACCATTTTACAGTGTAAATTCTGTGGCTTTTAGTACATTTACAATGTTGTGCAACCATCAGCATGACCTAACTCTACACAATTTCCGTCACCCCTAAAGAAACCCTGAACCCTCCAGCACGCACTTCCCTTTACCCCTCTGCTCAGCCCCTGGCAACCACTACTCTCAGTCTCCACAAATTTTCCTATGATGGGCCTTTCACGTCAATGGAATCATATGATATGTAGCCTTTTGTGACTTAACATTTTCTTTCTTTTTTTTTTTGAGACGGAGTTTTGCTCTGTCACCCAAGCCAGAGTAGAGTGACGTAATCTCGGCTCACTGCAACCTCTGCCTTTCGGGTTCAAGCCTCAGCCTCCCGAGTAGCTGGGATTACAGGCGTGCACCACCACACCTGGCTAATTTTTTTATATTTTTAGTAGAAATGGGGTTTCACCATATTGGCCAGGCTGGTCTCCAACTTTTGACCTTGTGACCTGCCCGCCTTGGCCTCCCAAAGTGCTGGGATTATAGGAGTGAGCCACCGCACCTGGCCAGCATAACATTTTCAAGATTTGTCCATGTTGCAGCATTATCAGTTCTTCCTTCTTATGGATAAATAATATTCCATTGTATAGATATACCACACTTTGTTTATCCATTCATCAACTGATGGGCATTTGGGTGGTTTCTACTTTTTGGTTGTTATGAATAACACTTTTAGTAACAAGGACTAGTTTTATTGTGGATATATTTTCATTTCTCTTGGGTGTATATCTTGGAGAGGAATTGCTGGATTGTATGGTGCCTCTATGCTTAACTTTTTGAGGAATTGTAAACTGTTTCCAAAGTCACTGCACCATGCATGCCCACCAGCAATGTATGAGGGTTCTAATTTCTTCACATTCCTGCCAACACTTGTAATGACTCTTTTTTCTTTTAAAAACATTATAGCCATCCTATTGGGCACCATAAATATTTTTCTTCTGTGAATTCATCTCTGATTCCTTCTCCCAGAAAGAATCAACCTTTTTCTCCTCTCTGATCTCACAAGACTGTATAATACAGTAATTATCAGAGTAGTTATCTTTTTAACCTTTATGGTGTGCTAGGTACTATGGTAAGCGCTTTACATGTGTGAGGCATTAAATTCTCATATAAACTTTGGGACGTTGGTTTTACTGTCTCCACTTTGCAGATGAGGGCACAGGCAGAGAATAAATTATATAAAATCCTGCATGTACAGGAGTGAAAGCTGGGATTTTGAACTCCTGGGCCTTTCTGATCCCAAAGCCAATGCTCTTAAATGTTAGTCTCTCAAATGGAAACTACTAATATTTTTAAAGCCCTCTCTTTATAACAGGACCATGATGTTTTATTAGAACTAGCAGCATTTCATTTCTAAAGATTTGGTGGAATTTTATCCTTAGTTTACTCAAGAGTATTTCTACAGCATACAGTCAACAGTTCTCATTTTCCTATTCAGATGGGTCTTATATCTAAGCTTCAGGAGTAGACTGTCTTATTCTAAAGCTTGTATCATACCCAACACCTCGAGCCCCGCAAAGTGTCATTTGTTTATTGCCAAACACCTATCAATCCTATCATACAAATGGATGCACTTGTTGATTTCACCTTTGAATTTGACCTTGAAGAAGACTATTTGGAATTTGCTCAACATGTATTTGTTAAAATGTCTTCTCCAATTAAGATATGCTATATATGCTACCAAGATATTCTTTTTTTTTTTTGAGACAGAGTCTCGGAGTCTGGCTTTCTCGCTCAGGCTGGAGTACAGTGGCTCAATCTCAGCTCACTGCAACCTCTTCCTCCTGGGTTTAAGTGATTCTCTTGCCTCAGCCCCTGAGTAGCTGGGATTACAGGTGTGCACCACGATGCCCAGCAAATTTTTGTATTTTTAGTAGAGATGGAGTTTCACCATGTTGGCCAGGCTGGTTTTGAACTCCTGACCTCAGGTGATCTGCCCACCTTGGCCTCCCAAATGTTAGCATTACAGGCCATGCCTGGCCTAAAGATATTTTTTTCTTTCTGTTGATTTTCTCTTTCCCTCTGGTAAATGAGAGGATTCAAGCCACCACTTCACTGCTTAGGAAAACTATTGTCATTCTGTGTTCTTGCATTAAAATTTTTTTTTTTTTTACCATAACACACAAGCCCTAATTATTATGTTACTGAGTAGCTCCTGGTTCACCTCTATCACTTATTAGAGGTGTGTCTTAGGTGAGTTTCTTAATCTCTCCGCACCTCTATTGCCCTAATCTGTAGAATGGTGGTTGTAAAACACCTTATATAATAGTTTGATAATTGTAAGATATATTTAGATCTGTAGATACACATGTGTGTTCAAAGTAGTAACAAATGAAAGTAAATAGTAAATCGTGCAGTAAAGAACCTGCTTAAATTATTTGATTGTGAAACGTTCCCCTCCCCCACATTTTTCAAAACAACACTTCTATACATAATTCAAGAGTCTGTTTAATGCAACTTTCCCTCCCTCTCTCCACCTTTTGTCACCCCCTGTGAAGGCTTCCCAGAAGGAGTTAAGCACTTCCTCCTCCTTCCTGCTCCGATCATGCTGTGTCATAGCATTTAGAATGCGGTGTGGCCATTTATCTGTTTACACATCTGCCTCTTTCTGAGAGCAGGGCCATATCGTACTTATTTTTGTATCTCCAATGTGATGCCCCAAACCTAAAAGGTGTATAATCAGTGTTTATTGATTTGAATTAACTATCACTGTTATCTTTGCCTTGTGCCCGTTACGCAGAACCCTGGGTGAGAATAGTAATGCACGTTGCTCTGAAACAGGGAAGAAGAAAAGCAAGCTCATCACTTCCCCGTGCTTCTTGGGTTGAAAATCCAACACACATAAATATCTTTACTTAAAAGGACCCCGTGAGTTAGTATAGGTGTTGGGTTGACATGCATTCTCTCTCTGCCAGAATGGAAGAGTCATCTTGCTCACGTGGTTCTGTGTCAATATGGTTTTTAAAAAGATGCTATCATGTCATCCTGCTGGATATGCTCATTCCAAAAAACTATTTTCTATTCCAAAGTGCTGTTCTTTTTCTTTTCTTTTTTTTTTTTTTTTTTTTGAGATGGAGTCTCACTCTGTTACCCAAGCTGGAGTGCAGTGGCATGATCTTGGCTTACTGCAACCTCTGCCTAGTGGGTTTAAGCAATGCTCCTGCCTCAGCATCTCCAGTAGCTGGGATTACAAGCGTGCACCCCCACGCCTGGCTACTTTTTGTATTTTTAGTAGAGATGGGGTTTCTCCATGTTGGTCAGTCTGGTCTCGAATTCCTAAGCTCAGGTGATTTGCCCGCCTCAGCTTCCCAGAGTGCTGGGATTACAGGCGTGAGCCACCGTGCCGGGCCTAAAGTGCAGTGCTTTCTTCTGATGGCTTTGATCTAGCAGCAGAGGAAGACTGCTTATTCTTGTTCTGGACCAAGCTGGGACAAAACTGTGTTGGGCATCATCCTACCTTCGATTCTGCGCTGAAGGTTCTTTTTATTGTGCACAGTCTTCTTCAAGCCATGCCCTGATTCCCTTTTCCTCCCAGTTTCTGCTTTTTCCCCAGTTCATTTCTGTGGTTGCTACCAAAAAATGTTTTAGGCCACCCTTCTCCTTTTCCTTATGCATACCAACTATGTGTGTCCTCATGGGCTGATGCCACATCCCCATGAAGAAAACCATTTCATAGAGGTCAACTGATGTTTTCCAGGGCACACAAAGTCAAAACTGAACCCAGAATCCAGATTTTCTAACCTACGTTTCCCACTAGCTTTCACTCTCACTGTATTTTTTATTGTTATTTTTAAAGCTTAGGGGTAACTCCCCTCCCCCCAATACGCGTGCACACACGTGCACACACACACACACACACACACACACACGAGTTTACTATAGAGAGAAACAGAAGTTCTCTTTACACAAGATATTAAGGGAATGGAAATTGTGAAGAAAGCTGTGGAGAACTTCCAAGTCAGATTCAGGATTTTCCCAAGGGGTTAGGTTAAGTACACAGGGAAAGGTAGCCTCCCTACCTCCCCAGGGTGGCCCCGGTCTATCTGAAGGGGCCATTCTCTGGCCATCCCTGAAACTCATGCAGTCAGTGACTTCATCTTTCCCTGAGCAAGTGTGGTCACCGGCAGACACTCCCGGGGGGGGACCAGGCAGGCAGGCCAGGATGTGGGAGGGTGATTCAGCAGGTAACAGCAATGCCCAGTAAGCCACCCTGTGGAAACGCCCATGAGGCCCACCCTCTCAGGCAAGTTTTAAGAGGAGACAGGCCACACTTCTACTCCCCACGCTATTTTCCTCAAGATGAATTTTCTTTTTATTTTATTTTATTTTTATTTTTATTTTTATTTATTTATTTATTTATTTATTTTTAAAGACGGGGTTTCACCATATTGGTCAGGCTGGTCTCGAACTTCTGACCTCAGGTGATCCGCCCGCCTCAGCCTCCCAAAGTGCTGGGATTACAGGCGTGAGCCACCGTGCCCGGCTCAAGATGAATTTTCTGTTGTCCCCTTTAGGAGAAAAGTTTCCTATCCTGATCCATGGACCTCTGAAAATTCTTTGTGAAAGTGGTCACTGCAATACGGTTCCCTTTGCTTTTCTTATGGAAAGGATTGATGGGCACTGGCCAGCTTTATTTAGGCTCCTGCAGGTGAGGTGCACCATGTTGAGCAGCCTGAGGATCCTGTACAGTCTAGGGCCTGGTGAGGCCTCAGCTAACTCAAGTGGTTGAGACATGTTTGTCAAGGGAAGGAATGGGAGAACCAGAAACTGGTAAAGGAATCTCTTCATGAACTTCCTTATTGTATTCAGAGTTGGTTTTTTTTTTTTGAGACAGAGTCTCACCCTCTTGCCCAGGCTGGAGTATAATGTTACAATCTTGGCTCACCACAACCTCCAGCTCCTGAGTTCAAGTAATTCTCCTGCCTCAGCCTCCCAAGTAACTGGGATTACAAGCGCATGCCACCACACTTGGCTAATTGGTTTTTTTTTTTTTTGTATCTTTAGTAGAGACGGGGTTTCCCCATGTTGGCCAGGCTGGTCTCGAACTCCTGACCTCGTGATCTGCCCGCTTCGGCCTCCCAAAGTGCTGGGATTGCAGGCATGAACCACCGCGCCTTGCTGTATTCTGAGTTTTTAAAGCGTATAATTATGATGCTCTAACTGAAACTCTGAATATAACTATTGATCTCTGAAACTTGTAATAAATGAATGAAAAATGAGTTGACTTCTTTTTTTTCTTCTTAGCATTTGGATCAAAAAAACTGAAATGTTCTCTTGAAGCATATTTTGCTTTCAAGTGTGTTTTTTTCCTTTCTCAGTGGATATTTTTAGAATAAACATTAACATGCAAATGATATGGATACATTCTCCCCCCCCACAACCCTCTTCATAATAGTCTGTGAAAAGTCAGAACGCAAAGGCACAAAGACGGTCTTATTACTTTTAACCTTTGGGGGAGGGCGGCATGAACCACTGAAAGTTTACTTGGGTATCAAACTCAAAATGTACCTATGGCTTGACACGGCCCCACACAAATGCCAAGGTGTTTTTGACTTTGCTATGGAGACAGCGTCTCAATTAACAGCACGGACTGGGAAGGACAAAGAGGGTGGAAAAGGGTTTTCTGAAACGTAAGCGCCTCCCTCCTGCTGACTCCCAGCAATTTGTCAGGGGCTTTTCTCTGTGGTGCTGGAGCAGTATTTTCCCACAGGTAAACCCGTTTTCCAGTCCTCACTCAGGGGCCCTGCTTTTCTAGGACAGGCCTAGAGTGTGACCTGCACCCTGGTTGGGTTTTAGGGGTGTTACCTGACATCAGTTACCTCGGTGGGACGGCCCTAGACCAGAGTCCCCTGTTGAGAAGGGAGGTGAGGTTTTGTGCTTCCAAGGCTTCCTTAGTCGCAGTCAGATGCTCCTTCTGTCTCCTAAGAGAAAAATACAGTTCCCTGGTCCTCCCTTTCCTTAAAACCAACTTTGGGCCTTTGTTACCCACAAGACAAAGTCTAAGTTACTTTGTCTAGCATGCAAGATTCTTAAGAAACTGCTCTAGCGTAATCTCTCTAATTTCTTGATACTTACGACTTGTTTGCCCCGAGGACCTGACAGTGGAGCTGTTACAAACCGCTGTGGGCTTCCAGCACATTGGGTGCACAACACAGGCTCCCTTCCTGGACTGACCCCTCCACTGTGAGCGCCTAGTAAACGAATCTTGAGACACGTTCAGCTGCCAGCCATCCCCAAATCCTTCGTGTGCTTGTTTAAAATCTGCCTTACGATGTTTATTCCATTAGAGTGAGTTTAGGCCGGGTGTGGTGGCTCACACCTGTAATCCCAGCACTTTGGGAGGCCGAGGCAGGTGGATCACCTGAAGTCAGGAGTTCAAGACCAGCACAGTCAACATAGTGAAACCCTGTCTCTTCTAAAAGTACAAAAATTAGCCAAGTGTATGGCAGGCGCCTGTAGGCTGAGGCAGGAGAATCGCTGGAACCCACAAGGTAGAGGCTGCAGTGAGCTGAGATCGCGCCATTGCCCTCCAGCCTGGGCAAGAAGAGTGAGACACTGTTTCAAATAAATAAATACATACATACATACATACATACATACATACATAAATAAATAAAGAGCCAGTTTAATTTCTTACGTCTCCTTATCTTCCATAAGTCTCTGAACTCCTTGAACGCAGGGGCTATATCCATTTCTCTCTGAATTCCCATTTTCTGCACAGGCCCTTGTAGGGCAGAGTTATTTTGGAGCATGATATACAGATTCCTCTCTACTCATGTGCAATCTATTCCAGTTTTGGAGGAAAATAACTGGAAAATGGTGTAAATCTAGGAAGAGTTCCAGGCAGGGTCTGCCAGCTCTCTTCTTTGCTCTGCTTATATGGGTTAACCAAAGTTGAATTCATTTCTCTTTTGCAAATATGTCAGAGAGTCAACTATGAAGGCCACGTTGAAACAAAACCTGCCAGAGTGGTGTCAGTAAAATGGGATTCTAGCCCTAGTTCTGACACTAACTGGTTGTGCATAATTGGAGAGATTCATTAGCTTCTCTAACTCTCAGTTTCTTCATCTATAAAATTGAGGATTTGGTCTAGGTGATGCTATTTCTTAGGGAATATTTATAGGGTCCTCAGCAGGAGTTCGAGAAAAAGGCAAACTTAAAAGGAACTGGTCGATCCAGCTTTTAGATATCTCATTATTATGAAAGTACCCAGCAAAGGCCTGGTGCATAGTGAGTCCTCAACAGATGGGCGATCAGTGTAATACCTCCCTGATGCGTTTTTCTCTACGTACTCCTGGGGGCTAGACAAACTAGGTTTATCCTGTTTTTCTACTACTGTAGTCTGATCTAGAGCTTCATCTCCCTTGAGAAGCTCCTTTCTCTCCTGGAGTGCAGTGGGCTCCTTTTGAGGAGGTAAGCACAGAGCAGTGGGAAGTGCTTTACAAATAGGGGTCTGTTATGGGTTGAATTACATCGCCGAAGAAAGATATGTTGAGGTCCTAACCCTCTGTTACCTCAGAATATGACCTTATTTGGAAATAGGGTCATCACAGAGATGATCAAGTTAACGTGAGGTCATTAGTGTAGGTCCTCATCCAATATGACCGATGTCTGCGTGAAGAGGGGAAATTTGGACACAGAGACAGACAAGCACACGGTAAAGATGAAGTCAGGACGCAGAGGGAGAAGATGCCACGTGACTGGAGTGATGCACTCACAGGCCAAGGAGCACCAGGGATGCTGGTAAACACCAGAGCTAGGCAAGGCAAGAGAGTCTTCACCCCTAGAGAGCATCTGGCCTTGCCAATGCCTTCATTTCTGACTCCTAGTCTCCAGAGCTGTAAGATAACAACATTCTGTTGTTTTAAGCCACTCAGTTTTTGCTTTTTGGTAGGACAGCCTTAGGAAGCTAACACAGGGTCTACACTGAGCTATGTGCGGGCTAATGAAGAGAAGGGTGTGCGTGTATGTGTTGTCAGAAGGTAATTTACATTAAGGGAGGGTAATGCGTCAGCTCCTAGAAAATTAAGCAGATGCCATTTGTCCAAAAGAAAGCCTCAAACTCATTAGCAGATTCCACCTGTCTTTTCTTCTCGCCTTTTCCCTCTTCTTTCTCTTCTTGCCTTGCTGCAACTTGCCTCACCAAGCTTGCAAACCCTCCTATATCTCCCCTCGGCTCTGCACTGGCTTCCTCATAAGGGACACTTTATGCTAATGTTTATTTAGAAATGTCAGTGCTGCAAAATCTGGTGTGGGTGTAGATGCCTCCAAACGAGGAAGAGAGACGAAGGCCTCCTGCTTGAGGGAGACTTGGGGAGGCTAAGACCCTGGTGGCAACAGCAAAAGGAAGCCAACGAAGGTAAACTTTTATCTTTCCAGTTAGTAAATGCTCCTTGTGAAACTGGTATAACAGATGCTGTATAAAAACTCTGCCAAATTCTTCCCTCTGGAATCTTCAGGGAGCCTGACATAACCCTTACCCTCCGCGCAGTGGAGAGCAGAGAGGCCTCCCTCTGTGTGCTCCATCACAACTTTCCACTGAATCTGGGTTTGGGCAGCTTGATTTGAATGGAGGATTGTTCAGCTGCAGCCAGTGCCGGCAGAGCTGCCAGTTACAACACTTAAAAAATACAGTACTGCTTTTAAAGTAGAGTAGAAAGGCGTTGAAGCAAGGATGCAGGGGTTCCTTGTCAAATACACTGCCCATCTGTCCCGGCTTTCCTTGGAGGGGAGGGCCGAGGCTTCCCCAAGGCAGGGAAACAGTCCTCACCGCCTCCCAGCCAACATTTCTGGGGAGGAAGGCTGCTCCGTTTCTGTGCTCCCCGACAGACCATTTGGGCAGATTTGAAGTGATAACTCCTTGTCCATTGACGCACTCTCTAAGTAGTATTCACAGATTAACTACGGTCAAGATGCATGCCACAGACATCTGGTATATGCTTCAAGTTAAGTGCTATGGAGGAGATATCATTTCTGAGATCGCAAAGAGTGGTCCATACTTTAAGAACTATGTAGAAATTATACCCGCAAATCTCTCTGCTGAGATGAAATGCAATTATATGGATAAATATTCATATTTTAATTATTGGAAAGAAATACATTAACAAACTATTATTGAAATATTTTCCATATAGAGTCAAGTAGGAAAACCTAAAGAGTTAGTCTTTTCTGTACTTGCAATGAAATAATTTCATCGTTTGCTACAGCAGGAATTTTTTTTTAAAAGATATTTCACTAGGAATATTTTACTTTCTTTTTAAAATAAATTATAAATACTTTTTTCACATATCAAAGTTCATCAAAGAACTCCCAAAATTAATCTTCTTCATTCTTCAGGAATTATTTATTCACACACCAGACCACCGTTTCATATTTTAAATCCTAGGGCTCTCATGCATTCCTTGTGGGCCTCAATTAGATGTCCACAGTGTTCTTCTCCTTTCTCGATGATACACGCATCGAGTGCCTTCTTGATCTCCGGGCAGGCGCAGCAGGGCTTCAGCGGCTGCTTCTCCTGAGACTTAGGCGGGGGCAGGGTTTGAGTCGATCAGACCTGGCATCTTTCCTCTTTTTTATACAAGTCACTGGAATTATCCAGCTGCCTGACTGATTTGCCTGTTACTGAATAAAACTCTTGCTCAGAAGCCAAATTGTTCTTATTGGTCAGCTTCAAAATTCCATAGGAGTGCTTAGATTCAAAGAAAATGAAGATTTCATAAAAGTGACCAATTTTGTTTTGTGGGTGATGGGTAAAGGATGGAATGGGACAGTTTCTGATTTTTCTCCGGTGATTCATATTATTCATTTTTGTTTGTAAAACACACCTAAGGCATTTCTCTTTCTGTGTCCTTACAAAGTAGTGGGGGAGGGGATCCTTACACATAACCTACCTTTTCTGGCCGATGATAACATCTGTCCTTGAAGTGGATTAAATCAAAGCACAGGAGTGCCCTTTTTGTTTTTTTTTTTTGTTTTTGGTCGGTTTTCACAGTAAAAGAAACAGAATGTAGAAATCACGACCATATTGACTTTCTAGATGAAGCCCGGTGGGGATAAAGTAACATTTCTGCCAGAGAGCATGCCATAAAAAGGGGCTTGTAAGGACAAAATCATTAGGACCACAAGTACACCTCATTGAAAAAGAGGTGCATTTTTCTATTGTTTTAAGTATTGTGCAAGACAGGAAGACGGAGAATAATATTCAATGCATCTGCAAAGGAAATGAGGCCCAAAAATGCCTTATTTGGTGTTTTAGTCAAAAAGGCCACCTGTCTCATTTACCAAATAAGCAGTTTTTTTCCTTCCTTTATAAGATCAAGCAGCACTGCTGCGCGGAATGAAGCCAAGGCACTGCGTTTATCACGTAAACAACGGATTGAAGTGATTTACCTTTTCCTTATTTTATCACATAAAAAAGGGCAATGGTTATATGTAACATCTAATTCTTACTGCCTTATTGATTATGTCTGAATGCTGACCATGCTTTTACTAAGGAAACAATGCTATGTTCTCAGATTCTCAAAATGAGCAGGCCAGATGACTTAATCAAATCTATAGCAGGAAGTCCCGAGCTGAACAATGCGCTAGCTGCTGTGTTTTGACTTCACTGTCTCCATGGTAACCTGCGCGAACACATTAAGAAAAATCTGAACAATTTGTCTGAAGGGTAGAAATTTGCCAAATCTTATTTAGTCTAATTAGTTTTAAATTAATATTTTAGGTAATTAAAATGTTTTTCCAAGAATTCTCATGCAAAAAACAAACAAAAAACGACTGCATTTACTGACTTTGGTATAATGTTTACATTTTTAGAGTAAACTAGTTGTGGAGTGAGAGTGACTAACTTGCATAAATTAAAATGATAAGCATTTTAACAAAGGCCGGTGGTAAGAAGTCAACTGTGTAAAAAGTAAACATTTTAGTTCATTTGATTATTTAATATACTGAGAATGCATTTCTTAAAAGTATGTACATACATTTTTCATTTAAGTATTTTCTTGATTTTAGGCAAATCATAGCACCGATGCAAGCTGTATACTAAGGGACTCAACTGGAATACAGCAGCAGGCAAAGCTTCAGGAATAAAAAAGACAAGAAAAGTGACACTCCAGAAAAAACAAATCCCACAGCTCTCTCAATTCACATTAAGTCTGGACTATCTAGAAACTGTTTCCTTCTATCAAAGGCCAAAGTGAGTGGCTCATGCCTGTAATGTCAGCACTTTGGGAAGCTGAGGCGGGATGCTTGCCTGAGGCCAGAAGTTCAAGACCAGCCTGGGCTATAAAAGGAGACCTCATCTCTACAAAAACAAAAACAAAAACAAAACCCTTCCCACTGCCATAGCTTAAAGAAGCCTACAGGATAGGTCAAGAACCAACCTGCTATCCCGGGGGACAAAAAAAAAGGGAGTCTGTGGCAGGAATTGCATGGAGTGTGCTGGAGACACAAGGAATCTCCGTTTGCTCTGTAAAATTAATGACAAGAGAAGCTAGAGTTATGGAAAAGAGGCTTGGTGAAGAGTCAAAAAGATAAAGAAATAAAAAGCAAAAGCCCTGAGCTTTGAGCACCTGCACACAGAGAGCCGGAGCTGTCTCTGCAATTGGCGTTAAATGACTGAACACAAGGAAGCAATTGTTCCTGCCCTAATCAAGTAGTGCATGATTCTGAGAAAAGGTTCAGTAGACAATGGAGGACTGGTGTAATGGAAAGGGGGAAAAATCTGAGGGGGAGAGAGAGAGAGAGGAGAGAGAGGGACGAGGCTTTGCCATGTTACTCAGGTTGGTCTCAAATTCCTGAGCTCAAGTGATCCACCTTTCTCAGCCTCCCAAAATGTTGGGATTACAGGTGTGAGCCACGTGCCTGGCCGGTAAGATGCATGTTGAAAGGTAAAGTGTACTGAGAGGTACAACTTACTTTGGAGTGCATCAAAAAATAAGATGAATTGATGGATAAATGAGAGAATAGATACATGATAAAGTAAATTAGCAAAATGCTACTCATAGAATTTAGGTGGTGAGTATTGAGACAAAGTTGTCCATTGGACGGTTCCTTTCATTTTTTTCTGTATGTTTGAAAAATTTTATAACAAAATGTTGAGGACAAAAATGTTAAATATTCACTTACCTCATGACCCAGCAGTTTCTCTCCTACATATTTACCTAAAAGAAATAAAAACAGATGTTCACACACAGATTTACATAAGAATGTTTGCAGAGCATTATTCATAATGGTTCTAAGCTGGAAAGGTATCTATCAACAATGGAATGGATATGCAAATTGTGGGTATATTATACACTGGATAACTATTTAGCAATGAAAAGGAATGAACCATTGATCCAAAGAACAAGATGGCTAAATCCCAAAGACTGTGTGTTGAGCCAGAAAAACCGGAGACAAATTTCAGAGAACAGGTTTAGTACAGTGATTGCCTGTGAGGGGCGAAAAGTGACAGGAAGGGGCATAGAGAACTCTCTCCAGTGACAGAATGTTTATATCACAGCTGGGCGCAGTGGCTCATACGTGTAATCCCAGCACTTTGGGAGGGAGGCTGAGGCGGGCAGATGACCTGAGGTGATCTGAGGTCAAGAGTTTAAGACCAGCCTGGCCAATATAGTAAAACCTTATCTTCACTAAAAATACAAAAATTAGCCGGGCGTGGTGGCACATGCCCATAGTCCCAGCTACTTGGAAGGCTGAGTTAGGAGAATCGCTTGAACCCAGGAGGTGGAGGTTGCAGTGAGTCATTGCAACTCCAGCCTGGGAGACAGAGTAAGACTTCAGCTAAAAAAAAAAAAAAGTTTTTTTTTTTTTTTTAAAGACGGGATTGCACCATGTTGTTCAGGCTGGTCTTGAACTCCCGACCTCAGGTGATCCGCCCGCCTTGGCCTCCAAAGTGCTCAGATTACAGGCATGAGCCACCATGCCCGACCAAAAAAAAGTTTATATTGGAGTGATGAATGTTTAGGTGTATACATTGATCAAAATTCATTAAGTTGTATACTCAGGATGTATGCATTTCTATACAGAAATTTTATCTAAGTGGGGGAAAAAGACTGGGACAAAAGGTCTCAAGTTGTTTTTTTTTTTGTTGTCGTTGTTGTCCAGGCTGGAGTGCAGTGGCGCGATCTCAACTCACCGCAACCTCCACCTTCCAGGTTCAAGTGATTCTCCTGCCTCAGTCTCCCGAGTAGCTGGGATTACAGGCATGTGCCACCACGCCTAGCTAATTTCGTATTCTTAGTAGAGATGGGATTTCTCCATGTTGGCCAAGCTGGTCTCGAACTCCCCACCTCATGATCTGCCCACCTCGGCCTCCTAAAGTGCTGGGATTACAGGCGTGAGCCACTGTGCCCTGACTAAGATCTCAATTGTTAAGCAGAATTGTCTTTCTCTGTGTGACTATAGATGACAAATCAGAGGCAATAGACAAACCTGAATAGAAGGAAGCAAAGGTAACAGATTTCATGTCAGGAATCCAACTCTAATTAGTGGGACAAGTCTATTCCTGGAGATGTCCTGTGATAGGAAAAAAGCCACTCAATATTTCAAGGTATTGTAAGATGAGAGGCAATTGTAATATCTTAGTCAATTTGTGAACAATGTAGGTCTCAGCCCCAAGTTCCATTGCGTAGGATCATGGGCACACTAGGACGTTTTCTTTGTTTTAGGAAATGTACAGATTAAGTTCCAGTGGGGAAACTAGTTGTCAACTTTGATGGATTGAAATAGTTAACCTTTCCTCATAGGAGAGCCTCCAAGGCCCTCTCTCTGAGACTATTTTATACATAAGGCAAAGAAGGTGTGCCAACTGCTTTGTTTCCCCAGCCTTACCAGGTTAGAAGCAGCAAATTAGAAATGGGAGGAGGCCGTGAAATAGCCAGAGGCCATCACTCAGACAGCAAGTGACAGCTCACAGCAGGCAGAAAGGATGAAAAGGAAGGGAGAAATATAAAAAGCCAACCTAAATACTCCAGAACACAACAGTGAGCAGGGGGACTCCCACAGCTCAATTTATTTAAATAGCTCCTCAGTGCACTGCAGTGTTTTACAGACCAGTGCAAAATCTTTTTAATGTCCTAAAAGAAGAACCAGTAATGTAATGACATCCATTATGCATTGTCTAAGTCAGAGAATTGCTACATTTTCCCTAAAATTTTATGTGATATGATTAGAATGATATTTAAACAGTTTTTGATCAGAGGATTGAACTTGTTATGCTAAAAATAATTGCTTCTGTAAAATACATATTCCCTGATAATATTGAATAAAGCATTTTTCAGTTTTTAAGATTTGAAGTGAAAGTAAAGAATTTTTACTTTTAAAGATTTATGAATGTTAACTCTTAAAAATAATACATTAGATGATATCGGAAGAAGAAACATAACGGTAACATCCACCTCTGTTACCAAAGCTGTTGTCTTGAACTTGTTTTCCAAAAGACTTTGAAATGCCATCCCTATTGTTTTATGAGGGCTTTGTGTATCAATATCTATCTGTCACAGAATTCCTTTCTTCTGTATGTCAATCGTGATATTAGATCAGACTTTGAATTTATTTTTAGCAGTTTTGTGAAAAGGAGACCCCATTTTGTGAATTTTTTACCGAGGGATATGATGGGATTAGCTCCTATGGAGTCATGAGAGCCAAGCGTAGCATTTCTTTCCAACTCTGATTCCATGTTGTCAGCTTGAAAATGGCTGCGGTGGGAGTATTTATACCATGAAAATCAACAAACACCATAAATCAGGGCTCTTTTCTTTCTTTTTTTAGAGAGCTGTTGTTAAACATTTACCAGCACACCACTGGTTCCATCAGATTCTAAAAACACACAGATTTAGTCTTAGATTCGGTTGCCACCACCTGTGGCTCTTCCCTTAATAAGAAATATAGATTGTTACAGCTGGGCAGTCCTCAGCACAATTTGTTTTGTTACGTACATTTATTGAGGTCCAGATAATCCACTTTATTTATTAAGTTATTCAATTATTGATGACAAAATAGATGGGAAGTAAGCTGAGTAAAAAAGGAAATAAAAGTTATAGGGTCAGTATTGTTATAAAATATGATCTTCATAGTACTTGGTTTCAAGAAATCAGATATTTTTGTCACATCGTGATAGATGTTGAATGTAACAGACAAGTTACCCAAGCGAATATTGCTCTACTGGCTTCATATTTAGAAAAGAGGTGCACTGGCTGGGCGCGGTGGCTCATGCCTGTAATCTCAGCACTTTGGGAGGTCAAGGCAGGTGGATCATCTGAGGTCAGGAGTTCGAGACCAGCCGGACCAACATGGTGAAACCCAGTCTGTACTAAAAATACAAAATTAGCCAGGCATGGTGGCATTTGCATGTAATCGCAGCTACTCGGGAGGCTGAGGCAGGAGAATCGCTGAACCTGGGAGGTGGGGATTGCAGTGAGCTGAGATTGCGCCACTGTACTCTAGCCTGGGCAACAAGAGGGGAAATTCTGTGAAAGAAAGAAAGAAAAAAAGAAAGAAAGGAAGGAAGAAAAGAAGGGATGGAAGGAAGGAAGGAAGGAAAGAAAGAAAGAAAAAAAGAAAGAAAGAAAGGAAGAAAAGAAAGGAAGGAAGGAAAGAAAGAAGAGAGGTTCACCACAAGCTGCCATAGAAACAGTTTTAACCAGAGAAGGCATACACCCTTCCACGATGTGAATATTTGAAGCTCTTCAGAAAGGCAAGTTTGCTTAAATTACTCACTCTACCAGTGAGTTATATTTGTGATTTTAGGGAATTTCATTGCATACGTAAATCCAATGTGATGACACTTACTGCCTGCCTGGGATTTGAGCTTTGACCTGTGCTGCCCTGCAGATACCACGGATTTCTGACCAGGTTTCATTGCCGTGTAACAACTGCGACCTCTTGAATAGGGCCAGAACTGTCATTACAGGACAAAAAATGTTTGACATTTTTTTTTAAAGCTGTGAGAAGACTAGTTACATGCTTTCAAAGAGATGGATTGTTTTTTCATCCCAGTCTCATATTTGACCCTGAAAAGCAGAGAATTTGGATGAAAAATATCTGTTTATCTAATAAATTCTGTTATTTAATGTTGTCAGTTCATCAAATTCTCTGAATAACTTCATCCAGAAGCTTGAATTCACAAATATTTATTGAGTGCTATGAAAAAGCAAAGCACTCTGCTCCTTATTACAGCAATATAGAAAGATAACGAAGCTGTGGTTTCTGCCTTTCAGGAATTTAGTACATAGTGGAGGACAGAAACTTACTATTTTATGTAAAATAACCGAAATCATACCAAACACACTTTCAGACCGCAACACAATAAAAATAGAAGTCAAGACTATGAAAATCTCTCAAAACCATGCAATTACATAGAAATTAAACACATGCTTCTGAATGACTCTTGGGTAAGTAATGAAATTAAGGCAGAAATCAAGAATTTCTTTGAAAATAACGAGAGCAAAGATACAACATGCCAGAATCTCTGGGACACAGCTAAGGCAGCGTTAAGGGGAAATTCAGAGCACTAAATGCCTACATCACAAAGTTAGAAAGATCTCAAAATAACAATCGAACTTCACAAGTGAAATAATTAGAGAGGCAAAAACAAATCAACCCCAAAGCTAGTAGAAGATGAGAAATAACAAAAATCAGAGCTGAACTGAAGGAAACTGAGACATGAAAATCCATTTAAAACATCAATAAATCCAGAAGTTTGTTTTCTGAAAAAATTAATACAATCATTAGCTGGACTAATGAGAAGAGAGAAGATCCAAATAAACACAGTTAGACATGATGGAGGGAATGTTACTACTGATTCCATAGAAATAAAAACAACCATCAGAAACCACTATGAACATTTCTATACACACAAACTAGAAAACCTAGAAGAGGTGGTTGTATTTCTGGACACATACAACCTCCCAGCATTGAGCCAGGATGAATTGATTCCCTGAACAGACCAATAATGAGCTCTGAAATTGAATCAGTGATAAAAAACCAATGAATCAAGAAAAGCCTGGGACCTGATGAATTCACATCTGAAATATATCAGATGTACAAAGAAGAGCTAGTACCATTCCTATAGAAACTGTTCCAAAAAATGAAAGGAGGGACACCTTCCCAACTCAGTCTCTGAGGCCAGCATCATCTATATACCAAAACCTGGCAGAGACACAATAACAAAAAGAAAACTTTAGGCCAATATCCTTGATGAGCATCGACGCAAAAATCTTCAAAAAAAAAAAAGAAGAAGAAGAAAAAAAGGAAAACACTTGCAAACCAAATCCAGCAGCACATCAAAAAGCTAATCCACCATGATTAAGTAGGCTTTATTCCTGGGATGCAAGGTTGGTTCAACATATGCTAATCAATAAATGTGATTCATCACATAAACAGAACTAAAGACAAAAACCACATGATTATGTCAATAGACACAGAAAAGGCTTTTGATAAAATTCGACACCCGTTCAGTTAAAAACTCTTAATAAACTAGGTATTTTAGGAATATACCTCAAAATAATAAAGGTCATCTATGACAAACCTATAGCCAACATTATACTGATGGGCAAAAGCTGGAAGCATTCCCCTTGAAAACCAGTACAAGATAAAGATGCTCTCTCTCACCACTCCTGTTCAACATAGCATTGGAAGTCCTAGCAAAAGCAAGCAGGAAAGAGAAAGAAATAAAGGATGTCCAGATAGAAAGAGAGGAAGTCAAGCTATCTCTGTTTGCAGATGACATAATTCTGTATCTATTACAGAAAACCCCATAGTCTCAGCCCAAAAGCTCCTCCAGCATATAAACAACTTCAGCAAAGTTTTATGGTATGAAATGAGTGTACAAAAATCACTAGCATTCCTATACACCAACAACAGCCAAATCAGAAAGGCAATCCCGCTCACAATGCCACACAAAGAATAAAATACCTAGGAATACAGCTAACCAGGGAGGTAAAAGATCTCTACAATGAGTATTACAAAACACTGCTCAAAAAAATCAGAGAAGACAAAAACAAATAGAAAAACATCCCATGCTCATGAACAGGAAGAATCAGTATCATTAAGATGACTACACCGCCCAAAGCAATTTACAGATTAAATACTATTACTCTGAAACTACCAATGACATTCTTCATAGAACTAGAAAAAACTATTTTAAAATTCATATGGAACCAAAGAAGAACCTGAATAGCCGACGCAATCCTAAACAAAAGAACAAAATGGAAGGGATCATGTTACCGGACTTCAAACTATACTACAAGGCTACAGTAACCAAAACACCATGATACTGATACAAAAACAGGCACATACACCAACAGAACAGAATAGAGAGCCCAGAAATAAGGCCATACATCTACCACCATCTGATCTTCAGCAAAGCTGACAAAAACAAGCAATGGGGAAAGACTCCCTATTCAACTAATGGTCCCGGGATAACTGTCTGGTTGTATGCAGAAGATTGACACTGGACCCCTTGCTCACAAGATACACAGAAATCAACTCAAGATGGATTAAAGACTTAAACGTAAAACTCTAAATTATGAACATCCTGGAGGATAACCTGCACAATACTATCCTGGACATAGGAACAGGCAAAGATTTCATGACAAAGACACCAAAAGCAATTGCAACAAAAGCAAAAATTTACAAGTGGGATCTAACTAAATTTAAGAGCTTCTGCACAGCAAAAAAAAAAAAAAATTGCAAACTATGCATCTGACAAAGGCCTAATAGCCAGCATCTATAAGGAACTTAAACAAACTTAGAAGCAAAAGCCAAAAAAGTCCATCAAAAAGTGGGCAAAGTACACAGACGCTTCTCAAAAGACATAGGTGTTGCCAACAAGCCTATGAAAAAAAGCTTAATATCACTGATCATTAGAGAAATGCAAATCAGGCTGGGCGCAGTGGCTTTCATCTGTAATCCCAGCATTTTGGAAGGCTGAGACAGGTGGATCACTTCAGGTCAGAAGTTCAAGATCATCCTGGCCAAAATGATGAAACCCTATCTCTACTAAAAATACAAAGATTAGTCGGGTGTAGGGGTGCATACTTGTAATCCCAGCTACTCAGGAGGCTGAGGCAAGATAATTGCTTGAACTCAGAAGGCGGAGGTTGCAGTGAGCCGAGATCATGTCACTGCACTCCAATCTGGGCAACAGAGCAAGACTCTGCCCTCTCTGCCTCCCTAAAAAAAGAGAAATGGACATCAAAACCACAATGAAATACCATCTCACACCAGTAAGAATGGTTATTATTAAAAAGTTTAAAAAGTGACAGATGCTGGCAAGGTTGCAGAGAAAAAAGGAACATTTATACATTGTTGGTGGGAGTGTAAATTAGTTCAACCATTGTGCAAAGCAGTGTGGTGATTCCTCAAACAGCCAAAAGCAGAACTACCACTTGATCCAGCAATCCTATTACTGGGAATATGCCCAAAGGAATATAAATCATTCTGCCCTAAAGACACATGCACACAAATGTTCATTACAGCACTATTTACAATAGCAAAGACATGTAATCAACCTAAATGACCATCAGTGACAGACTGGATAAAGAAAATGTGGTACATACACACCATTGACTACTATGCAGCCATAAAAAAAAATTATGTCTTTTGAGAAAACATGGATGGAGCTGGAGGCTATTATCCTTAGCAAACTAATGGAGAAACAGAAAACCAAATACTACATGTTCTCACTTCTAAGTGGGAGCTAAATGATAAGAATCTTTGAACACAAGGAAACAACAGACACTGGAGTCTACTCGAGGATGGAGGCTGGGAGGAGGGGAGAGGAGCGGAAAAGATAACTATTGGGTACTGGGCTTAATACCTGGTCATGAAATAATCTGTACAACAAACCCCTGTGGCAAGTGTTTACCTATGTATGAAACCTTCACATGTACCTCCAAACCTAAGATAAAAATTTTAAAAAGAAACTTACCATTTTATAATTAATGGCTTTTTTCAAAAAATTCAAAAGAATATAATAAAATATTCATCTCCAAACATATGAGTAGACAAGCTCATGATCAGAAAAAAATTTGAGAAAGTACTAGAATGTCAGCTTCCTGAGGGCAGGACCTTGTCTATCCTGTTTCAGCCGTGCCCAGTGAATAATTATCAAGTTATTTGTTGAATGGGTCTTGTCTGTTCCTGTTATTTTATTAAACATCTACAATCACGAAGTTTAAAAGTAATAATTAAACTAACACAAAGATCTCATAAAGGTTTGAGGTGATGGATACTCCAATTACCCTGATCTGCTCATTACACATTGTATACTTGTAGCAAAACAGCACATATACCCTATAAATATGTGTAACTACTATGTAGTCATAAAAATTAAAAATGTATTTAAAAAGTTTTAAAATTCAAAAAAATTCAAAAGAAAATAAAAGTAACAATGAAAGATGCTTGAGTAGTAAAATGTCAAATAAACTAGGCTGGGTGCGGTGGCTCATGCCTGTAATCCCAGCACTCTGGGAGGCTCAGGAGGTCAGGAGTTGGAGACTAGCCTGGCCAACACGGTGAAACTCCGGCTCTACTAAAAATACAAAAAATTAACCGGGCATAGTGGTGCACGCCTGTAGTCCCAGCTACTCAGGAGGCTGAGGCAGGAGAATTGCTTGAACCTGGGAGGAGGAGATTGCAGTGAGCTGAGATCGTGCCACTGCACTTCAGCGTGGGTGACAGAGAGACACTAAGCCTCAAAAATAAAATAGCTCAGCTGGTCTGACGGTAGTGGGTTATCAGAATTTATTAACATTAGTGTCACTAAAGTTGGTATACAACCCCCCACTGCTAAATTTGACTGACTTTAAAAAAATAAATTAAAAAAATAAAAAATAAATAACATAGCTCCTCTTAGCATGTGCTGCTGAATCTTCTAAAGTATTGCTTTTTAAAGTTTAGTTATCTTTTAATTTAGTAGAACACATATTTTATCTGCAGAGAAAGCCAATCAAAATGACATGTTACAGTGTACACAATAGGAATTTTACTTAACATATACACTGCTAATCCTATTCCTTAAATGTTCTTCATTAAAATGGCTTTATGCTTCCCAGGTATCAATAAATATTAAACAATATTCAGGAAAAAAAAATCCAAATTTCACGTAAGTGCTTTAATAATTTGTCAAACTTCCTTAAATTGGAATATTATCAGAAACCAATAGAGAGAACAGGAGAAAACTGGACCCAGAAAAAAGGCATATTGAAAACAGGAAAACAATTGGGTGAATCCAAAGCTGAAACTTGTGAATTTTCCAAAACATTTAAAAAATAAATCATGTGAGATTTTGTTCCCCCTTCAATGAGATTTACTTAACTCCACCCCAACAAATGTCACCGAGAATGCAGGCACTAAATCATTGAACCCAGAGTTGACTGGAAGGCAAAAGAAACATTCCATTTTCAGAGCCTCTTTGCTGCTCACTGCCGGCCTGAACACAGACTGTTACCCTGCTCTCCTCATCTCCCTCCACACCTTAACCTCCCACCCTTGGCAAAACAAAAGAGTAGATTATGGTGGAGGCAGGCCCTCTGGGGCAGGGCTTTTTTATTGCTCAATAACTTGCAGTAGAGTGAAGAAATCACTTCACCTCTTTGGGCCTCAGTTTCCTCATTTGCAAAATACCTGACTCTCCTGAGAAATCAGATTTTTTGAGGCTCAAATGACATGCTATATGAGAAAAACGAAACAGTAAAACCACATGCAAATGTGATTTTATGTGGTTACTGCTTATTTCAGATCATCTCTCCCAAGTACATTAAAGAAATCTTAGGTTTATGAAACTACATTATTGCAGGTCCTTTTCCCTTGGCTATATTGGAAAGTTCCAGAATTTCCCATGTTTCTCCCATCAATTACATCACTTCACTAAGGAGAAGGTTGAGTGGATTAGTGGTCAGGTTTTGCGACTAGGCATAATACTTCCTGTATTCTTATCTGACTTGGCCAATTGTTTTGTTTTTGCCTCTGGGAAATCTTAAAGTCTTAATTTGCTATAAAAACAAATACATATGAGGAATATTTACTTTGAAAAAGGGTCATGAGACTCTGAATGGATTCATACAGGCTAAGTGAATTTTGTTTTATGGAACAAAATCTGTTTTCTAAAGCAATTATATACTGTATATTCAAAATTGAGGAAAAAGGAAAATTTTGTTTGAACTTTTACTTTGTCATGACCCTTGTATTTACATTCTTGTTCAATCTTTACAAGCTGTAAGGTATGTATCATGACGGCCATTTTTACAGATAAGGAAGCTGAAGTTCAGTCATTTACTCAAGGGTCACCAGCTGCCCTAGGTTGAGGCAGGATTAAAACTCCCTTCTCAAATTGCTGGAGAATCACTTGAACCTGGGAGGTAGAGGTTGCAGCGAGCCCAGATCGTGCCATTGCACTCCAGCCTGGGTAGCAAGAGCGAAACTTTGTCTCAAAAAACAAAAAACTTAACAAACAGCTTCCCTTTTCTCTGATGTGAAATCCCCACCTATTTTACCAGACCTCTGCTGCTCACAGTGTGGTTCATGGAAAAGCAAGCTTAGTATCACCTGGGATCTAGTTAGGAATACAGACGTTCAGGCCACTCCTTTGCCCTTTAAATCATAATCTGCATTTTAGCAAGATTCTCACATTACATGTTGAGACTCTTTCATTTGACCACCTGTCCTCTCTCAGAGACTGCTGGCATTAGTGGTTATGTTCACAGCAGACCTGGTTCCTGGAGGAGCCCCCAGTAGCCACACACATGCCCACACACTACATCTGTGCACACACCTACACCAGCTCAAGCCCGAGGCAAAATCCGTCAGCGCTTCTCTTTATATATGGCACTGGCTTTTCCCATCATCATAACCTCCCAATATCATGTCAACTGATACATAATTCTTTCAACTTTTCTATAGGTTTATTTATATTTCAAAATAAACAGTGGGGGAGAAAGAAATCACAATGAAGAATATTTTAGTCCTTAAAGAGCTGATGATCAGGGCACAGACGCTAAATTTAATGAGATCATTGTATTTGTATTATACAAAATTGTGTCACGTCACACAGTAGCTAGCCTATGGTTTTGAACTAAGAAGGGAGTCACATATTTTTTGAACATCAGATTAAAATACTTGAACCCACTGTAAAAACATACTCAGGGTACATCTAGAGGGTTCAGCCTCCCCTGCTCCCCCCTCAGGATTGTCAGGGCTGTGTGACACCAGTATTCACGTATCCCACCCTTTGAAAGGAGGGTCGTGAAAAGGTAGACGTGCTGCCTCCTCTGCATCTTCACTACTCAGCCTGGTCCAAGGATGGCAATATTGGCATCTCCTGGGAGCTTGTTAGAAATACAGAATATCACTCCAGCCCCCACTCAACTGCAGCAGAAATGGATTCATGTGCATATTAGTATCATTCTTATTAGAATAAAACTGAGCTAACGCTCTTTACCGGAATTAAGTATCTTCATGCTTGCTTATCAATAGATGTGAGATACATAGCCGTAAAGATTTCTTAGAACTTAGTCTGTTCTTTACCAACACTTACAAGAGAAATGTTTTTCTAATCAAATGTAAGTAGCTATAACTTTTTAAAAAGTTATTTCAAAACTTAAAAAAAAAAGTGGATGATTTCCCATACATGAATGAAGTATCTCCTATACAGTATTCTGATTATAGTTGGTGAAAATTTTAGATGATAGGTCTTATAAACTAAAGCATTTTTTTAGTCCTGGAAAATACTATTCTGAAATAGAAAATGATACCAATTAGAATGCTTTAATTACTTTAAAAAATATAAAAATGTGCTGTGGGTTATAAAAGTTTGTTGAACAAGCTTCCTGACATTTATAATTGTCTTCTCAGTTGCCCTTAAACTAGAGATAATTGAAAGTATTTTGCTAACGGTTCAAGAGTTTAGGACTTCCTTTTCTTTATTATTCTGCACCATGGCTAAGAAAAATAAGAGGAAGAAAAGACCTTTGCCTATGGTCTGCCGTCTCTAGTCAGAGTTGAAGCTCATGGTTTCAGAGGTAACGTCTTTAAGATAGAGATAAATGGCATGGAACCCAGGCATCCGAGAAGCGGATGTATCTGTTACTTGGAAATTTTAATGAAGTCCCTGTTAGGATGACAACTGTGGGCCTTCTTCTGAATAAATATGTCTAGTGTAATTATTAAGCTTAAAAAATGCCAAAGGGAAAAAACCCTTAGATTTGGAGCCCTGCATCTGGAAGCTTTTTTCTCTCCCTATGAAATCTTTGTGGCTCTTTGTTTCTGTCAAGGAGGAAAATGTGCTTGTAAATTTCACCCAAGAGCAAGCATATCTTTGCATCCACTGCATCAGGAAGGAACAAATACAACGCAGGGAACAGACGCCAAAAAGCCAGAAACCACCAAAGACTGGAGGGTGGGGGTGAGGGGTGGGTGGAATGATGCAAAAAAAAAAAAAAAAAAAAGCCAAACTCAGTCTGGCAGAAAATTTCAGTGAGGAAGTTATCTGTGCCAACCTTAGCCTCAAAGAAAAATACTCCACCCTCTTAAAGCTGCTAAAATGGCAAGGGAGGCAGTACCTCCATTGGCTGTGCAGACCTCCCCAGACAAATGGATCCCTCCACGACAAGCCAAAGCAAACTTCCCCGCTACCCACTACACATGCATCTGTATGCACAGAGGTCTGTCTTGTGTGCCAGGCAGTTGCCTGTGGTATGACTTGAAAGGAGCCAGGGAAATCACACCAAACTTTCTCAAACTGCCTGTTTGGGTGCCTAAGATTCAACTCGTATTAGTTCATTCGTTTACAGTAAGAATGACGCTCACTCTGAAGTCCTCTTAAAATATGAACTAAGCCAGGAAGGACATTGCAGACCAAAGCTCTTTTGTATAAAACTTGAGGTCTTACTCCTACACACGGGGGCTTTTAAGGTAATTATTCAAATGAGAAAGAAGGACATTTGCTGCTGCTACCCATGCTCCCTTATTCGCACCTCTAACAGGGGTGTGAAATGTTTTAACACAACACAAATTCACTTACCCTTCAGATGAGGCAGGAAGAGAAAGAGCTACAAAAATCCTAGCTGCTTTGCACACGTTCACCTCCGTGGGTTCCACTTCCAGGCTGAGAGAGAATGGGCTCACCTGGAATTCCTTAGAGCTGCATCACCATGACTGGAATTTCAGGTTGTCAAAGGGGTTTCTTCTATTTGTTGGGCAAAACTATTTCTTGTATGGAGGCTCCAGGATATCACCTTATCAGTTCGAAATAGGGTTGCATCTGTGGTTTGAAAAGGTGTCAATTACTCTGCATAGTTTAAATGCCCTCTCTTGCAATCTGTATAATTAAAATACCCTGTGCTTTAAAATCTTTCTGGAGATGAGGCCCAGAGCTTTAACCAGAAACCTCAGTGGAAACATTTATTGCATTATTTTAAAGAAACACTCATAATTAATCAAATCTGTAACTTTGAGTATTCAATTCCTACTGACATAATTTTAACGATCTCTACAAAACAATTTATTTTCATTATCAAGTTTGATGACTATCTCCTGTGCCTCTTGCCGGCTCACGCTGCCTCTTTCAGAAGGAATTTTTCAGTATGATCCCTGATCTGAAGATTAAAACACTGAATTGCCTTCAATTTATAGTCAAAGAGGAAAGTTTCTGTCTGCTAGAAGGGTCAATGGGTGCTGCATAAAAAGAGAACAGGAGAGAGAGAGCTTAGCAGTTAGAGGTGAATTGGGGAAGCATCCCCTTTGTCAGTTTTGTGTAATTCAGACTCAGGGTTGAGTCTCGCACATGTGAGTGTGCTTGCATACGAACACACACCTCAGGGAATCTCAGGCTAGGGAGTTGGATTGGAAGTGATTCATACATTTAAGCTGAATGTAAGTTTCAGCTAACAAGCCTCCCAACCTCAGATTTCTGCAGTTTGCCAGGCAGGAATACCTGTAATACCATGCCAGAGATAGCAATGGAACATTTCGAAGAGTATCTAGGACTATTAAGAAAATCTCAATCCAGCCCGGGCGCCATGGCTCACGCCTGTAATCCCAGCACTTTGGGAGGCTGAGGTGGGCGGATCACCTGAGGTCAGGAGTTCAAGACCAGCCTGGCCAACATGGTGAACCGTTGTCTCTACTAAAAGTACAAAAATTAGCCAGGTGTAGTGGTGGGTGCCTGTAATCCCAGTTACTCAGGAGGCTGAGGCTGCAGAATTGCTCAAACCCAGGAGGCAGAGGTTGCAGTGAGCAGAGATCGCGCCACTGCACTCCAGCTTGGGCGACAGAGCAAGACTCGCGTCTAAAAAAAAAAAAAAAGGAAATCTCAGTCCAAGTAAAGGATGTCTTTAGGTCTTTAGCGTCTTTCATATCACTTTCTTCTTCCTGTCTCCTGAGTTACCTCCTCTGGCCTGCACTGAACTCACCCCCTCCCCAGGCCTGCCACCTTCTGATACGTCTCATAATCTTAAGAGACCCACTCTCTTTCTCAACCTCTTGCTCCTTCCCCTTACTCCGTTCTTACCTCTGTCTAAACTTCTGCTGTAGTTCTTCTTTGCAAGCAACAGTATAACAACTTGCAATTTACAAAAACATAGATAATTACTTTGACCCCAAACAACCCATCAGGATCATATAATTATTCCTATTTTAACATAAAGACAAAATATAACGCTCAGAGATTCAGTGGCTCGTTCAAGTTGCAGGGTGAGTGACAAACTCCTGTCCTTCTGTTCCACGCCTGGGTCTTCCACCATCAACCACGCAGGCTGTGTAACTATCTGAGCCATGGTCTCTTCTTGGTACCAGTCTAACAGGCTTCCCAGGGGCAGGCTAGAGGCTCTGAAAAGGTACAAGAAAGTGTCTTTCTTGTGCTGTTTTTTTTTTTTTTTTTTGAGAGAGAGTTTTGCTCTTGTTGCCCAGGTGTGAGTGCAATGGCGTGATCAGCGCACTGCAACCTCTCCCTCCTGAGTTCAAGCAATTCTCCTGCCTCAGCCTGAGGAGTAGCTGCGGTTACAGGCATGCGCTGCCACACCTGGCAAATTTTATATTTTTAGTAGAGACGGGGTTTCTCCACATTGATCAAGCTGGTCTCGAACTCCCGACTTCAGGTGATCCGCCTGCCTCGGCCTTTCAAAGTGCTGGAATTACAGGCATGAGCCACTGCACCCGGCCATTTTTTTTTTTTTTTAAGTAAGAAAAGGAAAAAGAAAGAAAGAGAAGAAAAAGCGCCTTTGGTAAGTTTGCAAATGAGGTTAATTTCTCGATGTTCTATCCCTTTTCTTTCTCATCATGTCACAGCCTTACCCTGCTAGAGATACTCTAGTATCTCCTTAATAATTTTAACTTGACCATGTTTATTAGATAAGGTAGCACCTGAGCCCAAACTGGGTCCCCACTTTGAGAGAAACTCCACGTTGGATGAGTTAATAAGCCCGAGAGCGAAGGAGTGTGTCCTTGTGGGCGCAGGTGCCCGGGAGGGAGATTGGAGGGGGGATGGGGAAGGAATCCCCGGGGCCTTTTCCAAGTCTGAGTTCCGTGGAAAGAGAGAGGGTTGGATGCAATGCTGAAGGTGTCTGTTTTCCAAACGACTTCCTGTGGCTCAGGACACAAGCAGTGCTGGTTCAGGCCCTCCCTGATGGTGAGGTGTAAGGGAGAGGTGTGGAGATGGGAAGGAGTCAGGCTTCCGGCAGAAGGAGGCTTGAAGGAAACTCAGCTCATTTGTGCCTTTGAGGGAAGTGGCAGGAAGGGACATGAAAGCAGCTCTCACCCAGGGGAACAGAAACCATGGTTCCAAATTCTGGAGGCCTCAGAGGAAAGGGATTGTCAGGAGGCTATGCGAGACATCCGGGACTCCTGTAAAACAACGGAGGCAGCTTTGAGGTGGGGGAAAAGCCCTAGGTCTTGCCCTTATGCAAGAAGGAGTTTGTGAAATATGACCAGCAATGGTAACATGACCTCCACTACTGAGATTAGCAGGCCCTTGGGAGCCTGATATCTAAATATTGAAAAATCTCAATATAAATGTTGGCTAATCATCCAGTCTTTCACAAACAACAGAACAATTCAACTTTCAAATGACTGTTTTTGAAAAAAAAGTATGTATTTGCTGTTATAGCATTTACAGGCAAATGTTCCTTGAGAAGGTGGCCCATTGGGTGATACCAGCTTCCTCAGTATTCACTGGGCAAAGATGCAAAGTGGTATGTGGAGATGAGTCAGCCCCTCCTGGCTTCCCCTCCCCTGCCTACGCCTAATAACCTCTGACAAAGTCCCTTGTGAAACTGAGGCACTTAGGCAGGAAGTGGGAATTGGCCCATCCCTTAGAGAGTTGAGACCAAGCTGAAAATGAAGGGAAAGTGCATTTTCTACTAGAGTATTTCCTCATTCTTTTTCTCCATGGTGAGTCTATATTCAGCCTGAAGATACAGCTATGTAGAAGTGCAGAAGCCCTGGGGTTCACGCTACTCTGAATTGAATTCCCCATCTGTACGGCATGAGATCAGGGACAGGTGATGGGCAGACAAATGGCACTAACCGTGGAGGACAAGGCCCACATTCCAGTTAGGAACTCTATTCAGACTGCCCAGGTGTGACTCCCTGCTCTACTTCTCCTGGGAGACCTGGGGTAAACAATGCAACCTTGCTGAACCTCAGCTTTCTCATCTGTAGAATTTGAAAAATGGTACTATCTCATAAGGTTGGTATGAGGATGAAATGAGAAAAAAAAATATACAAGACCCATAGCTTCTGGCACGTTTCATGCACTCGATAAACATTACCTGTTAACTGCGGGTGTTCTAAATGCACTTCTGTTTATTTATACCTGAGCTGAACATTATTTTTTCAAAGTTCGTTTATTGTCTTTTAGTTAGAAGTTGCTTTTCTCTTTGAGGAGGTGTTCTTATCTCTTACGGATCCAAGACCCCCACCCTCTTCCCAAACTCATCTTCAGATTAGGGGTATTTGCTTTGCACTTTTTGTTTGAGTGCTTCTATTGCAATGCTATCCTCAGTGCATTCAAATTGTCTTTTTGTCTGTCTCCTTCACTAAATCACGGAATGTCTGAGGGCCAGGGTTCTTTTCCCCAGAGCCCAGCACATATTTGGCCTTTGCCAAATGCTTTTAGATAAGTGTAGATGTGGATAGATAGTCTTATCTAAAAGGGATTTTGATCAGAAAAAGGAGAGGAGCTTTTGAAATTCTACCCTACCGTATATATCAGAATACAAGTGGCCTGGGCCTGAGCCTATCAGTGGCCCAAAACACAAGAGACCATGTTTTCTGTCTCCAGCGGGGGTGGTTGACCTGCAAGGCTGTCTTCCTGGACCATGTGGTGATCAGGGTGATCTGGGAAGCGAATTTCTAGCCTTAGTATGGCCTCCAGAAAACATAGCTGCAGCCCTGCAGAGTGCCTACTGGGAAATGGAGAGCTTGGCTGAGGAAACTTAGCCACCTGAGGAATTGAACTTGGCTCCTCCCTCTGCTATTGATTTTCCCTTCAGATAATCTCCCCAGTTCACACCCTCTGTTCTGATCTCATCACCTTGGCTTCAGTTCAATTTCTTATCAATTCTTGCCTGAATTACTGACTTGACCAGCTCACTGGCCTCTTCCATTCCATTCTCCACAGTGCTTCTGGGCAGAGCATTCTACAAGACAGATTTGTCCCCCACTCCCTGTTCTCCCTCCGTCCCCAACCCCCACCCCCAACACCTGCCATTGTTCAAGGTCTATCTATCTGCTGTCCTTTGAATAAAGTCTGAATTCTCTAACAGGGCTCACTAATCCCTTCAGGGTGGGTCTCTCTGCTATCTGCCCATTTCTCATTCTTCTTCCCCCCATTCTCATTCATTTTCCCCCAATTCCCTATTTGTGAAGTTCCTAAACAGACCCCTCTTCCAAGTTTGCTTTCGCTTGTATTCTCTAGAGTCCTCCTTGTCCCCTCCATTTTTTGTAAGATACAATCAAGTACCTAGATCCCTGCTGCCCCGATATTTCCACCACTACAGCAACAATCATGTTAGATTGTAATGCACTAATTGCTGCATTCATTCATCCAACTTCCATTCCTTTTTTCCTTCAAAACCTTTATGGTATGCTTCCTGCATACTTTTCTTGATGCTAGTTACACATACACCTAAGCAAGCCAGACAAAATCTCCTGCCCTCATGGAGCTTGCATTCTGGTGGGAGGAAACAAAATAATAAATACATGAACAATGTATATTCCAATAAAAATGTGATCCAAAAGTCTGAAATCTGAAGTGTTCACAAAATTCAAGGTCTTGGATATCTGTGGCCTGCCCATTCCTGAAGTTCCATGGCAAGGAAATCTGGAATCTGAAACTTTCTGAGGACTGGCATGACACTCAAAGGAAGTGCTCACTGAAGCTCATTTTTGATTTTTTGGATTAGGGGGATGCTCAATTGATATAGTGCACATATTCCAAAATCTGACAGAATCTGAAATCCTAAACCAAAACCTGAAATTTGAACAGGTTGAATTTCCCAGCATTCTGAATAAGGGATATTCAACCTGTACACATTTTTGAAGGAAATGAATAGGTGTTAAGTGAAATGTTGTTTAGAGAGTGCCATGAGTATGTGAGTGGATGGGAATCAAGGAAGGCCCCTCTGAAGGAGGTGATATTTGAGTGGAGTTGAAAAACATGATGAGAGGAAAGCTATACATAGAACAGTAGATGATGTGTTTGGGTCAGTCTCTAGGGAAGGACTCAGCTGGGTATTCTGGAGGAAGGAAAGAAGGCACTCACTTTGGAACACTAGTTTATAAGCTCCCCCAAACCCTGGAAAGTATCTCATACCTTACCACATTTCCAGGGTCTAGCCAAGTGCCCAGGAAATAATAGGTGTTAGTAAGTATTTGAATGAGTTGTTATAATTTTAAAGTTATATTTTCCTTGGTGTTTAACCATAATAGCTTAAAAAGGGCTTATCTTTTTGAGAGTTTATATACTAGGGATTTCTATCCTAGGAACTTTAATAAAATATTCTTGTCACCATTCCAAGGGACTTGTTCCTGGTTTGTTTTCGGGGATCTGCTCTACTCTCTGTTGGGGACCATTTTGGAGAAAATTGCTACCTGGTCCACTTCTGCAAGCCTACCACAGTAGGGAATAAAGTCATGCTGGGCTTAAAATGTACTTTAGTAATGTGGCTAATTACTAGTTGTTATCAATATAAATATATGAGTACTAACACAGGGAACAAACCAAACAAGAAAACCTCCTGGAAATGGTAAAGGAAGCCCTTGGCTCGCAAACACCTACACAAACAAAAGAAACATTGTGAAGTATGTGGATTTAAGAAAAATAGCACTGCTCTCTCTTAACCACAGCGTTCTTCAGTTGTCTTCTATTAATCAAATTCCCCATGGTCTTTCCATATTAGGATATCAATATTGCGTCATCGCTTAAAGATTCACAGGCTCCCCCAGCCTCACAAGGTCTTGAATATCTGTAACTTGTCCATCTCTGAAGTTCCATGGCAGTCAATGGTTTTACTTCCTGAAGAGGCTCTCCTTCTGAAGCAAAATTTTCTAGAAGGAATCAAGCTCTCCTTCAAATGGTGTACAAATTCTCTCCCACTGAGCATCTTCCTGGAACAGTTTTCAAACTTCTTCCTCAATAATAACTTTTTCTCCTTGAAGCTTAATGAGAACTTCACCTGAGTTACTCTCATATAAAAGAGATCTATGGTACTATCCCTTGCCTTAGCTGATTCAACTTCACCTCTTGAGTCTGATGATGATTCAATCAATGGTTTAATAATGTGCTATTTTTAAAAGAACAGATTTATCTTTACTTACAGCAAACACATTAAAATAATCTTAATTGAGGAGCTTATTAAACATTTCTTTGTTTGGAGAATTTGGTCTCTTTGGATAATATGAGTGCAACAGGAGTCCCAGTTTGAGTCTAAGTAGACAGACAGAACCTACCAGAAATCAACTTGGAGATGGGCTGAGAGGTGTTGTGGGAGAGACCTCACAAAAACGGAAAAGAGTCAGCTATTAAAACCTTTAGACTTTGGATGGGAGGGACTGTTCTGAGTTTAGCATGCGGCTGTCACTTAAATTTAACTCGAGGCCCAAACCCCACTGGAATGATCTTTGATACCATAGAGAGAGAGCGTGCAGGGTTATCAGAAATGAAAACCAAGAACAGCTTTATTTAAACACATGACACTGTGCTGAGGCAGGACTGCTGGCTGCACAATGGCAGCAGAGGAATGAAACATTCTTGCCCACTTCCCCATACAACATCTTGCAAGTTTTAGCTCCTGACATAAATGGCTTTGTTGCCTCTGCGATGGCAGAGACAGCGGGGACCCACAGATATGGCAGCATGCAACCGCGGTCCAGTGGGTGATGGCCCAACAGAAATAGCATGGGCAGAGGCAGACCGCTTCATGAGCATGTACCACACCTCTCCAGGGCCAACTCAGCCTATGTGAGGGGCACAGGCAATTGAGGTCCTGCAGATAGATGCAGGCGGGTGAGTGAGGGCCCACAGAATTTGGGTTTGGCTCATTAATGTGACTCCGTTAGTACCCTCATGGAATAAACAAAATCCTGAGTTTTGTGCTGGGGCAAAAGGAAGGAATGCCTACAGTGAAACTAAAGAACAACATGACTTTGTGTCTTCTTTTTTTTTTTTACTCAAAATTGGATAGTTAGATGAAAATATTTTTAGACTGTAATCTGGCCACGAGTAACGTATGCATTTATGTTCCGACTGAATAAAAAGCAAATCCAGGATGTCAACTAGTATCTCCAACTGGCATCTCCTAGTATCTTCCTTGTAAAGCAAATTAATTGCAGAATTTATAGTTGCAAGCACATTTCCCTGAGTTTTTCTGGTTTCTTATTTTCTACTTCCTAAAAAGTACTTCTAATGTACTTGTGATGGAGATTTCTTCTTCATGCAGAACATGTTTTCATACTCTTATTTTTGGCAAGATGTTACATGAACGTGTTACTTCCAGGAAGTGACTTAGTAAAAATAATAATAGAAACATCTTTATAGTATTCATAGGTGTTTAGTCTCTAAAATTATGTCAGATTGGATTTTAAAAAATTCTGTAATTGCTAAAATTAGCACATTAGGAAACTTGACTTGTATCCTTTGTAGTAAATAAGCACTATGCAAATGCATAGAAGATAAAGGGATAACTGAAAAATGTAATATTTATTGACTTTTTTGAATTATAAAAAGCATTTGATTGTAGAATATTTAGAAAAAATTGAAACACATTAATAAGAAAACAAGCCACAAACTGGTAATTCTAACCTGTTAAGAGGCAACTGTTATCATTTGGGTGTGTTTCATTTTTGTATTTTTCTATACATATTACATATACTTAGAATAGGATAATATTGCATAATAGTTTTGATATCTGGTTGTTTTCCTATTAACTAGATTTTCTCAGCTCTTATTTCTAAGTAGTTTGGAAGTTATAATTACATATTTTCTTTCAGTGATTATCTTTTTGTTATTAAAAGTATTTTGAGGCCGGGCATGGTGGCTCAAGCCTGTAATCCCAGAACTTTGGGAGGCCGACGTGGGCGGATCACGAGGTCAAGAGATCGAGGCCATCCTGGCCAACGTGGTGAAACCTGTCTCTACTAAAAATACAGAAAAAAAAAAAAATTAGCTGGGTGTAGTGGGGTGTGCCTGTAGTCCCAGCTACCTGGGAGGCTGAGGCAGGAGAATTGCTTGAACCCGGGAGGCAGAGATTGCGGTGAGCTGAGATGGCGCCACTGCACTTCAGCCTGGTGCCTGGCGACAGAGCGAGACTCTGTCTCAAAAAAAAAAAAAAAAAGCATTTTGAAATAATTTTATCTCTGTTTATAAAAGCTAATAATGTAACTGCATCTTTTAATTACTCTCTGTGTATAATGAGAAACCTTGCAGACTTTGTGCTCTCATCCCACTTCACAATTTTGATTAAAGTCACCTGGGATATTGACCTAACTTATTATTGTTTTACATTATTAACTTTTCTTCAAGACTTATTTTTGAAATTTGTTTTGTTTTAGGTCTAGATTCACGACGGTTCTTAAGATTTTATTGTAGGTTTAACTAGTTTCCGTTTCTTCCTAGCATCCCTTTATGCTATGCTGCCCTCATTCTCGAGTTCTTTATCTTGATATTTCTCTAGGTAGGCTGGATTGTGTCACTAAACTATGATCATGATACTTTCTGAGCACTGGTTGAAAGAAGAATGTTGGTCTTTCCTACAAACAACCTTTTGACTAAGAACATAATTCCTCTTTTTACTTTTATTTTAAGAGATGGAGTCTATGTTGTCCAGGCCGGAGTGCAGTGGCCACTCACTGGCACGATCATTGTGTACTACAGCCTTGAACCCCCGGAGCCCCAGCAACTCTCCTGCCCCAGCCTCCTGAGTATCTGGGACTCAAGTATGCGCCACCATGCCTAACTGAGTACGTAATTCTAAATCTTTCCTCCCCAGTGTGGAAGCCAGTTTACTGCTGCTATTTAGCTAGCGGGGGCGAAATCTGTAGTTATTCTTCATTCAGGTTAGTGGTTCTTTCCGGCTGCACATTCAAATTGCCGGGGGGAGATTTTTTAGAAACGTCAATATCCAACCTCTATCCTAGGATTATTAAATCAGAATCTCTAAGGATGAGATCCAGACATGTGTTTTTTTTTAAATTTCAATTTCAATTTTATTTTATTTTTTTATTTATCATTTGTTTTTCAAGATGGAGTCTTGCTGTCGCCCAGGCTGGAGTGCAGTGGCGCCATCTCAGCTCACTGCAACCTCTGCCCACCCCGCGCCCCGGGGTTAAGAAATTCTCCTGCCTCAGGAGTAGCTGGGACTACAGGTGTGCGTCACCACGCATGGCTAATTTTTGTATTTTTAGTAGAGACAGGGTTTCACTATGTTGGCCAGGCTGGTCTTGAACTCCTGATCTCATGATCCGCCCACCTCGGTCTCCCAAAGTGCTGGGATTACAGGCATGAACCACCCACCTGGCCAGACATGTTATTTTTTAAAGTCTTAACGAATGATTTTAATGCATAGTCAGAGCATAAAACAGTGCTTATGAAATAAACTGTGTTTTCCTGCCTGGACATTTATAGAATATTTTTTTTTTGTTTCCCTTAAATCTTGAAACATTCAACAAGATATGTTCGGTGCCAATATCTCTTCATTAATTCTGCCTGATAACTTTTAATTTTATAAGCTCAGCAATTTCCCTCTATTGTTTATTTCAATATTGCTTTCACCACATTCATTCTATTTTTTTTCTTTCTTGGATCTTTAGAACATGTTGATTGGAAGCCTTAGTCTGTTTGAGCTGCTATAACAAAATGCCATAAACTGGGTGGCTTATAAACAACAGAAATATATTTCTGACAGTTATGGATACCGGAAGTCCAAGATCAAGGTGCCCACAGATTGGATATATGGTGAGGGGCTGTTTCCCTGTTCATAAATTTCTTCTCCCTGCATCCTCATGTAGTGGAAGGGGAAGAGATCTTTCTGGGTCCTATTTTATAAAGACACTAATCCTATGATGGTACTGCCTTCATGACTTACTCACCTACCAAAGGCTTCACCTCATAATGCCATCACCTCGGGGGTTAGGGTTCCATAAATGAATTTGGGGGAGATACAAATATTGAGTCTGTCATACTGGAATTCTTGGGTCTCTTTCTCATATTTTTCTTTTTTCTTCTGCCCGCCTTATTTTTTCTTGAGACAGAATCTCACTCTGTCACCCAGCTGGAGTGGCATGAAAATAGCTCACTGCAGCCTTAACCTCTTGGGCTCAAGTGATGCTCCCACCTCAACCTCCTGAGTGGCTAGGACTACAGGTGTATATCATACGCCGGGGTAATTTTTAATTTTCCTGTAGGGACTGGGTCTCACTATGTTCCCCAGGCTGGTCTCAAACTCCTGGTCTTAAGCAATCCTCTTGTCTTGGCCTCCCAAAGTGCTGAGATGACATGTGTGAGCCACCACACCTGGCTTATACTCTTATGTGTTAATTTTATTTTCTGTGGTTGCCAGTCTGCTGTCTGTTACCTTTGACAATGTTTATAATTCTGCGGTTGTGTTTTCCATACAATCTCTTTCTTATTTCAGGATGTTTCTTTGTTGTGGGCACTTGCTCTAGTTTTATAAATAGAAACTTCCTTTGAGTTTTGTTCAACATATAAAAGAGAAATCCCTTCCACTGTCTGGCTTTTATTATCAGAATACATTTCCACTGATTATCCATCAGGTAGTCTTTTGCTTTTTATTGTAGTTCCATTTATGTTTAACAGAGCCTTGCCTTGACCAAAATTTAGTCAGATTCCTTTGAATTCTCTTCTCCACCAGATCCTGACTTTTGGTCTTCCGTGTTCATCTCTGCATTGTCCAATTTTAGCAAGAATTCTGTTGTTTATTTAACAAGAATCCCCTACTCTCAATATGTGATGACCCATGATACCTGATTGGGTAAATTTTGTATTTTTAGTAGAGACAGGGTTTCACTATATTGGCCAGACTGGTCTTGAACTCCTGACCTCATGATCCACCCACCTCGGCCTCCCAAAGTGCTGGGATTACAGACATGAACCACCCACCTGGCCAGACACATTATTTTTTAAAGGCTTAACCAATAATTGGGTATCGTGGGTCATCACATATTGAGAGTAGGGGATTCTTTGTCCAATTTTAGCAAGAATTCTGTTGTCTGTTTAACAAGAATCCCCTACTCTCAATATGTGATGACCCATGATACCTGATTGGGTTCCTCATCCTCCACCATCTCGCAGGTGATATCTGACCATCTTGGCCTGCCTTTAGCGAGATTCCTGTAAGATTGGTTTAGTCAAGATGTTCCCTTGCCTCTGATGTTTCCTCTTAATAATTTTCTACCTACTGACCTGCACCCAGCTTCTTGGCTATGAATTCCCTTGTTGCATTCTGATTTGAGCCTGATATCTCTTTGCTACTATAAAACTCCATTGTACATCTGCCCCCACTTGAATAGATGATTCCTTATTGTTCTTTTTTTTTTTTTTTTTTGAGACAGAATTTGTTTTCCAGGCTGGAGTGCAATGGCGTGATCTCGGCTCACCGCAACCTCTGCCTACCTGACTCAAGCGATTCTCCTGCCTCAACCTCCCCAAATAGCGTGCGCCACCATGCCCGGCAAATTTTTTATTTTTGGTACAGAGAAGGTTTCTCCATGTTGGTCAGACTGGTCTCGAACTACCAACCTTAAGTGATCTGCCTGCCTCGGCCTCCCAAAGTGCTGGGATTACAAGCATGAGCCACTGTGCCTGGCCAATTCCTTATTGTTCTTTAGCAAGTGACATGAATAATTTTTTCTTTAATATGTTCTCAGTTTGGGTGTTTATAAAGCAGTAAGAATTGTTCCTGGGTCTTTTCTGGACTATAGACCCTTTTGAGAACTTGATTAACGGCCATATCATAACATTTGCATATAACTTCGTAGACAAACCGCTCAAAGCTCTGTGATCTCTATGTGAAGGCCCATGAACCCCATGATAGACTCTTGATCTAAAAGAGCTTCTAACCTTACTCAAGGTTATAATGAAATGGTTGACTTATAATGAAATGGCTGGTGAGAGAGACTGACTCAGAAATTGGATGAGTGTTCTCGCTCACATCTTTCAAGTTCGCGGTGTTATCACTACTGTTCTGGGCTTGGTTTGGTGAAACCCCTCTAAGGTAAAGGGTTTCAGTGGTGTCCTGACAGGGTGTGTGTTACTTTCCAGTCACTCATTCTTGCCCTGTAGGTGTAATGGACTATCTACTAGCTAGAAGAAATCATTTAGATTTTCAGATGACAGTGAACTAAGTTTCATCTTAGTTAAATCAGTATTATTTTTGGTTTTCTGCCACAGCTAAACCTAGCCCTAGCTGATGTGAGAGTTTTCTGTTTGTTTATAGTTAAGCAATGAAAACTTGTTCTAGTTATTCCCCCACAAAAGCAGGTGAAGGGATTTTTAAAAAACCTCTTCCTCCTTTTCTGGGGAATACTTTTAGGGATCTCTTAAATCTGCAAAGGAGGATTGTGACTAGTTTCTTAATCTAACAACTTCAGGGAGTCAGGACCATGTATAATCCTGGAAAGGCAAGTTCATCTCTTTCCTACATCTCTACCCTTTTTTAGCAAGAGTGTAACTTACATATCATAAATTGCATACCTTTTAAGTAAGTGTATATCTTATTGAATTTTTAAATATGTACATACTCTTGTAATCACTATCCAGATATAGAAAGAAAATATTTCCTGCAACACCCCCAGCAGGATTCCTCCTGTCCTCCCCTAGTCAAATCCCCATGCTCTTCTGACCTCTGTCACTGCAGATTATATGTGACAGCTTTAGACTTCATGTAAGTGCAATCAAAATGTACCCGTGCACAGAATGTACCTATGGCAGCCATAGAGGTGTATTGCTCAGATCTCCTTCAAGAGAGAACCTGCTACAAGGGAGTGTAGATGGTTAACAGTCTCCAGATGTGTGAGCTTCAGAGTCTGCCTTGGCTTTTGAGACATGGGCTCTCTGGGTAGCAGCAGTCAATGACTGAGCTTGGATCTGGTATAAAGACTTCCCGTTTCTGGCCAGTGTATAATTCCTATCTGGCTAACTTTGTATTGAAGCTTCTCATTGCACTGGAAAGACTTTTCCAGAGCTGCACTGAAGGCTGAGGCCCTTTCTGCCCAAATCTCCATCCTTTGCCCTCTAAATGTGAGACTTAACGGCTTTCCTTATCCACTTATATTCCCAGCAAACCTTTTGCACTTCTAACTCAAACTTGGCATCTGTTTCTTGAAGGACTCAACCATTGTCCTGCTTCTTGAGTCTGGTTTCTCTTGCTCAACATTACGTTGATGAAATTCACCCATGTTTTTGCACACAGAGGTAGTTTGTTCTTTTTCTTGTATAATCTAAAAATGGTATAATTCAGCCAGGCATGGTGGCTCATGCCTGTAATCCCAGCACTTTGGGAGGCTGAGGCGGGTGGATCGCCTGAGGTCAGGAGTTCAAGACCAGCCTGGCCAACATGGTGAAAACCTGTCTCTACTAAAAATACAAAAATCAGCTGGGTGTGGCAGTGCCCGGCTGAGGCGTTAGACTTGCCTGAACCCAGGAGGCGGAGATTGCAATGAGCGGAGATGGCGCCGCTGCACCCCGGCCTGGGCAACAAAGTGAGACTCTGTCTCAAAAAAAAAAAAGGATACTTGTTCTACTATAAGTTTTTGACGTCATAAATAAAACTGCTGTGACCGTGCTTGCACGTTTGTTTTGATAGATCTAAACACTCATTTTTGTAGGTTATATACCCAAAAGGAAATTCTGGGTAGTAGATTATACATATGTTTAGTTTTAGTCAAACATTTTTCCAAAGTTTAAAAAAAATCTGTTTACACTTTTACCAATAATTTTGGAGAATTCCGGTTACCCTACCTCTTTGTCAACACTTCTTACTGTCAGCTGTTTGTCTTTCCCTGTGAATGGCATTTATTCACTTACTGGTCATCCATCCATATGCTCTCCACTTCAGTGAAGTGTCTGTTTTTTCTTCTCCTCATTTTTAAGTAGTTTTTAGTTATAGTCTTACTGATTTGTGGAAATTCTTTTTTTTTATTTTTTTGAGACGGAGTCTCACTCTGTCGCCCAGGCTGCAGTGCAGTGGTGTGATCTTGGCTCATTGCAACCTTTGCCTCCCAGGATTAAGCAGTTCTCCTGCCTCAGCCTCCCGAGTAGCTGGGATTACAGGCACATGACACCAGGCCTGGCTAATTTTTTTATTTTTATTTTTAGTAGAGACGGGGTTTCACCATGTTGGCCAGGCTGGTCTCGAACTCCTGACCTCAAGTGATCCGCCCATGTCGGCCTCCCAAAGTGCTGGGATTACAGGTGTGAGCCATTGTGCCTGGCCTGGGAATTCTTTATATAGTCTGAGTATGAGTCAATGGTTGGTTGCATATATTACAAATATCTTCTCCCAGTCTGTGGCTTGCCTTGTCGCCCTCCCCATATTGTCTTTTGATAAACATAAATTAGACATAAAAATGAAGTTCAGTGTTTTCAAACTTTTATTTTCTGGCTAGTGTTTTTGGTCTCCTCTTTGAGAAATTTTGCCTAAACAAAGATCATGAAGACATTATGTTTTCTTCTAGAAGCCTTATGTATTTATGTTTTACATTTAAATCTATGCCCCATTTTGAATTAATTCTTATGTATTATGTGAGGAAGTATCAATTTTTTAAAAAATATATTGATCCAAACTTCATCTTTATAGGGTTGCTTTTTGGATTTGGTGAAAGTGCTGTGCTAGTTGGTAGATTGTGTGGTGAGCTTCATATCTAGGGCTTCTGAGGGACCCCAGGCTCATTTCTGGTGTGTGATGTGGCTGCCGTGACCCTAATTCCTAGGTGAGGGCTCTAGCCAGGTGCCCACTGCACCATCAAAGAATGCTGCTGTCAGTGACCGCCCGCTACATGGGGTCGCCACTTAGGTCTTGCCTTCACACCCTGCTCCGCAGAGACTGCGAAAAATCTCCAAAGCTTTGGGAAATCATCCAATAACACAGCAATTGCCACCATGCCCGGGCTTTCTGCTTGAAATAGGTACCACTGTTTTCCAGCTCTAATACCATCAAACTCTCACCGTTTTCAAGAGCTGAAAGAATCACTGGCAAGGTCCTGCTGTCGGCCTCCAGGCTCTATCCCTCCAGGTCAAGCTGCATCTTTGGTGATGGCAAATTGGCCTTTCTTGTCTTTCTTTAATCAGGTCCAGACTGCACAGGATTTAAAAGAAATTCTTTGAAGTTTCTGGCATTTATATGGCTTCCTTCCCTAGCTTCCAGTACCAATTTAAGGTTTTACATATTTTAAATTTTCTAGGTCATTTTGGATGGAACTGGGAGGCAGGTGGTTCAAATATGTGCCCTCAGCCTCCAATATTTCCCTTAAAATGTAGTAAGATGTGTTTTACTTTAAGCCTTAATGGGAATTCTGAAGAGAACAATGCTCTGTTAGTTCCAGGAGAAAAGATTTATTATTAATAGTAAACAATATTCATTAATATTTGCAGTTAATTCTTAATACTCATTTATTTACATATTTATTATATATTTCACTCCAGACTTTTCTAAGCTCTAGAAATAGTAAACATACTTCATTAATCTTTGTAATTAGTACTTAATGCTCATTTATTTACTTATTATTTATTTCACTACAGACTTTTTCTAAGCTCTAGAAATAGTACACATTATTCATTAATATTTGCAATTAGTACTTAATACTCATTTATTTACATATTTATTATATATTTGACTCTAGACTTTTTTCTTTTTTCTACTTTTGAGATGTAGTTGAGATCTTGCTGTAGTATATCAAATTTTATGTTGCTTATAAAACTTGTTATTGTAAAGTGAACAGTTCTCCATGCTATTGATATTTTTTTCTTTTCAATATATGCTATAAACCAGGTTTTTAAAGTCTTCGTGTATCTGAGTACATATCTGCATGTGTTTGTATAGACAAAGGAAAAGTTATGGAAAGATGCGCTCCAGATCGAAAAGAGTTAGGGGCCGGGCATGGTGGCTCACACCTGTAATCCCAGCACTTTGGGAGGTCAAGGCAGGCGGGTCAAGGTCAGAAGTTCAAGACCAGCCTGGCCAACATGGCAAAACCCCGTCTCTACTAAAAAATTAGCGGGGCTTGGTGACGGGCACCTGTAATCCCAGCTACTTGAGAGGCTGAGGCAGGAGAATTGCTTGAACCCAGGAAGCAGAGGTTGCAGTGAGCTGAGATCGTGCCATTGCACTCCAGCTTGGACGACAAGAGCAAGACTCCATCTCAAAGAAAAAAAAAAGAGAAAAGAGTTAGGGATTTGGATCTAGAGTAGGAGAGGGAGAGTATTACTTTCAGTTCACAAACTTCTATATTGTTTAAATTGTTACCATAAAAGCCTTTTTAATATAAAAATGTTCTCAATTTCTTGAGTTAATTCAATTTCTTGAATTAATTTTTAAATTCAATGGCTATATCATATTTTATTACCTATTCCATTATGTTACATGTTTAGGTAGTTTCTATTTTTTTTATGACTTAAATGTCTTTATTCTTAAAACTACACACACACACACACACACACACACACACACACACAATTGTTTAGTTTTCTTAGAATTTATTCTTGGAATTAGATTCAGTCCATGAGAACATTACAAGCCAAATGCTTAATTATTTTCCAAAATAATTTTTTACTTCTTATTTTACTAGCAGAGCATATAATTACCCATCTGTTTAAACTATAATTAGATTTGGAAGTTTGTAATAGAAAATTAGAACCAACAGTCACTCAAGTACTTAATGTTGACAAAATTTCATGTACAATGCGCAAAAAGTCCTTCACAAAGTTGTGAAGTCCAGAGGAAGCAATACGGGGGGATATGGTGTCCTTTGACACCATGGGACACCCAGCTTCTCTTTATGTTTCACCATGTTTCCATCCTCAAGGCCACAATATGATTGTTGAACTCTAACCATTGCACCCCCCATTCCAGACAGTCGGAAGGAGAACGGGGATACTGAAAGAGGAATACCTACTATCTGAGTTTCTTTCCTTTTTCTTTTTTTTTGAGATGGAGTCTTGCTCTGTCACCAGGCTGGAGCGCAGTGTTCCTTTGTCTGTACAATACATGCAGCTATGTGTTCAGATACACGAAGACATTAAAAACTGTTTTATAACACATATTTAAAAGAAAAATTATCAATAGCATGGAGAATTGTTCACTCTATTTTTAGGAGAAATGGGGTCTCAACATGTTGGCCAAGATGGTCTTGATCTCTTGACCTCGTGCCGCCTTAAAGAATCGTATTTGGAGGTCCAGCAACACTGACCTTTGAGTGGTCATATCTTAGTCATGTGGACACACCTACCTAAAAGGGAGGCTAGAAAATATACTTTCTGGCAGAGTACATTCCTGCTTCAAATAAAACAAGGATTCTGTTACTAAGTAAAAAGAGGAGATGGATTTTATACAGAAAACTAGCATGTTGTGCCACACCCCAGTGGTTACCATGCTGCTCTCATCATAATTACATTTTCTGGTTTAAACTGGAGCTATTGTTTGTCATTGGTGAGCTTTTGTAATTATAGAGATATATATGGCATGCAGAATTCTCCAGAAAGCAGACTCTGAGATGGAGATATGTAAACAGAAAAATTCCTGGGACCAATACTTGTGAGGCAAGGAATACGTAGGCATGGACAGAGGACAGAGGAAAAAGTTGGGCTGAGGGGCAGTCTCAAAGAATGTCTCCACTAAACTATAGGGAACTCTGAAGCTGGGGTGTCTCTTCAGAATTGTTCCAAGTTTGACTGAGGGGGGGTCAGACTTCTATACCCCACATTGGCCAGTCATTGGATGAAGGTTGACTGAGTAAAGGAAGCATCCCCATGGATAAGCATGGCCGAGGCAATTCCTGAAACTGGGGGAGTAACTTATTCGCCTAGAAGGGTGATCTAGGTGGGGAAATTTTATTTCCTTTTGTAATTTGTCTGTCCATTTCCTTTGCTCATTATTATAACAACATTAAACTCTAAAAAGCCAATTTAAAACTTCAGTGTAAGTCTGGGCACGGTAGCTCAGGCCTGTAATCCCAGCACTTTGGGAGGCTGAGGAGGGCAGATCACCTGAGGTCAGAAGTTCAAGACCAGCCTGGCCAACATGGTGAAACCCTGTCTCTATTAAAAATAAAAAAATTAGTCGGGTGTGGTGGTTCATGCAGTAATCTCAGCTACTCAACAGGCTGAGACAGAAGAATCGCTTGAACCCGGGAGGCAGAGGTTTCAATGAGCCAAGATCCTGCCACTGCACTCCAGTCTGGGTAACAGAGTGAGACTCCATCTAAAAAAAAAAAAAATATCTATATCTATATCTATATATATCAGTGTTCCTTTTGTTTAAATATTTTGTTATTATCTCTTCATTAAAAGTAAACACTCAAGAATCTCTTACCCAGACTTGCCACCTTAACATTAATGGTATATTTGCTTTAAATCTTTGTCATCTCTTTTTAAAAAAAAACCCAAATCTTTACCTACACAATTAAAGTCTCACCTCCGATACTTTCTCACTCTCTCCCCCCTCTAGAAATGGCTTTTTTAAAAGTTGTATCCTTCCCATACACGTTTTTGTGTTTTTAGCACAAATATGTGGCCAATGATTAATTTTTACAACTTAATAGATTATTAACATTTTAATACATAAATAATTTGTTTTTTTTTCCTTTTTTTTTTGAGACAGTCTCACTCTGTCGCCCAGGCTGGAGTGCAATGGCACGATCTCGGCTCACTGCAACCTCCACCTCCCAGGTTCAAGCAATTCTCCTGCTTCAGCCTCCCAAGTAGCTGGGACTACAGGCGCATGCCACCACACCCAGCTAATTTTTTATTTTTAGTAGAGATGGGTTTTTACCATGTTGGCCAGTCTGGTCTTGAACTTCTGACGTCAGGTGATCTGCCCGCCTCAGCCTCCCAAAGTGCTGGGATTACAGGCGTGAGCCACCATGGCTGGACAATTTGATATCTTCTAATGAGGATTCAAAACAAATAGAACATTATATTTATAAATATGCCTAAATTTTCTTGCAAATCGTAATAGAATGATATTTCTTCACAAAGCTGCCTTTGTTTATTGCATTCTCATGGTTATCCATGTCTGTTTTTATTAGAAAATATTAAAAATCTTAACTTGGCAGAAGCACCAAAAGGAGTGGAAGAAATCACTTTGCAAGTCAATGAACAAATCATATTCAATCCCTTCCATAATAATTATTCTCAGTCAAACCAAGAGAAATTGCAATGAGTTGAAGTTCTGGGAGCACAAATCATTCTGTATTTGTTAAAAAGCAATGCCAAGTCTATGCCAAGGAAAAAAGAGGAAATATTCAAATTACCACAATCAGGAATGAAAAAGGGGACATTAATGCTGTCTTCACATAAGTATAAAGGGATTATTACAGAATACATTGAACACTTTTATGCCAACAAATTAGATAACCTAGATGAAATCAACAAATTCATAGAAAAAAACCCAAATCCATAGAAAGACACACTTATCAAAATTGACCCAAAAAGAAATAGAAATCTAAATAGACTTATAACAAGCACAGAGATTGAATTAGTAATAAAAAATTTCCTCCAAAAATGTCTCAGCCCCAAGTAGCTTTATTGGTAAATTCTACCAGATGTTTTAAGAATTAACACAAATCCTTCACAAACTCTTTCAAAACGTAGAGGAGAAGGGAATACTTCCTAATTCATTCTATGAGGCTGATACTACCCTGATACCAAAACTAGGGAAAGACATCACCAGGAAAAAGGGACATACATATCTTTAATGTATACAGATGCAAACATCTTCAACAAAATACTAACAAACAAAATCCAGCAACATCTAAAAAGATGATACACCATGACTAAGTAGGTTTTATCCTCAGGATACAAGTTTGGCTCCACCTGTGAAATCAATTACTATAATATCCCATATTAATAGAAAAAGCCAGATAATCATCACAATAAAGCACAAAAGCATTTAACAAAAATACAACACATTTCATACTAAAAACTAGGAATGGGTAGGAACTTCCTCAAACTTATGAAAGACTTCTACAAAATATCCAAAGCTAACATAGATTTAATGATGAAAGACTAAAAGCTTTCTTCCTAAGATCAAGAAGATGATAAAGATATCCATTTTTGCCAGTTCTATTCAGCATGGTACTTAAAGTTCTAACGAGAGCAATTAAGCAAGAAAAAGAAGGAAAAGAAGGCATTCAAGTTAGAAACAAAGAAGTAAATCCATTTCTAATTGCAGATGATCTCGTATGTAGAAAATCCTATAGCATTCTATTCGTATTAAAATTAGTATTAATAAACAAGAAAGGTTGTAGACAGAAGATCAATATACAAAAGTCAACTGTATTTTTATACATGGCAATGGACTAAATGAAATGAAATGAAAATGCTCAGAAATAAAGTTAACAAAAACTGCAAGAGTTATGTACTGAAAACTACAGAACATCCTGACAAAAAATCTTTTAAAAATGGAAATAAATAGAAAGATATCTACTGTTTCTGGATTGAAAAACTTAATATTGTTATGATAATAATCCCCAAATTGATGTACAAATTCAGAGCAATCTTTCAAATTCTTAGCTCTCTCTCTTTCTCTCTCTCTCTCTCTCTCTCCCTCTTTAAGGAAGAGCTGTGTAGTACTGGCATTAGGGTAAACATATAGATCAGTAGTTAGTACTGAAAATTCAGAAATAAACTCACATTTATGGTCAATTGATTTTTGGTTAGTGTGTGAAGATAAATGGGGGAAAAGAAAAGTCTTTTCAATAAATGGTGCTGGTACAACTAGAAATTCACACTCAATAAAGTTGGATTCCTACCTCACACCATATATAAATATTAACTAAAAATAAATTAAAGATCTAAATGTAAAAGCTAAAACTCTTTAAAAACACAGATGTAAAGCCAAAGTGGTGGTATATGCCTGTAGTCCCAGCTACTCGGGAGATGAGGCAGGAGGCTCACTTGAAGCCAGGAGTTTGATGCTGCAGAACACTTTGATGCTTGTGCCTGTGAACAGCCACTGTACTCCAATCTAAGCAAAATGGCAAGACCTGGTCAAAAAGAAAGGAAGAAAGAAAGAAAGAAGGAAAGAAAAGAAAAAAAAGAAAAAATAAGAAAACATAGGTGTAAATCTTTGTGACCTTTGATTAGGCAATGGTTTCTTAGATATAATACCAAAAGCATTAACAACCCTGCTCACTAGCCCCAAAAGTCAAGTTGAACTTAATCAAAATAAAAAATCTTGTGCTTCAAAGGACATTATTAAGAAAGCGAGGTCAGGTGTGTGGCTCACACCTGTAATCCCAGTGCTCTGGGAGGCAGGAAGATAACTTAAGGCCAGGAATTCAAGTCCAGCCTGGGCAATATAGCGAGGCCCTGTCCCTACAAGAAAACTAAAAAATTAACCAGGCATGGTGGCTCACCTGTCATCCTAGCTACTCTGGAGGCTGAGGCAGGAGGATTCCTTGAACCTAGGAGTTTGAGGCTGCAGTGAGCTATGATGGCACCACTGTACTCCAGTCTGGGTGACAGAGTAAGAACCTGTCTCTAGAAATAATAATAATAATAATAAAAGTTTAAAAAAAGAAAGTGAGAAGACAACATACAGAATGGAAAAAATATTTGCAAATCATATATCTGATAAGAGTCTAGGGTCCAGAATATATAAAAAACTCTTACAACTCAACAATAAGACAAACAGCCCAATTTAAAAATAAGTACAGCTTCTGAATGGATACTTCTCCACAGAAGATATGTAAATGACCAATAAAATGTGAAGATGCCCATCATTAGCTCATCAGGGAAATGTAAATCAAACCCTTAATGATATATCATCTCACGACCGCTATTTGATAGCTATAATAAAAAAGAAATACTAACAAGTAAGTGGAGAAATTGGAACCTTCATACACTGCTGGTGTGACTTTAAAATGGTGCAGCTGCTTTGGAAAATAGTTTGAGAATTCCTTAAATGGTTAAACATAGAGTTACGATGTGATCCAGTAATTCTACTCCTAGGCATATACCCAAGAGAAATGAAACATATGTTCACTCAGAAACTTGTACACAAATGTTTATAACAGTATTACTTATAACAGTCCCAAACCAGAAACAACACAAATGTTCATCAAATGACGAATGGATAAACAAAATTGATATATTTATACAGTGGAATATCACGCAGTGATGAAAAGGAATGAAGTACTGATAAATGGTTGAGCTTTGAACACATTATGGTAAGTGAAAGAAGTCAGTCTTAAAAGGCCACATGTTGTGTGATGTCATTTGTATAATGTATCTAAAGTAGGCAAATCCCTAGAGATTGAAAGTAGCTTAGTGGTTGCCAGAGGCTTACTGTAGAGAGGGTGGAGGGTGACTTCTATCAAAGGTTTGGAGTTTCTTTTGGATCATGAAACTGTTCTGGAATCAGATAGTAGTGATGGTTGCATAACTTTGTTAATATGCTAAAAACCACTGACTTTTACATTTTAAAAAGATAAATCTTATGGAATGTGAATTATATCGGAATTCAGATATAGTAGACTCCCCTTTATCCCCCGGGAGATATGTTTCAAGATCCCCAGTGCATGCCTGAAACTCCAGATAGTACTGAACCCTATAAATGCTATGCTTTTTCCTATGCATACATACATACCTATGAGAAAGTTTAATTTATAAATTAGGCATAGTAAGAAATTAACAGCAATAACTTAACAGTGAAAATAGAATATAACAATATACTGTAACAAAAGTTATGTGAATGTAGTTTTTCTCTCTCAAAATATTGTATGTAATATTTCTGGACTGAGGTTGAATGCGGGTTAGAATTAAAACACAGAAAGTGAAACTGTGGATAAGGAAAGAGTATTGTAAAAGCAAGTATCTAGCATCTAGGTGTTGTAAAAGGCATTCAGGAACATTCTTTTCCATGAGAAGCAGTCTTGTAATGCTCTATCCAATAGAATCCCCAATTTTATTTTAAAATGGCATAGGAAAAATTAAAACTAGGACATAGTAAACGATGCTCACCTCTAGACTATTAATCATTTCATTTGCCCTTTTCACATTTATTCTTTATAATAGGCCAAGCTTACATTACACGTCATGTAAAGAAATAGGAAAAGAAAAATAAAAACAAAACAATTCCTAAATGTCATCGTGGCAGCTTTTGCTAGCTGGTAGGAAGGACAGTCGTAAGTAAATGTTTCACAGACCTTATTCCACTCACAGAGACAAATGGTGCACTAGAAATCCCTACCTAAAAATTCAAGTTGGCCTAAGTCTAAACCTATGAATTCAGTGTGTGCCAGTGTTTTTTGTGCAGTTAAGGATAAAAATCAAGGGTGAATGCGTCTTCTGTTTGAGCAGGACTTGTGATGGGCAGTGTCTTTGTCACTAGCAAACCGTTGGGCCATAGTTTGGAAGTTGGAGATTGAAGAAAGGCAAAGAAGAACGGCATGAGGTAATCATGTAAAGGTCTACTTTCAGGGTTTATCTTAGGATAAGTCTTTGTAGATTGTCAGAGCTGTTAGGAAGATTTTTCCATTTAATGTGATTTAGTTTAGACAGTATGATCTTTAAGAACTATTTGTCTTTCAGAAGTACGTGGGTGTGTGTTTTACCCACAGGGCACCAGAGTCAAGAACAGAAGATCCAAGTATATTCACAAAGAGAATGAGGAGTCATGTCTCTACTGGACCCTGGCAGAGGGACCTTGAAAATTTTGGGAACTGGGTCACCAAAGGCCACTGTGGATTCATTTGTAAGCCAGAGTGAATAGAAAATTCTATAATTGCTATAAAATGGAAAATTCTATCATTGTTTTTCTAGATGAAATTATTCAGATTTGAGAACTGGATTCCTTTTAGTTATTGTGTCCCGTGGATTGTTCTGGTTGTTGAGAAGAATTCTAGGGCAAGGCATGTCATTGTGGTGGTGAGGAGGTTGGGGTTTAAGGGAATGAAGATTCTCATTTGAAGAACTGAAATATGACTCTGACTACAAGAGGAAGGGACTAGAGGAATCGTTCCAAGCCAAAAAAGCCAGCCCAGGAACCGAGACATGCTCATGAGTGAAACTTTATAAGAGGATTTCTTTATTCATTTGGACTGTGGACACCATTCATGCTTTTGTCTTAATTTTTATTTCTGAGCAGGTAATAAATACATTGAGTACAAAATTTAAAAGCTACACAAAGGGAATACCATAAAAAGAAGCCTTGCTCTCTTCCCCGACTCCTCCAGACACTGGTTCTCCCCAGAAGCAATCACTGATACCAGCTCCAAATGCATCTTTCCAGAGACATTTCCTCTCATCAACATCGAACCTTGAGTAGAGAATGCTACACTCAACAGCCTTGTGTCAATGGTGCCATGAGTAACTGAGGGGGTGAGACAATGGAGGAAAGTGCAGCCTTCCCAGCCCATGCCCTTTTCTGGAGCCAGCTTGGAAGTCCCAGTATGATTTAGGGTGGGGGGGCAGGTAGTTGTCTAGGAGTTTGAGGTGGTATCAAGTACCAGGGTAGAAGGGAAGCCCTCATCCTGCTCTTATAAGAATGAAGCTGAGCCTCTTGGCAAACGTGGATCAAATCAGGACTTCATTACCACAAACACGTACAATAAGCATTTTTAAGCTGCTGGAGCCGCGCAATTATTTTTTCCTATGACCTTTGGTTTCTGTTGGATCTCCCTGTGCTCTCCCAGTCTTCCTTCACCTCTTTCTCTAGGTTCCACCTCCACCCCTTTATTAGGTCAACATGCGTCCTTCCTGCATTACTGTATCATTTGTCTTCATCCCAAGAAGTATGTAATTTTAATTGAAAAGAGAGTTCTCATTTAACGCTCTAGTGACACAATTTTGTGACTATTTAAGGCAAGTCATTTAGCCTTTCTGAACTTTAATTCTCACATCTGTAAAACTGATGACTACTTACATATTCCCAGGCTTGCTAACTGAAGCAATTATAAAACACTCGTCAATGTGAAAAATAATGTGGAAAGGTTCTGTTCTCCATGCTTCAAACACCTTTGCTGCTAAGAAAGCTGCCAATGCCTGCTTTAGGCATTCTGGGTACTGCAGACTAGGGGCTCCAAGTTAAGTTCTCAATGCAGAACATCCAGTCCGGGAGAAGACACACTATCGGAGAGTCTGCTGGTTTTACAAGAGGGGTGGAAGTCTAGAAGAACCTCTTTCTTCCAAAGAAAGAAAGAAAGAAAGAAAAAGGGAGATAAATTAGTATAGCCATATGGAAAACAGTATGGAGATTCCTTAGAAAACTAAAACCAGTTTTTTCCAACTTGGACCGGCAGAATGGCTCCCGCAAAGAAGGCAGGCGAGAAGAAAAAGAGCCATTCTGCCATCAATGAGGTGGTGACCTGAGAATATAGCATCAACATTCACAAGCACATCCATGGAGTGGGCTTCAAGAAGCGGGCCCCTCGGGCCCTCAAAGAGATTTGGAAATTTGCCATGAAGGAGAGGGGACCGCCAGATGTGCGCATTGATACCAGGCTCAACAAAGCTTGTCTGGATCAAAGGAATAAGGAATGTCCCATACCGAATCCACGTGTGGTTGTCCAGAAAACATGAGGATGAAGATTGACTAAATAAACTCTATACTTTGGTTACCTATGTACCTGTTACCACTTTCAAAAATCTGCAGTCAATGTGGATGAGAACTAATCGCTGATCATCAAATACATCAAATAAAGTTACAAAATTGCCTTCAAAAAAACCTAAAACCAGAACGACCATATGATCTAGCCATTCCACTACCAGGTATATCCAAAGAAAATGAAATCAATATGTCAAAGAGATATCTGTACTCCCATGCTTAGGGCAGCACTATTTGCAATAACCAAGATATGAAAACAACCGAAGCGGCCGTCATGTATATAGCTGATATGGTTTTGGATCTGTGTCCTCATCCAAATCTTATGTCAAATTGTGCCCAGTGTTGGAGGTGGGGCCTGGTGGGGAGGTGATTGGATCATGGGGGGCAATTCCCCCTTAATGTTGCTCTCATGATAGTGAGAGCTCATGAGATTTGATTGTTTAAAAGTGCGGCACCTCCCCCATCTCTTTCCTTCTGCTCCAACCATGTAAGACATGACTGCTTCTCCTTCACCTTCTACCATGATTGTTAAGTTTCCTGAGGCCTCTCCAGCCATGTTTCCTGTGCAACCTGTGCAATTGTAAGCCAATTAAACCTCTTCTTTAAAAATTACCCAGTCTCCGGTATCGACAGCATGCAAGAACGAACTAATGCAATAATGGAATATTATTCAACCATAGAAAAGAATGAAATTCTGTCACTTGTGGCAATATGGATGAGCCTGGAGGACATTAAGTGAAAGAATCCAAGCACAGAAAGATAAATATTGCATGTTCTCATTCATCTGTAGAAGCTTAAAAATTTGATCTCATGGAAGCAGAGAATAGAATGTTGGTAACTAGAGGCTGGAAACTAGTGGCTGCAAAGGGAGATAGGGGAGAGACTGATTAATAGACATAAAATTATAGCTAGAAAAGAGTATTAATTTCTAGCGTTCTATAGCACTGTAGGGTGACAATAGTTAACAATAATTTATTGCATATTTTCGGCTAGCCAGAAGAGAGGATTTTTTTTTTTTTTTGATGGAGTTTTGCTCTTGTCGCCCAGGCTGGAGTGCAGTGGCGCAATCTCAGCTCACTGCAACCTCCGCCTCGGGTTCAAATGATTCTCCTGAGTCAGCCTCCTGAGTAGCTGAGATTACAGGTGCCCGCCACCATGCCCAGCTAATTGTTGTATTTTTAGTAGAGATGGGTTTCACCATGTTAGTCAGGCTGGTCTCAAACTCCTGACTTCAGGTGATCCACCCACCTCAGCCTCCCAAAGTTCTAGGATTACAGGTGTGAGCCACTGTGACCAACCTAGAAGAGAGGATTTTCAATGCTCCCAACATGGAGAAATAATCAATTTTGAGGTGATGGATATGCTAATTACCCTGATTTGATCATTACACATTGTATACAAGTATTGAAATATCACTCAGTACCCCATAAATATGTACAATTATTATATGTCAATCAAAAATAAGAATGATGAGAAAAGAAAATGGGGGAAAAGAGCTGAGGCCTTGGGGAGCAGGCCACTGGGAGGAGCAGAGCTACCTTGGGGTGGCTGCTGGTGAACAGTGAGATTTGGATCTGCTCTGAGGACAGATGTACAGCCAGGGATTCTGCACTGACGTGATGGCAGCAAATGACGTACAATAGGCTGAGAACACCCTTCCTGGAGTAACTGTGTAAGGTTAAAATAAAGGAACAAAAGTGAAAATCACATCTGTATGTTTGTAAATCACAATTTTATGTACTGCATAAATAACTTTTTATTGCTTTCTCTTTATTTTAAATGTTCTATAGTTAGTATGTTTGTATACTCAGAAAAAAAATGACTTAAAAAATTATTTGAAAATGAAAGAAATACAATAGCCCTATACATAGAAATGGTAATATAATTATGGCACTTTAGGAATCATCAACAAAGATAAAATGAAGGCTGAAAATCGATATGAAAAATGGCATAATGAGACCAAAAAACAAGTGTGTGTACATATTGTATGATTAAAACTATATAAAATATGTACATAAAAACTACAGGGGAATATATGAAAACATTGATAGTTGTGTTCGAAGTTTTAAAAATGAGCAGTTTTTAAAATTTTCTCCAATTTTTCAACCTTCTTTAAGATTGTTTTATTACTTCAAATCCTTACAAATATAAAAAATATATATAATTTTTTTTTTCCTCAGGGCTCTGGGGGACAAAGGACAGCTAGGAATAAAACAAATCCAGAATACAACTTATTCACACGAATGCTGTGACTCTGGAGTAGTGGAATTTAGGAATGGCTTCTACTAAGCAAAAGGAATGTGGGGGCCAGGGACAGAAACTACAGAGTGCTCTCACTTCTTTCCTGGGGCCCTCGAGGATGAGATGGGCCTTGTGATCTTCAGAGAGTGAGCTATATCTTAAGAATTATTGGGATTCATGCTGCTCTCCAGTTGTATTTACTTTGTATAATCCCTGAGCCTTCGATAAACACTGGTTTAAACACACCGGCCTTGTTTCTGCTTGTTATGGGCAAAAAGGGAAGATCCTTGTGGCCGTGTGTGACTCCAATGGGCCAGAATGTCGTGCAAGGGAATGGATGGTGAAATTGAGTCAAGGGCTCTGGACTCAGTTCTTCCCTTCCTAGTCAAGAGAGTGTCCTCCTGGTGAGGCTCTGGAAGCTTCAGTGCTTTCTTTGAGCTCTGGCTGGAGGCGTTCCCATCAGCTGTCAGGTAGCGTAAAGTAGTGGGTGTAGGAGGCTCTGCCGCAGGAGAGTGAGTCTGTGGCTGTTGCCAAAGTTGCTAACTTTGTGATTGCTAAGCGGCCAACTCTATTAGCAGTCTTCAATTCTGTCCAGTTTTAAAATGACACTCAAGATGCTTAATCTCTTCTTAAAGAGGAGCGCTTTCAAGCTGTGGCTGAAGATTCCGTATATCAGGATAGCCTCAGCAATGCCTTTTTCCCCCCCTCATAACCAATCATTTGCTAAGTTGCTACGTCTTTAAAAATTGTGATTTCCTCTCACTTCTTCATCACTGCTGCCACTGCCTGGGTGCCCCTGTGATTTTATGTCGAGATTATTCAATTGTCTGGGAATTTTTCTGCTGCCTTTGTTCTTAGGAATCCTACCCCAAAATTACCAGAATGTTTTTAAACATAGATTTGACCACATTTCTCCCATATTTAAATCTTTCGTGGCCCTTCATAGATTGCAGGATACAGTCCTCATTTCTTAGTCTGAAATTTTAGATGCTTTAAAATTTCTCACCATCTACATTTCCAACCTCATTTTTTTTTTTTACCACTGGTTATACGTTGTAACTACCCAATACTCCTTAAGAGTCCTTTTTTCTGACTTTTTCTTTCCTTACTTCCTTTTTTTCTCTGTTCTTTCTCTTCATCTTATTTCTTAAAATAACAAGAACAACAAGGAAAATCTCCATAAACAATGGACATAAAAATGAAAGAAAAGAAAAATTTACAATCTAATGACCTCAACAAATAATTTAAGTATATTAGATAGTAGTCTGTTATTTCTTATGCACATTCTAATTCTGGGTTCTAAACATTTTAATTATTCTCCTTTTGAGGAAGTGGAGGTTCAGAGAAATCAAGTCAAATTTTCCTCATTTTTTTACGTCACTTCTCATCTCTTGTTTTAATCACAGGTTAGGAGGTATCAAATTTAGTCCTTAAATGCAGAAAAGCAAAATACCGACTTTTCTTTACTTTTCTCTGACTCCACACATTGGTTTCTGTTTCAAATTCCATTCTTGCCAAACCTCCTCGCTTTTCCCTGAGCTGTATACAATCCTCACCGACATCTAGCCACAGCGGCATTGGCTGAGACGTCCTTCATCTTGATCGTTCCTCGGGTGCTGTTTAGTGCCAGCCACTGAAGAGAACCCGCTTGTTTCCACCCACGTGGCCCCATATGGTTTCAGGGCCTCCTCTGTGCTATTTTGGGATGTGAGGAGCTCATTTTTCAACACCCATAGCATGCCAGGGCTGGGAACTCTGTATTCTCCCCCACTACTGGCCATCCCACCATTTTTTCTCAGGGTCTTGGTTCCTTCCCAAAGCTCAGCTTGTAGAGTGAAGCGCAGGCCCATCTCTCGGGTACCTAATGCGCCACTGGCCTCTTGGCTTCTCCAACTCTCCTTTTCCAATCTCATTTGGGTTTGAGTCTTTTCTGTTCTCCTAAGGAGCTAGACTTAAAAGACGTAGAAATATGAAAAGGCTCCTTTTTGGTGCTTGTTGCCATCCTGACTTCTTCCTGAGATGAAGAAGGTCTAATCTGGTGTTTGAATGGAGGCAAGGGTCATGGCAGAAAAGGAAATACTGGAGAAAGCTGCTAATATTTCTAAAATATTCTTCTGACGCAATAACAGAGAGAAAATTTTGCTTTCTGCTTTTTTTAGTTGACCAAAAGTGTCACCAAATATTATTATTTAGCCTTTAAAACAACTTTTAATACTTACCTAATCATATATTGCCAAAATTTCAAGAAGCCATGGGCTTTTTTTTTTTTTTTTTTGACAGAGTCTTGCTCTGTTGCCCCAGCTGGAGTGCAGTTGTGCAATCTCGGCTCACTGCAACCTCTGCCTTCTGAGTTCAAGCGATTCTCCTGCTTCAGCCTCCTCAGTAGCTGGGATTACAGGCATGCACCACTATTCCCGGCTAATTTTTATATTTTTAGTAGAGATGGGGTTTCACCATGTTGGCCAGGCTGGTCTCGAACTCCTGACCTCAGGTGATCTGCCTGCTTCAGCCTCCCAAAGTGCTGGGATTACAGGCGTGAGCCACCACGCCCAGCTTTGTTGTGTGTTTTTTGGTTGGAGTAATGTTGAAGCTCACTGTGAGGGGGCCAAAGGTGTAGAGAGGACACTGGGAGAGGGGCTTTGTATCAAAGGTGACTTCGGGGTCCTCAGCTTCTGGCCATCACTGCCAGCAATGAGACAATAGAAACGTGAACATAAATTAGACACACTTATTTGCATTTCTGTCTGTGTTTAAACAAAGAAGTTCTATGGTAGTGGGCTCCCCCAAGAGCCTGATGCTTTCTGAGAGATTAGATATGAACCTGATGTCTTTTTGTTGTTGCTATCATTTTGTTATTGAGACAGGGTCTCACTCTGTCACTCAGGCTGGAGTGCAGTGGCACAATCATAACTCACTGCAGCCTTAATTTCCCAGGTTCAAGTGATCCTCCTGCCTCAGCCTCCCTAGTAGCTAGGACCACAGCATGTGCCACCACTCCCAGCTAATTTTTTTAAAATTATTATTTGTAGAGATGAGGTTCACTATATTGCCCAGGCTGGTCTCAAACTCCTGGGCTCAAGTGATCCTTCCACCTTGGCCTCCCAAAATGTGGGAATTACAGGTATGTGTCACCATGCCCAGCCTACGCCATGTCTTAATGCAGTTCACAATTGGGTAGATAACAAATAAGGGCATCATAGATCTATGAAGGGCTTGAGAAAATAAGTAAAAACACTGCTGTTTAAAAAATTTAGTTTGCTGGGCCTGATATGATACCTAGTACACTAGGCTCTGAACCAATGTTTCAAGTTCAAATTTACTTAATTTGGTTTGCATATAACACGACACATTGCAAAGTACTGTCATGTCTAGAATTTCCACATAGAATGAACTCCAGGGTGGCAAGCTTGCTGGAAGAGAAATGAGAAGATCAAGTGAATTATTTTGAAGCAGGCTTTGCATAATGAACACCAGACTTTTCCCTTAGATTGTGTATTTGGGCCAATAGATACTGAGTGTGTGGGAAAGGACTGAAGTCCCATCTCCAGGCACCCTAGGGCACAGCTACTGAAGGGAGGTACAGGCCTGGGTGGTCTGACAGTCCTTACTTGTTACGTGATCTTGAGCAACTTACATAACTTCTTTAGGTGTTAATTTTCTCATCTGAAATATGACTAACCATATCTACCTATTAAGGTTATGATAAGGATATGAGACAATGTAAAGTGCCTGGCACATAGTAGGCATTCAGTAAAAAGTAGCTATTATTGATGGTATTATTCCCACAAAAGCATTTATGAGCACAAACAGGATAATCACAGAGGAAAGATGAAACTGAAAAAGCAAAACAAAACTAACACCAACAGCAAATTACTCAGCCTGTGAAGAGTGTCCTTTTGGGAGTCCTAAAAGCTGATCATTGCTTGATTTTATGATATTACCCTTCCCTAGGCCCCACAAAGTATAATATGACATGTTTATTAGTTTAAGTGGTTTTGCTCCTTGAGACTTTAGAATTTTGTAACACCCTTTGTGCTGCTGAAGATTCTCTGGGGAGTTACAAAACCAGGATTGAGATTTCCTTTTAAAATATTAACAAAAAAGTAAATGAATTATGTCTCTCTAACACAGGCAGAGCCAAGATAACATCTAGTCAAGGGCCGGCTTCATACCTAGGCTGATGACAGAATGCTATTTAACCACCTTGCCCCCTCCCTCTGTCTTGCTTCCCCTCGCCCTTCCTGCAAATAAGCACTGGAAATTAAAAGCTGCAATTCTAGCCTACCGTAATTACCTTGGTGCATAGATAGGACATTCCGAAGGGCAGAGAAGAGCATGTGTTAACAATAAGAAAAGAAGAAAAACCAGAATGAGGACCAGTAGGCATAGGATTCGGAGTAGCTCTGGACAGGAGCAGACAGGGTGAAAACCCGGAAGAGGATTTCGGAGGTGGTGGGACCCGGTCAAAAAGAAAGGATTACAATATATACAACCCAGTTTACCCTCCTGATGCCCATACAGCAATTGGCTTCATTAGTGTCCTAAGGAAAAAAAAAAAAAAAAGAGCTGCTCCTCCCAAACCTCTCCAAAAACATAAGTGCTAACTGCAGAAACTTCAAGGAAAACTCTTACCTGAGAATATGCTAATCACTCTTAGAAATCAGGATTTCTTAGGAGACTTGAGCGCTTAGCCTAGATCTGCTATTAATGATTCGGGAGAATTTGAGGACATTACTCTACCTGTTGGACCCCAGTGACTTCATTTGCATTCTTTGGTTGAACAAGTATTTGCATAGCAACTATCAGAGGTCAAGTATTACGGTACCTCTTGATGGCAAAATGGAGCTCCCTGTGTAGTGGAAGTAGACTAAACGCAGACAACTAAATTAAATAATTATTGATGATGTTGAGTCCAGTGACAGGTGAAGAAAGACCATTAGGCTGAAGCTGAGTGATGGCTGGGGACACTGAGGCTGGCAAACAGGTCAGCCTGAGGACTGACAGAGGAGGGACCCCAGGGAGAGTGGGCTGAGGCAAAGCCTGAAAGGCCACACGCTGCAAGGCTGTGGCGGGACGTAAGGAAGGCCAAACCATGGGTTTCATTTGAAAAGCAACGGGAAAGCACTGGAGGAATGAAAGCAGAGGCAGGATGGTTGCAGTGAGCCGAGATCTTACCACTGCACTCCAGCCTGGCAGACATGGAAAGACTCCGTCTCAAAAAAAAAAAAAGTATGGTTTATAAATATGTCACATTCTTACCAGTTTGAAAATTCTATTATTCTGACTATCCATCCTAAACATTTATGGGCCAACTAGTCTCTTTTATGTAAGGGAAATTCCTCCAACCTGAATAGTCTTTGGATTAGAAAACCTCTTTCTAGGTACCCTGTGACCTCTCCTTTCACTTTCTGCATTCACCTGGAATGCTTATTGTCTCTCTACGTTCGTGACCATCCCCATGTCTGCAGTTTCTTGGTATCTTCCTTCAAGTCCCACATCCAAGTATACTTCTTATACCTTATTGACAGTTGATGAACCGCGTTCCAACTTGCCTTCAATTCCCTGTCAACCTGAGTGTCACCTGACTGAAGCTTTTCTCATGGCTTTAGCGTGCTAAGCCATGAAAATTCTTCTCCATGAAATCATTTACTTTCCCATAAAATTTGCCTGAGAACTGTTTAATAAGCTCCTTGTCAAGGAAGAGAGAAGAAACCCAATGAACATTTGTATTGTACCCTGCCTCTCCCACAAAGATAAAGTTGTTGTTTCCAAATTACCGCCTGTGTAGACATCCTAAACCCTTTAGGCTTAAGTGTTTTAGGATATCCAGTGAGAATTCAGGAAACACCACATGGCGGGGGAACCGTAACCACAATGTCTGCTTTTCAGCACGTTAACTCGTGGGATCTGAGCAAAGAACTGGCCTTTCAAGACTCCGTTTCTCACAGAAGTACGATAATTTCTTCCTCATGTGTTAATTTAGTTTGGCAATGTATTGCAGCTATTGTACGGCTTTTGCGTTTTACAGTTTGACACAAGAAAAGGAAGAGGGACGGCTCTAATACCTTCAAATTTTGTATGGATGGTGGGTGCCCAAAGCCGACGTTTTACAGCAGCTGGTAAACAGCTTTAAGATGGAGAATCTCTTTTGCTCTCATTGGCCTGGAGAGTTGTAAACGTCAGTCTTGTAACTTACGCACAAACAAAGCCCACTGGTCTAAGCCAGTAAAAGCAGGCTGGACACATGCTCACAATGAGCATCTGAAGACACTTCGTTATTTCTTTTCCTGGTGACAGTGCAAGGAGAAGAGCGCAAAGAGATGCCTGCATAGCTTCTAGAACTGCATATTTAAAGCATAGTTAAAAGATACACTTAGCATTCAACTGAAACATGCAAGTCTGATGAAAGAGGTATTTTCATCAGGTTTTTCCTATAGTTTAAACAATTTGGAATCATAAGATTGGATTGTTAGGTCAGAAAGAAGGGCAGTTACAATGCACAGACCATTTTCTAAGAACAGTTGTGCTTATTAAGAATTTAAAAACAAAACCTCTTTCGCTGCCTTTTACGTCTATTCTTATCTTTTTAAAGAACTCTCACTCTATCTCTTCTTGTAGGATTATGTCTGATTAGTGGTTATGTTTTAAAATTTCAGTTTCTTCAGAATTATCTGTTCGTTTTCCAGAATGTAAAGTCCTCCTGGCAGTCTTACAATCTATTTTCCTTGAACCTATAAGAACCTTGTTAACTGTGTGATATGCAGCAAACCAAACATTTGTGTAGTATCTGTCTGCCTAGGAGATAAAGCTGTTCTTGCAATTACAGTCCTGGAAGACATCAGTAACCCCTTTTTGCTTTAGGCATTTCAGGAGAATTGCCAAGAGAGAAAGGGGGAGGGGGAGAGAGAGATGGAGAGGGGAAAGAGAGAGAGGAGAGAGAGAGAGAGAGAGGATCAATTCTAGATGTATGGAAAACTTCAACCTCAATCCCTTACAGTAAGAAAATGAGTATACTAGATAAACATCTTGAAGAAAAGACTGATACAGAAATTAGTATGTTGACTATTTTTATTCTTCAGCAGTAACGTAACAGCAAAGTTCTGCAGAACAAATTGTTTTTTATCAGGTTTTTAAAATAAAATTACTGCTTGATCTAATCTAACAATCTTGATTTTTCTATTTCAGTTTAATGTATAGCTGTGTGTTGAATTTTTCTAAGAGCATAAAAACTGCTCATTAATTCCAGTAAATTCATAGAAAAAAATGTTAATTTATAATAATGTCCTTAGTTTTTCCCAAAGATTATGGATATGATGGGGCTTAATTCCAGATTTTTTTATAGACCACTTTTCCAAATGCCACACATCCAGATGGTTAAGTTCAATTTTAAAGGCTCCTATACGTTTCTGAGTTTTCTTCAAAAGTTTTCTCCAGAGTCAAGCCAATTTATAAACTGTCCTCAAAGCCACAGTGACCTACTTTGATGATTGAAATGCTTTGTTTGAGGAGCAAAAGATATATTTTATGAAAAATGCTTAAAGAACACAATTATTACAACAAAATGATTATAAAAATTACTCCCCTATTGCTCAGTGAATTATAGTTTTCTGTAATTCTAGAAGGGAAGGTTAGTTCTTTCATTTTTTAAATTGGAATCTTCTGTATGTGTAATGTATGCTGGTGGTAACTGGTGTGCATGCGTGTGTGTGTTCCCTACCGTTCCCCTTACTTCACTGCCTAGCAAGTTAACGTGGCTGCTATTTGTGACATAACATATCAGATATCTAAAAGAGCCAACATGAACTCTTTGGCACCTCAACTTACATTTTGGGTAATTTCCTAGGGGAGGCCTTAATGAAAGGCTCTAATGAAAGTCCCTTCCTTTCCTTTCTCTCCTTTCCTGTTCTCCCCTAATGTCCCTTGGATTGCAACGGGGAAGACACTACAATGAATGCAGCTAGTTTCTGCTGACCTGCAGCCTGCTCTTGAATTTGAAATTAGGTTTTCAACATGAGGCTGTCAGCATTTTACCAAAATACTTCATTTATGTGTAATAACACATTTAATACAAACAAGTGGCAAAAAATCCATCACGATCTGAGAGATTTCGATCTAATTTCTGACTAGAGTAAGTTGAAGATTTCCCAGACTAGTTTTCTTCTAATAGCATCAAAACTATATTGGGAGAGGCCCAGAAAGTGTTCAGTTGTTGTAGGGATCTGATGTCAAACTTGTCTCAGAGGAGCATAAACTAAGTGGCTTCTTAATCTCCTTTCTGATAGGATTCTAGAATCTGGAGACTTGGAAGCCCTGGAAATTTTCAGAAGCAGTCACAACAATTTCTGCGTTTTTATGTCCAAGGACTGTTGAAAGTGACAGGTATTCCAATTCCTAAGTAGACCAGGGATAAAGGAAAGAAGAAAGGAGGAGAGGGAGAGAAACAAAGGGGGTAGAAAAGGGAGGGGAGGGAAGAAAGAAAGGAAGGAGAGATGGCAGGAGTGAGGGACAGTGAGGGAGAAAAAAACAATGAAAACAGAAATTTGTTTAATATTTAAAGATTAAAATTGTGGCACGTTTACTTCTGAACATTTTCCTTTTTTTTTTTTTTTTTGTTTTTTTTGAGACTGAGTCTCTGTCACCCAGGCTGGAGTGCAGTGGTGCGATCTTGCCTCCCTGCAACCTCTGCCTCCTAGTTTCAGGCAATTCTCCTGCCTCAGCCTTCCGAGTAGCTGGGACTACAGGCATATGCCATCATGCCTGGCTAATTTTTGTATTTTTGGTGGAGATGAGGTTTCACCATGTTGGCCAGGCTGGTCTCGAACTCCCGACCTTGTGATCCACCCACCTCGGCCTCCCAAAGTGCTGGGATTACAGGCGTGAGCCACGGCGCCCAGCCTACTTTTGAACATTTTCTCTCACACACACATGCACAGTGTGTATGTGTATGTGTGTGTGTGTGCGTGTGTGTGTGTGTGTGTGTGTGAGAGAGAGAGAGAGAGAAAGGGTACAGCATGCTTATATTTTGCTTATCATTGCTGCACCCAGCTGTCTTCAAATTAGTTCTCCTCTTCTCACAAACATTTCTCCTACTCCTAACCTAACCTATTTACCATTCCATTCCCCACTCCACCACACTGCTGGCTCCCATCCACCAAGATCCCATGCTTACCCCCGCTTGTTCTTAGAAGCCTTCCTTGACCACCCTAGCCCAGAGCAGGTTGTCCCCTTTGTCTCCCACTGTCGGCTGGAATTAGCCATTTGGCACATATCAATGACAGCCTAGTGGTGCCTCTTATCTCGTCTCATGGATGTGTCTTATCTGTCCAATTAGATTCAGAACTCTTAAGAGCAAGAACTATTATCTTTTGTTTTTTCCTTTATTATTTTTTTAAAAAACGTATCTCACGTAAGAGCTTACACATAGTGGTAGGTGGTCAATAAACATTTGTTGATTAATTGGTTAATTAAGCAGTTGAGAATATAATGTTTTATCAAGACTACCCTGTTGGGGGCTAAATAACTTGTCAGTTTAACAACCTTCATAAGCAAGACATTTTCTTTGTGAGCTAAACTCCTCCGAGGTTCAAATTTGTGAAACTTCAGGTTGAGGATAATTCTACCTCTGCTCTTGCAGCAATGCCTTACATTTAATAAACAAAATATCCACCCTAGCTGTAGTATCCATTTCAAGTTAGAATTTTTGAAGAGATATGTGTTGGGCTGTGCAAAAAGAAAGAAAAGAATCAGTTACTGATGTAGCATTATTTGTGATTTCACAACCCCTTTCAGTACAACAAAATTTCTTTCTTCAAATTTCTCCCTAGAAGTGCAATTTTCACAGTAGCCACAGATCTACTTAAGACTAATTTCCCTTCCTGCTGTATTTCTGTCCAGATTGTATCATTCAGTTTAGATTAGAAGTCAGGGGGTATTTCTTTGTTGTTTCCTGGACGGGACTGAAAATGGAATTTGTCACAACAAGAAGTAATTACAGAGCACTTAATATTTGTAAAGTGCTTTCCAATCCTGTACCAGTTTGTCTTTGAAACAGTATTGTTGATGTGGGCTACTTATCTCCTGAATTTCCAGATGGAGAAAGGGGCAGAGAGGTTAAGTGGCTTGCCTGAAATTTAATAGTATGTTACTTGTAGTGCTCCAGTATTAATGCTTCACAAGTCTCTAGTGAAAAATGTTATCCATATTTCCTGTCTAATTTTGAAGGCAAATATAATCCTAGGGCTACCCATTAGCTACTGTTTTACAGGATAGTAGAAGTATTTTGTTTGTGATTTTTTAGTCCTTAAGAGATTAGAAGATACTTTAACAAAATACAACTAATTTAAAAAGCTTTGAGTAACTTAAGTGCATGAAGAAAATAATTTTGTGGTATAGAGGCGCATACAAAGCTATAGTGGACTTTTTCACCACAGTAGCCAAGTAGTTGAAACATCAATTTAAAAGCTAACAATAAAGCTCTCCCTCATTGAACAGTTTGTAGGCAGTAAGACTTCTATTTTACTTGCGATAATCTTATGCACTGAGAGAAGGCTGTAGGCCCCCCTGCGGGTGTTGGGTGAAGGGTGTTGGTGCAGGTGGCCTGCTCTCGCTCAATCTCAGCTTTCAGACGCCAACTTCCAGACCTGTCACTGCTCAACTCAGTGAGTGGCTTAGAGCCTTAGATCCTTTTCTTCTCTAGATTTATCACAGACATTTCTTTGCCCACCATCAAAGAAAGCCATCTTGGTATTCTACTTTGCTCTGAGAAGGCTTCTTGTGTTGTGATTGGTTTCTCTCTTGGGAGATGGGGTGCAAAGAGAGGAGGGGCGCTGTTAATAAAATGGACTTTTACCCAGGTTAATTACTACCTTTGCTCATAGATGTCCAGTTTTCAGTTTGCAGCAAGATTAAATGCCTCTAATTTAAACATCATTGAGGAAGCATTCTATTAAGCCCCTGAACAATATTTAAGTTCTTGTCCCACAAATCAAATAGGGCCAAGGAATCTCACCCCTTTCAAGCCCATTAGCCAAGAATAACCTTAACCACACTTTCAGGAAATCCCCCTCTTGCGTGGGACTCTGGAAAAGCTGAATGAATAGTTACTGCTATGCTTACTTTACTCTATATATCAAGACATGGTTTTGCAGGAAGAGAGATTTGCATACCCATTAAGGTCTCGATAGCTCAGGTATTCTTGGCCCCATCTTTGAAACTGATCATCGAGAAGGTGTTGGTAATCCTGATATACTTTAGGGGGGGAAATCAAATCAAGTAAGCTATTATTTTAATCTTTCAAAAGTGACTTCTAGGAAAATAATAAAAGTAAGTTGTCTTATTTGAAGTGGTCAGTCTTTTTCATTCTCTGAGAAAAGCCTTTTTGGCTACCTAGGCTAAGTAAGTTCACAGTAATCCCTAGAATTTATGCAGAATAAAAGGTAAAAGGTGTCTTCAGCTCTTATGACAGCTACATTCATCTTATGTCTGCATAAAGCCAAGTCTTTAGAAATATGGCCTTTGGTCCCTCTTAATATATCAATTAAAGTTGAAAAGACTTTATAATCTTAATATTGACTTATTTTTAATGAACTGTAATTCTTCTTCCTCTTTCCCCTACTCTATCATTAAAGGCCTATTAAATTAGAGAGGCTCTTTGCCCCAGGAGATATAGAGTATATAGAGTCAAATGAAAAACTCATCTTGGAAGTCACACCCCAAAGCAATCTCACTATGATAATCCAAGAATGTAACTACGGAACACATTTCTCTTTAATTTCACAGCTGGCATGTTTATTACCTATTTATTTAACTCTGTCCATCTCTGGAAAAACCTTGACATTAAAGATGTTATCTGTTTTTCAAAGTGTGCTTTTGGGGACTGAGGGGCAGAGCAAGAAGGTGGAGTAGAATGCCCCACCAATCACCTCCCTGCCCTGCAGGAACACCAATTCAACAACTATAAAAAGCTCCTTTGTAAGAGTTACCAAAAATCAGGTGATTACTCACAGTACCTGATTTTAACTTCATAACTTTGAAAGAGGCACTGAAGAGAGTAGGAAAGACCCTATTGATTCGTTGACACCACCCCCACCCCATCCCTCTACAGTGACTACATGGCGTGGAGAAATCTGTGTGCTTGAAAGAAGGAGAGTGCAGTGATTATGAGGCTATGCATTGAACTGGGTGCTTTCCTGTCACAGTGGAAAGCAAAACCCGTCTGAACTCAGCTGATGCCTGACCATGGAGGGAGTATTGAAACCAGCCCTTAGCCAGAGGGGAATCATCCACTCACAGTGGTTGGAACTTGAGTTCTAGCAAGCCTCGCCACCATGGGCTGAAGTGCTCTGGGGCCCTAAATACATTTGAAAGACAGTCTAGGCTACAAGGACTGCAAGTCCTAGTGCTGAGCTGGCTCAGAGCCAGTGAACTTGGGGGGTACATGACTTACTGAGATACCATCTGGGGAAGCTAAGGGAGTACTCATACCACTACTCCCCCAACCCCAGGCGAAACAGCTCTCAGCTCCAAAAGAGACCCCTTCCTTCCACTTGAGGAGAAGAGAGGGAAAAGTAAAGAGGACTTTTATCTTGCCTCTTGGATACCAGCTCAGGTAGGATAGGGCACTGGTCAGAGTCGTGAGACCCCCATTCCAGGCCCTAGCTCCTGGATGACATTTCTAGACATACCCTGGGCCAGGAGGGAACTCACTGCATTGAAGGGAAGGACCCAGTCCTTGCAGTATCCATCACCTTATAACAAAAGAGCTGTTGGGCCCCGAATAACAAAAAGCAATACCTAGGTACTATGCCATGGGCCTTGGGTGAGACTATGAGATGTGCTGGCTACCCAGCACATTCACAGCTGTGGTAGCTATGGGGGAGAGACTCCTTCTGCTTGAGAAAAGCAGAGGAAAATTAAACAAGACTTTGTCTTGTACCTTAAGTACCAGCTCGACCTCAGTGGAGTAGAGCAAAGTGGGCTCTTGGAGTCCCTCATTCCAGGCTGTGGCTCTTGGATGAAATTTTTGGACTTGTACCAGGCCAGAGGGTAGCCCACTGCTCTGAAGGGTGAGTCCCAGGCCAGACAGCATTCGCCACAAGCCAACTAAAAAACTCTTGGACCTTAAGTGAGCATTGGTGGCAGCTTGGCAGTACTCCCCGTGGAACTGTGGTGGTGGTGGCCATGGGGTGAGCCTCCTCTACCTGTGGAAAATGGAGGGGAAGAGTGAGAAGGACTGTGACTTGTGGTTTGAAGTCTAGCTCAACTGCAGCACAATAGAGCACCAGGTAGAATTCTAAGGTTTTTGACTCCAGACCCTAGCTCCTGGACAGAATCTCTGGGCCTGCTCAGGACCTGAAAAAACAAGCCTGACTGGCTTCACTACCTGCTGATTGTAGAGCACTAAGGCCTTGAGTGAACATAGGTGGTAGCCGGGTAGTGGTAACAGCAGACCTTGGGTGAGACCCAGTGCAGTCCCAGTGGAGGTGGCCACAGGGGATGCTTGTGTCATCCCACCCCAGCTCCAGATGACTCAGTACACAGAGAGAGACTCCATTTGTTTGGAAGAAAGTAAGGGAAGACTATAAGTGTCTCTACCTGGTAATCCAGATAATTTTTCTGAATTATCTAAGACAGTGAGACAGTAAATCTATGATTCTGCAAGAACCACAGCATTACTGGGCTTACGTTACCCCCTAATGCAAGCACCACTTAGATCACAGCATTCAAGTCCTTTTGAATACTTGGAAAGTCTTCCCAAGAAGGATGGGAACAAACAAGCCCAGAACTCTTCAATGCCCAGACACTGATGAGTATCAACAAACATCAAGACCATCTAGGAAATCATGACCTCACTAAACAAACTAAATAAGGTGCCAGGGACTATGTGACCTTTCAGACAGAGAATTCAAAATAGCTGTGTTGAGCAAATGCAAAGAAATTCACGAGAGAAGAAATTCAGAATTCTATCAGATGAATTCAGCAAAGAGATTGAAATGATTAAAAAGGATCAGGCAGAAATTCTGGAGCTGAAAATCCAATTGAAACTCTGAAGAATGCATCAGAGTCTCTTAATAGCAGAATTGACCAAACAGAAGAAAAAATCAGTGAGCTTGAAGACAGCTTATTTAAAAATACAGTCAGAGGAGACAAAAGAAAAAAGAATAAAATAGAATGAAGCACACCTACAAGATCTAGAAAATAACCTCAAAGGTGTAATTCTAAGAGTTTTTGGCTGTAAAGAGGAAGTAGAGAAAGAGATAGGGGTAGAAAGTTTATTCAAAAGGATAATAACAGAGAACTTCCCAAACCTACAGAAAGATGTCAACATCCAAGCACAAGAAGGTTATAGAACACAAAGCAGATTTAACCCAAAGAAGCCTACCTCAAGACATTTAATAATGAAACTCCCCAAACTGCAAGGATAAGGAAAGGATCCTTAGAGCAGCAAGAAAAACAAACAAATAACATACAGTGGAGCTCCAATAGATGTGGCAGCAGACTTTTCAGTGGAAACCTTACAGGCTAGGAGAGAGTGGCATGACATACTTAAAATGCTGAAAGAAAAAACTTTTACTGTAGAATAGTATATTCAGTGAAAATATCCTTCAAGCATGAAGGAGAAATAAAGACATTTTCAGAAAAACAAAAGCAGAGGGATTTAATCAACACCAGACCTGTCCTGTGAGAAATGCTAAAGGAAATACTTCAACCAAAAAGAAAAGAACATTAATGGGTGATAATTAATTACCTGAAGGTATAAAACTCACTGGCAATAGTAACTACACAGAACTACACAGAAAAGTATAACACTCTAACTGAGGTATGTAAACTACTCTTAAGTAGAAAGTCGAAAAGGTGAACCAATCAAAAATAATAACAACAATGACTTTTCGAGACATAGTACACTAAGAATATCTAGAAACAACAAAAAGTTAAAAAGCAAGGGGGGTGAATTTAAAGTGTAAAGTTTTTATTAGTTTTCACTTTGCTTTTTTTTTGTTTATGCAAACAGTGTTATGTTGTTATCAGCTTAAAATAAGTGGTTATAAGATAATATTTGCAAGCCTCATGGTAACCTCAAATCAATAAACATACAAGAAATATACGCAAAAGATAAAAGAAAGATCATACCACCAGAGAAAACCACCTTAACTAAAATAGTTACAACTGATACTTGCAGAAATTCACAGGCTCATTAATGGCTACTATGAGTAACTATATGCCAATAAATTGGAAAAATCTAGAAGTAATGGATAAATTTTTGGATACATACAGCCTACCAAGATTGAATCATGAAGAAATCCAAAACCTGAACAGACCAACAGCAAGAAACAAGATTGAAGACATAAGGAAACTTTTCCAGCAAAGAAAAGCCTGGGCTGCAATGGCTTCACTGCTGAATTCTACCAAATATTTAAAGAAATAATACCAATCCTACTCAAAATAGTCTGAAAAGCAGAGGAATACTTCCAAACTCATGCTGTGAGGCCAGTATTACTGTTATACAAAAACCAGAAAAAGACACATCACAAAAGGAAATTGCAGGCTAATATCTCTGATGAATATTGGTGCAAAAATCCTCAATAAAATACTGGCACACGGTAGCAAATTGAATTTAGCAACACAGCAAAAAGATCATTTATTATAACCAAATGGGATTTTTCCCACTTGGATGCAAAGATGTTTCATCATACACAAATCAATCAATGTGATACATCATATCCCAGAATGAAGGACAAAAACCATATGATCATTTCAATGGATGCTGAAAAAGCATGTGATAAAATTCAACATGTCTTTATTGTGAAAGCCTTCAAAAAAAACTGGATGTAGAAGAAACGTATGTCAACATAATAAAAGTCACATATGAGGCTTCATAGTTAGTATCATACTGAAGGGGGGGAGAACTGATGGCTTTTCCTCTGAGATCCAGAACACAAGGATGCCTGCTTTCCCCACTGTTATTCAACACAGTGCTGGAAGTCCTTGCTAGAACAATTAGACAAGAGAAATAAATCCAGGGCTTCCAAACTGAAAAAGAAGTCAAATTATCTTTATTTGCAGATGACATAATCTTATATTTGGAAAAACCTAGAGACTCCATCAAAAAATGATTAGAACTGATAAATTCAGTAATATTACAGGATACAAAATCAACACACAGGAGTCAGTAGCATTTTCATAAGCTAGTGATAAGCTTTTTTATAAGCTAACAACAGACAATCTGAAAAAGAAATCAAAAAAGTTACTTCATTTACAATAGCTACAAATAAAATATCTAAAAATTAACCAAAGAAGTGAAAGATCTGTATAATAAAAACTGTAAAACACTGAAGCAAGAAATTGAAGAGGACACCAAAAATTAGAAAGAAATTTCATGTTCATGGATCGGAAAAATCAATATTGTTAAAATATTGATACTACCCAAAGCACTCTATAGATTCAATGCAATCCCTATCAAAATATCAGTGAAATTCTTCACAGAAGTAAAAAAAAATCATAAAATTTATATGGAATCATGAAAAACCAAGAATAGCCAACCATGTCCTAAGCAAAAAGAACAAGCCTGGAGGAATCACATTACCTGACTTCAAATTATACCACAGAACTAGAGTAACCAAAACAGCATAGTACTGGCATAAAAAAAGATACATAGACCAGTGGAACAGAATAGAGAACCCAGAAATAAACCCATGCGTCTGCAATAAACTCATATTTGACAAAGGTGCCAAGAACATATGCTGGGGAAAGGACAATCTCTTCAATAAATGATGCTGGGGAAACTGAATATTCATATGTAGAATGAAACTAGACCCCTATCCCTTGCCATATATAAAAATCAAATCAAGATGGATTGAAGACAAATCTAAGACCTTAAACTATAAAACTACTAAAAGAAAACACAGGCGGAAATCTTTAGGACATAGGAGTGGGCAAAGATTTCTTGAGAAATACCCTGTAAGCACAGGCAACCAAAGCAAACATGGACAAATGGGATCACATCAAGTTTAAAAGCTTCTGCGCAGCAAGGGAAACCATCAATAAAGTGAATAGACAACCCACAGAATGGGAGAAAAAATTTGTAAACCACTCATCAGGCAAGAAATTAATAACCAGAATATATAAGGAACTCAAACAACTCTATAGGAAAAAATATAATAATCTGATTAAAAAATAGGCAAAAGATCTTAATAGACACTTCTCAAAAGAAGGTGTACAAATGGCAAACAAATATAGGAAAAGGTGCTCAACATCACTGATCATCAGAAAAATGCAAATCAAAACTTCAATGAGCTATCATCTCACACCAATTAAAAGGGCTTCTATCCCAAGATGGGCAATAGCAAATGCTGGCAAGGATGTGGAGAAAAGGGAACGCTTGTACACTGCTGGTGGGAATGTAAATTAGTATAGCCACTATGAAGAACAGCTGGAGGTTCCTCAAAAGCTAAAAATTGAGCTTTTTGATCCAGCAATCCCACTCCTAAGTAAATACCCAAAAGAAAGGAAATAAATCTATCAAAGAAATATCTGTACTCCCTTGTTTTTTGCAGAACTGTTCACAATAGCCAAGATTTGGAAGCAACCTAAGTGTCTACCAATAAATAAAGAAAATATGGTGCATATATACAATGGAATACTATGCAGCCATAAAAAAGAATGAGATCCTGTCATTTTCAACAACATGGTTGGAACTGTAAGTCATTACGTTAAGTGAAATAAGTCAGGCACAGAAAGTCAAACTGCACATGTTCTTATTTGTGGGATCTAAAAATGAAAACAATCGAACTCATGGGAAGTTCAACTGTGAATGGTAGTGGAGGGGTTGGGGGTAGTTGAGGATGGCTAATGGGTACAATATATAGTTGGAAAAAATGAATAAGACCTATTATCTGCTAGCACAACAGGATGACTATAGTAAAAAATAATTTAATTGTAGTTTTTTTAATAAATAAAAGAATATAATCAACTTGTTTGAAACGCAAAGGATAAATGCTTGAGGTGATGGATACCCCATTTACTCTGATGTGATTATTGTGCATTGCATGCCTGTATTAAAATATCTCATGTCACCCACAAATATATACATCCGCTGTGTACCTACAAACATTTTAAAAAACCTCTAATTAAAAACCAAAATCAAAGTGTGCCTTTGGGCTGTGAGGAAGGATCTTGAGAACTCATGGTGGAGCATTTGAGTATGTGTATCTCAAGAAAAACCAGATAAAAACCAGCGCTTTCACCTTTTTGTATAAGTTTTTTTTTAAGATTCTTTTTATGGAAGATCTTTAGAAAAAGGGTTAGTTGTGCTGCTGCATTAATAGTAGGAAATAACGATTGATGACATTTGTTAGGTGCTGTTTGTGAAAGGCAGTGAGACAATTACTTTGCATGGAGTACTCTATACAGGAACCCTATGATAATATTACTAAAAAGCCTGTGATAATGTTAGGCTATTGCTATCCTATGTGAGCAGAAGAATGTGACTATAGCTTAGGATAGTAAGGGATTTGCATAAGGTCATCACTCATGGGAAACAGAAGTGGAACCAGAACTTGGGAAGTTGTAGCCAAAGCCAGGCCCTTGGCTCTTCTAGCTAACATCTAGCTGCTTTTTGTGAGTTAGCACGTAGGGAGGTAGAACATTCTCCCATAGCTGGTGGGCTGTGATCCACTATTTGCTGAACACTTGCTCTGTGTAGATACTGGAACTCATAACCTAAACATATTAAAAAACATAGTCCACAAAATAACATGGAATACAATTTAATTTAAACAAAACTTAATTTATATAATGTAATATATGTATGGTAGTGGGCTGAAAAGACCAGGGACAGACATTCCTTATCTTGGTGGACAAAAATTATTTCCTCAAAATTTTCAAATTTCTGGTTAGGGAGGAGATCTCAGCCTGCCAGTCTTTAGCAGCAGCGTCAAGGATGCATAACGGTCTCTCCCAAACACTAACAGTAAAGTTATTTCAAAAAACCATGACAGGCTTTTCATGGTGGCTGCCACCTTACAGTCAGTGGTTTAGGAACCTCAAAAATAATGTAATTGTGTCTGTTCTGTTCTTCTGTTACTAACTTCATTTCATTATGTACATACATACTCACACACTACTCCCATTTCAATAAATACGTTCAGAGAGTGATAAAGAAGACAAAGTTGAGACCATGTAAAAGTAGTACCAATAAAGTTTTTAAATTAATCTTTTTAGTGAGTATAGCATACAGTAGTCCCTCCTTATCCATGGGGAAATGTTCCAAGACCCCAGTGGGTGCCTGAAGCCGCAGATAGCACCGAACCGTATATAGACCACGTTTTTTCATTTATACAATGATATCATGCATACCTATGATAAAGTTTCATTTGTAAATTAGGCACAGTAAGAGATGAACAAAAATGACTAATCATAAAATACAACAATTATAACAATATACTGTAATACAAGTTATGTGAACATGATCTCCTGTTTGTTCTCTTCTTCAGAATTTCGTATTGTACTGTACTGTGGGTTACTGAAACCATGGAAAGCAAAACCACAGGTAAGGGGGACACTTCTTTACACATAAAAATGCACAAATTCTAATTGTAAAGATCAATTAATTTTCACACATTGAATAACCCCAGTGTAATAAATACACAGATTAAGATATCAAACTTTTTCAGTACCACAGCCATTATGGCTCCAATAGTAACAAATATTTCCAAATTACAAATTATTGGGGCTATTTCTCAGAAGTAAGACAGACCTCCCCACCCGAACTTTGATTCCAGTATCAGGACTGATGACACCACACGCATTCCAGGAAGGTATGAAAAGGTTAATTGCATAGTGAGGCTTTCCGGGTAGAATATGTTAGGCCTCCCATGCAGGTCTGAAAAGGGATTGGAGACAGCAAGAAAATGAAACTGGCCTAATGCGGCTGGGGTGGGGCCAGCGTGAGTTGTCCTTCATGCAGAAAGGGTTTCAACCACCCACTGTTATCAAAGAAGGGAGGACCAAGGTTTGTTAATCAATTTTGTCAGATGTGTGGCAGAAGAGAAGAAGGGAGGGTATGGTTTAAAAAATATCCACAGTCCAAGATCAAAAAATGGAATCAGACTTTTTTTTTTTTTTTTTTTGAGACAGAATTTCACTCTTGTTGCCCAGTCTGGAGTGCAATGGCATGATCTTAGCTCACTGCAACCTCTGCCTCCCAAGTTCAAGCCATTCTTCTGCCTCAGCCTCCCAAGTAGCTAGGATTACAGGCATGTGCCACCATGCCCAGGTAATTTTTGATATTTTTAGTAGAGACGGGGTTTCTCCATGTTGGTCAGGCTGGTCTCGAACTCCCAACCTCAGGTGATCCACCCACCTTAGCCTCCCAAAGTGCTGGGATTACGGGCGTGAGCCACCGTGCCCGGCCAGAGTCAGACTTTTTAATCTTAATTAATTAATTTAATTTTAATTTTATTCCATTTTATTTTGAGACAGGGTCTCCTTCTGTCTCCCAGGCCAGAGTACAGTGACATGATCACAGTTCACTGCAGCCTCAACCTCCTGGGCTCAAGTGATCCTCCTGCCTCAGCCTCCCAAGTACCTGGGACCACAGGCGCATGCCACCATGCCCAGCTAATTTTTGTATTTTTTGTAGACACAGAGTTTTGCCATATTGCCCAGGCTGCTCTCGCACTCTTGGGTTAAAGCAATCTGCTAACCTCAGCCTCCCAAAATGTTGGCATTGCAGGCATTAGCCAGTGTGTCCAGCCAGACTTTTTATTACACAAACACAACCAATGTTCATTTCTTGCTCATGTTACATGTCCATGATGGTTTGGGTGGGGGCTCTGGTCCCTATCATCTTTTCTCTAGACTGTCAGAGAAACTATTATCTGGAGTATCGCTGACATTTTGGCAAAGAAAAATGAAAAAATAGCCAGTTTCATACAAGGTCTTAAAGCTTCTGCCCAGAAGTGATGTGTGCCCATGTGACTTACATTTGTTCACCAAAGCAAGCCACAAACTCTGCTGGATACAAGGGAAGAAGCATGTGATCCACCATATGTTTAGAAGGAGGAGCGCCATGGTGGAAAGATGATTCTAACACAAAAATATAAAAATCAAATATAAAATAGAAGGAGGAGCACCGAGAATATGATGAGCAACACTGGTGTCTACCCCAGGTGGATGTTAAAGGTTGAGCAGGGCATTGGCAGGTGAGGAAAATAGCACTGTTGAAATGGAAGGATTAACATGGGTAGAGCCGTGGAGGGTGCACGGCGTGGCCCGACTAGAGTGCCAAAAGTGGACATGTGGAAATGAACTTAGAAAGCCTTGAACATTAAGTAGTTTGAATTTATAACATGGGGTGGCAGAAATAATTTTTAGAGTATTAAAAAGTGTTTTCAGTAAGGTGAGTTGGATATAGTAAATAAGAAATCGAATTCTATCATAAGAGAGGAGAGCGAATGAAGGTCTAAACTAGATGGTGGCAGTGGGATGAAGAAGTGGAGGCTGGCACCTCTGGAGGTCCAGCTGGATACAAGATGAGAATAAACAGTGATAATTATTCCATTTTCTTCTGCCTTGGTTGACTGGAAGAATGATGGTGACATGTCATAGTGCACAAAGAACCAGCTGGGGAAAATTAACGTGTCCTTCTGATAATGCTGAGTTGAAGGTGACGGAAGTACAGAGGAACAGAGATTCAAAAACTGTTGAATAACACCTAGGAACAGAAACAAAACTGGACTCACAGATGCTAAAATCAGCATCCAATAGGTGACTATGGGAGCTGTGGAACTGGGTGAGTTTGCCCAATGAGAGACTACAAAGTTTGAAGAAAAGAAAGCTGAAGACGGAACTTTGGTGAACACCTACATTTGGGGACCATGCTGATCATATAAAAGCTAGTAAAGAAAACAAAGAAGACTCCGTGTGAGACAGGAAGAGAGCGCAAGCTTTAGGAGGAGAGATTCAGGAAAATAAAAAGGAGTGGTTCACAGTGGCAAATGCTGCCAAGAGGACACATAAGAGAAGCACCAAAAAGGTGACAGTGGGCCGGGTGCGGTGGTTCACACCTGTAATCCCAGCACTTTGGGAGACCGAGGCAGGCGGATCACAAGGTCAGGAGTTCGAGGCCAGCCTGGCCAATATGGTGAAACCCCATCTCTACTACAAATACAAAAACTAGCTGGGTGTCTTGGTGGGGTGCCTGTAATCCCAGCTACTTGAGGCAGGAGAGTTGCTTGAACCCAGGAGGCAGAGGTTGCAGTGAGATGAGATCGCACCACTGCACTCCAGCCTGGGCGACAGAGCGAGACTCCGTTTTGTTTTAAAAAAAAAGTGGATTGCCTGTGAGAGGTGACAAGTGATCTTTGCGAAAGCCATTTTATAGAGAAGTGAAATTAGAACACAGGAAGATTACAGCAAGAAAGGGGAATAAGTAAATATAGATTATACTTTTGGTAAATTTGGGATTGAAAAGAAGGTAAGCTATGTATGGGAAAATAGCTTAAGAGAAAAGCAGAGTTTCTGGAAAGTTGAGCTGTGTAACTTGGCATGCCATCTTGTACACTTCTTTTACAGCAGGAGTTTTCATTAAAATAAATTACGCTAAAATCTAACTACTACTTTGGTAGGTTCTAAAACACGTCATTAGTACCAAAGAGAATTCCGCAAGGGTGGGCATGCGACTCGAGGTGGACCAAACAGAATCAGCCCCAGAACTGTTTCTGATCCAGCATGCAGCTGGGTTTGGAAGCTGCTGGAATGTAAGATGTGACCTGCCAGAGGTCTTCTTTCCTTACGTGCATTGAATCAGCCTGAGAAAGGGGCCGACACAGCGGAAAACAGCCGAGTGAGACAGAGTCTGGAGAGAAAAGCATACGTCTCTGCCTCTAGCTGGGCTTGAAGCAAGATCTGAGTGTGTACTTTTCCGTTATGTGAGCCAATCAACCCCTTCTATTAAAACTAGTTGGAGTTTAGTATTCCATCATTTGCAACTAAGAGTCCTAATACGTAACATCGCTTAAAGTCATGGACACATCCTTCTATATCACAGGTGCGATTTTAAAGAACTAACGTTTGTTGAAATCTGTGAAGTTGCAATGACGAGAAGGAAATTCGGAATAGAATTGAATCGAACATTTGTCTTCCTTAAATTATTAACGGTTTCACTATCTGAATAGGAACAATGTTGCAATAAGGTAAACATTAACTTTTAATCATCAGTGTACACATTTTTCTTTGAGAGACAGTGATGGAACTCAAGTGCATCAGATGATTTAGTTGTTGTTTTCCTCAGTATTTAAAAAAATAATGGCATTGCCAGAAACGAAAGGATCAAATCTTTGATCTTTTTAAAGGAAAAAATTTCCATCTTTATGATATAATTGCGAGGTTCCAAGATCTAAAAGGATCTTTGCCCATCCACGCTGCTCGGGCTGGTCTTCCTCATTTCTTTTTGGATTAGCTCCCATTTGACATCAAACACAGCAGCAAGATCCTTTTCTCTTTTGTGTTATAAGCAGCCTCAATTTGTGAGTTGTAAATACCCAAACTCTCTCCTGAAGATTAGCCTTAACTAAATTGGCCTGGGGCAAGAGATGAGGAATTCATCCCCTACTTGCTGGATTAAAAAAAAGTTTTAACTTTCAAAAGGAGCAGGAAGAAGCTTGTCCATAATAAATCACTAGCAAGCACGTGTTCTGAAGGGGAAAAGGTTGATATTAATAGAGGCAGCATTTTTCCTTCAGTAGAAAAGTTCTTTTCAGTGAATTTGGAACCGACAGCCTTCAAAATGTAGGAAGTTAAAGATTAGAATGGCATAAATTTAAGAAGAAATATTACTGTGTTCTATATACTTGAGGATGCTTCTTCCTCTAATTGGGAGGTAGTTACATTCAAATGTCCACATTTTCTACAGTGTTTGTAAACTCCACATAACTAAGGCCACAATTCACTATTTGTTTATATGTAAAGGAGTTTGACAGATTTATTTAATTATCGATGGGAATAAAAGTATCAATGGGGGATACAAACGCGGCATGAAAAAGAGATGGTCTTTAGACTCTGCGTATAATTATATAGAAAATTTCTTAATAATTATCGTGTATTAGAGAGAAAAAGGCAATGGCCCAGGGATCAGAAGACTGGTTCCCAAATTTTGCATTACTGCTACCAAATTAGAACCTTGGACAAATTAGCTAATCTCTCTGGATCTCAATTTCCTCATCTGTTACAGTTTACTGGGGAGGATTCTGTTGAGACTTCGGCTGACAGTTTAGTTACTATAGCTATGAAACCAATTATCCCAAATTTACTGGCATAAAGCAACATTTTATCATGCAAATGCGTTCTATGGGTCTGATATTCAGGCAGGGCTCAGCTGGGCAATATTTTTGCTTTTTGGGGCAATTGCGGATGTCATGTCAGCTGTCAGAGGAGTTGGTCCAAAGAGTTTAAGATAACTTCACTCACGTTTCTTGGCAGAGATGAGCTTAGTCTGTCAACTGGAGTGCCTGTACATGGCTTCTCTACCATGGTGGCCTCTCTGACTTGGAGGTTTTAGGGTGGTCATATCTGTTACATTGTAGCTGGCTTCTCCTAGAGCAAGCATCCCAAAAGAACCACGTGGTTCCAACATAGCGGCATAAGAAGTCCCACACCATTTTTGCTGCTTTCTGTTCATTATAAAGCTGCCCAGATTTAAGGGCAAAGAATATCGATTCCATAGGTGGGTGTTGAACAACCAGAACACGTGGACTCAGGGAGAGGAGCATCACACACAGGGGACAGTTGGAGGGGTAGGGGAGAGACAATGGGGGGGTGGGAGGGATAACATGGGGAGAAATGCCAGATATAGTATGCACCAAAAGTAAAATACATTAAAAAAAAAAGAATATCGATTCCAGCTTTCAATGAGAACATCAAATAATTTTACATTCATATTTTAAAACTACCACACCTACTTATTAGATTCCAGATACTATCTCTCATCATTATGCTCCAACACACTATGTCCACACCTATATTTTATTCATTTATTCATTCATTTAATTAATTAATTAATTTATTTATTTATTCATTCATTCATTTATCAAATATTTTACCTCATACTCTGGGTCAGGCATAGTGAGTAGCCTACCAAAAAATTGGCTGGCAAAGCAGAAACATAATCTCTGCTTGTGCATATAGTCCAATGCATGACACATATATTAATCAAACACAGATAAACAGACAATTACAAAATCTACTACCAGCCACAGAGGAAAAGTACAGGGATCCCTGGGTACACAGCAGAGAGACCTGGCTCAATTGAGGTGAAGGGGGAGGCTTCTCTGTGGAAGAAATGTCCACTTTGAAAGATAAAGAACGGATTAGAGCTGGGTAGGTGAAGAGTATCAGTACATCCACACACAAGACTTCCTCTTACTGCCTCTAAATCTTGGTCTCCTAATTTAGAAGAACACATTTTTTTCCACCCTGCTTGATTGTTTCTTAGCAGTCATTGATTTCAGAAGGTATTGATATTTGATATTGAATATGTAGCCTCTGATTTGTTCTTGGCTTCTTGAACCTCCGCTAGCTCCCTACTCTTATCTGAATAAAATCAGTAGGTTTAGTATGGCACTGGAAGCCCCTCCTGTGCCAGCTGCATCCTAACTTCATGGTCTCATTTCCCCCATCCATTTTGGATCCCATGCTCCAGCTACACCAGCCTGCTTGCTATTCCCAGAGCATGCATTCATTTTCATGCTTCTGCGCTTTTATTTTCACTGACCTCTCTTTCTGAGATGTGTTTCCTCTTTGTCTCCACCATTAAAATGCTATGATGTTTGCAGGTCTTGATCAAGTGCCGCTCCATTGTGAAGGCTTTCCTAATTCCAGGGCATAATTACTCTATCCTTGGAGTGTTCTCTGTAGCTCTTTACTGATACATCTTTTCAATTCTGCTTTGCTAGCTGTTTCTTCACTCCCACTAAATTTAAAATCCTTGAAGACAGAAACAGTGCATTACGTATGCCTCGGTCCTGCAAGGTGCCTGTCATAGTGTTTTCCATATACTAAGTGCTCAATACTTGTTTGGAGAATGAAGGAATGAATGAATCACGTGTAGCGGGACCTCCCTATCCAGGGGTTCCATATTCATGGATTCAATCAACCACAGATCAAAATAGTTTTTAAAGCAAATAAAAAATACAAGTAAAAATGACACAAACAATACAGTATAACAATTATTTACATAGCATTTACATTGTATTAAGTACTGTAAGTAATTTAGAGATGATTTAAAGTACATAGGAGGATATACCTAGGTTATATGCAAATACTGCTTTTACATAAATACTTTTATATAAGGAACTTGAGCATCTTCAGATTTTGGTATATGTGGGGTCTCAATCCTGCCCCCTTACTGAGGCATAACTATATATCATTTTGAAGATTATAGGGATATCAAGGGCAGAGATGTTTGCTACCTTTTTACATACTCAGCACTTAACATTGTGGGTGGTGTCCAATATTAATATTCACTGTAAATAAGTTTGTAGCATTTAATATGTGCATATTTTAAATACCACGGAACCTATTGGATGTTTTGTACACAATGCTGGTTCCATTTTTATGCACTTCCACTAAATTAATAAACTCTTTGGGGCAGGAATTGTGCCTTCTCTGTATTTGTGCCTTTATTCTCTTAGATATTTGTTTTACATATAAATGACTGATGTAAAATAAAAACACTGTCAGCTATTTCTTAGATTCAAAAGTTATTCAGATACTTTCACATTTGTTAGATACACATCACTGTGCTGAGCAATATGGGAATTTGTGTTCACATATGCATCCACAGTAGAATTGTGTAGACATAGTTTATTACGGATTTGGAGATGCTCTGAGGTAAGTGATATATTTTGAAAAGTCGTAACCACAGCCAGCTATCCAGCAAGACTTTGATGTGACACACTAATACGTAAGTAGGTCTCAATCTTGTCTTTCAGTATTGCCATTATACAAGTATTTTCACTGTCTTTATTTGCAGACTGTTTTCTTATTGTATTTGAAGAGTACAGTAAGGGCAACTCTCTGGGTGGAGTGATGGAGCGAGAGGCTGAAAAGAGAATTGATAGCCATAAAACCATGGACAATTCGAGTCAGACGGGCTAGAAGATTACAGTAGTGGGTCCAACTCCCCTGTTCCACAGATGAGCAGACAGGCTCAAGTTTACACGCTTGCCTTTGTATCCCATGCTGCTCAGTCTTTGGGAGTCTGCAATGAAAAAGAAGACCTCACAGGTGGAAGGAAGCAGTTTTCTGGCTGTTTTTCTTTGGAGGGTCTCTCTAAACAGCACTGTTCCAGAGCACACCTGTTAGATTCCTGTCAGAGCTTAGCAAGTGCACACTTATTTATACCACCAATGACATCATTCATCCATCTTGGAAGCCGTAGTGCTCCCCCACAGGTTCTCAGCGGTTACTAAGATGTCCCCTGATTTCATCGACCTCTGTGTGTCTTCAATCTTTGACCTTTAAGGCTCCCTGGTGCCAGAATGTCTGCAGCTGTAGGATCAAAGACCCTTGAGGGGAAAATCCATTCTCAAAAGAGAGGAAGATGGGGTGAGTTATTAGGAAAACCAGCCATATGCCCCTGAGACTTTGTTCGGCTGGAAAATGCCTGAACTATATTCTGAATATAAACATCAAGCCCTAAGACTGAAACACAGCACAAGTCAGAAACAGAATTGAAATTAAAGCTCAGGTCTCCTGCCTGCCAGTTCAGAGCCACATTCTGTGTCTTCTAAAAGAACTTGATGTGTCTCATACAAAGTAAGTGCTCAACAAATATCTTTGAGCTAGATGCATGAATGAGGTGGCCTATAATGACAGATACAAATATAGCAACATTTTTAAGATAAGAGCAAAAGACAAAGCAGTAATTTAAACATAAAAGACAAGGTTAGACCTTTTAGTGTATGTCCTAGAATTAAATCTAAATTCTCTTTCCAGCTTCCTGGCAGGCAAAGGAAAAAGGGCAATGCACTGGACTTGACCAAGGTCTCATTTGTGTAAGAGACACAACAGTCCAGAGCATCACATGCTTTCCTCAATTTTCTGTCTCTGGGAGAAATAAGTCTTATGGGAAATCTTCTTACTGTACCACAGTGTTGTTTATGTTTTGGGAACGTGTGAAGATTCTTCCTCGGTGTACAGCCAAAGCGCTTCTTTGCAACAGTTTGTACTCCCGTTCTCAAATGTTGGTTGTTCAAAGAGAAGAATTCCATTTTGGTTACCATTCCCCTGCTGCCTGCAATTGCTCTTTCCAAATCTCAGCCAAGACCCATTGTTTAAGTCGAACCCCAGAACATTCTTAAAATATTTCCTAAGCACTCTCTAGTTATAGATGTCCTTCCTTTGCTAGTCTTACAAAGCTAGATGCTAGGATATTTTTGCAATCTATTATACTTAGCCCAGTTTATAATCCTTGGCTATGTTATCTCAGGCACCCCCTTAAGAATCCCTTAACAAATAAAGTAACCTGAGTAGAATAAAGTCCTTGTTGACTGATTGACCTGAGCTTTGCAGTGCACTCAGCCTGATCTCGATTTGCAGCTCTCTGTTCTGGCTCCCTCCGGCCCAGGCCGTCCATTCCACGTAGGCATTCTCTCCTATTTATGGCCAAGCTCCATATTTTTCCTCCTGTTTTTCACTATGTCTATGATAGTGTCCCTATCCCTATCTGAAGTCATAATTCAACTTTGAGCATGTTTTCCTGATGTAATTTGCCAAACGAAGCAGGTGAAGGTTCGTACACATTAAATTCACTTGAAACACTGGCACATATTTCTTTTAGCTCCAGAATTTTATACATTCAATTAATTGGCTGCTTTGTTTTCTGGGTGAGAAACGGAAACCCCAAAAAGTAAAATGATTTGCTTTTCAGTCCTTACCTGGTATTTAACCTGTTCAAAGTTCTTTGTGATGTTTACTTTTATATTGTCTTTATCTTGTGTACTGGGAGATTGCATTTCCCAATTCATTGCGTCTTGACCTCTGGCTAGCATCCTGCATATTCTTTATTTTTCTTCCTTTTTTTTGAGATGTAGTTTTGCTCTTGTCACCCAGGCTGGAGTGCAGTGGCACAATCTCGGCTCACTGCGACCTCTGCCTCCTGGTTCAAGCGATTCTCCTGCCCCAGCCTCCCGAGTAGCTGGGGTCATAGGCGCCTGCCACCATGCCCAGCTAATTTTTGTATTTTTAGTAGAGATAGGGTTTCATCATGTTGGCCAAGCTGGTCTCAAACCTCTGACTTCATGTGATCCACCCGCTCGGCCTCTCAAAGTGCTGGGATTACAGGCATGAGCCACTGAGCCTGGCATGCATATTCTTAATTCTTAACAAATTAATGAACTAAGTGAAATTAGAATTATCTTATATTCTATTTCAACCTGAAAAAATCTGAATGAATTAATAAATACATAAATTAGAGTCACTTTAAAGTAAAAATAAAATATGTAAAATATTTTGGTCACTTGGGTATTTTAAGACAGAATTGATAATGTGAGTTTTTGCATTTTTCTAAATCAGTTTTATAATGATAACATATCAGTTATGAATACCTTTCTTCACCTACCAATTCTGACAACTTTTTCTATTGAAAATATGTATTCTGTTTAATGTTGTATTTTTACAAATCATGATAAGTTACAGACTCTGCCCTCAGAGGTAAATTATTTCTTCTAGGATGCCAGATGGGCAATGCAGCTCTTATTTTTAAGAAGAGGATTTATAGAATAGAAAAACAATGCAGTCTTTGTAGGAGCTTCTACAAACAGGAGATGTGAGAAGTGTTCAAAACAAAGACGGGGTCATCCTTAAAAATACAGGAAGTTTTGATCTTCTCCTTGCCTAGAGCAAGGTGAAAGGGTAGACTCTTAAACTGAGTCTGATCTGTGTATTTAGGTTAAACAACACTTCCAACGTGTAGAGGCAAGCAGAAGCATTATTCAAATGGTAAAAAAATGCAGGCTCCAGATTTTGTAACTATACAAATATATCATGTAAAATAAATACCTTTTTCCCCCTCCTAGGTTTAACTATAGGAAAGAATTAATCCTTAAAAAGGAATGATTCGATGGTGTAAGAATGCAAATTTGGCAAAGTAATAAAACGCTAGTAATTCTGGACATTTTACATTCTTGCGTGTAACTGAAAGTTCTGTACTTCTTTCTAGGGTTGGTATGCTTCCCAGCCTTATAACCACTGATACTTTTGACAGATCTTGGAAAGAGTGACTCATTTATGAAGACGCACAGCATTTAAGAAAACAACCACAGGATGATGAGGGAAAGGTGTGATGGCTAGGCTTGTGTTTTGACTAATCCTGGGGAAATGTATAAGCCTTTCAGATATTTGCTAATTTCTCCAGGAGAGAGCACATTTGTCACTGTAAGTCCATCCAGTTACTGTGGAATGATTTATAGAAGCACTCTTGATTCACGAGGGTTGACACCTAGCCACTCAACTGCCGTAGAGAGCTTAAATCTGTTTGGCAAACCTGGCACAGTATCTAGAAACATTGCTTACATATATAAATCTATCAAGGATACCAAGAATTTGCATTTCTGAAGTCATAACTGTTTGATTTTTTTTTTTTTGCAATAGAAACTTCTCACCCCTGCTTGCTCTCGTTCACTGAAATACAAATGTCTTAGTATTTTGTTTTGAAATGGAAACAAAAGTATTAACGAGTTGTTTTCTTCTGTCATGTTTGCAGTTACTGCTTGATGGATTCTGCTAACTCCCAGGAGAATCCAAGGTAGAGGACAAGAGAAAAAAAAGAGACCTAAGCCTGGACCCTTCAGTTTGTTGTTTATGGAACATTCATGCAGTCCCCAGAAGGGGCATGGTAAGTGGACTAGACACCCAGTTTTAGGCAGCACCTACTAGGCATCCAGACACTGGAACAGAGGTATGAGGCAGAAGCCCAGTTATCTAAACCCAGTCATAGAGGCAGAGATGGAGAATCAAGCATGGTTTGATGTGGAGTCCAGTATGTTGACTTGAGCCTTAAACTCTTCTGGCTTTGATTCAGGTCTCTAAGCTGGTTTTTAAGGGCTGGGGCAGGTCTGTCTACATGTGGAGTCCAGGTCAAGGTCTACCACATGGGAGGCCGGTAGTGTCAATACAATTGTGCAATTTGCACGAAAGCACCTGGTCATGCTGAAACCTAGCCCAGGGCTCCTGTTCTCTAAACATGTGCTTAGCACATCCTGTGTTGTGTCCTCAACAATACCTTTTTGCAAATCTGAAAAGCTTCCCTATGTGCCTGGGGTGACCTTCCAGGAGGTTCATTTGGCTGGGACTCAAAATCAGGCAGCTCCTCAAATTTATACTTCTAGAGCTACCCCCCAAGATATGTTATTCCTACAATCAGAGAGATACTTAGGATTGAAAGCAGGAGACTGGTTTATTGTTCACTTAAACCTCTGCCCTATTGTAAGACCACCTATTACTTGTGGTGTGACATTGGTGTGAATCAGAAAAAGGCAGATACAGTCCTGCACCAGGTTTGGCAATTGAAGAGCGAGCCAGATTCTGATCCCCCACTCTTCTCCTTGGTCCACCTGCACAGTCATACCTGGTGGCTCTGCCTATATGTCACTTTAAAAAATAAATCTGGAAACTATTTTGTAAATTGCAAACTTATATTAAATATATTTTTTGTCATAGAGTGTTAATTGCTTTCAAAATGAAAAAATCACACCGTTTTTATAACTAAGTTTTAGCACTCCTTCATTTAAAAATATACCAGGACTACCAAAAAATAAAAGCGGGCTGGTCTCTCTCGCTCTCGCTCTCTCTCTCTTTCTCTCTTGCTTCACTTTTGAGAAGCCTCAGCCAGAAACAGGAGGGGAAGGAGGCTGGGGCGGGAGGCTTGCAGGCTTGACAACTTCCGCCGCAAATACTGGAGCTAGCCAAGATGCCTGTCATCTCTAATAATTTTTCCTCCAGGAAATGTCATTGATTCTCTGCATTGCAAGAAAATGATATCATAGTGTGGGGCCCTGATCCATTTCCTGACTTTTAACCTGAGTCTCATAACCTTTTTCAGCTGTACTGCACACAGAGAAAATGAAACACATCGAAATGCGAAGGCCAGCACGTCTCATAAAGGCCTTTGAGGCCCCAGGGTGGGGTTAACTTATGCACATATATTAGTGATCAAAATACAGTCATGTTTGGGTGTCACAGCCTGGATATACCATGGACCCACTACCAAGGAAATGGAAAGGAAATAGGTTTCAGGATGTGTCTGTAATTTCATGGCAGAAATCCTTCCGCTTCGTATATTGGGTTTAATTAGTAGTGACAATGTGAAATTTAATTAGGATGGCTTGCTTGTTTTTTCTTCTGATGGTGGTTTTTGTCGTTAAACTCCATGTGAAAATTAAGAATGGTTGGTGAACTGACATTTGAAATCTTACATACTGCATTTGTGTCTCCACGTCTTAGGACTGGTTACAAGCCCAGCCCAAATGACATTATGGAGCTATTTCCTGGAATGTCAAGGGCTGAAATTGCCCTGTCAAGAATGAGTCTGTTCTTTCAGGGTTTCAGAAAGCAAGGGCTCAGATTGCATTCTTGCTCTGTTATTATAAGTTTTTCCTGGCAGGAAACCACTGGGTCTCAGATAATTTGCATATATCCAATGAGAGTGATCTACTGTTCTATGGAGGTTTTCAAGATTGCATGACAACACCATGGAAGAATCTCATATGGGGAAGGGGATTTTTCCCCCCCTTTCCCTAAGCCCCATTTTAAATAGTTTCCTTCCCACAAGCCGATGTGTCCACATTCAAAGAGTTCTAAGTAACCCAGCCCGTTTTTCTGCCTTGGCCTTTGCCACTAGTTCTATAATATTAACAGTCACAGAAAATTGGAAGCAGGCTGTTTAAAGTAAAGGTGCTTATTCCTTCCAGTCTGGAAGACAGACTTCTGTGGCATGTGAAGGCAAGAAATAACCTTTTCGTTCTCCCAGGCAAGGGCATAGCAAAAGGACTCCTCATTTCTTGTTGACTGTAAGGGCAAGAAATACCTCCACATTATTTTGTGATATCGGAATATAATTTTTCATGTCATACATAGGATTTCAGTTAACCTAAAAGATGTGGTATAGGATGACTTCACTTGTTACCATAAAAGTTTTGTTTCTGTTTGGATCCTCAGAATTCTGTACAAAAATGTCAAAGTTACTCAGATAATGTACATTTGAAGTCCCTACTGTGTATCTCCAGTCCCAGGACTAGATATTTTATTGCTCCATTAAAGTGACAAATAAACATGTGTTGACTGAAAGGCCAGGGGCTGGGAGGCACTTACAGGACTTCCAGATACCAACAACAGAGCTTCCTTTTATGTCACAGGAACCCAGTGAAGACTGACCCAAGTGACTGCATCAGACTCACATTATTTGAGCATTCCTACCCATTATTGGGTGCGCTCGTTATTTATTTACTTACATTTGCTTTCTTATTTATATCCCACTCTGTTCTGAAGGAATTTAAGGTGACTGCTGGGCATTTTATCAAGAATTAGAGCTCCGGCAATTGCAGGACCAGCTGTGTGCCTTTGCACATGTCACTTAGCCATTCTGCATATCAGATTTTTCATCTGTAAAATGAAGGTATTTAACAGTTTCATGTCCAGAGTGCTCTATGTAATTTTTTTTTTTGAGATGGAATTTTGCTCTTGTTGCCCAGGCTGGAGTGCCATGGCACAATCTTGGCTCACTGCAACCTCTGCCTTCCAGGTTCAAGGTATTCTCCTCCCTCAGCCTCCCTAGTAGCTGGGATTACAGGCATGCGCCACTAAGCCCAGTTAATTTTGTATTTTCAGTAGAGACGGGGTTTCTGCATGTTGATGAGGCTGGTCTCGAATTCCCAAGCTCAGGTGATCCGCCTGCCTCCGCCTCCCAAAGTGCTGGGATTACAGGCGTGAGCCACTGCACCCAGCCTTATATGTAAAATTTTTATTCTCAACTCATTAATTATCAAATGAATGGACTCTACAAAGACTGTTATTCAACGACATCCAATAAATGTGGCACATGAATCTATAAAACTACATGCTAATTTTGAGTGCTGACAGTATGTTGAACGTTGTGCTATGTGCTTTACCTATGGGGTATCATTGAATTCTTTCAGCAAACCTGTGAATTAGCTGCCTCCATCAGCTCTGTCTGACCAGGAGAAAAAATGAGGGGGATGCCCTAAAATCACAGAGGGCCAGGATCTGGATTTCTGGGTCAACAGTTCCTCATTCCAAAGCCCCGCCCTCTTTCTACTGTAGGACGCTGGTGCATCCCAAACTTCAGCGTGCATCATTGTCGTCTGGAGTGAGAACCATTGCATTATGCTATAAAGAACTACAGTTGCAGGCCCAAGACAGAGAGAGTGTAAGAAGCAGGTCTCTGGACGTTCCAGCTACTCAATAGCTGAATGGGTTGCCCTTTGGGAATGGTTGAACTGTAAGGGGCTTATAGATCTTGGGACATTGGATGAGAAGCTGGCCTAACGGACCTTGAAGTTGCCTTCTAACTATTAAACTGTCATGAGTGCCAAAGACAAGAGACAGAGCATCTAGAAGGGAGGGTCACATTCGCTATGCAGAAGGCCCTTCTCATTATGGCACAATTCAGTGTCTTAACTGTGCTTTGGAGATTTTGAGTCCCTTTGGTAATGACAATGCAGAAAAGCTGAGAAAAATGTTTCCTCAATTTAAGTAATACGGAATTACAGTTTAACGAAACATCACACAGGGAACAAGAGAAACTTAAAGACAATATTCATTCACTGTAAGTTTATATTTCAAATTTTAAAATTTCTATAACAATAATAATACAATTTCAATTTATACGTCATAATACATAAATTAGAAAAAAGTTAATTTTAAAAGGCTAAAATATAAAACAATTTAAATTTTTATTTTATAAGAACATAGTGGAAAAAAGTTTAAAGGTCAAAATTATTTTGTAAATATTTCAAAATAAAGATCACATATAAGGCAAATTTAAGAGGAACACTGCTCCAAATTTACTGTCCATTCATTTGACCCTAGGAAGAAAAACAAATGAAGAAGTGTTTATTTCTATAATTTATCAAAGAAAATAAAGTGCCACTTCTGACATTTAATTTAGCCCTTTTTTATGTCACAGGAACCCAGTGAAGGATGACTCACGCAACTGCATCATGGTACCACTTAAGGATTTAAGAGGAATCAACAGAGAACAAAATTGGTGGTAGTGAGAGGGGGTGGTGGAAAGATATAAAAAAGAAATATATGTGTAACAAAATAATCTGGCATAATCATAAAACACTCAGGAAAAGCCGTCACTTTTGTGGGCAGGCCTGTCTAAGGAAGTGGGGAATCTCTGCTGAATACTCTGCTGGTCAATTGCTGTTAGTTTTGCCTGATTTGGATTGGGTTGGGGCTTTTCAAAAATTAACAGAAGGTTAAAGGGCACTATCCAAAATCTTTGACTGGGAGCCAATTATTTAAATTTCATTAGGAGTGAGGGGAAGGAACATTTCTTGGGCACCTATCAAGTGTATGACCTGTGTCAGACTCTTATAAGAAATTTTATCCGTTTTATTCTTGCAACATTAGAGGTAGGGGTTATCTCCATTTTATAAATGGGGAACCTTAGGCTCATAGAGGTTCACTATCAATTTGCTCAAGGCTACTCATATGATTAGTAATAGAAGAGATGATTAAACCTCAAACTGTCTGACTTCAGAAGTGGCCCTGCACGCCAGGTTCTCCATGTCTCAGAAATAATGGTGAAAACACTTATTCTCCAACACACCACTGCTCTTTGGCATGAAAATGCAAATCCACTTTTTCTCTCTACCCTTTCCTGGAGAATTAGATTCCATAGTACATTCCCTATGACATATGAGTGGTTTTTAGATTTGAAATGCTTCTGCTGCAAGTTTAGGTAAGATTTAAGCTATGGCTAGGAAGACATAAAGATGAAATTTAGTATTGCAAACTGCTACTCTTTTGATCCCCACACTCCCAGTCCGAACTTTCCTGGTTTCTTTTCTTTTTTGTCTTTTTTTTTGAGACGGAGTCCTACTCTGTCGCCCAGGTTGGAGTGCAGTGGCGCGATCTTGGCTCGCTGCAACCTCCGCCTCCTGGTTTCAAGCAATTCTCCTGCCTCAGCCTCCTGAGTGGCTGAGACTACACCACTATGCCCGACTAATTTTTGTATTATTAGTAGAGATGGGGTTTCACCATATTGGCCAGGCTGGTCTCGAACTCCTGACCTCGTGATCCTCCCGCCTCGGCCCCCCAAAGTGCTGGGATTACAGGTGTGAGCCAACGTGCCTTTCTGCTTGAAAATAGACTCCACATTTTTTGTCTGCTTTCTTCATAGATGCATATCAATTTTCCGGAAGAAAGATTAGCAAACTTTTCTGCCATGGGGTATATAATGAATACTTTAGGTATTGTGGGCTAGAAGACTTTTGTGGATCTGTTCACCTCTCCCACTGTGGTGTTAAAGCAGCCATAAACAATATGTAAACAAGGGACTATGGCTATAGTCCCCTGGGGAGACAGAAGACCTTCTACAAAAAAAGTTATTGCATCGTTAAAAGCTTTAGAGTGCCTAGTTTAATTTCAATTTAAATGTTAACAATAAATCAATTTGCTGTTTAAGAATTCTTTGGGCCAGGCGGGGTGGTCTGAGTCTGTAATCCCAGCACTTAAGGAGGCTGAGGTGGGCAGATCACAAGGTCAGGAGTTCGAGACCAGCCTGACCAACATGGTGAAACCCCATCTCTACTAAAAATACAAAAAATTAGCCAGGCATGGTGGCGCATGCCTGTAATCTCAGCTACTCTGGAGGCTGAGGCAGGAGAATAGCTTGAACCCAGGAGGTGGAGGTTGCAGTGAGCTGAGATCGCACCATTGCACTCCAACCTGGGTGACAGACTGAGGAAAAAAAAAAAAAGAATTCTTTGGAAACTTCAGGGTGAGTGTTGGTTTAATTCTCATCTGAACATTGTTTTATGCTATAACTGTTTTCCACTGTCATCCATTTAATTGTCTACTTTGCCTAATTCATATAATCATTATGGTCGTTGTTCATTTGTTCTGAGGCGGAGTCTCGCTCTCTGGCCCAGACTGGAGTGCAGTGCTGTGATCTCAGCTCACTGCAACCTCTGCCTCCCGGTTCAAGTGATTCTCCTGCCTTAGCCTCCTGAATAGCTGAGAATACAGGTGTGTGCCACCATGCCCAGCTAATTTTTGTGTTTTTAGTAGAGATAGGGCTTCACCATGTTGGCCAGGCTGGTTTCAAACTCCTGACCTCAAGTGATCTGCCGCCTTGGCCTCCCAAAGTGCTGGCATTACAGGTGTGAGCTCATAATGGCCTTTGGAAATAGACAGATGGTATATAGATCAGTGATGTTGACAAAGTAACGCTGATGTTGAAACAAAAAGCATAAAAATGATAATAATTTTGTCAGTGTTCCTCAAGATTATCTTCACCAAACCATGTGTTGCATTCATCTGCTTAGCATTTGAAGTACATCAGAATGTATCTCTTAGTTCTGTGTTAAAAAGAAAAAATAAGCTGAGTGTGGTGGTACACACCTGTAGTCCCAGCTACTTGGGAGGCTGAGGACTGGATTGCTTAAGCCCAGGAGTTCAAGGTTGCAGTGAGCTATGATTATGCCACTGCACTCCAGCCTGGGTGACAGAGCAAGACTCAGTCTCAAATATATGTATATATACACACATATACATACATATACACATATATAGACATATTTATACAAACATATACATATGTTTATATTTGTATAAGATTATATATAACTTAGCTTTTCTTTTTTCTTCTTCTTTTTTTTTTTTTTTGAGTTGGAATCTCTCTGTGTTGCCCAGTCTGGAGTGCAGTGGTGCAATCTTGGCTCACTGCAACCTCTACCTCCTGGGTTCAAGCGATTCTCCTGCCTCAGCCTCCCAAGCAGCTGAGATTACAGGTGCCTGCCACCACGCCCAGCTAATTTTTGCATTTTTAGTAGAGATGGGGTTTCACCATGTTGGCCAGGCTGTTGGCCAGGCTGGTCTCAAACTCCTGACCTCAGCCTCCCAAAGTGTTGGGATTACAGGCGTGAGCCACCGCCCAGCCTGATTTTGTTTTTCATTCATTGTCACTGATCGGCAACCTGCTATTTGCAGAGAATTGCTCACAAACACTAACTTGATACTTTTTCTCATATCCCTATTTGCTTAGTAATAAAAACAAATTAGACATAATAATTACAAATCTTAAATCATATATTTTGGTTGATTTTTGTTTGGGTATAACACATATTTAAATGTAATTCTAAATTTTAGTATACTTTGACTTCCTAAAGTGTACAAAATCCTAAACATAATACAATGTGAACTATAACCTTTGTCCAAAAAATGTTTCATTCCATTCTTTAAAAACTGTCTTTTCACTTGATGCTAACATGTTCAGTTTAATCTTAATGAAGTAGAATGGTACTTCTTAAACGGAAAATGTACATATTTACTTAACTATATCATGAATATTATAAAGATTATATTAAATTTTGTATTACAATCTTTAAAAACAACTTTATACCATAATGAAATGATGAAATTTTTTAACTAAGAGCTTTCATGAAATTATTGTTATGAAAGGGGCTTTAAACCACGGAATGATGGGAAATACTGATCTAGTCCACTTTATTTTATAGATGAGTTAACCAAGACCCTGAAAGGGAAGCGGATGGCTCAGTCGTTAAAATTAAGCCTAGGCTTCCTGACCAGATAGCAAAGCTTCATCTTACGTAACTCTCGGGGGCGCTGTTCATATTGTTGTGGCGCCATTTTCACAGACTAATGACATCGGTGGCCTCCAGAGGTGTTCAGTTCAATGGCCTTGGGTTTTACTTAGTCAGTGCTTAATCAGTGGCAGTCCCTGTTGTTAAATCTTTCTTAGATATTTTCCTGAAGTTACCAATTTTTTATTTACAAGACCTCTAAGTTCGCAATTTCATTTTTCCCAAATTGAGGCCCACAGTGAGAAAAGGCAATAAAGAAGCGTTAGTTCACTTAACAGTTAGATCCTATTTTTCTTTTTAAATTAGGCCTTATGCCAGGGGCTACAAATCAGAGTTGAACTGTCATGGTGTCTGCCCTCAAGAAGTTTGAAGTCGGTCAAGAAGTAATATATCAAGAAAACGGTAAGGGTGCACTACTGGGGACCTGCCATAGACTGCAATGCTGGTGCAAAGGAAGAAGCGATCCTTCTGCCCAGGGATGGCTGAAAGGAGAAAAGCCTCACAGAGAAGGTCACACTGTTTGCCATGGGGGATTTAGTAAAAGAAAAGCAGAAGTTACTTGTAAATACAATCGGCCTAGATTAAAATGGTCTTACAGCCCATCCCCTTCAGTGCTAGATATGATATAAACTCAAAGCAAGGTCTCATTTGTATCTGATAGGTAACCAGGATTAACTAGAGAGTATTCAGGGCAAGCCTCAGTACCTCTTTAGCTAGAGTGGTAGGCAGGAAGCCTCTAATTCCCTCTCTGAAGTTCTTACAATGCCTTCTGACTAATGATGAGCTGTGAAACTATTTACTCTCAGTGACAAGAGTGTGACCCACATTAAATCCAGTCACTTTGTCTGGGTCTCTGATAGGCCTGAAACTTTTAGCATCTTTCTGGGTTCCTCTCTTGTCCCACGTGCTGTTACAAAGTCCTATGGATTCGACCTTCTAAATATTTCTCAAAGGTATCACCTCATCTCCATAGCCGTGGTTGCTGACTAATTCAGATCCTGTTGTTCTTCATCTGTTCTGTTGGTCCTCCTGGCCCAAGCCTCATTTCCCTTTAATCCCTGTGAGTCAATGGTAGGCAGGGATGTGTCTGGCGCATATTTCTGTTTGTAACATTTCGCTAGATATCAGGCACATAGTATGTACCCAATAAATGTTGAGGAGCAAGTATGAATAATAAATATTAGATTTAGGCTTTGGGTTCATAGATTTAGGCTTTGGGTTCACAATCCTTGACACATAACAAGGGAAAAGTCATGCTCTAGTGAACGGCAGATACTCCTCTTGTTAAAGAGGCATTAACTACCTTGTAGTTTCATTGCTCTACCTACCAGCTTTTCTTTTCAGCTATCACATTAGGTTAGTTATATGATGTAAGTGAGGAAAAAACATTTAAAAACAATTTTTTTTTGGCTGGGTGCACTGGCTCATGCCTGTAATCCCAGCACTTTGGGAGGCCGAGGCAGGCGGATTACGAGGTCAAGAAATCGAGACCATCCTGGCCAACATGGTGAAAACCCATCTCTACTAAAAATACAAAAATTAGCTGAGTGTGGTGGTGCGTGCCTGTAGTCCCAGCTACTCGGGAGGCTGAGGCAGGAGAATCGCTTGAACCCAGGAGGTGGAGGTTGCAGTGAGCCAAGATCGCGCCACTGCACTCCAGCCTGGCGAAAGAGCAAGACTCCATCTCAAAAAAGCAAACAAACAATTTTTTTGCAAATAAACTGAAATTTGTATGTAAATAATATAAAGTTATTTTTTTTTTTTTTTTTTAAAGACTGCAGTTAGTTTGTTATGACAGATTGAATATTGAGCAAAGAAAGATGCTGCCTTAAAGCAGTAAAAGTGACCTGGGAATCGGCAACTAGATCTCACATGAATAACATTCCCAGCATGTACTGTGTCTTGAGCTAACACAGCAACACAGTGATATGGTAGACACCAGGGACACATCAGTGTGGCTTAGGACAGGTAGAGAGCCAGCCATTCCATTCTTTAAAAACTGTCTTTTTCACTTGCTTCATGTAGTTCCTCCTTGATGCTAATTTACTCAAATGGAATGACATTTCATTTCAAAGCCACAGACCAGGACAGATCTGGAAAGGTCCTTGCAGGTTGGCTAGGGTCTGAGAGATGAGGAAGCTCAACTCCCTGACAGCTGATTTGTGCGGCAGCGAGCTGCCAGCTTGTCCACACGGTCCCTTCTGGTTTCTCTGGCCAGTCTCAGAGGGGAAGTGTCATTGTGTCATTCCTCACCCCACACCCCTCCATTGTTTTCGTCCTAATTACTTCCTCTGTTTCTCTCTCTTCTTTCCTATGGGAAAACTCAGGCATCCAGCAATAGCCCTCTGAAATTTAAAGTATCAAACCAACATTGTTACATTCTAAATGGTATTGTACTCCCGTGTTAGCACCACTGTAATCATTCAGATACATTTATCAATCTACACGCAGTTTTCTTTGCATTCTTTTATGACTATAGAAAATTAGGACTTCTGCTTTTTACTCAAGTTTCTGCTCTTTTATAAAACAAATACTTTTTATTTGTTTCAAATATATTTCCTATTCATTTTAAATAAGTTATATTTAATATCTCTTCAGAAATATTTATGGCTGGGCACGGTGGCTCACGTCTATAATCGCTGCACTTTGGGAGGCCGAGGCGTGCGGATCACCTGAGGTCAGGAGTTTGAGAACAGTCTGGCCAACATGGTAGAACCCTGTCTCTACTAAAAATACAAAAATTAGCTGGGTGTGGTGGTGTGCACCTGTAATCCCGGGCTGCTCAGGAGGCTGAGGCAGGAGAATAGCTTGAACCCAGGAGGCGGAGGTTGCAGTGAGCCGAGATGGCGCCACTGCACTCCAGCCTGGGTGACAGAGACTCCGTCTCAAAAAAAAAAAATTAATAATAACACTTTAGATTAAGATTGGGAAGCAAGGAAAACACCAATTAGAATATTTTATATTAAAAGATTACATTGATTGCATGTCAAGAGGAAAATATGTTGAGCCTATGATAATTTATAAAGTAAAAAATACACAAAGGGGTTCTCAGGATCCTGACCCCTTCCACCTACCACTCCCTCTTTGACAAAATATCAAACTGACTTTAATACATTACAATAAACACTTCGGTCTCATTTCCTCCCTCAGTAAGTTGCTATCACCCTTGGTGTGGTCCCGCTGATTAAATGAAATGCAAATATCCTGGAAAAATAGCCTTCATTTCTAAAATCCGAATGTTAGCATTTCTAAAATATGAATGTTATTTTGTTTGTGAGCAACATAAAAAAGATTTTCCAGGAGAAGTGTGACGATACAGGGTCGGTAGACGTGACTCACACGGGACTGCTGATATACCACCTAAAGGAGGTGACACAGTCCAGCGGCCGGGAGCCTGCACCCCAGACTTTGCAAGACCTGAGACTGAATTCTTTTTTTTTTTTTTTTATTGTACTTTAGGTTCTGGGGTACATGTGCAGATCATGCAGAATTGTTGCATAGGTACATACAAGGCAATGTGGTTTGCTGCCCCCATCCCCCCCATCACCTATATCTGGCATTTCTCCCCATGTTATGCCTCTCCACCCTCCCTCCCCACCGCTGTCCCTCCCCTAGCCCCCACAACAGACCCCAGTGTGTGACGCTCCCCTCCCTGTGTCCATGTGTTCTCATTGTTCAACACCCACCTATGAGTGAGAACATTCGGTGTTTGATTTTCTGTTCTTATGTCAGTTTGCTGAGGATGATGGTTTCCAGATTCATCCATGTCCCTATGAAGGACAGGAACTCATAGTTTTTTATGGCTGTGTAGTATTCCATGGTTTATATATGGTGTCTATATTTTCTTTGTCCATGGCTGTCTCAGTGCCCTTGTCTGTGAAATGGGCACAGTGAACCTTTGAGTGATGTGAGGAATAAAAGAGGTACAGCACTTGACAAACAGTAAATGCCCAATCAATGCCACCTGCAGTTCTTCTAGCGCCCCATTTTGTGTCACTGTTAATATGTTAGTAGTAGAAACAGAGATAGTAATGCCCTACATTGTGATTATTTTTCCAGGTTCTGATTTCTCTACTGACCAATGTGAGGAGACTTTCTAAAACAAATTCGTGAGGAAGAAATACAATGAGATATTATCGTTCTGTGGTCCTGCATGAGTTCTAATTAGATCTACACAAGGGGGTTAGTTCCAAGAGGATCAGAAATATCTTACTATAGCCTAACCCGAGGCCCCAGACCTGTAGGGTGAGAGTCATAGATGAATCCATTTCAAAGCACATTCATATCGCTAATGATCCAGTGCAAGTCCCGTGGAAGATTTGGGGCCAGCATGTTCGCTGCTCGTTTGCCTTCCGTTGGGTGGGAGAGGGTCTTCCACTGACAGATGTATGCCTCCGTATGTTTTGGGATTGCAGTTCAAGGTTTAACTGCATCTGTTATGTGAAGCAAATATTTCTCAATTCATTGAAAAAAGTAAAACCACTGTATCACATGACAAGAAGGAAATATTTTCTTTCCCCCTTTCATTAAAAAAGACACAAAACACAACACCGAATAATGAAAGGAAAACAAACAGGGCCATTCCATTCCTTGGAGGAGGGGCTGAGTAGCTGCAGGGGACAGCGGCAGTGCGTCCGGCATCCCAATTCTTTCCTTTCCCATCACTTTATTACTTATTGGACCAAGAATGTAGACAATTCCGGCTATGGCTCTTTTGCGTTTTGTTCCTCGACTTAGACTCTGTGTTATGCTTGCTGGCGCCCTATGCTGGGTCTTCGAGCCGACAGTCACTTCAATATTCTGCAACAAGCCTTCTAAGCAGGTGGCTGTTATTCCTTTCTCAGCCCCCACCCCTTCCCATGAGGCCCTGGACTGTGGAAAGGACTCACACATCCCTTTGTGTTTATCAAAGTCATCAAACCTTTCATGCCTCTTTCAAGCATTTCTCATTGTGGTTGTGGCTGGGTACCAATTGACAGAACATTCACACACCTTCACTGTGTGAACTTTAACAAGATGACCTGGATTCTACTGAAACAAGGCAACACAGGGAGGAAAGAAATAATTGGTGTGGTGCTTCCTTAGGGGGTGCTTGATTCATTTCTGAAAACATATTTTTGAACATATAGAAAAAAACTCTTAGAAGTGAATATTCTTTTTTACAATATTGATTGTTACATACGGATCTTAAAAACAAGAGTTGACTATTCCACAGTTCATGACAGTACAAATACAAAACTACCACTTTTCCAAAAGTTTTTGCAAACCATCGCTTTTGTTTACAAACTTTCATGACTCTTGAATTGTCTGATATGCACAAAATTTACATTAAAAATATTAATTTTCAGGGTGACACTTAAAAGTGCAGCTTTTTAAAGCATTGTCAGTGTTTTGCTTATATAAGAAAAAAAGAAGTGTGAATTAGTAGTAGCATATTTTATATATATATATATATATATTTTTTTTTTTTTTTTTTTTTGAGATGAAGTCTCGCCCTGCCTGGAGTGCAATGGTGCATTCTTGGCTCACTGCAACCTCTGCCTTCTGGTTTCATGCAATTCTCCTGCCTCAGCCTCCCGAGTAGCTGGGATTGCAGGTGCACACCACCATACCCAGCTGATTTTTTGTATTTTTAGTAGAGATGGGGTTTCACTATGTTGGCCAGACTGGTCTCAAATTCCTGACCTCATGATCCGCCCACCTCAGCCTCCCAAAGTGCTGTGATTACAAGTGTGAGCCACGGCGCCTAGCCCTATATTATAATTTTTAAAAATATTTAAAAAAATTTTTAACTTTCTTTTTCTTACCTGGTCGATGAATACCAATATAATTTTTAATGAAATGTTTAAAATATTGCTTTTCACTTTCTGCATGTGGGGGACTCTAACAACGTCACTGTATGGGGGTAAATGAAATATACACTCACTATGTAGAATTCTGTATTTGGACAAATTATCTGCTTTTCCTTTTAAGAGAACTGTGCATTTTCTAAAATTTTAGTGAACAATACACTTATTTCACTGCTGGAAATTGTGCCTAACATAGCAGAGATTTCTACATGGTGGCAAAGGTTTGCTCACGCTGCTTGTGTGCCTCATGGGCTTGGGGCAGTGGTGTATTTATTAATACAGAACATTATGTCCCGTTATGTCAGCCACTCACCCTCTCTAATGAAACACGATCTGCCACCATTATGGCTTACGGGGTGTCAAGTCATCCAAAAACACTCACCAAGGAAATGTTGCTTATTAAATTTATCTAGAACTCTCACTTAAATTAGTGTTGCATTTTATGCAGATGGGGAAACTGAGGCTGTCAAGAAGTGACACTAAGAGAATCTTGTGCTACAAAGAGAATCTTTTACAAAATACAGTGTGATTCTTAACCTCCGCTGGCCGTTAGATTTCTTGGGGTATGTGTTAAAAATGCACATTCTGTGCCTCTAACTCCAGAGTTTCTGACATAATAGGGCTCAGATGGCATGCAGAAATCTGGCTTCACAAGAACCCTGTGTGATTTTGACATCATTGGTCTACTCTAAGAAATGTATTATAGTTGTGTTGGCCCTATACCGGCTGTGAAGGCACCAAGAAGTTGTGTCCTGAGCAACATGGGAAAAGCTAACCTCCAAAGCTGGAGAACCTTACTTTTGAACCCAACTCATCTGTTTTCAATTGGCTTCTCTCTCCCCAGGCACTTCAGGTGGCCTCACTGTTGAATCTTCACGGAGGAGACTTACCAAGCTCTGCATATATTTTTTCCCTTTCTCTCTCCGTCCCACATTAAGCCTCTGTGTTATGCCTTAGGTGACAGCCAGATGTCTGATGAATGGCCCATGTTGAGGGGTCATGACTGCCAGCCCTTCAGTGTGTGGTGCTCCTAGGCATGCATTCCTTTGAAAAAAAAAGAAAAAAAAAGGGGGGGGCTCCAGAAAAGTGTGGATGTTTGTCACAAGGAAGAAATCTCAAATACTAAACTTCAGATGCCCTGGCAGTATAGTGGGGGGAGGTGATTTGGGTTTGCTTCCCTCAACTCTTGGCAAGCCTCCTTGTAAAATCAACTCTGTTCCTAAGAACGCACAGGATTTCCTTTGCAGACTTGTGCAGAAGTTGAAGAGGACAAAATGGACCACAAAAGGCATCAGGAGTGCCAAATTCTTGTATTCCAGCTTTGCTGGTTGGGGGTGGATAGAATCAACCTGAAAAAACAAATTGGCTAACACTACCCAAATTCATTTGACCCTAATATGATACTAATCTAAATCGTAAAGCCAGCATGAGAGTTTGCTGTGGGAAGTATCTCTTTCCAAAGGGAAGCTGTTCAAGCCACGAAGGATCAGCATCAGCATCAGCTGTAAGAGTTTAGAATCAGGTCACTTCTGCTCTTCTCCCAGAGGTCCTGCTGCAACCTTCCTGGAGGCCAGAGCCACGCACTTGAACAAACAAGCTGAGGGGGGAAAGGTTGCGAGGCCAGTAATGAGGAGGGCCACGATGAAGCTGGCTGGATTAGGAGAAATGGTTCTGGTTCTGAATCTAGCTCTCTTAATCTAGCTGTGTGTCCTTGGGCAAGATATATAAACTCTTTAGCCTCAGAATTCTATCTGTAAAGCAGAGAAGTACTCTGACACGGTAAGCACTCTATTATTATCCTATCATTAGTGGTATGATTAGCTTTTCTGGAAAAAGTTAGAAAGCTAAACTTGATGTTAGGATACATCAACCTGTTTGTTAGGGTAGGAATGGAAATACTGGGAGAATTTCTTCTATGTATTTTCAAGTCACAGCACATCTGAATCATGAGATAGAAGCCAAGTTAAAGTATCTGTATTCAACTATTAAAAATATTAAGGATATTATTACATCAACTTCTGCAAAAAGTTCTTAGTCTTTGTCTCTGTTAGTACTTTTTATTGTGTAAAATTTAGATAAAGCAATTGTCAAATTCAGTCCTACACTGTAAACTGCAAAATCGCATTGCAAAGCATCAGGCAGATGTTTAGGGCTAAAATTCAAGGTTTGACCTGGTGAGGTGGCTCATGCCTGCAATCCGAACACTCTGGGAGGCTGTAGAGGGCAGATGACTTCAGAAGTTCAAGACCAGCCTGAGCATCATGGTGAAACCCTGTCTCTACAAAAGATAACAAAATTAGTTGGACATCATGGCTCACACCTATGGTCTCAGCTACTCAGGAGGCTGAGGTGGGAGGATCACTTGAGCACAAGAGGCTGAAGTTGCAGTGAGCCAAGATCATGCCAAGATCATGGGTGACAGAGCAAGACCCAGTCTAAAAAAAAAAAAAAAGAAAAAAGGAAAAAATAAAATAAAATTCAAAGTTGGTTTATCTTAGAATGTTTTCCCAGGGGGAAAAAAACTATATTCTCATGACCTCTTAAACTTAGAATCAGATAAAGGGATGCAGATTCATTATTCATAAAAAGTTCAGTGTTTTTTTATCACTTTATTTTAAAAATACATTTTATTTTATTTTTTCCAGCTTTATTGAGGTATAATTGACAAATAATGTTATATAAACTCAAAGTGTATATAGTGATGATTTTGTGTGTGTGTGTGTGTGTATATATATATATATATAATGTGAAATGTTTATCACAATCAAGTTAATTAACACATCCATGATCTCACATATTTACCTTTTGTGGTATGTGTGGTGAGAACATTTAAGATCTACTCTCTTAGCAAATTTCAAGTATACGATACAGTGTTGTTAAATAGTCATCATGCTGCACGTTAGATCCCTAGAACTTATTCAATGTATAACAGAAAATTTGTACCCACTGACCAATTTCTCTCCATTTCCTTCACCTGTCAGCCCTTGACAACAACCATATGATTACTCAACAATCTACTGAGTTTGACTTTTGAAGATTCCACGTATAAGTGAGATGATACAGTATTTCCTTTTCTCTGTCTGACTTATTTCTCTTAGCATCATCCCCTCAAGTTTCATCCATGCTGTTGCAAATGGCATGATTTCCTCATATAGTTAAGGATGAGTAATATTTCATTGTGTATATTTTCTTTCTTCTTTTTTTAATTTTTTTAATTTTTTTGAGACAGATTCTCACTCTGTCTTCCAGGCTGGAGTGCAGTGGCATGATCTCGGCCCACTGCAACCTCTGCCTCCCAGATTTAAGCGATTCTCCTGCCTCAGCCTCCCGAGTAGCTGGGATTACAGGTGCATGCCATCATGCCCAGCTAATTTTTGTATTTTTAGCAGAGACGGGGTTTCACCATATTGGCCAAGCTGCTCTCGAACTCCTGACCGCAGATGATCCGCCTGCCTCAGCCTCCCAAAGTGCTGGGATTACAGGAGCGAGCCACCGCGCCCGGCCTCGTTGTGTATGTTTTCTTCATCTGTCCATCTGTTGATGAACACATGGATTGTTTCCCTGTCTTGTCTATTGTGGATAATGCTGCAGCAGACACGAGAGTGCACATATCTCCTTAGGATATGTTTTTGTTTCCCTCAGTTATACTCCCAGAGGTAGCGTTGCTGGATGTGTAGCATTTCTATTTTTAATTTTTGGAGGAGCCTCCATACTGTTTGCAATCACGGCTGTGCCAATTTATATTCCCACCAACAAACAGTGCACAAGGATTCCCTTTCTCCACATCTCACTAACACTTGCTTTCTCTTATCCTGTTGATAATCGTCATTTTAACAGGTGTGAAGCGATGTTTCATTGTGGTTTTGATTTGAATTTCCCTGATAATTTGTGACGTTAAAGACCTTCTCAACACCTTTTTTTGTACCTGTTGGCCCCTTGTATGTCTTCTTCGGAAAATGTCTATTCGGGTCATTTGCCCATTTTAAAATCAGATTATTTATTTCTTGCTATTGAGTCATATGAGTTCTGTATATATTTTGGATATGAATCCCTTTGTCGTGTGTATGGTTTGCAAATGTTTTCTCCCATTCTGTAGACTGCTTTTTTATTTTGTTGATTGTTTTCTTTGCTGTGCAGAGCTTTTTAGTTTGATGTGGTCCCACTGTTTATTTCTGCTTTTGCAGCATGTGCTTTTCGTGTCATATCCAAAAAAAGCATTGCCAAGACAAATGTCATGGAGCTTTATACCTATGCTTCCTTCCAGTAGTTTAACTGCTTTAGATCTTACATTTAAGTCTTAAATTCATTTCAAGTTAATTTCTTTGAGTGGCCTAAGATCGGGGGTCCAAGTTCACTCTTCTGCATGTAGATATCCAATTTTCCTAACACTATTTATTAAAAAGACTGTCATTTCCTCGCTGTGCATTCCTGACACCCTTGTCAAATATTACTCAATTCATATGTGTAGGTTTATTTCTTTTTCTTTTTTATTTGAACACACAATACTCATGGTTTATTATATAAATCCAAACCTGAAAAGTCGAAATTTCCATTCAGGCTGTCAAACAAAAAAAGCTTAGTTTTTGGAACACGGGTTTGAATCTTGTTTTATCCGCTTTGTGTAACTGGGGATCTTAATAGTTTATTTTCTGCACTCCTTCAGTGTTACTGTAAAACTCCCAAGCATTTGATGAGACATTACACAGCTAGGTCTTGTTGCCTGACAACCTTGGGATGTAGCAATCAACATCCTGCATAGGTCCAAGTTCTTAGGCAGGATTGTATAGGGTAATTACCCAGGAGTCTTTCTACAGCTGAGGTCTCTATTACCCTCCACCCCCAGCGTAGGGAACACACCTTACAATCATCAAGTTTATACAGGTAACCTGGGCAAAGCATCTGCACTGATCCTTCCTCCTGCCACCCCAGTGCAGTTTTCAACACTGTGCCACGAGGTGCTGTCTTGTTAGGTAACAGGGGAAAAATCCAGCCTGTGTCACGTCAGAATAGGTTGAAAGCCGACATTATAAAACCGAGACCATTTTTACAGAGCACATTCCCAAACCATGCACAAGACCAACAGTAGTTAAAGTTCAGCTTTTTATTGAACACGTTGTAGAAGAGGTTTAGTCAAAAAGACGGAAGCCTATATCATCATCAGACTCCTCGGATTCTTCTTTGCTTCCACTTTCTTCTCAGCTGGAGCAGCAGAAGTGAAGGGGGCAGGACCTCCTGCTGGTGCAGCACCCGCTGCTGGAGCAGGCCCACCAGCCCCACACTGCAGATGAGGCTCCCAGTGTTGACGTTGGCCAGGCCTTTGCAAACAAGCCAGGCCAAAAAGGTTCAACATTTACACCGGCTGCTTTAACGAGGACATTGATCTTATCCTCCGTGACGTTCACCTCATCGTCGTGCAGAATGAGGGCCGAGTAGATGCAGGCGAGCTCGGAGACGGAGGCCATGTGTGGGTGAGTGTGGGGCTAGCGCGGCCGGACGCGGTGCTAGTCGCCGGATGAAGTGAGGGCCTCACCCCAACGCGGCCTTAGCTTCCTCGGAAGGACCGAGCACCTTGGTGGCAGCTGAGGAAAGGCGGTTTATTTCTTTTTTTATGTAAAACATTTTTATTTTATCATGGAACTCTTGGACATCATTATTTTCATTAGCATAGGGGTAGCTTCTGTTAGTATTCTACAGCGAGGCAATAAATGCCCCATCAAGTGGAAATTCTCTGGTTCAGTGGTTGTTATTGAAAAGTACTCACAGTCTTTTGCCATCAGCCCTGATAAATGCTCCGTACAAAGGGCTATACAGTGGAGAGCTCCTCCAGACTAGCACAGCAGCTTCAACCCTATACTTTGTGGGTTTAGGTGATTTTACTAGTTTCCATTTATCATGTTTAATTAACATTTCCTAAAAGAGCAGGTTTACATTCCTTCAGTTTCATAGTACTAGAAAGGGGAAACATCCCAGTTAGATGTAGTACCCATTTTAATAAGATATTTAGGTAAAGGAATTCAACTACCTTACATAAAGCTTGTATAAACATCTTAAATTTTATAATCCTATTAATCTGTATGCTTTTATGTTCTGGTCCCAGGCTTTTTCTACTCCCAGACCATTTTACCTTTTGTATTGAAAAAGGTTTTGGGTTCCCAGCAGGGGAGTTGCATCTGTAAGATATATAACAGCAAATTTGATAAGGTTTCTTAATCAGTCCTCTGATTCTGTGGGGAGGGGCACCCATGTAAAAGGGGTCCACTTAGCTCCCAAATTTACCATGACCTGGGTAATGGGTGTATTTGGTGGGAGGATAGCCCCGTCACCATAAAGCCAGTCCAATATGGCTTGCATATGAAGCATATGAATTGCTTCATTTGGGGGTGCTTCACTTGGTATTTTATAGGGAGCGTTGGGCAGTCCTCTTCTCAGGGCAAACAGACCTTACGGCGGGACTTATCCAGTTTACTAGGCTGCTCGTTCTCTTAGGAAGAAACTCCTGTGCATTTGGATTACATATACTTGGTAGTGGTTAGTAGTGAGCTATGAGTCTTACATAAACCCAAACAAGGTCTTAAATTCTGTAGCATTTACATTTAATAATTTTGTCCTTAAAGTGGTTATTTTTACGATTCACTATAGTAAAGATTTTTTAAGAAGCTGATGATACCAATCTATGAAATGAAACAATTCCCTTACATTATATACTCTGCTTTTTAATGGTTTCTTGGTTTTACCCTACCCCCATATTGACTTTGTTTTTTTTTTTTTTTTTTTTTGTTAATCACAGAATTCAGAGTTAACTTTTGTTGGCCTGGCATAATTGTTCCTATTGTTTAGTTTTATTTGTATAATTTTTCCTTCATTTTAAAGCAAACATTAAATAGTTTTTAGCTAGTAAAAAACCTATTTTCCTTTTTTAAAGCAAAATCAACATCTTTGTGTTTTATAAACTTTACCAAAAACATATTTTATGTTCCCACTATTTTAACTTTTAATAATCTAAATTTCCAGTGAAAATAAAAACCAAGTGTTTAACATGACTTTAAGATTTTTAATTACTGGAAAGAGTTTTCGGATTAAATTTACCAAATTAATTTTATTACAGATTGCCAAAGTTATGGGAATTAAATGACATCTGAGCTAACTTCTACCAGTCCAATGTGCACTTAATTTTTAAAAGTTACTTGATTAGAGGTCTTTCATGCAGTATGGAAGTATCACTTCCACATGACACATATGAATATATATAAATATATAGATATGGTATATAGATATAATAAGCATGCAAAGGGTGTATATATGTATATGTATAGAGAGACAGAGTCTCGCTCTGCTGCCTAGGCTGGGAGTGCAGTGGCATGATCTCAGCTCACTGCAACCTCTGCCTCCCAGGTTCAAGTGATTCTCCTGCCTCAGACTCCTGAGTAGCTGGAATTACAGGTGCCTGCCACCATGCCTGGGCTAATTTTTTTGTATTTTTAGTAGAGCTGAGGTTTCACCATGTTGGCCAGGTTGGGTTGAATTTCTGGCCTCAAATGCCCCGCCTGTATCGGCCTCCCAAAGTGCCAGGATTACAGGCATGAGCCGCTGTGCCTGGCTCCAAAGGATATTTTTATTTGCTTGTTTAAAAAAAAATTCCATTTCCTATTTTAGATGATAAAAGTTACAGGAGCCAACAAAAGGTGAAGGAGAGAGCTATTATCCAAGCCCCTTTCAAAGAGAAAAAGCTGTACTTTTGAGATATCAGTCTGAAGAATATCAAAGAGACTGGTCATAGAATTTAAAAATTTAAAACTTCTTGCATAAAAATAAGTCAATATTTGTAATAAAATCTTAACTAATTATTTAGTTCTGTATTAGTGTATTATTTTAATATCAAAGACCCATCTCTAGGAAGACTATTATAATTTCTTCTTAATCATAGCCAACTGAATTATACAACTCCCTTTTTTTAAAAAAAATTTCTTTTGGTGGGGCGTGGTGGCTCATGCCTGTAATCCCAGCACTTTGGAAGGCTGAGGCAGGTGGATCACAAGGGCAAGAGTTCAAAACCAGTCTGGCCAACATAGTGAAACCCCATCTCTATTAAAAATACAAAAATTAGCCAAGTGTGGTGACACGCACCTATAGTCCCAGCTACTTGGGAGGCTGAGGTAGGAGAATCGCTTGAACCTGGGAGGCAGAGGTTGCAGTGAGCCGAGACCACACCATTGCACTCTAGCCTGAGCTACAGGGTGAGACTCCATCTCCAAAAAAAATTATTTTTACTAACCTTATTACAGCTTACATAGAGCACTCACTACCACAGGCTTAGACTTTCTGTTTTGTCCTAAATATCCCTCTTTCTTGAACAACACGGTCATTTTATTTTAGGACAAAAATTCATATGTGAGTTTATTTCTGAGCTCTATGATCTGTCCATTGTTCTAATGTCTGTTTTTATGCTACTATCATACTGTTTTAATTACCATAGCTTTGTAATATAGTTTGAAATCAGGTTGTCTTCAGCTTTGTTCTTTCTCAAGATTGCTTTGGCTATTTGTGGTCCTTTGTAGGTCTATTCGCATTTAGGATTATGTGTTCTATTTCTGTGAAAAATGCCATTGAACTTTTGACAGGAATTGCCCTGGGTCTATATATTGCTTTGTGTAGAATGGGCATTTTAACAACATTAATTTTCCTGATTTATGATTATGGGTTACTTTTTTATTTGTGTGTTCAATTTATTTCATTAATATTTTATAGTTTTTAGTATACAGATCTTTCACATTCTTGGTTAAATTTATCTTAAATATTTTATTCTTTTTGATGTTGTTGTAAATAGGATTGTTTGTTGTTAGTGTATAAAAACACAACTGATTTTTGTACGTTGAATTTGCATTTTGCAGCTTTACTGAATTTATCAGTTCTAACATTTTTCTTTATGGAGTCTTTAGGGTTTCTAAATATAAGGTCATGTATCTGTAAACAGAGTCAATTTTGTGTCTTTATTTTTGATTTGGATTTTTAAAATTTCTTTTTCTTGCTTAATTGCTCTGGCTAGGACTTCTGGTACTATGTTGAATAGTAGTAGTGAGAGTGGGCACCCTTGTCTTTGTTCCTATGAATAATTTTTAAAAGTGTGGATTGACATAAAAATTGGCTGGTGCTACCTACAGCCATAACTTCAGTTATAATGTCAACATATTTCCATTTATTAATTGAAAAACAGGTATTGAGTACCTATTATGTGCCAGACCTGGATATCAAGAGCATGTAGGATCCAGTGGTAAATAACAGAGAAAGATCAAGTATTCACATACCAGACTTTCCATTTTAGCATACAGGATGGAACAAGAACCTGCTCCCCCTTTGTTGAAACTTACGTTTACGTGTCCATTCTGGATAAGTCTTGCAGAAAGTTTGATGAACGCTGTCAGGGATGTACAGAGCAGGGCAAAGCTCAGGCACAGATCGAGGGCTTGAAGTGTCAGGTGGTACTCTTCATAGTGTGGTGGGTCCACACAGGCTAATGGGAATTTTGCATATTGATAAGGAAAGGCAACTGCATAGCCAAGGTAATTAGTCCCTGCAATCCCTGAAAATGAATAGAAGCAATATGGGCCCAGGAGAGCAGATTCCAAGGCTGTTGCAAAGTGAAGTGGACATCCCATAATGCTCAAAATCACAAAGGTGAAAGTAGCTTCCCACTGAAAATAAAGCAAAAATAAACTGTTACTTCGGGGACAAGCTATTTTAAAAGGTTCTTAGCAATATGAGGAAAATGAAAAGAGATGCTGGCTATGAATTTCTCCTATTGGAAAATGAAGGAGAAATGGGTCACGGTCCTCTCTTTATATTTTCATTTTCCCTTGAAAATGTCCCTTGTATTTTCCTTTTTTTTTCACTTTTTATTTTAAGTTCCGGGGTACATGTGCAGGATGTGCAGGTTTGTCACTTAGGTAAATGTGCCATGGCTATGTGCTGCACAGATCACCCTATCACCTTGGTATTAACTATTAACTATTCTTCCTGATGCTCTCCCTCCCCCTACCCTTCATTTTCAATCGACGCCACAGGAGAATAATATATTAGCCAACCGGGGAAAACATTAAATTAGTTCAATTCAACAAGCATTTATTTATGTATTTTCCGTCACGTGGAGGCATCTGGTCTGGGCTGGGAAAAACAAAGATGAGTGAACAAAATCTCTGCTGAAGGTTCTTGCTACTCAAGAAATCCCTGCTCAAGGTTTGCAGCTACTCAGGGTGTGGTCCATGGTCCAGCATCACTGACATCCCCCTGGGAGCCTGGCAGACATGCAGAATCTCACGCCTCACCCAGACCTACTGAAGGAGAATCTGCATGTTAACCAGATCTCCAGCTGATTTACATATACATTAAACTTTGAGAAGCCCTGCATTAGTGGGAATTAAAATCTATAATCAGATACCATAGTCTTTCTGTATCATGGGATGATCTGGTTTTATGCTGTTGAAATGCAAGATAGCATCGACTTTTTATCCTGTTTTAGGAGAGGTAGCAAGATCAGAAGGAGATCTCAGATTAAGGAGTTGAGACTTAAAAATATATTACTAAAAGCAGAGGAGCCAATATCTCCATTTCTTCAAATGAAATTTAGGAGTACTCACACTGGCTCTGTCCTCCCCAAATGCAATAATCATCACAAGAACTTGTAGAAAATATTTGGAGTAGGGATCAGATAAAGATTATTCATGGCCAGGTGCGGTGGCTCACACCTGTAATCCCAGCACTTTGGGAGGCCAAGGTGGGTGGATCACCTGAGGTCAGGAGTTTTGAGACCAGCCTGACCAACATGGCAAACCCCCATCTCTACTAGAAATACAAAAATTAGCTGGGCATGGTGGCACACACTTGTAGTCCCAGCTACTCGGGAGGCTGAGGCAAGAGAATTGCTTGAACCTGGGAGGCGGAGTTTGCTGTGAGCTGAGATCATGCTGCTGCACCCCAGCTTGTGTGACAGAGCAAAACTCTGACTCAAAAAAAAAAAACAACGATTATTCATTTAAAACATAGTTTATTACTGAACTCTATTGTAGTAAGGCATCAATTAGACCAAAATAATATTCTTTATGTTCCATACTGCACTTAATAGTGATTTGACCTTCAAAGCCCCTCTCCCGTCCTGCTTGCCATCTGTATATTTACCAGGTGTCTCTGGGTCCACGCTCTGTGAGCCAGCAGTAGAAGCACACCAGTTGTGATGGCCTGTGACAAGAAAATGGAAAAATAACATCCATCACAGAAGGTACCTCTGGAAAGAGTTCAATCTGTCTCACAGTTTGACAACTTTATCATGAACTTGAAGGAACAGCAAATGACTCAGTGGATTTATGGCTCTGATTTCCTCCTCATCAGTGGGAAAAAACTGTGATGACGAGGAAAGTAAGCCATTAATGTCATAAAGACATGATTCACACCAGCTCATTTTTTGATTCTCTGTGTTGCCTTTGCCATCAGAATCATCCGCTCCCCTACTTTAAGGTGTCGCTACAATAATAGCTTGGCTTTATAACCCTTGCCATATGTTTTATTCTGATTAATCGTCTATTGTTCACCTTTCTTACAAACTGATGAAACTGTAAATGGAAGAAACCAGAATGGGAACTTGTCATGAAACCCGGAAGTGGCTTTCTGTTTTGCGCTTTGCTTTCTTTTGAGATTCTGCAGCCTCAGGCTGCTGGTAGGATACAAATACACGATCCCTTTTCCTCAAATAACAAAGATTATCATTAGAATGAATGCATGATAGGGCATTTATTCTTTCTTTTTTTTTTTTTTTTGAGATGGAGTCTCGCTCTGTCACCCAGGCTGGAGTGCAGTGGCGTGATCTTGGCTCAATGCAACCTCTGCCTTCCGGGTTCAAGCGATTCTCCTGCCTCAGCCTCCTGAGTAGCTGGGATTACAGGCGCATGCCACCAAGCCCGGCTAATTTTTGTATTTTTAGTAGAGACACGGTTTCACATGTTGGCCAGGCTGGTCTCAAACTCCTGACCTTGTGATCTGCCCACCTTGGCCTTCAAAAGGGCTGGGATTACAGGCATGAGCTGCCGCGCCCTGCCTCAAAAGAGAGTTTTTCTTTATAGTCTCTGATGAAGGAAAATGGCCCAAAGTGCAGAATGAAAATAGTTAAACAAAAGAGGGAATGGTGTCACCAGAATTTAGAAGTAGGTAATGAAAAAAAGTATTTCTGGGCTCTTTGATTCAGCACCAGGTCTGATGGAGGAGACCTTTGTGGTCACTGAGATTGGAAATAGCTTATTCTCAATCCTCATACATCATTTGTTCTTTGTTAATGACTCTTTTGAGGTTGAGAGAGAAAGAGGAAGAGATGTGCCTAAAATAAGATATAGAATATGGACAGCTCCAAAAACAGTACAAGTTAGGGTTTGACAGAGAAATAAGCATGACTGTATGTATACAATCAACAAAGTTAAAGAGGAAAAAAAGTCAGCATTTTACCAATATGGTTTTGTGGTATGCTGCTTTTGCAGCAGCTGGATCTGGCATATTTACTGTTTTGAGACTTAGCTTTTCATTTTCCTGGCATGTTTTATTTTGAATGTTGGATTTAGAGAATTTGAGAGAGGGACACACACACACACACACACACACACACACACACACACTCTTACACTTCTCATGTAGCTGAGCCTACAATTCCACGCTTGGCATCGCCATACCATAAAACTCCCATGGTTAAAAACAGAACCATCTGTAGTCAAAAGAGATTCCTGGCGTGATTCTGCAAGAGGAAAGTTTCCAGGGGACCCTAAGGAGGGTGAGCCAGCATAAATAGTACAAGAAAACAAAAGAATTATTAAGAGCAACTGTAACATCGGTGCTGTGGGGTAAGCCGGGGAGGCACCGCCCTCAATTGACACATCACTCCTGTGTCAGAGAGAGAAACACTGAAGCCAGATAAGCAAGGGAGTCAGGCTCATGCCCCTCTGCTGCTTTAACGCTGAGTAGATAGCTGACATTATCAGACGCTGAGATTCTAGGTTGCCTTAACTACTTTGGCATGAGCTGTTTCTTTCCTTTCAAAAAGTTGAAAAATGCTGCAGAATTTCAGTTGCCCGTTATTTTTGTAGCTGCCAGCTTGAATTTTGCTTTGTTTACATAAAACTTTGAGAAGGATCTTTCACGGAGTAGGCTGAGTATGAATGCCTCTTATAGTAACTTGATAAATCTACGCTGCAAATGGAATGGCAGCTCAAGAGGTTAACGCATCCATCTTTATTGGTGCTCCTCACCAGACATGGGAGATGGAATAGCGCTATTTTTCCTGAGCTGCACAGACTTCTTTTCTTTCTTCCATTTCTTTCTGAAAATTTTATTTTTAGATAGGGAGGAGAAAAGAATGAAGAAGGAAGAGATTTGAGAGTAGGCAAGACAAGTCAAGGGGAAGAGAAAATGTGAGAGGGGGGGTGTCGGAAGGGGGGGAAAAGTGGGCTGAAAGGGAGGCCAGGTTGTGAGGAAGGGGAGAGTGGAGGCTGTGTCTGTCAGTGAACGGGGAAGAAGAGAAAGCCCACATCCTACATTCGCCTCCCTCAGCTCTTCTTGACAGGCTGATGCCTGGCTCTCCAGGCACTTCCAGGGATATGAGTTGGGTTTTGCAACAGCTGCTGCTAACACTTTGATTGCATGATAATTGTGAGGCCTCCCACTAAATCTTTAAATTGCCTAAGTAGAGGACATAGCTCTCAGAAGTAGATGAGTTGAAGGAAGCAGGGAGCCCTCACAACAGAAATAGAAACTTTTAGAGGTACCGTATTAATATGGGATAATTTATTCACTTGCAAGCATCTGTTATGAGTCTACTACAGACAAGCGAAGTGCCAGGTACTGTGCTGATAAAGTAATAATAATGGTTAACATGTATTGAGTGAGTGCTTCATATATGTTGAATACTTCACATGTGTTCACTCATTTAATCCTCACAATGACCTTGTCATGTAGATGTTCTCCCGCTTTTAAAATGAGGCACAGAAAGACTAAATAAGATGAGCAAGATCCCCAAATAGTAATTGTACAAATAGTGGTTCTGACTGTCAGTGGAATTTACAGTTCAGGTGTAAAACTAATGCACATATGAGAATGGCTACAACCCTAGGCAAGGATGAATGTTTCCTACATGAGGAGAGCTCGGGAATAAGGTATCACTTACAGCGGAAACATCAGTGATGAAGGCGCTATGGAGAAACAGGATCTGAAGTGGGTTTGAGGATGGATGTGTGTTCAATGGGAGGTGCCGGAGGGAGGGCAGCTCAGGCCGTGGGAGCAGCGCGTGCAAGGGTGGGGAAGTGGCTGTCATGCTTAGGGAGCAGTGAGCGAGGAGTCCAGACTGAAGGGAGGGTCAGTTCTTGGCAGAGAAGAGTAGAAAATCCGGGTTGAAAGCCAGGTAATACCAGGGTGAGGAGGGCTGCACAATGCAGGCTAGCACGTCTGGACTTTGTTTAGGGACAATGAAGCAATGCTAAAGCTTTTTGAAGAAACTGTAGCCTGACTACTGACGAGGTTTAGAAAGATGAGCCAGTTGTGTGCATGCGAGGTTGGAATACAGGCCTAGAAGTAACTGTAGAACCCTGGTTTTTAGATTTTTTTTTTCCAACTCTAGCCGCAGTAACTAATACATTTCACATCATGGTTATAAATATTTTTATATCTGATCAAAATAATATGTAACCCCCATTATGTGTGATGCATTCTAATATTCGATTCTATTCATTGTAAATGTTGCTAGCTACTCAATAGATTGATTTTATCACTCACCGATGGATAGATTCCCACAGTTTGGCTATCAAAGCTATCTAGGCATAAAATCTGAGCAGGGGTGGGAAGTGGTAAGGGGTGGGAGGATATACAGTGAGACAGAAAAGGAAGGAATGCAGCAAAGGGATATGCCTTGTAGGAAAAATTGAAGTTACGTGGCAACTGATTGGAGTGGGGCTGGATTGGGCTGCTTTAGGGCATTGCTGCCCCCAGTGTGGTCCTAGGACCAGCAGCATGGCCATCCGCCTGGAGCTCGTTAGATATGCGGACTTTCAGGCCCCGCCCCAGACCTGCTGAATTAGAACCTCCCTTCATCAAGATCACCTGATGATTTGTATGCACATTACAGTTTGAGAAGAGCCAGTTTAGAGGAACAGCTTGAGTCAAAATCACTCCAGGATTTGAAATTGAGTTACCAAGACAATGACAGGGAAGTTGGAGAAGAAAACAAAATGGTTTGGGTGACAAGATGATTGATTTGGTTTTAGACAAGCTGGCTTAAGGAAGCTTAGGACATCTAAGTGGAAAAATGGATCACTGACAGATTCCTTGCTTGGTCAAACTTCAGTCAGGTTCCTGAACCTTCTCCTGTAGGCCCATCTGTGTACGACGTCCTTGTAAGACCCACTTTGAGCACAAGGACCCTGATGAGTCAGTTGAGCAAGAACCTCAATACCTGATCACCCTCTATAACTAGTCAGGTTTCTCCTCCTCCCCCGATCCCTGAAGTGATGTCTGATCACCCTGGCCTGTCTTCAGCAAGAAAACTCCTAGGTCGGGATAGCCAGAATCTCCCTTGCCCCTGATGTTTCCTTAGTAATTTTGCATCCACTGACTTTCACCCTGCTTCTCAGCTATAAATCCCCATTTGCTCATGCTGTATTTGGAACTGAACCTTGTTCTGTATTGATGTCTCTTTTTCCCCATTGCAATAATCCTGCATAAAATCTGTTTTTATTACTTTAGCTAACTGTCCAGCTCTGGTTTTTCCTTGACACCGTCAGGCAGTTGGAAATCACGTGACTGTGAAGCTGTAAGAGACTTGCATGGTCATGTAATCAAGCCCCTTCTGTAACTCCTGGGGAAACTGAGGCCTGCATAACGAAGTCTAGCCTGACCTTTCTCCCGAATTCCTTTCTCTCAGCAGGGCTCTGGGTACAGCTCTGTGCTTGCTGTTGGCCAAGTCACTGGGCTCTCCAGCACCTCAGGGCCTGTGTTTAAACTCATTGTACTTCAGTCTTTTCATCAGAACTCCATCTACAAGCCATGTTTTCCAGTACTAATGGTGCTTAAATCTTACGGCACTATGATCTCCTCACCGAATACTTTCTAGCAGCTGATGCTTTTAAGTAACCTAGTTCCAAAATTCCAGGAAAACTGCTTGTCATATAAATGTCAAAATGGAGCTAAGGAGTCTGAGGACCAGTCTTTATAAAGTACTTAGAAAGCCTTGAATGAAAGGCTTTGAACAAATTCAAAGTACTGTATCATATGCAAAAATCTCTCTCTTACAAGTCTCCAAAGAAATATGGAGTCATCTGCAAAAGGAAATGTCAATATGATTGAAATGTACAAATCTTGTCACTGGATGAAGATATACTTTGCAGGCAAGCTAAGATGTGATTGGTGGCCAGGCACAGTGGCTCAAGCCTGTAATCCCAGCACTTTGGGAGGCTGAGGTGGGCCGATCACCTGAGGTGGGAGTTCAAGACCAGCCTGACCAACATGAAGAAACCCGCCTCTACTAAAAATCAAAATTAGCCAGGCACATTGGCACATGCCTGTAATCCCAGCTACTCAGGAGGCTAAGGCAGGAGAACCGCTTGAACCCAGGAGGCAGAGGTTGTGGTGAGCCTAGATTGTGCCATTGCACTCCAGCCTGGGCAACAAGAGCAAAACTCCATCTCAAAAAAAAAAAAAAAAAAAAGAAGTGATTGGTAAGGGAGGTTGTGGAATGAGTCAGAGTCCATTTGAAGTTCGCCCTGATCAGACAGAACTGTGGTTAAGTAGGAAACTCACTAGGAAAAAAAATAACGTTGGTCCAAATTTAGACATTATTGAAAGACCGAGCATTTGTATTACTTTCCTTCCCATGAGAATTTTTTCCTGCATTGGTATAATATAAACACCGCCCTGACCTTTAGTCCTTGCAACCTAATTGGTATTCAACTGTATAAGAAATTCTGCACCAACAGAATGGAGGGCATGAGATTCATTCACTCATTCAACAATCCTGACTGAACAATATTTATTGAACACATATTATGTCATTCTCTCTGTTCCAAGTTCTTCAGATACAGCAGTCAACATAATAGAAAAAACAGTGCCTGCCCTTGTGCAATATACATTTGTTGGAGGAGAGGGGGAATATGCAAACAATAAATTTAAACGTTATATCATGTCTTATATGTTCATAAGTGTTATTGGAAAAAATAGAGCAGGGTATCAGAGATTGGGAATGCCAGTTGGGGGTCAGGGATTACAATTTTAAATAGTGTAATGGGAGCAGACCTCCGTAAAAAAAGTGACATTTGATAAAGACTTGATCAAGAATTGAAGGAAGCTAGGGAGGGAGCCAAGTTCAGGAAGAGGCTGTAGGCAGAGGGCCGGTAGTGCAAAGGCCCTGAGGCAGAAACACATCATGGCATGTTTGAAAACAGCACGAAGCTGATGTGATGCGGGAGAAGTGAGCTAAGGGAAGAGTGGTCGGAGATGGAAGTCCAGGAGGTAACAGGATGGGGAACTTAGCAGGTCATGAGGGGAACAGGATAGGAAAGTGAGGCAGGTGACACAGGACTAAGAACAAAGGAAAGGGCTTGAACAGAGAGTAGGGCACAAATGAAAGGCGTGGTATTAACTGGCATTTGAAAAGGGCTTTAAAATTGGCGAAGCTCTTTATTATACAATCATTGTTTAAATTGTGTTCATTCTTGCTGTGCATCTTAGGGTTAGACAGTTTTACATGTCTGCTCTTTTTATCTGTAAAATTTCCCATTTTACAGTTAAAGGCAATGAGGAACCAGCTGGTTGAGGGTCCTGTTTTTGACCTCCTCCCAAGAACATCAAAGTCAGGACTTGAAACAGGTCCGCCTCTCTAAATCCTTTATCTCTGACTGCACTGCCTGATGCTACCACCCATGAAGTCAGATAGTTACCCGTTAGCTATGTGGTGGAGACACCTCACATCATATCTCTGGTCCTAACTGGTAAAAATAGATGTTTGGCCTAGAACATGCTTACATTCAATCACCTGTAATCTTCGTCAAAATCACCAATATTTGTTGAATATAGTATGTTAGACTCTGCAAGGATAGGCAAAGAGTGGAACAAAAGAATGTAGGGTTGAACTCTAATCATGATATTGTTAAACTTTATGAAATCAGAATTTTTAAAAAATTAAATGAAATAGAAAATATCAGAATACGTTTCACAGAGGTTAAGTACTGTTTTGAGAAACTTTTGTTTTATTGACATATAAACATCTGCTATACATATATATGCATAATAGATGTAGACATCTATTTATCTAGAGAGAAGAATGTAGATGTATTTATGTACATTCTGGGTCCTCACGTAAAATATTTTTCTGACTCTGAGTCACCAAAACAAGTTTGGAAGCCACTTGAATAAATGTAACTGCCATCGCTGCATTCCAGCAGAACTTTAACAAAGATTTCTTTGAATGAATGTATGGTTTCAGGTAGGTGTTGGAGAAAAGAAGGGAAGATCAAGATTGGGGTGATAGATATAAATGAACGTATTGAAAAGAAAAAGACTGAGAAAGAAAAACATAACCCTCTGGTTTTCTCATTCCATCTACTCCCCCGTCATCCCGCTGGCCTCCATCTATCTGCACATACTCATCAAACACCACTAGACCAAGTTCCTTTAAGATCAAGGCCTTGTGTGATCCTTCATTGTAACTCAAGGACATAGTAGGCTATTCATATATATTTGTCTAATAAGTAGATTAAAACTTATATTTCCTGAGGTCTAACTTTTAGGTGATATCCCAGTTAAAGTTTTAATTATTTAAAGATTTAAGATGCTATTTCACAGAAGAGTGGCTATATTTTAATAGAATATGTTTTAAGATCAAAAAGCTTCAAAATTAAATTCTCCAGTCTCCAGTGGTGTCAGGCATCACGGGAATCAATGAGAGAGAGAGTTGTTGGACAGGCAGGTCTCTGTAACTTCTCTTAAATTATACCAGCATGGAAGCCAGCTACTCCCAAGGCTAGATGTGCTCATATCTTTGTCTGGAGTGCTAAGGGACCAGGCCAATTGTTTATCTGTGCAATGATTCAATGAGTGTACACTGAGTACCACTTAGTGTCAGACACTGTACTTGGCACACATATATTCCTAGTGAATTGTGAAGTCCATCGCCCCTCTTCTTGAATTATTTTCAGTTCAAACAGTTGCATGCAGAGGGGAAAAATAGAAAAACAAATATCTGGGATTTGTAAATTTTGGGGCCATGTACACACGTCTTAGTGCTTGTAATGAAAGCATTAGTTTGAAAGTTATTTTATTTTGTTCTCTATTTTAAAATTATGTTTCAAGGTTTACGTTTTTTTCTAAATTCAAAATTCAAATTTCAAAAGATGGATTCTAATTTCTTAGCATATCAAGATAAGAGGATTAAAATAAAATAACATTTTAAGAATTTCTTGAGCAGCATGCCATTAAAGATACATAATATACATGTTTACATGATGAAACAATTATTAAGACAATTTTTATACTTAAATGCAATTAATAGAAATCAATGTTCCAAGGCAGATTCTTATTTTACGTGGAATTTTGACTTCTTTGTATTGTTAGAACTATTTAAAAGGACAAGTTCTTCTGTTTCCCCTTTCCCTCCCACCTTCCTTTATTTTCTCAATATATTTGATAAAATATTTCGTACCAAAGCTCCATTCCAGATGGGACAAGCAATCCGAACACTCCATCCTGCGAACCAAGGCTTGTAAGAAAAGACAGGGAAGAAGGCAGTAACTCCAGAGCATACACTGAGGCTCCCCAGAGTGACAAGAATCCGGCCAGCAGCCTGGTAGAGGCCCTTCATTTTCCTCGGTGGCTTGCGGCCTTGGTCTCAAAAGATGTTTTGTTACCAAAACACGAGAGTATGACAGGCCTCAGTAAATAGAAGTTTCTTAGAGACAGTAGCCACGAAACATATGAACTGTTGATCTACTTGGAAACAAGATTCTATTTGTTTTACCAAAGGTGAAATGTACTCAAATAGTCCTTGGCATGAATTTGACACAATAAATTCCGATAACAATTTATTTAAGAGAAAGAGAGAAAAAAAAATTATTCCTTGCTTTGGATTGCTGCCTTGATTCCCTTCATTCTGCCCTGTCCTGGGGAGTGACCACTTCCTGGCTTCATCAGATTCAAAGGCTTGCTGACTGAGCTAATTGTTTCTCGACTCAACCTGCTAGGTTCCAGCATAAAGCCAACATCCTTTGTGTACAATAGATCCACGTTCCCAGCACAATTTCCCACAAAACAAAGTAAAAATAAAAACCCTGATCACTTTTCATTATATTTAACTTAAATGATTTCAAGCAAAAGCAAGACCTTTGCCTCCTTTCAAAGTTCAATTCCACTATAGTTATTTTTGATAAAGATTTTTGATATGGATTCTTTCCCAAATGGGCATGAACTTTCTTATGGAGTTTTGCATTGTTTTCACTAAACCAGTGCCACCTTATTTTGTTATTAATTCAATTTTCAAATAAAGTACGATGATGGAAATGTATGCAGTTGTAAAATAAACTAAAACTTTGAGGAGTAATTTATCAGCTGAATAAGATGTTAATTCCCATTCATTCTTGAATCACAATTCTAATCTGAGATATTGAACTTAGGTACATTTGGGCAGTTACAAGTCATCTCTTGCTTTTTCATGCATTTGAGAAAATTGCGTCATTTGATTTTGACTGATGGGATATATTTGGATGTCTGTTCCAAGGTAATATCTTAAAAACACAGGTCACCTTCTGAAGCTATCTGACTAATTTTTCTATTTAACATTAACACTTTTTTCCTTTTTACTGAAATAAAATGATGAAACATAAGTTTATAAATGCAAATATAGTGGTTTAGGACATTGATTTGGAGTCAGATGGAGCTGTGATCCGATCCTGGTTCTACTCTCTACCAGGTTTGTGTCCTTGAGTAAGGGCAATTTACTTAACTTTTCTAGGTCTGTTTCTTCATCTGAGAAATGGGAATAAAAATTAGTGTTTATCTCTTCAGGAGTTTGGTTGAGAGGATTCAGTGAGCTAAAACCATAAATGCCTAGCCCAGACCTTAGCCTACCAAGGATGTTCAGAAAGTTACTGCTGTTATGTTGGAATATCCCACCTTTGGGGGTTCTTGTAGTGTGGGACGAAGGTACAGTCAAGGCTGGCTTTTTTTTTTTTTGAGACGGAGTCTCGCTCGGCAATCATCATCTATAAACATTATGTTTAACTCTTCCTGAACAACAATTCGGTAAAAACTCCCAAAGGACCCTCCCATGAGTGGTGGAAAGAGAAGCTTCTCTCTGATTCTCTGCTTTTCTTCCCCCTGCCTTTCTATCTTTAACAGTCATTCTGCAGTTTGACCCAGATTTTGAAGCAATTGCATTCCTGGATATACAGAATCCAGGAAACCAGCTTATGCTTTCTGATACAGTTGCTATTTCCTATCTCCTCAAAATACTGTGGGCTATAACCTCTGATTTTTTTTTTTTTCTAACATCACTAGATAAATTCCACAAGGGCAGAGACCTTGCGAGTCTTATACACCCCTTAAATAGATGAGATATCCCCAACATCTAGAACCCTGTCTGGCACAGAGCAGATACATATAGTAATAAGCATTTGTTGAGTTAGTTGGTTAATACATTAGACTTTCCACTTTGTATCTGGGCTCCCCATTCCTGCAATCGGCACGAGCATAGCTCCAAGGGCATCCACCACTGTCCGTGAGTGTTAATGCTAGTTTTTTCCATTGATATTGGGGGAAGGTGTCGAGAGTGAAGAAAGACTTGTTTGCCTTAGTATTTGGTTTGAGCAGCTGTTTTGACTTTTTCCTTTACTTTTTATCTCAAGGTTATAGCTAGATGGTATGTCAATATGCTGTGGGTGAGATCACTCTCTCCTCTTTGCATGTTTGGAAAATAAAGACTGTTGAAATACTCATGTTAAACAGTACAAAGATCGCCAACAAGGAGAATACTTTTTGTTTTAATTTGGGGGGTCTTTTAAGTGCTTGTAACACTCACAGCCTGACCCTGACACTGCTATTGTGACTTGTAAACCTGAATTTATTAGTGATTAGAGGAGTCGTCGCCACTTAATATAACAAAGAGAAGGGAGAGAGGTAGAATAGGGTTTCTTTCTGTGTGTTTTCCCGTGGGAATCCAGCCACACTAATTTCATTAAAGCAAGGACATTTTCAGTGAAAGCAGGTACTGGGAAAGAAAAGAAAGTGTCAGTGCTTCTGTCTTGGGTTTCCTCTCCAATCAGCCGTGTCCGTGTACTCACATCCTAGCAGCCAGCAAGGCTTATAGGGCCCCTGCTCCCTCTAGTCATCCCACGTGGCACTAACTGACTAGAATTGGGTCTGTAAGTTCTCCTTGGAGGTGGTGAGGTCAAGGTCTCCAAAAGGCTGCTTTGCAGACTCCACCTTCTCCTCAACCCAGGGAATTCCAGGATCTTGGCTCAGGGAAAAAGGCAGTAGCTGCACCAAACTCTTCAAGCCAGCTTTGCCACTGAAAACAAACAGAAAGCCCAAATTGACATTTTTATTCCAATGCTCCCGCCCCACACCAAACACAAGAAATCATCGATCAGTAAATCAGTCAAGCGAAATTGGACCCCCAACGAAGCGGAAGAATGTCAGTGATGCAGAGAGAGAGAAACTGATAGGAACATCGTCTACCTCTTTCTAGTACATTCCTTCACATGTGAGCCCTAAAAATAACAGCTCTGTGGGTGCCATCATCTTGGGATTTTTAAAGCAGGTTTCAAAGCTACAGAAGGAGTTCATTTTTGCCAAGATGAAAGATAATGGAGCTCCAAACGAGATAAATTAAAATGTTTTCTTTTCCTAGCAGCTTCAGATGACTAGCTTTATTTGTTTACATATTAAAAAGATAGCTCGTGTACTAGAAAGAGTATGAGCTTCCATGTCAGAAAGGCCCCGATATTGAAGGCTCTGTCTGATGTATACAAAAGGAATGAAAAAAATCAGACAAATTAACTCTCTGCTAATACCAGTGCCATAAAGCAAAAATCATCAATAGATGTTAAAACCTTTGGATAAATGGAGAAAAAAATTACAATGAAAAAGGATATCTCTACAAAGTAGAAATATGGCAGTTACCACCTTAACCAAGTGATCAAACTTTACTTCACAAAAACAAGACAAACAGACATCATTGCCTCCTGATACAATATAATGCCAGCACACACTATCATCTGTGTCATATTTTTGGCAAAAATATTTTAACCTGAATCTAATTATAAAGAAGCAATTAGATAAATTCAGATTATAGGGACATTTTGCAAAACACTGGCTTGGACTCTTCAAAATTGTTCAAGTCATAAAAGACAATAAAAAGGCTACAGGGACAATTGAGGAAGTTTAAGTATGGAGTTTATTTTAGATAATGCTAGTGTATCAACGTTAAGTATGCTGGGAGGATGACTGGCATTATATTTACATAAGAGAATGTTCCACTGATGAAATCAGATGATGTTAGTGGCTCTTTACACTTTTTTCCAAGTTTTTTGTCGGTTTAATTTTTTAAAAAATTTGCAATCTTAATTTTTTTAGACATAACACCTTGCCCTGTTACCCAAGCTGGAGTGCAGTGGTACAATCATAACTCACTATAACCTTGAACTCCTGGGCCCAAGCAATCCTCCTGCCTCATCCTCCTGAATAGCTGGGACAACAGAGGTGTGCCAAACCTCGTTAATTTTAAAAATTTTTTTTTTCTGTAGAGATGGGATCTGGCTCTGTTGCTTAGGCTAGTCTTGAACTCATGGTCTCAAGTGATCCTCCACCTCATTCCCTCAAAGTTCGGAAATGTGAAGATAAAAGTTGAGAGAAGAAAAAAAAAAGATTTAGCTGCATTAATTGCATGAAATAAAAGGACTAAGTTTGCTCAGGCATACGACCATGCTGGCTCAATAACCCTGACGATATTGATGAATCTGGGATGTGCAGGGAATGCAAGGAAAACGCCGCTCTGCCCCTGAGTAGCACCAAGCAGAACCTGTCTTCCTAGAATAGGAACGATGGGGCAGGTGTGTTAGGTTAGAACGTGAAGGTGCTCCACCCGTGCAGACACAATATAGGTATTTTAAAATAGACTTTGTGTCTTTCCAAATAGTCCAGTTTCTTAACTAGATTTAAAATCTTTCCAATCTTCACCTATAATGCACATTTCCCTTTGCTTTTTACTAGCTATTCAACTTCAACTTTGAGTGAACCTTCTCTTCTTGTAATGGCTTGGGGTTTAAAGAGAAAAAAGTTCAATTTTTATCATCCCTAACTGGGAATTGTCAAATTTAATGTCATCCAGTCTGCAAGCTGTTTGGACCTAAATAGAGATTTGTACATCAGTTTGTACTTATCTAACTCAGATTTTTATTTGCCTTCTGTATATCTGACCCGCAAATACTTTTCGAAATTATCTGGAATGTGCCAGAATTTTCCCATGTTTTTTGAAGCGAAACACTTAAATGTGTCACCGGCAAACTTGCACAGCTAGCTGTCGTTTCACTCCCCATGCCTTGCAGCTGCAAGGAAAACCTCTTATTGGCTGACTTGTCCACACAGGCAGCCTCCCACTGGCTACTGTGGATATCAGCTGCCTTTCGGAGAGGCTACTCCTATCTTGTTTTATCATGGAGATAGAGGAGTCACAGATAGAACAGTGATTGTGACCACAGCTGTGATTGATTGGTGCTTTGGCCACCAAGGAGAGGAAAAGAAACTAAGAAAACAGGAAGAGAGAAACAGTGGGGGGTGTCTGGGGAAGAGAGGTGGAGAAAAGATGGAGAGGAAAGAACAAGAGAGGAGTCAGAAACGTAGAGGAAAACATTCCTGAAGCCAAAAACAGCTTCCTGCGTCACTCACAGATCCAAAGCTCAGGTCTGGACACAGTTGATTCAGGGACAGAGGAACCATGGAAGCTTTGGGTCATTCATGTACGTTTTACAAAAGCTGTTTGTAGGGAGGACAAAGGGAAATACATAGAGGAAAAGGGCAAAAAAGCAGAATGAGAAAGGAGAAACTCTGAGTATCGCAAAACATTCTTAGATGATGCTTGTTTTAAAAATTGCTTTTAGGGAGGAACTTTTAAGTCCTCTTAAACAAGGAATGTATATTCATTTAGTTTCTTCTCTTGGCATTTTTGAAAAAGGAAAGAACCAAATTGATCCATGAGAAACTAGGGACGCTTTTTGACCCAGTTACACCCATGTGAGAGGCAAAAGAGAGGAATGATGAGAATGCATTGCTAAAGCCCTCGACAGTTACTATTACTAGTCCCATTGTACAGATGGTGAAACTGAGGTTCTGAGATGTTAAATAAATGAAGGTGACACAATTATTAAGTGTCAAATCCTGGTTTCAAACCTATGAATGCTTGATTCTAAATTTAGTAATTTTTACTTTTTTCCACTAGATCAGTATCTGGTGCACTATGTCTTTTTAAAAAATATACATACATCTGAGGAATTTACCATGAAGCATACAAAAGCATATAAGGCTGTACTCAAACTGAGGACATAAGAGGAATGGGATGATGCTGTGTATACACCAAGGAGGCATGATCAGAATTGCTGATTCTGCTCCCAGTTATATACAAAAAAAGAACAGAATAAAGAGGTTCCTTACTTTCTCTTAAAAAAAAAAAATTAGACCAGAGGAGAGAGCTAAAAGCAAAGGCAAAGGTTTGTTTTTATGCAATGATATAAAAGTCTCCGAATATCTCTCTAGAGTGTTTCTGTGCATAGTTTTCTGTTTTCCATTGCTGTATGAGTGGGCTGTTGCTCTTGATGTGGACATGGACTGGAATGGTTGTCATATGCAAGGTTCCTGAATAGGACAAGGAACAGCCTGCTGCTGTAGAAAGAAACTACGGCTGTGTGACCTTGAGAAAATTGAAGCCTCCCGTAATCTTGGTCCTTCTCAGTAAAATGTGGAGGTTGGACTGGATAATTTCCAAGACCCCTTCTGTCTCTAAGATTCCATGACTTAAAATAAATCCCAAAGGAGCAAAAATACCTATGTGACCAGATTGCCTGTCCCAAAGAAGACTTTATCTGTTAGAGTAGATACACCAGCTTGTGTTCCCCCTCTATCTGGTACAAGCCATGAGCACATAATAAGCGCTGCATATACCGTGATTTGGCCAGCTGAATTCTTGCTCAAGAGATTTCACCCAGTATTCCTCTAAGGAGGCCTCACTTTGACCCCAGCAGAACACAAAAAGGCAATAACTGGGACCCAGCATCTACCAACTAAATAATTAGCAGCCTGTGAGTCACAAATTGGTGACCTCAGCCCAACTCCTGTTGTCTGTGTCATAAAATAATTAAAACTGGTCAACAAACACAGCAGATGCCAAGATGGCCAAGGAACAATGGAACATAAAGCCATGTCACTCTTGCTTCCCATGTTCTTGGAAAGGGATGAAAAGCTGGGGGAAAAAAACTGGTAACATTTGTAGGCATGGAGTTTATGGCACAGATGGAATGGAGAAATGAGAATTCAACAAGAATCTGGTGTGGCGGAGAGCTCAAAGGCAAATCCCCATCTACTGGCCAGCGCTAGGTAGAGGATATCTATGTAAACCAGTTTCTGATTGATCAGGAAACAAAGTCCTTTCTCTGTGTTTTCTAAGCAATGTTAAAAATATCAGGAGCCTCAGTTTTCTGTGTATTTCAACACATACAGAAAGTAAAGTGAGCTAAGGTTGATATAAACAATTTGGTTCACTCGCTCAACTTCATCCACATCTCTGCTCAAAGATTTTCCCTTATCAATCTTCCCCTCTCCATCCCCTTATCTAGCTTTAATAATCTTCATGGTTTTGTTACCACCTGACTTCACTCTTCAGAGCTCTTGGCTTATGTCTTTACTGTGTGTCTTCCCAATTAGAATAACAGCTCGATGAAGGCAAGGACTTTGTTTTACTCACCACTGCATCCCAGAGGTAAGAACAATGCCTTGTGGTCTATAATAGATGGATGAACTTGAGTCAGTGAACTAATGAATGAATGAATGGGTCAGTGAGTGAATGAATAAAACCACTGCTTATCATCACAGTTTATTTATTTTTAATTTTTAAAAATTTTTATTTTTTGTAGAGGTGGGATCTTGCTATGTGCCCAGGCTGGTCTTGAACCCCTGGCTTCCAGCAATCCTGCTGCTTCAGCCTCCCCAAGTGCTGGGGTTACAGGCATGAGCCACTGCACCAAGCCTACAATTGCTAGTTTATACAGACCAGTTTGCTGTGAAAGCTAACTTCTCAGGCCTTCCCTTAGAAACATGTGATATTTAATATTTTGGTCTTAAAGTGCCCCAGCCCTCTTCTTTATGAAAATCCACACTGAAATACAAAGATCTTCCAGGTTAGCTCACCTGGAAACTGCATTGTGAATACATGTGCGTTGTACGTAGATAGACGAGAGAGGTGCACTGAAGTGACCCATGGCTGAGATTATGTTGGCCTTGCTATGTCAGCTCATGAGACATTGCCACATGACTCTGTGTTAAATCGAGGAAGACGCAATGTCACAGACTGACTGCCTGGAGGTCCGGCAGGAACTTCCGCCTCTGGGGCAAAGCTCTGGTAAACACCTCTTAAATCCACTAGTGGGACCGACTTTTAAAGTCATGGCTGTTCATGATGATGTATCTAATTTAAGACACCTTTTGCTTGGCCTGTGGGTTTACGTGTTAATATCTCTACATATTCAAAGGTTTTATCTCCTTCAGCAGATCTCTTTTCATAGATAATATTTTCCCGTAATTCTGTAGAAAACTAAAATACTGATGTGAATGTTTCAACTTGGAAGAATGTGGCTGTGCAAATCACGTTTCTGTGTAGTTTCATACAGATGATAATGTGATCTTTTCTAAAATAGGAAAACTGATGGACTAAGTGCATCCTTATGACATAAAGAGCCAGGTAACACACTCTAAACATCACCTGCCGATGGCAGATTGAGGGAATCAGTTTTGTATCACAAGGCCCACAGTTTATTTTCTCCTTTCAGCAACCCCCATATCCTGGTCCTTGTTCTGGTTTTTCTTTTCTTGAGGTGGCACAATATGAGAAATGGATGTTTGTGGGACTTCTACATCACAATATCCTAGTACATAAGCCCTTCCATTTCTTCCACACAATACACACAAGGCAAATTGACATAAAAGATAAAAGCTAGGCCTCTGCAAGGACCTTTATCTAATAGACTAAAAGAATATCGGGTAATGACAATGAAAGGCACATAGTAATAACCCAACGGGGAATGGCAGGCAGACTCAGTGAGGACCTTTGAGACCACCCAGTCCAAGCCTGCCTTTCACAGAAGAATTCCAGTTAAAATACCAAGAAAAGTCATCCAATTGCAATACTAACCTAATATTTAATACGGCTGTTGTGATCGATTATCTTTCTGCTATATCTGAATTTAGCACTAGGTGTTGCTATACTGCTATTTATAGACCAGCTTTTCTTGATACCCAGCAGGGGCTTAACCTTCTAATTTGAGTTCCCTTTTGCAAATGCTGAGTTTCTAAAATCGTACTCTGCTAGTATATAGTATGTCACATTGAACTAGCTTCATTTAAATGGAACAGGGATGACATATTTAATTAGCTGAAACGGCTATCCTGGAAAGAAGTGGTCAATAAATGCTAGGGGAAAGGCTACTGCAAAGTTAAATTTTTCAATTTGTCCTAATTCAAATATTTACTTAAACTCTGTTTTTATATTATGTGCAATACAGGGGGAATGACATTGTTAGCTGTGCGTTTCCTGGAACTGACTAACTGCTACAAGGCCACAGATAAAGTTTGTTTATAGAAAAACAAAATATGAAAAAAACGTTTAGCAGTGTTCTATTTGGGGCTTAATAATCCCACACATGCTGAGTGGGAGGAAGGACAGTCCTCTAGAACCTTTCTCTCCCCGTGGTAACAGAGGATGAAAATGCTTTAACCCCATCTAGTGACAGATGAGCCACGACTTAGAGTAGTTCAGTTGTTCAAAAATCTGAGCGTTAATACCACAGGGAGAAACAAGTCCTACCCCCAAGGAATTTACAGTTTAGGAAGAGGGCACATTTTCATTTCACTTTTAGGTTTTAAAGGATAAAAATTCCCCTATTACATATGAGTCCTCAATATCATCACTTGCTTCTTTAAATTTGGATAAATTTGGCATAAGCTCAGCATAAATGTTCAAATTCTACAAGTCACCTTTGTTATAACTGTCTGATGCTGAGTTTAAAATCTTCTGGATGTATGTAACGAAGCCATGTCCAGTGTATTGCTGCTAAACACGTATTTTAGTTTCGGTTATTTATCAGTAGCTATTTATAACAGCAATGATCAAGGCAGTGATGCTAGTAACAGGCCTAGATTTTTACTGGAAAGAAAAGTGGAAGATTGGAGTCCAGAGGGGCGGCATTTTCATCACCTTACGGAGCTTAGAGTAATGTTCCTGCAGAGTTAGCTACCAGGATCTATCATATAAACTCTTCATTCTAGTCCCAAAGAGAGGGTTTCTTCTAATTTTTATAGTTTTGGCCTCAGGCTGAAAGAACAAAGTACTTGGCTGAAGTATTACTTTTTTTTTACAAAATGTTCTTCCCAACTCTCTCCCCAGCACAAACACACCCCTTCTTTTCTGAAGATTTTATTTCCTTTATGTCCTTTGAGGATAAAACTATGCTTGTGGTTTTTATACCATATTCACTTAGGATATTTAAAAATGGAGCGAACTGTATATTTTCTCCCATTTCTTTCTCCACAGAGGTCCTCCTTTCCCCCACCACTCAGAGCCTTGACGATAATGCTCAAAAGTAGCATCCACCATTATTTTTGCCCTTCTTCTTCTTCTTTTCATCTTTTTGAGACAGATTCTCACTCTGTCTCCCAGGCTGGAGTGCAGTGATGCGATCTCGGCTCACTGCAACCCCCAACCTCTCAGGTTCAACTGATTCTCCTGCCTCAGCCTCCCAAGTAGCTGGGATTACAGGCATGCACCACCATATCCAGCTAATTTTTGTATTTTTAGTAGAGACAGGGTTTCACAATGTTGGCCAGGCTAGTCTCAAACTCCCAGCCTCAGGTTATCTGGCCACCTTGGCCTCCCAAAGTGCTGGGATTACAGGTGTGAGCCACCGTGGCTGGCTTTGACCCCTCTTTGCTATGCTCTATTTCAAAGATGGGAAACTTTTCAAAAGTGCTGGGTCAAAACTCTAATTCATGTTCTTGTAAACTTGGTGTAAGAGGTGCTTATATGACAAGTGAATTGTCTATTTCCTATAAATTAGAGGAGAGGAATAACTATTTAAAGAACACTTTGGAAATAAATGTTTAGTAAATGACAGAAAGGCAGGAAGGTAGGAAACAGTGTAGGAAGAATACTGAAGAAGTTTCCGCTGTGTTTGATCACACCCACTTTTACATAGATCATTTATACGTAAGTCTGTGGGCATGTGTATGGGGGTAAGAAATAGTAAGATTTATGAATATAGACTTACCATTTACACACACACACAGAGACATGCACACATAAATTATCAAATAATTGCCCTTTGCTTTTCTTAATACTCAATTGATCAGAGTTATATTAAAAAAAACCACAAACCTTTCTAGAGTCATCCACTAATCTTTCCCATCCCTTTTTCTCCTCGAGCAGATTTCATTCACGTAATTCCAAAGAGGTGAATCTAGGTCCTGCTCTTGCTTGGTCATTACTTCCAGCATAATTTAACCACTCCTGTTTTTCAGTTTGTTCCAAGACTGAGACAAAAGCTCCCTACCAAAAGCAAAATAAAAGCCAAATTCCTACCCTTTTGCCTCATTTCGTATTTTATTATACTATGTTTCATAATAACATGTTTTGTAAACATGGAGATGAAAACGCGTTTTGTGTAACAAAGGTAAGGCTCTGCACGTTTAATACAAGTTGTGATCCTCAGAAGACATCCACTTCAGGCCACATACAATTTACCTTTTTCTGTCTTTCCTTCATGTAGGAAGAAAACAACAACTAGAAAAAATCATGAAACCCAACTTTATGCACTTTAAGGCCAATGATAACTCAAAGGCTTTTAATTACTTACACCAGGGTCAGAGTTGGCCTGAGCTGAGGATTGCTCACTGATGTACAGATGCAATATCCACAAATCAAAAAATAGAGTAATTAGGGCAGACCATATGGTTACAAGGTGCTACTGAAAAGCACATTAAAATCTAGCATTATTAAAGTACTAGAAATGTTTGCTTATGACCAACCGAGCCCACCAACACCGTGAAGAATTCATTTTATGTATTGGTAACAACAAAAATTCTCAAAAAAAACCTGCTTAAATTTTTCTTGTTAATTCTGGGCTAGAGAAAACAATCTTTTATTATTATTATTATTAAAGACATTTCAAAGAGCACATACACATTTGTCAAATCTGAGAAGCATTTACAACATATTTAATTACGCTTTGAGAAACTGACATCTAATTACTGTAGATATTTATGGGGAACATGGTGGTGTTTCAAAATGTATAATCTATTGTGATCATATCAGGTTAATTTGCATAATCGTCATTTCAAACATTTATCACTTCTTTATATTGGGAACATTCAATATCTTCTAATTATTTGAATCTGTATAGTCTATTATTGTTAACTGTAGCTATTCTATAGTGGTATAGAACACTGAACTTATTCCTCCTTTCTAGCTGTGATACCGCATCCTCTAATAAGCCTCTCCCTATCCCTTCCCCCTCCCCCATCCTTCCCAGCCTCTAGTAACCTCTGTTCTACTTTCTACTTCTATGAGATCAACTTTTTTTAGCTTTCACATGAGTGAGGACATGTGGTGAGGATCATTTCTATAGTTCGTTTTGAAAAACTTAATTATTTCAGTTAGGAAAATTTTATGCTCTATTTTCTTAGAAGAAAGATTTGCATCATTTTTGGTGTACTTTTAGTGAATAAAAGCCTTCTTTTTAAATATATTAGTATAACTTTGGAAACAATAGTCACTAGACTCTCTCTAATCTAAACGTGGTGTTTGTTAACAGCAGGCACTCCTAACGCACAGAGGTGTTACTTTTACCAGCTTTCCCTCATGAGGAATGGTACAGGAATATGCCCTTTGAAGGATGTACACCAGTTTTCTCTTCTGATTGTTTTCCAGAATGATTTAAAACACACAGGAACTCTGGTTCTCTAAGCCATACTATTTTCTTTGAGTTTACCCACCTGCAGGGCTGCAGGACTCTGTTCCAGGAGACGTCTCCCTCAGGAGCCCGCTCTTCTGGCCACACAGGCTCCCACACTCATTTCCTCCAGCTGCCTCTAGGTGGCCCTGGGCCCCATGCCTTCTTGCAGCTGCTGAAGTGATTCCTCCTGCTGCTTGTCCTTGGCAGATGGTCACAGTGTGGTCTAGCCCATTATCTTTGGACTGGCTACCGGCCTGAGTTTTCTTCCCCAGTGGACTCTTAACTTTATGCAAATACAGCTGGCCATAGAACCTCCTTAGTCTTGTCTGAATTTGCAATAGTTTAGTCTGACCTGGGGGCCCTCCGTTACATAAAGATTGGGACTGTCACTATCAATCAGTCATCTACTACATTGTGCTTAGTACTATGTGACACTGTAGAAAGATGGAAGGAAGGAAGGAGGGAGGGAGGGAAGGAAGGAGGGAGGGAGGGAAGGAAGGAGGGAGGGGAGGGAAGGGAAGGAGGGAGGGAGGGAAGGAAGGAGGGAAGGAGGGAAGGAGGGAAGGAGGGAAGGAGGGAAGGAGGGAGGGAAGGAAGGAAGGAGGGAGGGAGGAGGGAGGGAGGGAGGAGGGAGGGAGGGGAGAGGAGGGAAGGAGGGAAGGAGGGAGGGAGGGAGGGAAGGAGGGAGGAAGGGAGGGGACTAGAAATGAAAATCCCAAAAGGCACATGTTTCCTGACTGTAAGAAGTTTATTGTCTATTTGATTATAATCACTCATAGCTAATACTCTGCAAATTTTACAATGAGATTACTAAACCAGAGAGCATATCTAGAGGTCATCTTAAAAACTTCTGGTAAGCAGTCAATCAATAGCAATCAGTCCAACCAGCAAGCTCCTGATAACTATCATCGCAAGAACATTTTCTCCTTCCAGGATCTAATCCAAGTTCATGGTTTTAGCAAATAAAAGTAGAAAACCTCTTCTGTTCGTCAATCTCAAATCCAATTTTGGCCTAGACTTCAGAACAAAACTTAGCTCTAACAGTTTTTTTAAAGATCTTATGCAACATTTTTTCACAAATACTCTCACAGAGGAGGAAGTTACAACTTAGGGAACTTGCATAAGGTGCCTGCTCTTTAGCAGATCGAAGTACTGGGTCTAGAGTTATGTATAAACTTAAAAATCACTGTCAGCCATAGCATTGTCCCTCCTCTAGGATGAGGTACCCCCCTCCCCCTGCCTCCACATCCTACACACCCAATGCAATTGGGCCAGTAAGGGCACATATAGACAAGTGATAAAGCTTGCCATCTAGTCAGAGAATGGAGAGATATCACTTCTGTCTTCCAGGTATGACAGTCTTATTAATACTGCCTATCATCACAGTAGCATTGTTGCTATGCTCTAAGATCCCACTGAGTTTGCAGTGAGCTGAACCTCTCAGGTCTTTTATTGTACGAAGTCTTGTTAAACTACCCATCTCCCCAATCCCATATATGTGGAGTTGACTTGTCAAACTTTACACTACTACTGTTTAAATTCTTGGTAATTTTAACCCACTCTCTAATTCAAGTTAAATCCTTGCGAATCTTGATTTTGATATTTTTCCTTAGTTTTCATCTACAAATTTAATAAACACAACTTAAAATTTTCCATCTATGTTATTAGATGAAGGGACACAGAGTCCCGGGGGCAATTTACTGAAGACGCAGCTCCACGTTAATATTCATACATTATAATAAGCACTTTTTGGATATGCTTATTCAACCAATTAGCTTTCACATAATAAAATAATCAGAAATCCCATGTGTCTGTATTCTTCTGATTTACCAGCCCAGTAGGTCTATCCAAATGTCATATGAGATTTGTTTATGATAACTCATTTCGAGAATTCTTGCTGTCTCATTGTCATTCTTCCTCATCTTAGAAAAATAATAACATTCATGAGTAGTTTTCCATTTATGAAAGTAGTAAGTATCTACTTGCAGAAATGTTTTGAAAACAAATGCATAAGGAAGAAAACAAAACCACGCGGAATCCCACCTCCTACAACTGCATGCATTTTGGTTCATTTCTTTTCAGCTTGTTTTTTATGTTCACTGTTCCCTACTCCATCCCTACCCTTGCGCCTTCCACACCTCTCATCAAATCCCCTCAACTGTTCACTCTGTTCCTGCCCTTCCCCCAGCTCAAACATTGAGAGGATATGAATACAACAAAACCAGAAAAAACGGTGAGAAAATTCAGAACTTTAGGGTCAAAAACTGTAAGTCTAAAATCGAAATGTTTGCATGCATATTTGTAACAGTGACTATTCTTGAAACCAGGTCAGCGAAAGCCAAGGAAATCTGAGGCACAGACTTAGAGTTATCACAGTCAGGGGCCGACCGAGATCAAGAGAACACAACCTCAGCCAGCGCAAGTACTACCTACCATCTGCACCAGGGGAGCCACGTGAGTACCCAGTCTTGCTGATGTCCAGTGGAAGCCACCAGCCAATAGTGGTCAGTAAATTGTCTTACATCATAACCTGTGGCCAAGGCTTTGTCCCACTTGACACAGCCCTTTCTTCAATGGCCCCAAATAATATCACAGAAGAGATAAGTCAACTTTAGTGCAAAGCCTTATCTGCGTTAAATGAATTTAAGACACAAGTAAAATCAGTGCCATCTCCCCCTCCCAACATATGTATTTTGGGGGAGTCTCTATGTTTCTGTCAATCTGAGGGTCTGCCAAAACAGCTACTTTATCTCTGCCAAAGGGAGGTGCTGCCACCAACCCCAGAAGCTGGAGACCTACTGAATGCCTTCTTACCCATCCAGCCAAGGCTGCACCCCCCAAACATCAACCTCTCACATTGCTTTGTCTTGACGCCTTCAGCTCACTTGGTGCCTGGAGCTCAGTGTCTGCTCCACCAGCATCTAGTTAGATTGCTCTTTTGATACTCACACAGCTTTAACTCCTCAGGCACAAACAAGTCCAGGACTTTTCCAGATCCACCAGAATATGTTTCTTAAATCAGATGCCTGTGATCCTGGTGGCACTCAGTGGTGTGCCAGAGGGTCTCTCAATGCCTCAGGACACCCACAGAGCATCTTCTGGAGCATCAGTTTAAGGTAAGGATACGAGAAGGAACTTTAACTTTACATTAAAAATAATTAAGGAAGCATTGTGGATTAAAATGCAAAATGTGAATATAAAATGGAGACAAGACACCAAGCTTGAAAGCAATTTGATTGCCCCCGCATTCTTAAATAACACACCTCTACCTCTAATACCTCTTTGGGGTTATGTGATTACTGTCCTCGATCCTCTGAAGTACATGGGATGACACATTTGAGATCCTTTTCCTGCTGTGCTTGAAACTTGCTAAATTCAGCTCAACTCACCAGTCTCCTATTTACTCTGTGACATATAATCACCCAAGGGCCCCAGAGTCCTTCTCTGCAAGCCCCCTCCTGTCCTCTATATCTTGTACCCTATGAGTCTGCTGGACACTGTCTGTTGTATCTGAACCCGAATGTGGCTGTGGTGCAAATATTTTTCCGCAGAAAGCTTTTTATGTCTAACGCTGTGCCCATAAAGGTAATTGAAAGGAAAGGCTTTGCTTAGTTTTACACAGCAATTCTCAGGCCCAGGCCAATCAGGTTTTGCATGTTGATTTTAAAATTTAAGTTTAAATTTTGATTAGTTTTTTCACATTGGGAACTATCATTCAAAAACATTATTTTACATAACTTTATGGTATTTTATTATTTAATTGTACAAAAATTTAGATACACATGATGATAAGATTTTTTTGTGATTTCTATTTTTTGCGATTACAAATCATATTATAATTAATACTTTTGCTTTTAAGTTTTAAAATAAATTCATAGCTGTTACCTTAGGATAAAAATCCTACAATTGGGATTTCTAGGCTAAAGAGTAAGGAAAAAGTTTGAATATATTGATATGTATTTGCCAGATTATCCTGAAAAAAGTTAAATTCCCAAGGACGAATTTGCCTGCCTGCTTTCCCTCACTCCACGCTGGCTAACAAAGGTCTTATAGACAGCAAAAAAAAAAAAAAAAAGTTTAGATTTAATACATTTTAGCATGCTATTTTATTGTGCTCTATTTTTATGTTTCTGAACTCCCTGTGAGGCATGCACTTATTTATTTATTCATTTGTCATTTTATTTTTTTGTTTTGCAAACTGGCTGCTTGTGCATCTCATTTTTCTGTTTTCTTTTATGTGTCTACAAATTACAAGCAAGCCTTTTTTTCAACTAGTCGAAAAGAATCTCTTTAAAGCTTAGATTTCATGAAGTCACTGAAAAGTCTTGACACTGAAAGAAACAACACACACTAATTCATGCCTTCCCCAGACTACATATGGAATTCCCACTATGGTAACTTTTCCAACAACATTGTGAAATCCAATAAATCGTGGGGCTCTTTGTGGCTCGGTTTACACAATCCTAGTCAGAGTCACAATGCAATGACCACAGGCGTCATTTGGAGAGATAATTTTTGATATTTACTTATCACAGTGACTATAAAATGGGATCCAGTTCATACCCCAAGCAACAACGGGCTCAAGCCCTCTCTGAAGCCACTGCGGATCCTCTGGGCTCCACAGTCTAACACTTTCCCTCTACCCTATTCGTATGCACATTTTCTTCCTCTCCTTTCCTCACTCTCCTAGATCTTTATCATGTAGATTAGCTCAGCCTCTCTGCCCAAATCCTTCCCACCTTCACGTTTGCGTCTCCCGCCCAGTTCCTTCCTCCCCATTCTCCCGAATATGGATTAAAAACAAACAAGCAAACAAACGAAATAAGGAAGTTGAGGAACATTCTCGACACAGAGTACTGCAACCTGCTAGCACCCACCGGCCTTTGATACCACCAGAAACCACAGTCTGCCCCTGCGTGGAAATAACTCTGCACAGCACCACAGACCTATTAACGCTTCCCCGCCAATTAACTCCCACCCTGCCACTCATCCCAGTTATTCTCAGCCAACGACCAGCACAGACGCACCAGTTATTCATCCTCACATGTGCTGGATACGTCGTCCCCTCTTACTCATCAGCTCCCATTGCTAACTTAGGCGTCTTACCTCTTGTGCTGGTTAATATTAGGTGTCAACTTGAGTGGATTGAAGGATGCCTTGGTTGCTGGTATTGTTTCTGGGTGTGTCTGTGAGGGTGTTGCCAGAGGAGATTGACATTTGAGTCGGTGGACTAGGAGAGGAAGACCCACTCTCAACGTGGGTGGGCACCATCCAATCAGCTGCCAGCGGGGCTAGAACAAAGCGGGTGGAAAAAGGTGGCGTAACCTTGCTGGCTGGATCTTGTGGCTTCCTTCTTTTTCCCACGCTGAAGGCTTTCTTCTGCTCCTCCTGCCCTTGGTTATAAAACTTTAGGTTCTTCCGCCTTTGGACTCTGGGACTTGTACCAGTGACTTGCCTGGGGCTCTGGGGCCTTCAGCCACAGACTGGAGGCTGCACTGTTTGAGGCTTTGGTTTGAGGCTTTCACACTTGGACTGAGCTACTACTGGCTTCTTTCTTCCCCAGTTTGCAGACAGCTAACTGTGGGACTTTGCCTTGCAATCGTGGGAGCTAATTCTCCCTAATAAACTCCCTGTCATATATACATACATTGTATTAGTTCTGTCTCCCCCTGGAGAATCCCGACTAATACACCTCTGGAGCCTGTGTTCCTTTGTCCTCTAAACAAGCTTCTCATCTTGAACTTCTCGCAGAATAATATTATATGCCTTGTGCTCCTGCAATCTGCTCCATTCACTGCAGTCTGCCTGAAGGATGCCTCCGTAAGATAGAGTAGTTCCTCAAACAATCCTCAGCTCATCAAAGCTTACCCCTCTTTTTGCCAACAACACTTTGAAATGATTTTATCTTCAGTTTAAAAATGTTTTGACATTTCTGTTTATGAGTTTGGGTTGCTTACATGCAAAAGTTATAAAGGAAAATAAAAAGCAGCACAATAAATATTTGTTAAATTTATGGTAACATTATTTCATGGGTAAGTTATGGATATTTACACAATACATAAAAGAAGAGTACCTTGGTAAAGTGCCCATGAGGACAATGAAGGGCATTCTCTAAAAATGTTAAGAATAAGTTTGCTGGGATGGGACCCGGACATATGATACCAAGTGTAATTCATGTGCCAAGGCAGGACCCAGAGTGTGAAGAAGGTGGAATGGGAGCATCCTCTGATGGACGAAGAGCAAAGGCCTTTCACCACCAAGATGGGTAAGTAAGGCTCTGACAGCAGACACTTTCGCCTGGGCTTTGTATGTCAGACTACGTCCATAGAAGAATTCAAAACCTTAAACAAGCAATCTTAAGCCTCCCAAGCTTCTACCTTGAAGCTCCATGAGTTTTCCTGCTGTCCGTTCATCTGTCAGTAAACCTAGGGAAGTTGTTTAAGTTGTTTTCTCTTTTTAAGCGTTCCTGAACACCACTACACAAAATGAACTGCTTGTCCTTCCCCCGTCTCTTTTTTTCTGCTTTTGGTGTAAATAGTGGTGGGGCCTTGTGTCTCTGCTTGTAATTCTTATGATGCTTTGAGGGGGAAGCTGGCTGTGAAAGAGAAATCCATAAATACATTTCACAGAATTTTAAATTTCAGACCCAACACGACCACTCATTCTTCTATTCGGCACTATACGTCTGTTCTGGCTCATTATTCGTTGTTTCAAACTGTGATGCAATATTTTAATCCTGCCTCTCCGTCTAGCCCCTTTACATCGGCTGTTTTGATTGTTTGCCTGTCTTTTGCTTTTGCTTCTGCCTTTGATGCCATCTCAAAGATCAAACTGGGCTTCCAGCTCTGAAATACTTGGAACAGTCCCACCCCAGTCCTTGGATGGGTGAGTTCCCTGGACCCCCTCTCTGAGCTCCTGCTTCATCATGAGGATACTGGAACAATACCATGTGGTTCCCGAGGCAGCGTGGGGATACTCCTAAATTCACACTTATTTCCCAGTGACTACCCTTCCATCCCTATGCAAAAAACCCTGCTCCTTTGAGGTTTCTGCCACCTGACTGCACCACATTCTTGCCCATTCTCATTTTCAATTCTTGACCTCCAGTTTAAAAATGTTTTGACCTTTCTGTGTATGAGTTTGGGTTGCTTACATGCAAAAGTTATAAAAGTTATAAGGTTATAACCTCCAGGTTAATATTCCACCTTGAGTATGGGCTTTAGAGCAGAGCTCACAGTCTGACTCACAATGCCAACTCTTGCTATTATCTGTAGTGCATTCAGTGGCTTTGTGGATGATCCATTAAATGCCCCAGCCTCATAGTTCTTTCATCTCTTCAGCTCCAACAGCTTAAAGCCCCACTTGATTCTAGACATCATTCTCATAACTCAAGCTTTTTCTGTGGCCAGCTGGACTCGTTCAATTGCAATTTGATGCATTGCAAAAGGGCATAAAGAAAGGAGTGACAATCACTGTTGGTGAAAGAAGCCAGAGAACGTCGTCTGAGAAACAGCAGAGCCTCAAGTCTAGGGGATTAAGGGTAAAGGCAAGAGACAGACAGTTTAGACTAGGGAATGATGTATGATCATGTTTGGTAAATCCAGGGTGGTGAGCTCCAGGACATTAGTATAGATGCATTCACATACACACATGCAGCTTCAGGGGCTTTAGAGACCCGGATTAAAGACAGCTCTCTTGAAGGATCAAGTTCATATTCTGTAGCATGTATACAAGACCGTCTGGTTATGGCTTTCCTCAACCTCCACTGGCAAGCTCCGTGTCCTTTACAAATGTTACTTTGATTCAACTGAAGCTCACTGAATGTGCCATGCTACTTCTCAAGCGTGTTCCTTCTGCCTTCTCCCCATTCTCATTCCTAGCATTTCCACCTGCTAGTGAAGGTCTTTTTATCTGCGCTTAAGCCCTGCCTACCTCCCCAGGTGCCGTCCCTTTCTGCTCTCCCACAACACCTATTTCTTGTCTCCATTTCAGCATTGAGCTCTAATGCAGCAAGGTAACTTCTCATAGTTTAATCTGGGTCCCCCCACTAGAATGCAAGCTACTTGTGTGTTAGGGACCAAAATTTCTTATCATTGTGTTACCAAAATCATGCTCAGCATTTAGCATATGTTAGGTGTTCAATAAACTGTGATTGAATAAAGTTCATTAGTACATATTATCTGGAGTCACATTTTCTTTCTTTATGAAATGCTGAACAACAGGTCCAGTCTTCTGGTGACTCATCTTCTCTATGAATCCTCAGCTATTACCAAGCATAAGTTCTGGAAATGCATCTATAATGTTTTTAATGTCCTAGAATATCAAGCATCTGTGTTTGAAGAAGGGAACTTAGAGAAGCTAAAAGTTGTCTTTCTATCTGATTCTTCACTTAGACTTAACCTTCGTGGCTGAATTATTTAGCATGAAAATTATTCCCTTTGGTAGGGACAATGCTAAAATAACAAGTAATTGTACATTCTCTTTTCCTGGTCTGATGCAGCAATGATCTCATCTCTTCTTCCTCCCTTTTCTTGCTCCAATTATAGCTTTATGAAATAGTTTTAAAGCGTGAACTTAGTATTTGTCATGAGTCTTTTGTTATTCCAGGGGTCTATCTTTTTTTTTTTTTTTTTTTTGAGACAGTGTCTCGCTCCGTTGCCAGGTGCCAGGCTGGAGTGCGGAGGTGCGATCTTGGCTCACTGCAACCTCCTGCCTCCCGGGTTCAAACAATTCTCCTGCCTCAGTCTCACGAGTAGCTGGGACTACAGGTGCGCACCACCACGCCCAGCTAATTTTTGCATTTTTAGTAAAGACGGGATTTCACCGTGTTGGCCAGGATGGTCTCGATCTCTTGACCTCGTGATCCGCCCACCTCGGCCTTCTAAAGCGGTGGGATTACAGCCGTGAGCCACCACACCTGCCTGGTTCCATCTTTTAAAAACAATTCTTACTCTTTGAATATGTCCTTGCTTTTGGGTCCCTCTTTCCACCTTGTCTGTTTGTGCTTCAGAGGGACAGAAAACTCTAAGAACTTCCCTTCAAGACTCTCTCACTACACAATCATGTCAAAATTTCTTTAAATAATTTTTTGAAACCTGCTTTTCCAATGTTTGGAGTTTGTATGCGAGTAGCCTCAGGGTTCCCATTTGTTGTAAATGTTAAGAAAAAAAATACACACTTTCTGCCAAGTTTCTCCTTATTCCTATCTTACCAACCAGTTCATCCTTGTGGGTCAGAATTAAATCCTCAATAGCAGATCTCGTCATTGCAAGCAAGTTATGAACATGGCAAATCAAGAATTTTTTTATTTTTATTTTTTATTTTTATTTTATTTTATTTTTTTATTGCATTTTAGGTTTGGGGGTACATGTGAAGAACATGGAAGATTGTTGCATAGGTACACACATGGCAGTGTGATTTGCTGCCTTCCTCCCCATCACCTATATCTGGCATTTCTCCCCATGCTATCCCCTCCCCAACTCCCCCACCCCCCACTGTCCCTCCCCTTTTTTCCCCCCCGACAGACCCCAGTGTGTGATGCTCCCCCTCCCTGTGTCCATGTGTTCGCATTGTTCAAACACCCACCTATGAGTGAGAACATGCGGTGTTTGATTTTCTGTTCCTGTGTCAGTTTGCTGAGAATGATGAGTTTCCAGGTTCATCCATGTTCCTACAAAGGACACGAACTCATCGTTTTTGATGGCTGCATAATATTCCATGGTGTATATGTGCCACATTTTCCCTGTCCAGTCTATCATCGATGGGTATTTGGGTTGGTTCCAGGTCTTTGCTATTGTAAACTGTGCTGCAATGAACATTCGTGTGCATGTGTCCTTATAGTAGAACGATTTATAGTCTTTTGGATATATACCCAGTAATGGGATTGCTGGATCAAATGGAATTTCTATTTCTAGGTCCTTGAGGAATCGCCACACTGTCTTCCACAATGGTTGAACTAATTTACACTCCCACCAACAGTGTAAAAGCGTTCCTATTTCTCCACATCCTCTCCAGCATCTGTTGTCTCCCAGATTTTTTAATGATCGCCATTCTATCTGGCGTGAGATGGTATCTCAATGTAGGTTTGATTTGCATTTCTCTAATGACCAGTGATGATGAGCATTTTTTCATATGTTTGTTGGCTTCATGTATGTCTTCTTTTGTAAAGTGTCTGTTCATATCCTTCGCCCACTTTTGAATGGGCTTGTTTGTTTGTTTCTTGTAAATCTGTTTCAGTTCTTTGTAGATTCTGGTTATCAGCCCTTTGTCAGATGGGTAGACTGCAAAAATTTTTTCCCATTCTGTTGGTTGCCCGATTCACTCTAATAACTGTTTCTTTTGCTGTGCAGAAGCTGTGGAGTTTGATTAGGTCCCATTTGTCTATTTTTGGCTTTTGTTGCCACTGCTTTTGGTGTTTTGGTCATGAAGTCCTTGCCTATGCCTATGTCCTGAATGGTTTTGCCTAGATTTTCTTCTAGGGTTTTTATGGTGTTAGGTCTTATGTTTAAGTCTTTAATCCATCTGGAGTTAATTTTAGTGTAAGGTGTCAGGAAGGGGTCTAGCTTCTGCTTTCTGCACATGGCTAGCCAGTTTTCCCAACACCATTTATTAAACAGGGGACTCGCTTCCACATTGTTTGTTTTTGTCAGGTTTGTCAAAGATTGGGTGGTTGTAGATGTGTTGTGTTACGTCGGAGGCCTCTGTTCTGTTCCATTGGTCTATATCTCTGTTTTGGTACCAGTACCATGCTGTTTTGATTACTGTAGCTTTGTAGTATAGTTTGAAGTCCGGAAGTGTGATGCCTCCAGCTTTGTTCTTTTTGCTTAGAATTGACTTGGCTATGCAGGCTCTTTTTTGGTTCCATATGAAGTTTAAGGTGGTTTTTTCCAGTTCTTCGAAGAAGGTCATTGGTAGCTTGATAGGGATAGCGTTGAATCTGTAAATTACTTTGGGCAGTATGGCCATTTTTGACAATATTGATTCTTCCTAGCCATGAACATGGAATATTTCTCCATCTGTTTGTGTCCTCTCTTATTTCATTGAGCAGTGGTTTGTAGTTCTCCTTGAAGAGGTCCTTTACGTCTCCTTGTCAGTTGTATTCCTAGGTATTTTATTCTCTTTGTAGCGATTGTGAATGGCAGTTGGTTCTTGATTTGGCTGTCTTTAAGTCTGTTATTGGTGTATAGGAATGCCTGTGATTTTTGCACATTGATTTTATATCCTGAGACTTTGCTGAAGTTACTTATCAGTTTCAGGAGATTTTGGGGCTGAGACGATGGGGTCTTCTAGATATACAATCATATCGTCTGCAAATAGAGACAATTTGACTTCCTCCTTTCCTATTTGAATACCCTTTATTTCTTTTTCTTGCCTGATTGCTCTGGCTAGAACTTCCAGTACTATATTGAATAGGAGTGGTGAGAGAGGACATCCTTGTTTAGTGCCAGATTTCAAAGGGAATGCTTCTAGTTTTTGCCCATTCGGTATGATATTGGCTGTTGGTTTGTCGTAAATAGCTTTTATCATTTTGAGATACGTTCCATCAATACCTAGTTTATTGAGAGTTTTTAGCATAAAGGGCTGTTGAATTTTGTCAAAGGCCTTCTCTGCATCAATTGAGATTATCATGTGGTTTCTTGTCTTTAGTTCTATTTATGTGGTGAATTACGTTTATAGACTTGCGTATGTTGAACCAGCCTTGCATCCCCCGGGATGAAGCCTACTTGATCATGGTGGATAAGCTTTTTGATGTGCTGTTGCAATCGGTTTGCCAGTATTTTATTGAAGATTTTTGCATCTATGTTCATCATGGATATTGGCCTGAAGTTTTCTTTTCTTGCTGAGTCTCTGCCGGGTTTTGGTATCAGGATGATGTTGGTCTCATAAAATGATTTAGGAAGGATTCCCTCTTTTTGGATTGTTTGGAATAGTTTCAGAAGGAATGGTACCAGCTCCTCTTTGTATGTCTGGTAGAATTCGGCTGTGAACCCACCTGGACCTGGGCTTTTTTTGGGTGGTAGGCTATTAATTGCTGCCTCAACTTCAGCCCTTGTTATTGGTCTATTCAGGGTTTCGACTTCTTCCTGGTTTAGGCTTGGGAGGATGCATGTGTCCAGGAATTTATCCATTTCTTCCAGGTTTACTAGTTTATGTGCATAGAGTTGTTTGTAATAATCTCTGATGATGGTTTGAATTTCTGTGGAATCTGTGGTGATATCCCCTTTATCGTTTTTTATTGCATTTATTTGATTATTTTCTCTTTCCTTTTTTATTAATCTGGCTAGTGGTCTGTCTATTTTGTTGACCTTTTCAAAAAACCAGCTCCTGGATTTATTGATTTTTTGAAGAGTTTTTCGTGTCTCTATCTCCTTCAGTTCTGCTCTGATCTTAGTTATTTCTTGTCTTCTGCTAGGTTTTGAGTTTTTTTGATCTTGCTCCTCTAGCTCTTTCAATTTTGATGATAGGGTGTCAATTTTAGATCTCTCCTTGCTTCTCATGTGGGGCATTTATTGCTATATACTTTCCTCTAGAGACTGCTTTAAATGTGTCCCAGAGATTCTGGTATGTTGTGTCTTCGTTCTCGTTGGTTTCAAAGAACATCTTTATTTCTGCCTTCATTTCATTGTTTATCCAGTCAACATTCAAGAGCCAGTTGTTCAGTTTCCATGAAGCTGTGTGGTTCTGAGTTAGTTTCTGAATTCGGAGTTCTAACTTGATTGCACTGTGGTCTGAGAGACTGTTTGTTATGATTTCCGTTCTTTTGCATTTGCTGAGGAGTGATTTACTTCCAATTCTGTGGTCAATTTTAGAGTAGGTGCGATGTGGTGCTGAGAAGAATGTATATTCTGTGGATTTGGGGTGGAGAGTTCTGTAAATGTCTATTAGGTTTGCTTGATCCAGGTCTGAGTTCAAGTCCTGGATATCCTTGTTAATTTTCTGTCTTGTTGATCTGTCTAACATTGACAACGGGGGTGTTCAAGTCTCCCCACTATTATTGTGTGGGAGTCTAAGTCTCTTTGTAAGTCATTAAGAACTTGCCTTATGTATCTGGGTGCTCCTGTATTGGGTGCGTATATATTTAGGATCGTTAGCTCTTCTTGTTGCATTGATCCTTTTACCAAATCAAGAATTTGTTAGACACATCCCTTTTACCAGAGTGAGACTTGCGGAGAAAGCTGTCACTCTGTCTTCCTTGTGAGCCACAGTTCAGACATTACCCAGAGTCTCTAGCAAGCCAGGTAATTTAAAACTTACTCCTAAGACAATTATTTCTTCTTTATCTTTCTCTCCTTTGACTCTCCCCCCCCTCCCTTTGGCTCATGTCCTCCCTACAAATTTACGCTTTCCTAATTTAGAGAGTTGAAGATTTAGCCTTTCTGTTCTCTTTCTTTCTTTCAGCAGATTTAACTCATTCACTGTTGTCTTCAATATTTATATGCAAAACTTTGGTGATACATATGTAATTTGTGTAAGACTACAAATTATCATTGCTTATTATCTGTCTGCTCTAACTGGCGTCCAGTTGAATCACATGGAGAAAAAAACTCCAAGGACAAAAATGAAAGAAAATAAATGAGTATATTCCTCATTTACACCTATTGAACCTAATTGCATTTCAACATTCATTCTGACAGTCTATTTCTCTTAAGTGTTAGCCTAATGAATTTTTTAAGTTCTAGATTGTTAACAAATTTATGAGAAAAAATTCTTTGTTTTACGTATTATATATTAATATCAAATAAATCTATTTTCATAGGGCTCAAATCTATAGGAATTATTCCACTATAGACAAGAAGACATAATTTATGAAAGATACTCTCTGATTAGAATTTATTTGTTTGTTATCTGTAAAATCAGAATTTCTAGGAGCAAATATTAAATTGTACTACTAAACAAAAGAACACCAGTTTCACAATTCTCTGCAGAGTAGAAAGCATTAAATTTTAATTGATTTTTGTTTTAAAAAATAAGAAATTAAGTTAATAAAACATGTGGATGAACACAGGCACCCTCTTTAAGTTTTTCTTGCTGAAGTTTTTTACATTAACTAAAATAATGTAAGAAAAACAATATGGCAATCAAACATCAGGAAATAACTTTGGAAGATGCATAAATAATGTTGGAGAAGAATTTAAGGAACAAATGTTAGAACAAACTACACAGTGTGGGATGCTTGCTAGAGCGCTGGAGGAAAGAATGGATATTTCTACAATGTCTTTGCTTATGCTAGATTTTGCTTTAATTATATATTAGAAGCAATTTCTATATTTTATTTTAAGCAGTGGTAATCAACAGAGGGCATATTGTATCCTTGGGACATTTTGGAAACAGGGGGGCATCTTTGATCAACACAGTGACAGGGAGGCACTTACCAGCATTTACTGGGTAGAGGCCAAGCATGCTAGAAGTCCGTGTAGGAATGGGCTGGTCTTATTCACTAGAGAACTGTCCCTTGTCCTGCGCAACTTCCAATGGTCTTACTGGACATTCAAGTAACTGAAAAACCTATCAACTCTCTGAGCCCATATCTAACTCTTGTTTACATATAAACCTTAAATATTGTTTGCGCACTTTTAATATACACTACATTTTTGGGAAATGTAACTAGTGTACAAATGGAGGAGAAAATGGACTTTGTTTGGAATTTTGCTGATAGTTGCTCATTACCGACTCTTGCTTATTTAACAATCATGGACTCATTGTTCATAACTCTCTTGGCAGCAAAACTAGACCTGAACTGATTTGAGGCTATTTGGAAAGTTATATCACCGACAGCAACAGTTTTATCAGGCCACAGTTGTAACATCACATTCAAATGTCCATATAAAGAAATGATGTTGACTCTCTCTATTCAAAATGTGGTACTTGGACCAGAGCATTGGAATCACTCTGAGCTGGCTAGAAATGTTCTACCCTAGACATGTTAAATCAGAATCCATATTTTCACAAGATCCACAGGTGACTTTTATGTACCTAAAAAATTGAGAAGCAATAATGTAGACAATTATTAGATAAAAATTGTTATACTTTTTATTTTGAGATGGCCTCAACCTGTCACCCAAGCTGGAGTGCAGTGGTGCAATCTAGGCTCACTGCAGCCTCAACCTCCTGGGTTCAAGTGATTCTCCCACCTCAGCCTCCTGAGTAGCTGGGACTACAATGTGTGTCACCATGCTTGGCTAATTTTTATATTTTTAGTAGAGATGAGGTTTTACCATGTTGGCCAGGTTGGTCTCAAACTCCCAGCCTCAAGTAATCCACCCACCTCAGCCTCCCGAAGTGCTGGGATTACAGGCATGAGCCACCATGCCTGGACTCTGTTATACTTCTTAAATAAAAATATATTCATCATAGATAGTACAAACATCTGACCCCTTTATTATGTCTTTAGTGTGGTTTCTTCAAGAATTTTACACATCAAGAGACATTCTATTTTATAATTTATTTTCTCTTATTTTGCTTATTATAATTTATTTTTTCTCATTTCTCTTTCATTTATTGTCAGTGTATTTTATGTATTTTTAAAAATTATGAATTAATTTCATTTCAGGATGACAAAGAGGATAATGCAAAAATAAAACAGTGTGTTGTTCTGATAGGGCTGACAGCTACTGAACAAAAAAGAACGATGTCTTGAAGAAGAAAAATACATTTCCAGTGCATATGATTTCCACTATAAAAACAATGTTTTATGGAAAAAACTGTCTCGGTACACTGATAGAACAGCTGCTTTGGCTGGAATAAAACTTAAATTCTAGGATAAGGATACAGAGATAGCTCCAAAAATAAATTTATTCACTGCTTTTAATAAAAAAGCAGGCCGGGCACGGTGCCTCATGCCTGTAATCCCAGCACTTTGGGAGGCCGAGGCGGGCGGATCACGAGGTCAAGAGATCGAGACCATCCTGGCCAACACGGTGAAACCCCGTCTCTACCAAAAATACAAAAAAATTAGCTGGGCGTGGTGGCACGCGCCTGTAGTCCCAGCTACTCGGGAGGCTGAGGCAGGAGAATTGTTTGAACCCGGGAGGCGGAGGTTGCAGTGAGCTGAGGTTGTGCCACTGCACTCCAGCCTGGTGCCTGGTGACTGAGTGAGACTCTGTCTCAAAAAAAAAAGAAGAAAAATGTTCTTGTAGCAAAGAAGTTGAAGCTAGAAGTGCACAAATTTGCTATAACATTTCGTTGATATAGTCGTTGGTTAATTTTATGTGTCAACTTGATTGGGCTAGGGGATGCCTAGATAGCTAATAAAACATTATTGCTGGATGTTTGTGAGTGTTTCTGGGAGAGATTAGCATTTGAATCCATAGACTGAGTAAAGAAGATCACCCTTGCCAATTTGGTTGAGCATCATACAATCCATTGCGTTCCCCAAAAGAACAAAAAGGCAGAGGAAACATGAATTTACTCTCTCTGAGCTGGGACATTCATCTTCTCCTGACTTAAGACATCTACATTTCTTGTTCTCAGACCTTGGAACTTGAACTGTGACATACCCTATTAGCTCCCCCTGGTTCTTCAGACTTCAGGCTTGTACTGGAATGGTATCACCAGCTTTCTTGGGCCTCCAGCTTACAGACTGGGGACTGTGGGACTTCTAAGTCTCCATAATTGTGCAAGCCAATTCCTAATGTAAACCTTATTTTATATATCTCTCTGTATATCCTATTAATTCTGTTTCTCTGGAAAATCCTAACACATATAGATAATATTATCAAAGACAGTGTAGTAAACTGTTCACTGTTCTTTACAGAGACTATGAGTGATTATGAAAACATTTTATATCATGGACAAGATCACTGGTTATATCACAGCAGAGTATATTTTGCCTTGGTCAAATTTATTTTCTTATTCTTATTTTCGAAAAACACAAGTGCTCTACATTCTGTCTTTTCTATTATAACAAATATCTTTCAATTCTATGGTAGGAAAGCAGAATTGTTTTTAAAAATTAGCCTGTCTCTTCAAAATAAAAGTGTCACTTTAATAACAAATTAGAGAGTTTCCACTTTTGAAGGCAACTTAGGCTATGGTGAGAGCATTCTGAAAGCAGACCTTTCGAGGTGCTTCTTTCTTAAATGACTGACTTCTGAAAATACGTATCATCTATAAAACTTCTCAAATCTGCTCACTTTAAAAAGCTTGGAAATAGACATTTCTAATTGAGTTAAAAAAAAATCTTTCCAACGATGACTCTAACATGGGTTTTGAATCTGTTTGTTATATACAATTGTTAAAAATAAAAAAATGCAAAATCTGATTAGTTGACAAAAAATATTGATCTCTAAGATACTGGATGAATTGGTTGTGGTGGAATAGTCTTCTTAAAGAGTTCTTGCTTGTCTGCAGAGTCTACTCAATTCTGTTTTAATTCAGGTCCATGATCACCTGTTCATAATTCTAAAATCCAAAATGTCTGAAAACCAAAGTTTTGTTTGTGACTCACTTGGCAGCAAAACCTGATCTAAATTGATTTGAAGCTATTTACAATCTATTTTCCATGCAATGTGCCTACTCACATCTTTTGCTTGCAGAAATATAAGCGTGTTTAACTATAGGGTGCAATCCCAGACCTTGTCAGGGGTATTACATAATATATGCTGAAAGAATTGTATATAATTTCTGAAATCCATAGAATTATGAATATGGTAAATTGATCTTATCCTAGGAATTAAGTCCCAGCACTGAATAGAAGATGAATAAAGAATTGCAGTGTTCTTGACATGCAAGGGTCTTTTCCAATGTGTTTTAATGCTAAGGGTCTATAATTCTGAAATTTTTTTCCCTGATTTTTTTGTTGTTATAAGGATAGAAGAATCACAGTTTTGGGCAGAGGTTCTGTAATTCAGGGTCAGCATGTAAGTCAAACAGATTGTTCCACAAGGAAAAAATATGTGTGTGTGTGTGTGTGTGTGTGTGTATATATATATATATATATATATATATATATATATATATATACACGAACTCCCCTGTAAGGAGTATATATTTACATATACTCCTACATATAATACATATTTTTTCCTTGTGGGACAATCTGTTTTTATATATACTCCTACAGGGGAGTTTCTGATTCCCAGGAACACCCTGAGCTTACCGGATCTGAGACATTCTTTTGCTTTATGTGGGGTGTGGGGAAAGGGTGTCTTGACTGGCCTTACAAACTAGCCTAAGGCATGAATTTAAAAGTGCACCTTTAATGCAACAGATTGTACAAGTGTGAAAAATGACACCAGCAGCAGTTTAGTGTGAGTGTCCACAGGATGACCTTTCTACTGGAAAATGAAGAATGATGCAGGAAGATGAAAATGTTTTCCAAACCCCTTGGCTATTAGCAAATGTTTGCCAAGAAAACACTTCCATAATTCTCCAGGGGTTCTAAATAATTAGAAAGGACACAGGCAGCGATCCAACTGACTCTCATCCTGGGAAGTTTTACCATTCTTACAATCATTAAACAACATTTATAACAAGTCTTTCTATTTGTATTATTTTATAGAAAACATTTGCTTAGAGAAAGAAATACTAAAATTTATATGGAACTATAAAAGACCCAGAATAGCTAAAGGTATCTTAAGCACCAAGAACAAAACTGGAGGAATTACATTACCTTACTTCAAATTATACTATGGAGCCATAGTAACCAAAACAGCATGGTATTGGCATAAAAACAGACACACACACCAATGGAACTGAATAGGGAATCCAGAAACAAATCCACACATCTACAGTGAACTCATTTTTTACAAAAGTGCCAAGAATATCCACTGAGAAAAGACAGTCTCTTTAATAAATGGTGCTGGGAAAACTGATTATCCATATGCAGAAGAATGAAACTAAACCCCTATCTCTCATCATACACAAAAGTCAACTCAAAATGGATTAAAGACTTTTTTTGATCCAATGATAGTTTTTCTTACCATTTATAATTAGTTTTCCATTAAAAGCTATTCATATATGTGGCTCCCTTCACAATCCTGTGGACTTAACCTGTAAGTTACTATTATCTTTTATCTTATTTTATTCATAAAATGGATAAAGACTTAAATCTAAGACTTTAAATTATGAAACTACTAAAAGAAAACATTGGGGAAACTCCCCCAGGACACTGAAGTGAGCAAAGATTTCTCGGGCAGTTTATGCATTTTTTGGAAACTGAATTCAGTTGTGTTTATAGTTCTTTAACACAACTGCAGAAACCAAGTGGCATATAATGGTATTATTCCAAACAAATCTTCATTTTAAATGGCTTTTTGCTTGCTTGCTTTTAACTAATCATGCTAGTTTGCATAAATGTGCAAATCTATGAAAAAAAATAAAATTCTAAAAGTTATGTAAACATTGAAAATACAGAAATATTTCAAATAAGTTATTAGAAAGGGGGAGCTGGATCCTTTTGGGCTCGTTGTATACAAAAAGCTTCACAGGGGACTGATTATGGGTGACTGAGAAGACTTATCTCGGGTATTGCAGGGGGAGCTGTCAGCGTCAGTGTGGGGCCTTTACAGTCACATGGTAGACAGCTCACAAGTTGACTGTTGCTGGAAGAAATGATGAAACATACAAATGGGCCACAGGAAGCTGAAATGAGGATACAGATACACAATGCTCTGTACATCTTGGCAATATCTGCTGTGTTGCTCATTCTGTCTTGAGATTTTTGGTCTTAGCCACTGTCAGTTTTTACAAAAAGTTTGAGCCTCACTAACGACACCGTTCTGATCTTTCAGTGAGTCACTGAAAGTTATGGTGGTTAAAGTGATTTATGTCATCAGGTGACTGGGGATACAATATCTTGCTCTATACTCTGTGTCTCCAGAGATATGTGTGCATTGGTTAATTAACATTAGCAATTAGACGTTTGTAAATGAATGCATGAAATGAATGGTTGCTAATCCAGGGACTGTCAGGTGGACTGAAGGGCACAGAAGTTATACAGACCATGTCAGTGAGGATTACTGCGGACAAACAATGAATGCAGACTTGCTCTCTGAAGGAAAAGGGCACCAGTGTCTCATAGAATCAAGACAAAGTGGAAGAATAGCAGGAACCAAGGAAGCGACAAACAGATTAAAAAAAAAAAGAAAAACCCACAAAACCTAGGAAGTAAAAGTTTCCTAGGTTTTACTGGTCACGGTGAAGCTGCTGCTGGAACTGCCTCTGTCTCTGTTCAGTAAGCTCAACCCCACAGATCACCAGCTCCATCATTTCTTGAGTTTCAGGCCACTTGACCTATAGAGTAAATGGAATGGTGGTGGGACTATGACCTTCACTTTTGAGGTTGCTGCTTGAAGTTGCTCTCTTGCCAGGACTATGCCTATTTGGGGGAGAGGTAATTTTCTATAAGAAAATGGAACTGTCAGACAAGATGATAGATGTTGGTATCCCAAAATGACCTAGATGATCTGGATAGCAGTGTTTATATAAAATGTACCATAAGAAAAAATCTGGGAGAACAGCATTAGTATGTAACTTTTATAAAATAGATCTGTTTCTGCTAGGTGCAGTGGCTCACACCTGTAATCCCAGCACTTTCGGAGGCCAAGGCAGGTGGATCACGAGATCAGGAGTTTGAGACCAGCCTGGCCAACATGGTAAAACCCCGTCTCTACTGAAAACACAAAAATTAGCCAGTTACAGTGGCGGGCGCCTGTAATCCAGCTACTTGGGAGACTGAGGCAGGAGAATTGCTTGAACCCAGGAGGCGGAGATTGCAGTTAGCCAAGATCACACCACTGCACTCCAGCCTGGGTGACGAGTGAGACTCCATCTCAAAAAAAAAAAAAAAAAAAAAAAAAAGCAAACAAAAAATAGTTGCGTTCATCTTGAAAGCATTATTGCAAATTAATAAGAAACTAATTCGCCATAGAAAAAGATAGAAAAGAACAGGCACTGGACACGCATAGATCATTTTCAGTAAATGGTACAAATAATAACATGAAAAAAATAGTGTTCAGCATTACTGATTATAAAATGGTGATTAAAAGAAGATATGATTTTGATTCATGACATTTTCAGGTTGTAGGCAAGGTAACAATACTGGAAGTTATTTTTGCAGCATCACATGCACCTTAAAAACGTTTCTAAAAGGCCGGGCGCGGTGGCTCACGCCTGTAATCCCAGCACTTTGGGAGGCTGAGGCGGGTGGATCATGAGGTCAAGAGATCGAGACCATCCTGGCCAAAATGGTGAAACCCTGTCTCTACTAAAAATACAAAAATTAGCTGGGCGTGGTGGCGCGTGCCTGTAGTCCCAGCTACTCAGGAGGCTGAGGCAGGAGAACTGCTTGAACCCTGGAGGCAGAGGTTGCAGTGAGATCGCAACACTGCACTCCAGTCTGGCGCCTGGCGATGGAGCAAGACTCTGTCTCAAAAAAAAAAATGTTTCAAATGTTGATCCAGTATTTATCCTTTTAGGAATCTGTCCTAAGAAGTTAGAGATCTTGACAAAGATGATGAACGCAGTGTTCATTCTAGCATGATTTGTAAACTGCAATAAACTCTGAAAATATCCTAAAACATGTGACAAATGATTGTAATATTCTTCACCTGTAGAAATGATATCTTAAAGAAAATTTAATAACAGTAAATAATATTCGACTTATAAATATTCAGTGAGATAAAGAAGATTCTAAACTCTGTACAGCATGGTGTTAATTTTGTAACAAACCTTTAGGCATAGAAAAAATAAGGAAATACACTAAAATGCCAATAGAGGTGCGTATGTGGGAGTCATAGGTGATTTTAATTAAAAATGTTTTTCTATGGTCTCTAAAGCTTTGTATTGTTCTAAAATATAGATGTAAAATTATAAAAATAAGCATTTTTATTAGAAGAAAAGATAAAAATTTAAAAGGATTTCAAATACCACTTTGACAAAAATGTCAAATGCATATTGAGATGACTATATAGCATGATTTCTTAGTCATCGTCTCTTAACATCTTTGAAGATATGAAAGATTTGGAAAAAAATCACAAAATCTCTCAGGTAAATAAAAATAATTACATACAAAATCGTACTACTTCTAAAACTTATGTTTGGGAGTCCAAAGCTTAAGTTAATCTCTAACCAACATACGGCATTTTCCTATGTTATTCCTCTATGCCAGGGAGGCAGAAATTCAGTTATGGTAAGGGCACTTAGATAATTTTATTTCTTTTTTTTTTGAAATGGAGTCTTGCTCTGTCGCCCAGGTTAAAGTGCAGTGGCACGATCTCAACTCACAGCCATCTCCTCCTCCCAGATTCAAGCAATCCTGCCTCAGCCTCCCGAGTAGCTGCGATTACAGGTGCCTGCCACCACCCCACCACCCCTGGCTAATTTTTGTATTTTTAGTAGAGACGGGGTTTCGCCATGTTCCCCAGACTGGTCTTGACCTCCTGACCTCAGGTGATCCACCCGCCTTGGTCTCCCAAAGTGCTGGGATTACAGGTGTGAGTCGCTGCTCTTGGCCTAGATAATTTTATTTTTTAAAGAAAGAATGCCGCTCTGTTACCCAGGCTAGAGTGCAGTGGAGGGCTCTCAGCTCACTGCAACCTCTACCTCCCGGGTTCCAGCGATTCTCCGGCCTCAGCCTTCCAGGTAGCTGGGACTACAGGCGCCCCACCACAGCCGACTAATTTTGTAGTCGCCATGTTGGCCAGGCTGGTCTCGAACTTCTGACCTCAGGTGATCCCCCCACCTTGGCCTTCCAAAGTGCTGGGATTGCAGGAGTGAGCCACTGCGTTTGACCTAGATAATTTTATTTCTAATTAGATTCAGTAGAAAGACCTATGGTTGGAGACAAATGCCAAATGTTTTCATAGTAACAGTTAAGAACTTGGGATGCAGTTTTATAGACTGCTGCTTCTCAACCAAAAGCATTATAATTTCTAAAGACAAGCTTGTAAGAATGCAGTTACGTGAGCATGAGACTTATCAAACCATCTGTGACTAATAAAGCTTGAGAAAGAGGGGAGGAGAGAGAGTATTCTGCCTTCCAGTAACATGCTTGTCTTAAACTTGCTAAACTCCTCTTAGGCAATCCTCTGCTCAGAGAGCCATGTGTTTAATTGTAAAAGTCTGTCAGTATCATAGGATTCAAAAGACATCAATCATTTATGTCAACAAGGAAAGAGTGAGGGCTGTGTGACTCTTCTATCATTAGGAGAAGATGTGCTCAAGAGACAAAAATGTAGTCTAAGGAGGGCTGAGCAACTGTAGGTTACAGGAAAACCGAGTTCCAGACGATAATTTGGCCCCCCCCACGATGTGGACTGGAATATTGTATTTTTCATTTCATGCAATGCCATGTGTGCAGTAAGACATTATGTAACTTGGTCAGTCTCGGTTGTGTAATATTCACTAAATGCTTTAAAGTGGCTGACGTATTAGCAGTTTGGTACATGGGGAGGCCATTGCTTCCCTTGGCTGTGGCGGGCTGCAATATCGTGTAAATGAGGCTGGAACTGGCCTATATTCAAAATTACATTCCCAAAGGGCTGCTATTCAAGCCACATGACAACTGGTTCTCTTTTCTTAAGACTTTATTCTAAGTGGACTAAAAACAGCAAAATTGCCGTGTTTGAACAACTGCCATGAGTGGAATGGATCTTTTTCCTGTGTTGCTCTCAATTTATTATTTTATGCTAAGATTTCTGAATTATACCCACTTTTAGAGACATCGGGACACAAATTCCCGTCGCCTTCCATCTAAGCTGTGTGACCTCAGGCTGGTTACTTCTTGATTCTGAGCCTTCATTACCTGTAAATTGGTAATAACACTACCCCCTAGGGAGGAGCAAGAAGGCTTATAAGGACGCCAACAAAGCGCCTCTTAATTATGTCACCTGGGGCAAGTTACTTAGCCGTTTGATTTGCTGATTCCTTACTTACAAGTTGGACCAGCTGTGGCTACTATCCGCAGTAGTTCGAGAAGAGACGTCGGAGGCAAAGCTCCGGGAACCGCGGCTGGCCCTGGGCGGTTCAAGAGGACCAGATAATGGTCCTGCTGGGGAACATTCCCCAGGCTGCTTCGTTCGAGTTAAGAAACTTTGGGAAAAAGAGAGAACGAGGAACGCGGGCGAGCAGATGCCCAGCCGCGAGACCTCCTGCCCGGCCGGGGCCGCCAGTCTGCGCTGCTACGCCCCGGGACCCGGCACCGCCTCGCTCCACCCCTGCGAATCCCGGGCGAATCCGGGCAGAGAGATCCTGGCGGCCGCACGGCGCCGAGCGCCCTCCGGCCCGCCCTTCCTCGCTGCCTCCCTCCCTCCTGCCGAGCTCCAGCTGTGCCCGAGGCGCGCGAGCCCCGAGAGTCCGCAGCCTCCGCGTAGGTGCTAGCGGCCCCCTCGCCCTGCAGGTAGGAGCCGCGCCGAGGGGGAGCGGGTTTCCGCCGCCCTCGCCCTCCGTCCCTCCTCCCGCCCAGCCCGGGCAGCTGGCCGCTCCCCGCCCAACTTGGACGGGACGCCAGCGAGTGAGTCGGCGGCGGACTCCCTGGCGATCCCCCAGGAGCCTCCCTTGCGCGCCTTCGGGTCGGACTCCTGCAGGGTGAAAGCTGACAACTCTGGCTCGCACTTTTGCTGCGCGGGCGGCTGCCTGGAGAGCAGAGTCGCGCTGGCTCCGGGCTGAAGCCGGGGCGTCCTCTGCAGGATGCACCGCCCCGCCGCCGCGGGGCGCCCGGCGCAGGGGTGTCTGGTGTCCCCAGGTCCTCCGGGCGCCCTTGGTTCGGGTGCGCGGTGCCATGGACGGGCCAGTGGGGCGATGGGACCCGCATCCCGTACCAACCAGCAAGTGCCCGCCCCAAGGCTGAGAGCCCAGCCGGCAGGGGTGGTCGCGACTGGGCTCTCAGGGGGTGTGGTCACGGCTGCTGACCGCGGCTCCCGCCACGTGATGCGCCCACGCAGAGTGGGGCGAGGGGGCCTGGGGCCGGCAGCAGGGCGTGTGTTAAGGATCTTGTTTCCTCACAATACTATTCAAGGTATTTGGGACCTAGGGCTCAGATCCAGAGTGCCGTCCTCCAAGCCTTCCATAGATTTTATGACGCTCTTCGGAACCGCCCTTGTAGACTCAGTCCTGAACTACCGCCACGCCTGTATTTGCTTCTCCTCGTCTTGCATTATTGCTTTCTTTACTTCCTCTATGGAGCACTAAATACGCTAAATAGCTTCTTAAGGACAGACCAGAACAGTTTCTGCGTTTGACCGTCACTAAGTCTCTCTCCAGAATGGGGAGTTCCGTTAACTTTATCAGCCAGCCCTGCTGCCAATTTTAGTTAAGATAACCTTTTGTGGGCTTCCGCAGGGCCTCTGAGAGACTAGGTACCCAGAGACAGCTGAGGTGTGTTAAATGGTTTAATTCGTCGTGGTGCAATGAAAACTTAAAGAAGGAAAGGAATCTGCATTAGAACTGTTAACAGACACCACATTCACACACTGCCTATTTGAATAAGAATCTCTTTAGGTATTAAATGTTTTGTGACAGACAAGTGAATTTGTACACAGTCTTTTAGCTTGAATTTGTAGACAGTCTTTAAATATTGTTTGGGGATCTTTGGACTAATTGTATAAGCACTCAGTCCGGCTTCTCAAGAACCAGTACAGTTAACAATCCATATAAAAAGTTTCAGTGCTGGCCGGGTGCAGTGGCTCACACCTGTAATCCCAGCACTTTGGGAGGCCGAGGTGGGCGGATCACCTGAGGTCAGGAGTTCAAGACCAGCCGGCCAGCATAGTGGAACCCCCGTCTCTACTAAAAATACAAAAAATTACCCCGGCTTGATGGCGCTTGCCTGTAATCCCAGCTACTCGGGAGGCTGAGGCAGGAGAATCGCTTGAACCCGGGAGGCAGAGATTGCCGTGAGCCGAGATCGCGCCATTGCACTCCAGCCTGGGCAACAGAGTGAGACTCTTGTCTCAAAAAAACAAAGTTTGAGTGCTAAGGCTTTGAGGAAAAAGTGTCTTTACAGTGTTTGTCCCTGAATAATTATGCATGATAGTAAGTGCTGTACTGCTCATTTAGGTTTGTAGACTTATTTGTAACCATGTAGTGGGGAACCCTGCTTCTTGGAAGTTGTGTGATTACTTAGTGTGTTTCTTAATTGAAAACATAGTTACAAATTTTGTTTACCTTTAACTCTTAAAGGATTTTTAATTTATTTTCCAAAGGAAAAGAAGGACTGTCATTATTTTTTTTTAATAATTTCAAATTTTATTTTAGATTCAGGGGGTGGATGTGCAGGTTTGTCACAGGAATATATAGCATGAAGCTGAGGTTGAGGGTACAATTGATCGTGTCACCCAGGTAGTGAGCACAGTACCCGATAAGTTTTCAACTTTTGCTCTACTTTCTCCCTCCCACCTCCAGTAGTTCCCAGGTCTATTGTTGCCATCTTTCTATCCATAAATACCCAATGTTTACCTTTCACTTGTTAGTGAAAACATGCAGTGTTTGATTTTCTGTTCCTGGATGAATTTGCTTAGGATAATGACTTCCATGTGTATCCATGTTGCCACAAAGGAACTGTGTCACTTTTATTGCTGCATGGTATTCTGTGATGTGTGTGGACCACATTTCTCTTACCCCGTCCACAGCTGATGGGCATCTAGGTTGACTCCACGTCTTTGCTATTGCGAATAGTGCTGTGGTGAACCTGTGAGTGTGTGTGTGTTTTTGGTAGGACAACTTATTTTCTTGTGGATATGTAGCCAGTAATGGGGTTGCTGGGTCGAATGGTAGTTGTTTTAAGTTCTTTGAGAAATCTGTAACTGCTTTCCACAGTTGCTGAACTAATTTACATTCCAACCAACAGTGTATAAGTGTTCTCTGACAGGGTGTTTTTTAAAAGTTTTTTTCTTTTAATTTCATTTTTGTTGTAAAATATGCACAACATGAAATGTACCATTTTAGCCATATTTAAGTGTACATGTAGTGGCCTTACATACCTTCACATCGTTGTGTTACCATCACCACCATCCATCCACAGGACTCTTTTCATCTTTCTTATAGGGTTTCAATAACATTTCAATGATAATGATTGGGTTGCAGGCTTTAGTTTTTACATTTTTAAAAATTTTTTATTTATATATATATTTTTAAATTTATTTTACTTTACGTGCATACTATATCTGACTTTTCTCCCCATGTTATCCCTCCCTTCCCTCCCCACCCCCCACTGTCTCTCCCTACCCCTACAACTGTCCCCCTGTGTGTGATGCTCCTCTCCCTGAGTCCACGTGTTCTCATTGTTCAACACTCACCTATGAGTGAGAACATGTGGTGTTTGGCTTTCTGTTCTTGTGTCAGTTTGCTGAGAATGATGGTCTCCAGATTTATCCAAGTCCCTACAAAGGACACAAACTCATCGTTTTTTATGGCTGCGTAGTAGTCCATGGTGTATATGTGCCACATTTTCTTTGTCTAGTCTATCATTGATGGGTATTTGGGTTGGTTCCAGGTCTTTGCTATTGTACACAGGGCTGCAATGAACATAGGTGTGCATGTGTCTTTATAGTACAACAATTTATAGCTCTCTGGGTATATGCCCAGTAATGGGATTGCTGGGTCAAATGGAATTTCTGTTATCACTATGCAAGGTTTGATTTCTTCTCCTAATGTTAGAGAAGTGCACCTTTTAAACTATTTTTTTGAGACAGGGTCTCACTCTGCTGGCCAGGTTGGAGTGCAGTGGCACAACTCGGCTCACTGCAACCTTGACCTCCCAGGCTCAAGTGATACTCCCACCTCAGCTTCCGAGTAGCTGGAGACTACAGGTGCACATCACCAGCCTTGACCAGTTTTGTTTGTTTGTTTTTGTAGATATCAGGTCTCACTGTTTTTTTGTAGATACAGGGCTGGTCTTGAACAACTGTGCTCAAGCGATCCTCCTGCTTTGGCCTCCCAAAGTGCTGGATTACAAGTGTGAGCGACCATACCCAGCCGAGAAATGCACTTTTTAAAAGAGGAAAGGTAAAAAGCCATGGCCAGACTGCTTAACACATCTTATCTACAGCAGGAAAGGCCTAATACATTACTGTTTGTGGATAAGCTTGTGAAGTATTTAAATTTGTGTATAAGGGTATTGTGTGGTTTAGCCATCAAGAGGAAGGAACACGTAAGGGAGTTGTTATTATTGATTATTTCCTCTCCTGAGTATCAGAAAAATAACAATCTTCAGTGTTATTCCCTTTAGCAGTGCAGTAGTACCTATCTAAATGATACTTGAGCTAAGGTAGTGTTGCCTTTTTAGTAACTAAAAGCAGCCTCCATCAAGCTTGAAGCTAGATGTAGCAATTTCCTGTCCATCCCAGATGTTTGCTAAAGATCGATGCTAGGGGACCCAACACATAAGATGTGGCTCTTTAAACTTGCAGTCAGGCTGAGTCATTGTGTTCACAAGAAAAGCTATAGCTGTGCAAGGTCTGGGTTTATGTTTACAATCCTCTAAGTTTTAGGATCACAAAATAAAGTTTATTTGCTAGGGTGTGGGTAAAAGTTATTGCAGGGTTAAAATGAAAAGCATGTAAACCTAACTTTCCCATAAGCCTGTGACATTTCTGATTACAAAGAGAATCCTACAAATCGCATCTTATGCTTCAGTGGGGACACATTCCAATGTGTTAGTTTCCCTAAATTCACAGTGCAGTGTAAAATCTGGATCCCAGCTGTTTTACTGCTGGGTTATTAAACAAAAGTATATGTTATGTAAGTGTTTCATAGTGTCACAGTTTTTTTTTTCCTGTTGTGAAACTTTCTTAATTTTTAAATTTATTGAGCGAACATTACTGAGACAGAATAAAATGAATTATTTATTTAATAAACACTTACATGGTGCTTATTTTGTGCCTTGCACTAGTCTAAGCATTTTAGAAACATGAATGCATTTAAACCTCAAAACGGCCCTTAAAGTAGGTAATCTTATTATGGCCATGTAATTAATTAATTAATTTTTGTTTTATTGTATGTTATTTTGTAGAGATGGAGTCTCGCTATGTTGCCCAGGCTAGTTACAAACTTCTGGGTTCAAGTGATCCTCCTACCTTGGCCTCCAGAAGTGCTGGGATCACAGGCATGAGCCACTGTGACTAGCCTATGCCCATTTTATAGATGAGGCAGTTTGAGGCATGGTGAGATCCCACAACCAGCACATGGCTGAGCTGGGGATGCATCCCAGGCAGCTTGCACCCAGAGTTTTGCCATTGCTGTCTAGTCTAGAAAAAGCATAACCTGTGATTCCATCCTCCTAACAAACTTTTTTTAGTTTTCTTTTTTTTAGACAGAATTTCGCTCTTGTTGCCCAGGCTGGAGTGCAGTGGCGCCGTCTCGGCTCAGCGCACCCTCTGCCTCCCAGGTTCAAGCAATTCTCCTGCCTCAGCCTCCCGAGTAGCTGGGATTACAGGCACCTGCCACTACGCCTGGCTAATTTTTTGTATTTTTAGTAGAGACGGGGTTTCTCCATGTTGGTCAGGCTGGTATTGAACTCCTGATCTCAGGTGATCTGCCCACCTTGGCCTCCCAAAGTGCCAGGATTACAGGCATGAGCCACTGCACCTGGCCTTTAGGTTTCTTTTTATTCACATTTTGTCCTTGTTCTTTGACATAATCACAATTATAGTGCAACTCAGACAATTTAGTCCTTTATTTTTCAGAAGAGGAAATTAAGGTGGAGCATGGGTATGTCCAGGGGTAGAAGCAGGGGCAGGGTCCTGGAGACCCTCTGCTTGGGCCAGGCCTTAACTCCTGATTGTGAGGAGATGGGCCAGGGATCCTGGGAGGGTCTAGGAGGCCAGGGTTGTATTTGGGAGAGATTGGGTGTTATTTGCCAATCCAGAGGGAAGCATTTCAATATTTTAATAATTGTTATGGCCATAGTGGAGCTAATCTGCTAAATAAGGGCCCAGGTTGTGGCCGACCGGGTCATGGGAGGTCTTGCTTCCTAGCGCTCCAGAATCCTCGATTGCTTCCCCTGTTGCTGCTAATGCCCATGACCCTCGGCTCCCCCTCTGGATGAGCAAAATATTTTATTCTGTACTCAATCATTGTTTGAACTTTTTGGATCTAGACTTGGGAACCTTTTGAAAGCCTCTGACGCACAAAGAAAATCAGCCAAAAGCAACATGGAAATAAAAATAACTTGGTTTAGTCGGTTCTTTTGTTAAGAAAGAGAGAGACTTCTAAGGGCATAAACTTACGAACTTTAAATCAAGAACAGGAAAAGAAGGGTCCAGAATTTAACAGTGATCTTTTGCAAAGTGTGCTTTTACAGATGGCACATTTAGATGAAGGAGAATAGGAATAAACATGGGGAAAAGGAAAGTGCTAGAAAGGGAGGAGAGACACAAACGCAAAGACGATGCATTGGCAGAGGGCCACAGATTGGGAAGCAGGGAGCAAAAACCTTTGTCAGTTCATCTGAAAAAGCCTTTCGCCTCAGTGTGTTACCGCGGGACAATGCCTTCAAAATACCGAAAGCAGTTGCAAATGATCTTTCCTTTCGTTTATCTTGATGGGATCTTAATGTTTACACTGTCGCTGATCAGTGAAGCCTGTGGGCAGTCAGACATGCGAGACCTCTTAGCCCCTGACTGGGATCTTCATAGCAGTCTAGTCCAGCTTGGTTTATGCCACTTTCCATGGGTGGGTTTTATATGTAGTGCGATATTAGAATCACTGGATTTGCCGTTATTTTTTTTCTATGGACTGTCCTCTTTGTGAGAGGGCAAAAGGTCCTTGAGGTCACAGACTGATTTTTGTCATTTTTGTGTCTCCAGGTCCATTGTAGTGTACGATAGATGTTAGCTGAATGAAAGGGTACCTTTAATGGATGAAGGGAGAAGGTGGAATCCATTTTATTCAAAATAAATAGGTAGTTCCAGAAAATAAGTCTTCATAATTAACGTTTTACTTATTTATTTGCTCCATGGTACCGTTTAACTACTCTTATTATAAATGCGTAGATGTGTAGTGGACACTCTGGCATTTTGGGTAAACAGCTGCACTCGCTTCATTGATCTTTTTCTGCCCAAGTTCTGATGAAGGAGTCTTTTGAAATAAAGAGTTTGAGTAGGTAGCCATGGGTTGGGACTGGGGATTCATGACTTGAAGCAGAAAAGCATTTCCAGATGTGTAGGACAGTTGTCCGCTGAAGATACAGACCCAAAAGTAAGAAATTTAAGCAAAGGGGCTAAGAATAGGGGGAAAAAAAATTGAAGATAAAGTTTTAGATATTGTTTTTTAAATATCACCATTATTTCTGCTTTGAACTAAAAAGAGACAAGAGGTAATATAAGAGTACAGAATTTGGGGGATGAAGTAGATTTTTGGCACTAACATCACTGTGATGTTAAAAATATTTTTAAAAGATAACAAATACCCACACCTCTGACTTACTAATTAGTTTACTAAATTTAGTGCTCTCTATACTAAGTTATTTATGTCTATTATTTCTATATGGTGAAAATACTGTAACTATTGCATATCTTCCCCAAACTGCATGTTCTAGTGATACCATGTTGGTAAGTTGGTTGGAAGTGGCCGTGGTAGGATTTTTTTTCTTTTTTTTTTTTTGAGACAGAGTTTTGCTCTAGTTGCCCAGGATGGAGTGCAATGGCATGATCTCGGCTCACTGCAACCTCCATCTCCCAGGTTCAAGGAATTCTCCTGCCTCAGCCTCCCAAGTAGCTGGGATTACAGGTGCATACCACCACGCCTGGCTAATTTTGTATTTTTAGTAGAGACAGGGTTTCACCATGTTAGTCAGGCTGATCTTGAACTCCTGACCTTAAGTGATCTGCCTGCCTCAGCCTCCCAGGAGTATTTACACCATGGAAATTGGCAAACACTACAGTTAGGGCTTCTCCTCCACCCCGACCTGGTTGCTAAGCATTTGTCAGCACATCACACTGGCTTTGCCCAAGGGAGACATCCGAGCTTCTCCATCCCCCCATTTCTTTCTCATTATGACCAAAGAGATTTGTCCTGCACTTTTCTTTCAACCGTCATAGTGGTTCTGAATTTGGGAATGTGGTTTGGGGGAAAGGAATACACTTAGTTATGCAATGTTCTTATCTCTCTGTGCCTATCATCCCATTCAGTTATGATTGGTACCATATATTTTAGGTTTCAATTGCATTCAATTTAACCCTCGATTCTATTCTTTTGTAGATTTAGAATTCTCCCTGCAACCTCCTGAAGTACTGGCCTTCCCTCCTTCTCTACTACGGTAGTTCCAAGGTTTGGCTAAATAAAATCACATGGGAACTTATTAAAATACTAATTCCTAGGTTCTATCACCTATGTAATGAATTTGGGCAACCGGGTGTGATGGCCCCTGCCTGTGATCCCAGCACTTTGGGAGGCTGAGGCAGGTGGATCAGCTGAGGTCGGGGTTCGAGACCAGTCTGACCAACATGGAGGACATCCATCTGTACTAAAAATACAAAATTAGCCGGGCGTGGTGGCACATGCCTGTAATCCCAGCAACTTGGGAGGCTGAGGCAGGAGAATTGCTTGAACCTGGGAGGCAGAGGTTGTGGTGAGCCGAGATCGTGCCATTGCACTCTAACCTGGGCAACAAGAGCAAAACTCTGTCTCAAAATAATAAATAAAAAATAAACAAATTTGGATTCTTGGGGAATGGGGCTCATAATAGTATTTTGTAAGTTCCCTTGGGAGTTTGATGATCACCCCATGTGCCTTCTGGACCCCTCTTGTGGGCTCTTGCTCCCCAGCCCTGGCACCTGTGTACCTTGCTTACAATCAGGTCCTTTGGGCTGCCGGACCCGGGCCACATTGTATGATATCCTTGATTTTTATGTTTGAACTCAAATTCTGATCCTGTGAAACTTGGTAATCAGAGGCTGCTCTTGCCCCATTGGCCTGTCATTCATACCAGAGCCTGATTTCTTGTGCTCAGTTCTTTGGAGCCTGCATTCCTAGCTAGGGAGGCAGCTCGTGTGTTGCAGAGCGACTATCAGAAGAGTCAGGGATGCTATGTTTCATTTCTGCTTTAGCGTCTGTGCGACCTTGATAAACTTGTTTTCCACTTTTCTGAGCTAGTTGCCTGTCTCCAGAGTTTGTTAGGAAGGTTGTGTCTGGAACACATCCAGCTTTTGTGCCATCGTAGGGCCTCTGAATCATGCTTTTCCCTCTGCCTGGAGCGCACTTCTCCTGTCTTTGCACGGCTTGTTTCTTTTTGTCATTTAGATCAATGACAAATGGTCAAATGTTACCTCCTTGGAAAGGTTTTCCCTTACCATTGAAAGCTGCCTCCCCTCACAGTCCACGTGGCTTTGTTCACTACCTGATCCTGTTCCAGCTTTTTACCTAGGGTTATTTTCATGCTAACATTTACCACTATCTGAAATTCTTTTTCTTTTCTTGTATTCTTGTTTATCAGGTTTTCTACACAAGAACTTAAGCTTTATGAGAGTAGGGACTTGCCTGACACATAGTAGGTGCTCACTAACTACTCGTTGAATCACTACCTTTCCAAGTTGTTCTATAAATATATGATGTTAGTGTGAACCCTGGTTCTCAAGCAATTCGTTTTCCTAATTGTGCTTTTCTGACCTCACAGGTGTTGCTGTTTTTATGACAATGATTCATTGCTGAGATATTACTGCACTTTAGAACAAGTGCTGCTCTCAACTGATGAGAAATAAAATCTGTAACTTTCTATGTGAATGCCTCATTTAGTTTTCAGAGAGCTTCCAAAAACTTGTTTCAGTTGCATCTGTCATGTGGGTGTATCATCTGTGATAGAATGGATCGATTAAACACGAAGGTACCATAACCTAAATGAGACTGATTTGGGGAAACTCCTGTTTCCTCCCTTTTTTGAGTTCTACCAGGGGTGGTTTTTGGTTGAGTGATGAGGACTAGGGAAATGTGTATCACTTATAAGAAAGGCAGGCCATAGACTGGGTGTGGTGGCTTATACCTGTAATCCCAGCACTTTGGAAGGCCGAGGCAGGTGGATCACTTGAGGTCAGGAGTTCAAGACCAGCCTGGCCAACATGGTGAAACCTCATCTCTACTAAAAATATAAAAATTAGTTGGGTATGGTGGTGGGTGTCTGTAATCCCAGCTACTTGGCAGGCTGAGGCAAGAGAATTGCTTGAACCCGGAAGGTGGAGGTTGCAGTGAGCTGAGATCGTGCCATTGCACTCCAGCCTGGGTGATAGAGCGAGACTCTGACTCAAAAACAAAAACAAAAAACAGCAAAAATAAAGGCATTCCAGAAACGCATGTTGGATATGTTTGTCCTACCTGATCTCACCAGATACATGGGGTAGGTTTGACTAGTGGTTAAGTAATGTTTGCAAATCCATTTCCAGGAAGGCCAATAAGGTTGGCAGTGAAAGCTTTTCATCCTATGTTTGCAATAGTTCCTCTTCAGGATGGTGCTGAAGAATTGATCACCACAGAGTCTTTTTGGTGCGAACACAGTACTAGACCTGGGCTAGTGAGTCTGAAATGTGGTTTCAGCCCCACAGTTGAGAGTCTAATGCAGTCGCCCAAAGGCAGGACTGAATTGTGCGGCAGAAGCCTGCCAGGGCACCTGAAATAGACTGGCTTTTATAATGATAGTATGTTCCAGTTTTCCTTGATAGTGCTTTTCAGACTGCTTTGTTTTGGGGCAGTGCAGTGGTGTGAATGTTTATGTCTTCCTCAAATTCATGTGTTGAAGTCCTCATCCCAAGGGGTGATGGTATTAGGAGGGGACACTTCTGGGAAGTGAGCAGGCCATGGTAGCTCTGCCCTCATCAGTGGGGTAAGTGCCATTATGTAAGAGGCCAGAGAGGGACCTTTGACTCTCTTCACTATATTATGTGAGGGGTCAGTGAAAAGGTAGCCATCAGGAAAGCAGGTTTTCACCAGACACCAAATCTGCAAGCACCTTGATCTTGGACTTTCCAGCTTCTAGAACTGTGAGAAGCAAGTTTCTGTTGTGTATAAGCCACTTAGTCTATGGTATTTTGTTATACTAACCTGAATGGATGAAGACAGGTGGGGTGGAATTGGAGTAGGGATTGGGTCCAGAGATGTAGACAGCAGAATTCCAGAGCATCTGTAAACTCCACATTCAATCAGAGTGTCTCATTTAGAAAACATACTATTGTATATTTGCCTTTTTAAAATTAGGTTTGGGCTGGGCACGGTGGCTCATGACTGTAATCTCAGCACTTTGGGAGGTCAAGATGGGTGGATCACTTAAGGCCAGGAGTTCAAGACCAGCCTGGCCATGGCAAAACCCTGTCTCTACTAAAAACACAAAAATTAGCCAGGCATGGTGGCACACACCTGTAATCACAGCTACTTGGGAGACTGAGGCAGGAGAATTGCTTGAACCAGGGAGGTAGAGGTTGCAGTGAGCCAAGATCACGCCACTGCACTCCAGCCTGGGCGACAAAGCAAGACTCCATCTAAAAAATAAAAATAAAAATAATAAAAAATAAAAATTATGTTTGTTTTAGATTTGCAGAAAAGTTGTGAAGCTGTTAACTGAGAGTTTCAAAGAAGTACACAGTTTTCTCTATTCACATCTTACGTTGGTATATGATACATTTTTTATAATTAATGAACCAATACTGATGCATTATTAAGTAAAACCTGTACTATTTAGATGTTCTTAGATTTTCTCCCATGTCCTTTTTCTATTCCAGTATCCTGTCCAGGATACCATGCTGCATTTCAGAGTTGTGTCTCCTTGGCGCTCCCTTGGTTATCATGGCTTCTCCGACTTTCCTTGTTTTTGATGACCTTGACAGTTTTAAGGGGTACTGCTTAGGTATTCTGTAGAATGTCCCTCAATTGGGATTTTGATGATGTTTTTCTCATGATCAGATTGGGATTATGAGTTTGGGGGAGAAATACGACATAGGTAAAATATCACACTTACCACATCATATCAAGGGCACAGGCTGTCATCATGACTCATCACTGTTGACATGGACTTTGATTGCCTAACTGAAGTTGTAAAGTTTTCCATTATAAAGGTACTTTTTTCCTCCCCCTCTACACTGTAATCTTTGGAAAGAAGTCACTATGTGCAGCCCACAATTTTAGGACTTATGCTGTACCTACTAGAGAGGGGGAAATGTCCTAAAAAGGTTTCATTCCCTTTACTTCCTTTAATGTTATAGATTTTCTTTTGTATTTCATTAATTTTGGTCTAAAATAGAAAAGTGGTACATGTAGGTGGTCTTGTTTCTGTGCTAGCTCACAAACACAGAAACACTTTAGAAAGTGGTTTTAGTTACAGACAAGTCCCTCTTTTTTTTTTTTTTTGAGATGGAGTCTTGCTTTGTCTCCCAGGCTGGAGTGCAATGGCATGATCTTGGCTCACTGCAACCTACACCTCCCATGTTTAAGTGATTCTCCTGCCTCACCCTCCTGAATAGCTGGGATTACAGGTGTGTGCCACCACACCTGGATAATTTTTGTATTTGTAGAGACGGGGTTTCACCATGTTGGTCAGGCTAGTCTTGAACTCCTGACCTCGTGATCCACCCGCCTCAGCCTCCCAAAGTCCTGGGATTACAGGCGTGAGCCACTGCGCCCGGCAAGTCCCTCTTTTTAAATGAAAGTTGTGGGCAACAATTATGCTCAGAGACCAGATAATCTTGTCAAAGGGACCAGAAAGATGCCCCTGAATCAGGTGTTGGTTAGTGGCTTAGTGTGTGGTAGGCTACCCAGGAAGCCTTTGTGCTCTGATGCCTGACTGAGGACTCAGTCCTCCTAATAAAGAGTGTGAGGCCCATCCCAGCATGGCTGACTCTCTAATGGCCAAGTTCACTTGGGTCTGTGTGGCTTAGCTCTCAGGACGGTCAGGTCATGTGCCCAGAGCTGGGCCTTGGGACCTGGCTAGACAGACCTAAAGAGTTTTCTGCTGCAATCAAATAAAGGATAGCAGTATTAATTTGGAAGATGTTGAGAAGTCATTTTTGTAATTAAGCACAAGTTAAGCATACATAATAAAACAAGCACTTCACATAATTGACTAGAATTATTTTAACACAACCAAAGCAAAAATCCAATTCTCAATCTTTCTCTCTCTTTCTCATGCCAGTGACCATTATTGACAATGTTTCCTTCACCTAGAATTTATTTTTCAATTTACTTGTTTATTCTCTAAGTCATAGCACTTAATACGACGACTTCTATATAGCAAAGATTTCCTTACTCCTGATTTTCTAGGGCCAAGGACTCAAGGAGTCTGTAAAATTTGTCTATAATTCTAAATTGACCATATGTTCAATAAGTAGGAGAGCTGATATGAAGCAAGGGAGGTTTCATAGCCCCAGCCTAAAAAGGTCTTTAGACCCTTTACTCTGTGCTGCAAAAATAGGTTTAGAATTCCTTTTTTTTTTTTTTTTTTTTTTGAGACAGAGTCTCGCTCTGTTACCCAGGCTGGAGGGCAGTGGTACAATCTCGGCTCTGAAACCTCTGCCTCCCAGGTTCAAGTGATTCTTCTGTCTCAGCCTCCCAAGTAGCAGGATTACAGTCATGCACCACCATGCTCAGCTAATTTTTGTATTTTTAGTAGAGTTGGGGTTTCACCATGTTGATCAGGCTGGTCTCGAACTCCTGACCTCATGATCTGTCCACCTTGGATATGTGTAAGTGATTGTAATTCACTGAGTACTCCCTTATCATTTAGTTCTGTATCCCACGGCATTTTCATCAGTCTACTTTGATCCTGTCCGACACACTTTCCTGCCATTGCTGATTATATAATAGGACAATCTTACTTAAGTAGGAGTGAGTGCTACCTGGATTCAGTGGCCTGAGAAGTTTTTCCTTCCCTTTACTGTTTCTTTAGGTTTCACATTCTAAGGGTCAGTGACACTTAACTGTTATCTATTCTTTCCCAAATGATTCATGGAAAAATGGAAAATGAGTTTGAAAATTATCCTCACATGGCAGCCATCATGAAACTTATAAGGAAAAATGGCACTCAGAGAGTAATAAGCCTCTAAAAAATTCTAAAGATTGAGGGAAACAAAAAAATAAACCCTCAAAGAATTTAGCGGACTTCAGTCAGTTTTAAATAGGAGGCCCCAAATAAATAAGTGAGAAATTTGAAAACTTCATTCACATCAATACATGCCAGCTTTTTTCATATTATTAAGATACTTGCATATATTTTGGTCAAAAGCTGCTTAAAATATATATTCAGAAGAAAGATGTTCATAATATGCTGTAGTATTTTTTTTTTTTAAAGACAACCTTCTAAGTTTGCCTCTGAAAGTATCCTGGGAGCAACCGGCCTCTGGGGATTTATGGTCTAGTGCAGTGGTTCTCACACTCCACTGCACACCAGATCCCTGGAGGACTCAGGAGAACCCAGAGCCCTGGGCCTCACCCTAGAGTGTCTGGTTCAGTAGGTCTGGCCTGGGCAGAGAATTTGCATTTCTAACAAGTTCTCAGATAATGCTGATGCTGTTGGTTTGGGGACTACAAATTGAGAATCACTGATCTAATAGTTTAGCTGACACATCAGTAAACACAATTCAAAGATTAAATGTTGTAAAATAAGTACAAGTAACATTCAATGGGAAACCGGGTGTAGAAAAGTGAGGCAAAAGATGAATGAACAACTAAAGATCAGAGAAGCCATAGTGGAAGCAGGAAAGCTTAAGCAGGATCTTGAAGCCTTGGCAGGTAGGGCAGGGCATTTTGGAGATGACATTCTCCTACTGGGAGGGGGGAGTGCAGAACGTTTGTCGGAGTGAGAGTCTAGTCTAGCACAGGTGGAGAGTAGGCTGGTGTGAAGGGAGGAGCAACCATGAGCAGGTGGAATTGAGAATGAGAGAGCTGGAAAGTTAAATGAACATGTTCTTGGTTTTTGGAGTTTGGCGGCAATGGAAAAGCATAATCAGAGCTATGCTTAGGAAAGGCAGCTCTGGCATTCCGATGGATGGTGCGGGAAGAGAAAGAGTGATTTCGGGAGAATCAGTTAAGAATTATTGAGGCAGCCCAGTCCAGGAGCAAGGATAGGCTGAAGAAGAGTGTGAAGGTGGGAGGGATACCGTCACATGAGGCGTCTGTAGCAGAAGCCACAAATTTGGTAGTTGATTGGTTCCTGAAAATCAGAGAGAGGGAAGGGTTGGGGGAGAGTGAGGATTCAAAGTCTGAATTGTTGGAGAAGAGTGTTGGTGGTGGCCGGATCTCTCAGAAGAAATAGTTGGATAGAAAACAAACCTTCTGGGCCTTGGTTTCTTCAGGAGGGGGAGTGGACTAGATACTCGTAAAGGTTTCTTTGTAATTGTAATTAAGGGTTTGAGGGTTGTTGGTTGTCAGAAATATGATAGAACATAGTTGTACAAAAAATTAATGGCTTATATGTAACAGGCACTCATATAGTTGTTGATTGGTTGATCCATGACAATCATTAGCTGTCAGATAGTTTCATCTGCAAATAGTCTTCTTTCTGAGCTCTTCATTTTGCTATGCTTATTGTGTTGACTTACTCTTCCTCCCATTTTATAAACTATGAATATCAACCTTTTTTCGATATGTGCTGTATGTATATATTATTTATTTATTTATTTATTTTTAAAGATGGGGTTTCACCATGATGGCCAGGCTGGTCTTGAACTCCTGACCTCAGGTGATCCACCTTGGCCTCCCAAAGTGCTAGGATTACAGGCGTGAGCCACGGCGCCCGGCCTTCTATGTATATATTTAAACAAGTACAACAGATAATTTACTTGTTTGGCTGTTTCTTACATCATCATACTTATACCACATAATGAGATATTTATACACAACTCTGTCTTTCCCACTGGATCATAAACTCCTTTTGGGTAAGGGACACCTTACTCATTTTTGTCTTCTTCACTGCATTTACCGTAAATACTTATAAAAAGTGAAGAGCAAATGTTTGAGGAATTGGATTGAATCATTGAGTAAAAGTAAATTACTATCTGTTCTTTGGGAAGAGACAGTGTCTCAGACAATAAAGAGTAATAGATGAAAGGGAAATGAAAGTCCATATATCCTAGGAGATAGAAAGAGCAAACACATTTAGTTCAGTAGACTCTCCGAACTAGAGTAGAGATATTTATGGGCACTTTAGGGACTAGAAGCAAAAGCCCATAAAAAGTAGCCAGTGTTTAGCTCTATCCTAAATTAGCCTCTGAAAATCTTGGGCCAGATCTTTTCATGCGGGGCCTCCATTTCCTCCTTTGTAATATCAAGGTTGTACTAAACTACAAAGTTTCAGAAATCTCTGAACACCCTTCTGGGAAGAATTCTAAGCAGAGGGAACAGCATGAGTAAAATATAAGAGACGGGTAATAGTATGTGTGTTCTTTGTGACATGCTAGGAAATTAAGCAGGAAAGGCAGGTGGAGGCCTTGTTTCAGAGGGCCGTTTCTCCTAAGGAGCCTGGACCCACCCTACCATGATAGGTGGTGTCTTGTGCAGAGATTTGTGCCAGGTGGTGTAATTGGGAATGCCATCCAGGGAGCAGGGGTGAAGGGCCAGAGACAGTTATCCAGGGAAGGAGGGAAAGGTAATACAAGGAGGCATTACTGAGGTGCCATTGCTATAGGGAGCTGGTTGCTTTATTCCAAGAGATCATCTGAGAAGTTTTATGAAATACACTCAGTACAGTTTATGTGGAGGAAAAAAAGGGAGAGGGTTTTATCTGTGTTTCTTGTCTCCCATTGAATAAAGGCGAGTTGCACTTCTGGATTGCACATGTATGACTGCCAGGTTCCCGTGGGGGACACATGAAGCAGCAACAGAGGAGTCTCGGGGTGAGTGGGCCTGTCAGGTTACACTTGTGTGAAGCTGGTTAAATTCTTCATGGAACTGGCTGCAATGGCAGTGCAGGAATAAGAGGCAAGTTTGAGAGGATTTGAAGTAGTGCATAAAAGGAGGCCAATATAGGGAGCTACTGAGAGATTATAAACAAGGGAACACCTCATCAGAATTATGTAATTGTGTGCTGGTAAGTGTTTAACAACCAGCTCTGCGGAGAACGTGTGTGCAGGTACATATATAGACCTGTGTCTATTACAAATTGTACTGATATAAAAGATGTGTAGCACACAATTTACAAGTAGTAATACAATGCGCTGTCATTAAATCTATCTAGCTAATTGATTTAGACAGATTTCTGTTGGTTTTTGTTGAACTCTTGTATCATAGCCTAGCTATGGTTACAACTGATGAAAGAGCATATTGATATTTTCTTTTTACATTATTAAGTTGAAAGTGAAGCAGCAAAGGTGTATCCCAGAACTTTACTTGTTCATGAAACATCTTCTTTATGAATGGGCCACTATATTTTTAATACTAGAAGAATATTTCCTCCTTTTTTTGTTTTATTCGCGATGTAACTACTACAAGCACCACACATTTGATTAACATTTTCTCTATCACCTCCTTAAGCCTGGAAAATTAGCAAAACAAAAACGATGTGATTATAGTGTTTGTCCATTTCAGTATGAAACTATCCTCATCACGGCCAATATCAAGTTACAGAGAATTGGGAAGAGGGCACAGTAGCAGCACAACACAACATTACACAGTCTTTTCACATCCAGTAGTCTGCCCTCAGCCAAGGGGGAAATGCTCTGAGACCCCTGACACCTCAAATAGTACTGAACCCTATACACACGATGTTATTTTCCTACATATACATACCTATGATAAAATTTAATGTATAAATTAGGTACAGTAAGAGATTAACAATAATAATAAAATAGAACGGACATAATGATATATTGTAATAAAAGTTATGTGAGGCTGGGTGCAGTGGCTCACGCCTGTAATCCCAGCACTTTGGGAGGCCACAGTGGGTGGATTGCCTGAGCTCAGGAGTTCGCGACCAGCCTGGGCAACACGGTGAAAGCCCGTCTCTACTAAAATACAAAACAACTAGCTGGACGTGGCAGGGTGCACCTGTAGTCCCAGCTCCTGGGGGGGCTGAGGCAGGAGAATTGCTTGAACCTGGGAAGCAGAGGTCTCAGTGAGCCAAGATCGCACCACTGCACTCCAGCCTGGGCGACAGAGCGAGACTCTGTCTCAAACAAAAAGATATGTGAATGAGGCCGGGCGCCGTGGCTCACTCCTGTAATCCCACCACTTTGGGAGGCCGAGGCGGGTGGATCACAAGGTCAGGAGTTCGAGACCAACCTGGCCAACATGGTGAAACCCCGTCTCTACTAAACATACAAAAATTAGCCTGGTGTGGTGGCGCGTGTCTGTAGTCCCAGCTACTTGGGAGGCTGAGGCAGGAGAATTGCTTGAACCCAGGAGGCTGAGGTTGCAGTGAGCCGAGATCGCGCCACTGCACTCCAGCCTGGCGCCTGGCAACAGAGCGAGACTCTGTCTAAAAAAAAAAAAAAAAAAAAAAGGTTATGTGAATGTGATCTCTCTCTCAGAATATCTTATTGTCCTGTAGTCGCCCTTCTTATGATGGTGTGAGATGATAAAATGCCTATGTGAGAAGATGAAGTGAGGTGAACGGCCTAGGCATTGTGGCATAAATGGAAAACACCAGAAATAAACAATTCATGTTATACATTGTGCACCATTGTGAGTAGTGTGATGAAATCTTGTATCCCCCTCATTTCTTCCTGCCAGGATTGCTAGTCACTTGGTAGCCATCTCTGTTATCAGATTAACTGTGGTGGTATCAGTATCACAGTGCTTAAGTTCAAGTAACTGTATTTTACTTAATAATGGATACAAAGTGCAAAAGTAGTGATGTAATATTTTTGGACCATTGTTGACTGCGGGTAACTGAAATTTTAGTTACATGAAACCGCAGATAAGGGGGGACTGCACTACAGATAACATAGGCATAAGTAACATCAAGACAATAGATATTAAAATGTAGAAAAGTAATAAGTGATAAATTGAGAACTTTTATTTTAATATAATTTATTTTATTGTAAGTTTATATAATTTAATTCTTAATAAATTATTGCTGTATTTAACAATTGACTGGCAAAATTGCTGGAAATTTCCCAATCTTGTTGAAAATTTTCCAGTCTGCTCTCAGGAGCCTGTATGAGCCAGCCCAGAACACCACTGGAGTTATAATTTTGGAAGATGATCTTGGTAGCAATCTATAGAAATGTTTTGTAGGGGAGATATAGTAGGTGTCACAAGTAGGAGACAGATTATGAAATATCTTCAGACCCTGCCAGCATGAGGGTTCAAATGATGTCTGGTCAGTGGAGCTCATGCAGATTTCACTGGTTTGTGTTTCCACGTGGATCTGTAGGACCTTTAATGAAAGTCTCCTCCAGGTATTCCTGGTGGCATCTTGGTATTGTCTCACATGTATTTTGAGAGCCCCACTCCCTTGGGGGGTCTTATGCTTTGGCTTCCTTGTTGATGACCGTGGGCCAGAGGGCTTTATGGGTGAAGCTCCACCTCAGCCATAGCTGGTGTCCTCCTGAAGAGGATTTATGCCAAGGGGAGTCACAAGCCACGCCTTGTTTTTTCAAGTTTGCAAATCGGGGGATGGGGGGCAGAGCTCTAGAAAGATGCTGGAACCTGGTATGTGCCCTGCAGAAATGTCCTTGATTCCCTTTGTCACCAGGAGCCTGAGGTTACTGTGTTTTTCTGTGACTCACCGAGGCAGGGGGAAAGACAGTCCTCTCCACTTCCTCCTGTGCTACTTGCTGCATCAGCCTCAGCTAGTCTGGGGCTGGGCAGGGAAACAGGTTCTCTTCCTTCTCCTGGTTTGCCCCCTGCTTTGCTCAGAGACCTTTGTGTCTGAGGGCCCCCTTTCTCACCTTGCTGATCAGCCAGTGCAGTACTGAATGCCTGATGGAGGGCCAGGGGCCCCTGATCCATCTGCATTCCCAGAATGCAAGAATCTCATCTGGGGCCATCCAGCCCCGACTACTCTTAGTAGATGAAATAAGGTGGAGTAGATAAGAGAAAGGATGTGACCCCTGGGTACATGATGGGGCCAGTAATGGAGGTACAGGGTGCATATGTGGCTGGGCTGTGAGACAGGCAAAGAGGGTGGAATTGAGATGCAAGGTAGGAAAGCATGGCTGTGTTCAGTTTGGGACTTGATGAAATAGGTACTTGTGGGGCAGTTCAGCAGGCGCTGGGCCTTCAGGAGAAAGAGAAGGAAGGAATGGTGGTATTGGGAGTAAAGCTGTGGGTATGAATGAATGTCTATGAGACTCCCCTCCCATGAGGATGTAGAATGAGGAGACACAGTCTGCAGGTAGACTTGTTCAGAAGCCCAAGGAACACCAGCATTTCACAGATGGTGTTGGGAAAGGGAGCCAGGCCAGCCAGAGAGGAATGCTCAGGGAACTCTGAAAGGAAGGAAATGGTATGAACAAAGGAGCTAGGGCACAGCAGTGGTGACTCACACAGGGAACACTTTGGCCCATTGCATTTATGCTTACAGTTTCCCAAGTTTATTCAGGGTTATAATTATGTTACCTTCACGAGCCCTTCCTCCCTTAAAAAAAAACCAAAAACCAAAAAACAGTCAAAGACTCGTCAGTATCATGAATGACCCCAGGTGAAGAAGACATCTGACATTTTTATATCATGTCAATACTTCGATCCAGCCTTTTATAGTCAGTGTGAGGAGAAAACAAATTTACTTGAAGCTAAAGGCCTGGGAAGTGTCAGCTTTTTCCTGTTTGATGTTTCTTGTTGTGTTTTCCTTATTAATCACTTCATTTTCCCCTTGGTCAGAGGCCTGATACTGTTTTTCCCTACACACGTCAGCTGCCTAGTGTGTCAGGCAGTTTTTCACTGTGATACAGAGACACAATAGAGCTGGAGCTGGCAAGGTTACTGCCAGAAATGTGTATCACTCTTGATGGTTACATTCACCAGCATCCAGAAAGCCCAGTGCTTCTGAACTGAATTACAGGCTTTGAAATGACCATGTAGTTTGCATTCAGCAAAAAAATATACCCCAGACATGTGCAAGGGTTGCCGGTTTGGGGAAAATTAGATGACTCCAAAGTGAAAAGACAGAGCCTATCTAAAGAGATAGAAGAGTGAGTTTTTTTTCACAGAACAAATCTGTTGAATAAGTGGATTTGGAGGTAACCACAGGCTTGCCATATGAAATTCTATTCCATGGGAATTAAAGTTTGTGGCTTTGGGAAAGCACTTATTGAAAATTTCTCATATTCTTTTGCCAAAACATAGAAACATGGAGAAGTACGAAAAAGCTTTTACTGTGGCTGTCTCCTCTATCCTCTTAAACACTTAACGTGTCCCATGTACATAGCAGGGAAGTGAAATACAGCTATTCCTGATAGTGTAGCAACTTAGAAGTGGAAGGCTACTGCTAAGGGAATAGGAAGACTAAAGAGAATAATTCTTGTGTCAGTTAGGAATTGTGTTTCACTGCAAGTATCAGAGCTCCCAGGTAGTGGCTTTATCTGTCATGTCTAAGCAGTCCGGAAGTAGTCTGTCAGGAGCTGGCACGATGGCTCTACAAGTCATCAGTCTCTAGAGCTCTCCAATCTGCCACCTCCAGGATGTGGCCCTTGTCTGATATGGCTGCTGGGGCTCTCAACATCACATTTACATTACAGACAGAGAATGGAGGAAGAGGGGAAGAGGGGGATGCCACCTCCCTTTGCAGGCCCTGCCTCATAATTTCCAGTACTCCCAACTACATCTCATGGGCTAGAGCTGAGTAGCATAGCCACACCTCACTGTGCACCTCTAAATTCTCATAAATCTCATTTTTTGAAAAATTAACTCACAATCTTCTCTTGTCCTGACCAGTACCGCAAGAGATTGGGAGAGTGCTCATACAACAGTGAGATTCTTTAGTGACTTTCTGGATGATTCCATGCCAAGAGGTCTTCCTCTGTGTCCTTTCAACAGGAGTAACTGTAACATCACGAATCAGTCAGGGTTTACCAGAGATGCAGACTTAGCAGGTTACACATATTAAGGGATTTATTACAAGGAATTGGCTTACTTAGTCGTGTGACTGGCTAAGCAAGCTTGAAATCCACAGGCAGGTAGAGCAGGCTGGAGCCCCATGAGTGGAGCTGAAGCCTGGAGTCTCTGAAGCCAGAGAGGGCCTAAGCCCTCTTTTAAAGGACTTTCAGCCTACTCAGGATAATTACATCAGTTCTACTCAGGATAATCTTCCTTTCGACTAACTAAAATAAACTGATTCGATATCTTATGTCTGCAAAATCCCTCCCCAGCAACAGATTAGTATTTGATTGAATAACTAGGTAAAGGCACATGTGTACACCCATGCTACAAAATTGTTGCTGCCTCCTTTATTTTCTCCAACTCTCAGGAGAGAATATCCTTTGACCCTAAGTGGACGCCTACAAGAAAGGGAATTCTGGGCAATGTAGTTCAGCCCAGCCACATCACGTACTATTATTTAGTAGTAATGTAGAGAGAGACACAGGTAAAAACAACAGTTAGTATTTCTTCATTCTGATATCGGCAGCAGGTGAGTCATCATTATTGGCTAAAATCAGGAACTGGTATTAATGCGTTTTGTTCTCCTCTGTCATAGATAGTGAAGAGTAAGTGAAGAATTTGAGGGTCATCAACCATTGTGAACTCATCAAAGTTAGTAGCACTTAAAATTTACAGACATTTTTTGAAAGAAGACATTTACGAGGCCAAAAACATATGAAAAAATGCTCATCATCACTGCTCATTAGAGAAGTGCAAATCAAAACCATATTGAAATACCATCTCACACCAGTTAGAATGGCGTTCATTAAAAAATCTGGAGACAATAGATGCTGGAGAGGATGTGGAGAAATAGGAATGCTTTTACACTGTTGGTAGGAGTGTAAATTAGTTCAACCATTGTGGAAGACAGTGTGGCGATTCCTCAAGGATCTAGAAATAGAAATTCCATTTGACCCAGCAATCCCATTACTGGGTATGTACCCAAAGGATTGTAAATCGTTCTGTTATAAAGACACCTGCACACGTATGTTCATTGCGGCACTGTTTACAATAGCAAAGACCTGTAATCAACCCAAATGCCCATCGATGATAGACTGGACAAAGGAAATGTGGCACATATACACCATGGAATATTATGCAGCCATCAAAAACGATGAGTTCGTGTCCTTTTCAGGGACATGGATGAGCCTGGAAACCATCATTCTCAGCAAACTGACACAAGAGCAGAAAACCAAACACCACGTTCTCCCTCATAGGCGAGTGTTGAACAATGAGAGCGCATGGACACAGGGAGGGGGAGCATCACACACTGGGGTCTGTTGGGGGGGTAGGAGGCTAGGAGAGGGATAATGGGGGGTGGAGAGATTGGGGAGGGATAACAGGAGAAATACCTAATGTAGGGGATGGGAGGATGGAGGCCGCAAACCACCATGGCAAGTGTATACCTATGTAACAATCCTGCAAGATCTGCACGTGTACCCTAGAAATTAAAGTATAATTTTAAAAAAATTTACTTTTAAAATGAATGGAAAGGTGTCCAAGTTTTTAATAGCACAAATATTTTTTTCTCATTTGTACCTTTTTTTTGTCTTCTATATGCAGATATTTCCACTGTGGCCACTGCCTAAAGGGGCTCTGATCTGAGGAACACTGCTGACTCTGTGTCCCCCAGGTTTACAGAGCAATCTTTCTGAAGCACAAAATTAGATTACATTATTCTACAGCTTAAATCCTTCTGTGCACTTCCCATCACCCAAGAGTAGATCTAAAACTCCTTAGAGTAGCATTCAAGACCCTGCTCAATGTGGGTACCATGCATTTTTCAACTTTATTTCCAGCCTTCCAATATACATAGATACATCTTCCTCTCACACCCTCTGCAGGGTTTTCAATGCCATGTGCTTTTCTCCTTTGGGGCTTTTTGAATAGGACGCCCTTCCTCCCGTGTCTGTTTATAGATAGAAACATCCTGTACATTGGAGGAGTCCGCCCTGACCACCATTTTCCCAGCATGCTGAATTATTTCTGTTCCTCTGTGTTTGCACAACTTTGTTTGTGCACAGTAGAGTTTTGGCAGGGCCATGTAGACGGGCCTCCTTCATGAGTTGGGAAGCTTTTTGAGGACAATGTCTGATTCATCGTCGAATTCTCAGTTCCTAGCAGAGTGCATAGCATAGGGTGGTTACACAGTAGATATTGGAGCAAAGGAATACAATTCAAATAAACAGTCTCATTAACAGATGCAAACCAATTCCTCTCATGACAGCAGTGTATCTAAGCTCAAACAAATGATCAGAGTTGGCAGTTGAAGTGCTATATATAGACGGAACTTAATAAATGCCTTTTTTTGTCTTAAGCCATTGATGATAGTGATGTTTTTGTAAATGTAGATAACCACAAGCAGATGTGTCAAAGCTCTGTTATCCAGGAATAAACTGAGTTCGTCATCATCTTGACAGCACTTTCCTGGATTAGTGTTCAGGAAACATGAAACGTTTTTAGAACAATTCAACAAATGTGTAATAAAAGTTTGTTATCTTATTTGTTGTTATATTGTCTCTTGGCTTGGATTTTTATTTGGGAAGCTAATAGAGAGATGGGATATTAGAAAACCAGAGGCAAACTGCTGGGTTTATTGACGTACTGACCGAATGAATGCAGGTATATGAGTAATCCAGGAATCCTGTGCATTAAGGAAAAGTTCATTTCTATCACCTCTGTGTTGTTACCTTGTGAACCTGCCTTGGTTTTCTCAGCAACTGGTAAACTGATAAGCCTGTTTCTCACTGTCATTTACCTCATCAGTTTACCAGCCCAGAAATCCTCCTTTCATTCTTTACCCAAAAAAAAAAAAAAAAAAAAAAAAGGCAGATGCACTCCCAAATACAAAAGTTAATTTTCTTCTTCTTCTTCTTCCTTCTTCCTCCCCCACTCCTCCTCCTCCTCCTTCTTCTTTTCTTCATCTTGTTCTTCTTCTTCCTCGTTCCTCTTCCTTCTTCCTTCCTTTGAGACAGATCTTTGCTCTTGTCACCCAGGCTGGAGTGCAAGACGCCATCTCACTGCAACCTCTACCTCCCAGGTTCAAGCGGTCTTCTGGAGCAGCTGGGATTATAGGCACCCACCACCATGTTGGGCTAAGTTTTGTATTTTTAGTAGAGACAGGGTTTCGCTGTGTTGGCCAGGCTGGTCTCGAACTTCTGACCTCAGATGATCCACCAGCCTTGGCCTCCCAAAGTGTTGGGATTACAGGTGTGAGCCACTGTGCCTGGCCAATTTTGTTCTTATGGCTGACAATCATACTATTTTTTTACAAAATATTTTTGTTCCCTTTTAAAAAAACCAAGTTGGTTCTAGTAATATCTAAATTTCATTAAATTATCAGGTAAAAATATTTTCTTTTCCTTAGTGAGAATTCAGAGATAATGTGCTTGCTGCTCCATAGAAGGTGGCTGTTCTTTAACTTGCATCAGCCTTCCTCATTTGTACCATGCCCCCAGTGCACATACACACACCACACCATACCATGAACATTAACAAGGGAAAAATGGCCTGAATTTTGTTTCCTGGGAATGATGACGTTCAAATGAGTTATCAAATATGCAAGTATATTTTAAATTCCTTTCCTGGTGCACAAATCCATACCATTTTCTCCTAGGTTGATAATATGGTCATCAAATTCTTGGGTGCTGCATTTTGTACAGTCAACTCTTGCAACGTGAGAGAACCATCAGCCACTTTGGGGCACCCAGGTATTTACTTAATGAAAAAACAAAAGAAGGCATTGCCAAGGGAAAGTAATTTCATCACAAAAAATAAGAGAAACTACTCAGGGCAGTTAGTCTATCCCAACATGACGAATCCAGAAAGTAGGCGTGTGTTGGAACAGAGATGACCATGCCCTACAGGCATCTAATGTACCATACAGATGCAGTAGAACCCTGGCCAGGGGCCTGTTAGCTGGTACTTCGGCACAGGCCTGCAGCCTGAGAGACAGAGCAGGCCAGAGGTGGACAAGCAGAATGGGCAGTGATGGGCAAGAGAATTCAACTGTAAGCTTTCCAGGACAGAGACCACATTTGGTTGACTGCTGTGTGCTGGGTACCTAGCACTCTGCTGTAGATATGAACTCAATAATATTTGTTTAATGAATGGCTGGCTGGATGAGTTGAGTGAATCTAGGAGGAATCTAACAGGGAATGGATGGACAGAGACTGGAAGGTTTAAAGCAGTGATGACTTACCGATGAAGGGAGTTAGTTAGCATGAGGCATCACTACGGAGGCATTGCATGTATTGAAAGATCTCTTTGATTGGCAGGAATGTTTGCCTAAGAGATAAGAATTCATAAGGAAATTCCTATGTTACCTAGTCTAGTTGCAATTTTGCCAGATGAGATATTTTGTTATATTTATTATATATAAAATAAAGACTTGTTGATTCATATTTTGAGTAAGTAATTAAACTACACAGAAGTTCAACCAACATGGAAGCTTAAATTACAAATTTTATGGTACCATCCTGAACAATAATGTTGCTTTGAGCAAAAGAAATTCAGAAATGCTGTTTGAGTCCTCAAACAATTCAATTATGATAAAAATATCTTAGTGTTCCTAATTCTTTATTCTGTCTAATTCTTTGAAATTAGAATAATTAATACTTTGGATATCCAAGTATGTGCTTAGACAGCTCGCGTGCTGCATTTCTCCCTGGCTCTGGGCAGACAGGATTCTATAATGCAGAATCAGTCTAACCAGCTATTTCCAGATGGACTCGGGGGAGGTGGCTGCTCCTTCGTTTAGAAAGACAGTCTTACTGGATCTTTTCTTTATCTTCCTGGACTCAGAAATTCACTTTCATTAGTTCAGCCAGGGGATGAACGAACCCTACAGGTTTGCCTAAAATCAGATCCACTGGGGATTGATGAAGACCAGGATAATAGTTAATTATTCTGAGAAACTGTTATTTCCAAATAGTTGGAATAGTTTATTGGTGGGTAACTATTCTTCTGCCAGGAAAATCTGCCATGAACCTACATTAAGGTAACAAGATAGTTTGGAGAGTACTGAGCAGAATAAAGGGAGCCTGACGGCCTTAATCCTACAGTACTATTTCCAGTTTGGAAAGTCAACCCAAGAAACGTTTATTGAGGGTCTGCTGCATGTGAAGGAAAAGAAGCTGGCCATTATTGAACCCCTCCTGTGTGGTAAGTGCTGTTTAGTTCTTCAACACTTTGGTTTTTCACATGCTTGTTGCATTTAATCTCATTTAATGGGTAAATCATTGTGGAGAGTACAGGGCTGAAAGAAGCAGCCTCTAGCCCCAGGGACGTTCTGGACCTGTACTGTCCAGTATGATGTCCCCTAGCCACATGTGATTATTTGAGAATTGAAATGTGGCCTGTCCAAGTTGAAATGTGTTCTAAGTGTAAAATAGACACTGGATTTCCTAGTACACAAGAAATGTAAAATATCTTATTAATAATTGTGTGTGGATCACGTTTTAACATTACACGGTATTTTGGATAAATTAGGTTAAAGAAACTGTCATTACATTATTTTCACCTATTTTATTGTACTTTTGATGTGGCTACTAGAACATTTAAAATTATGTATGTGGCTCATATTTGTAATTCATACTGTATTCTGTTGGAATAGGGAACAGAATAGAGGTAAGATACACATTGCTGAGATCGAGGCTCCCTTCCAACCTTATGACAAGCATTTAAATTGGGGTAAATATTTCGAAGGATACTTTGGCAGTGTCCCACAACAATAAAATCTGGATCTTCCCAGGAGTTACTATAGTATTCCTGTAGTACTGTGTCTGTACTTCAGACACAGAATGCCAAGCTTAACATAGGTACACCTAACATTGTATTTAACTTTTCCTTATGATTCCCTCTAAAATATATATTTGTATGTCATTAGCTGTTAATTGACTATAATATGCTGGGCACTATGTGAGGTGTCCACTACAGTGATAAATATGGAGATCCAGATTCAAATATTAGATGATTCTCTCTAAGGCGGAAGGTTCTAGAGCTATTCGCTATCTATAAGTAGCTATGATACCAGATAGAAAGTGACAGATGCCTTATGTGTGGCAGGCAAAGAGCTTTGGTGGTTCGAGAGTGTGGTCACTGCCTGGCTTGGAGCCTGTTGAGCTGGAGCCTGAAGGACAATAGGACGTCCTTGGGCAAGATTGGGCAGGTTGCGGTGGTGGTGATCCAAGGGAGGGAACAGCGAGAGCAAAGGCTTGGAGGTGAGACATTCTTTGGGAAGAATGGGGCTAATTGATTTGCCTGGGACATGGCACGTGTGCAGGGGAATGATAAGAGACTGGACTTTAGAAGTGGACGGCCAGACTAGGGAATGTGGACATTTTTCCTGAGTACTTAAATGTTATTCAAATGGTTTCTTAAATACACAATTAGCAGTCCCTCTAAAATTATGAATGCCTGAAAGCGTGGTACTGTCTTTTTTTTTTTCCCCCTTCTGAGAGTGAGCTGACTTAGTGCTTACATGTTTTTAAAATAAATTCTGTTGAAATAATTACTTTGAATCTAGTTTCTTCAAATCCTCCACATGTGGTATTTGTTTTGTTCCAAGTAGCAACATGTTCTTTTTAGGAATGAGAACTGTAAGACACAAAGAGATGTGCTGAGACAGGAAGATCCATTTTTCTCTGATAGCCAATTTGATGAAGTGTTTAAAAAAGTATGCCAGCTCTTTATGTCTTATATTTTCCATTCTATGAAAGAAAAACACTTCCATAGAAATTATTTTTAAGACTATGAAGTCGAATAATACCTGCGGGTCTTGAAAAGACCAAATGGGTACACGTATTGTCCAAACACGGAGAGTATAGGCCAAGAGTCCTGAAAGTGCTGGAGAGCGTTGCAGTTCAGAGGGTGGGCGGGGCGCAGTGGCTCACGCCTGTAATCCCAGCACTTTGGTAGCCTGAGGCAGGCAGATCACTTGAGCCAGGAATTTGAGACCAGCCTGGTCAACGTAGGGAGACTCCATCTCTACAAAAACATTAATACAAAAAGTAGCAAAGTGTGACGGTGCATGCCTGTGGTCCCAGCTACTCGGGAGGCTGAGGTGGGAGAATCACTACAGCCTGAGAGGCAGAGGTTGTAGTGAACCATGAATGCACCACTGCACTCCAGCCTGGGTGACAGAGCGAGGCCCTGTCTCAATAAATACATAAACGAGCAAGCAGGCAAACAAACACTGTTTCAATCAGTAAAATAGGAGTCAGACGTTTGGATTTAAATCTCAGCTCTACCATCTGCCAACTTTTCTGCTCTGTCTTCTAATATCCTCAGATCAACAATTTTATGTCCACTCCTTTGACTCCGCCACCTTTTTACTTTCCATCAATGCCCTGTGTAGTCTAACGTTCCACTTTACTCACCTTATCTACTTGGTCCACTGTTGTGGTTACTCTACTTGCCTCCCTCCTCTTTCTATCCTACTCTCCTGCAAAACACAACCCTGGTTAAAATCAGCGTTATTCAGGCATAACTGCACTTCTTCCGAACAACGGAGCACACCTGGAAAACACACACACACCACTCTGATGACATTAAATTAATCTCCCTACCGTCCATCCCTGCCTCCACTGACACTCAGCCCTTTCTGACAACCCTACTGCATTTCCTAGTAAATAGGAAATAGTTTCCTAGAAACTAAAAGCAGTTTCCCAGCTCCCATATTCTTCTGCATCCATCCATCATCTGTCCCCCATCCCTTTCTCTTTATCATGGACAAATGTGCGTCCTCCTGGTTGAGGTCCGTTGCACCCCAGTTTACCCGAACTGTTGCTCTCACCTGTTCAGAACTCTGCTTCCACAGTATCTGCCCACTAGCTTCATTAAAGTTCCTCTTCTTACAGGATCATTCTTATAAAGACATTCTATAATGTCTCCCTTCTTTGCAAATACCTCCTCTTAATTCTTTATCTCCCTCCAGATTTGCCTCATATCTTTGTTTGTCTTCAAAGCAAAACTCTGATAAGTTGTCTGTTCTCACTGTCTCCAATTCCGCACCCCACACTCTCTTCTAACACCACCTTATAAACATCTCAAACATGCAGGAAAGTTGAAAGAATTTTAAGGGGAACACTCATAAACCACCACCTAGATTCCACGATCAATAGTTTGCTTTATTGCTTGAATATACGTCTTGTCACCTGTCCATTGCTTTATCCTTTTTCCCATTCAATTTATGTTTTAGATACATTTTAAAGTTGCAGGCATCAGTACGCTCACTCCTAAACATTTCAGTGTACATGTGATTCATTTGCTTCCCTGTTTGTTTCTAGTTCTCTTTTGAAGTAAGATTTACGTACACTGAAATGCTCTAATCTTTAGTGTACCATTCAGAGTTCTGAAAAATGCATGTACCACCTTTGCAATCCAAACCCTTTTCAAGGTACAGAACATGACCATTGCCACAGAAAGTTCCCTCATGTTCCTTCCCAATTAGCCCCCAGACCATCCTCTTATACTCTGCAAGAGGCAACCACTGTTTTGATTTTTTCCCCACCATATGTTATTTTTACCTTCCTAGAAGATTATCAAAATTGAATCATATAGTATATGTACTCTTTCATGTAAGGCTTTTTTCACTCAGCATAATGTTTCTGAGATGTTTTCATACCATGTATATCAGTAATTCATTCCTTTCTGAGTGAATCCATTCCTTTCTGAGCTGCTAAGTATCATTTTATTGTTTGATTATACAACAGGTTGTTTATTCATTTTTTTATGGGTGGATGCCCGAGTGGCTTCCAGGTTTTGACTATCATGAATACACCTTTTTGTGGCTGTGTTTTCTTTTCTTTTGGATAAATACTTTGGAATGAAATGACTGGGCCATAGGATAGGTGTATATTTAGTTCTATAAACAGTGGCTAGAATTTTTTCTAAGCTCGTTGTAGTTTTACCCCCTACCCATGGTGAATGTAGTTTTACGCTCTGACCCATGGTGAATGAGAGTTGTGCTCTCTCTGCATCCTTGCCAGCATTTGGGTTTGATGGTCTTTTTAACATTTACTTGTTCTGGTGGGGGATGTAGCAGTACCTCATTGTGTGTTTCTTAAATTTCCTTGATGAATATTAACATTGAGCACTTCTTCACGTGTTTATTGATCACTAGTCTATCTTCCCTTGCTGATGTCCAGTAAACCTTTTGCTCACTTTTATCAAATTGTAGGCATTCACGATGTATTTGAAAATATTAGTTCTTTGTCAGATATATGATTTGCACATATTTTCTCCCAGGCTGTGGCTTTCCTATTTATTTTTTAAATGGTGCCTTTAAATGAACAGAAATTTTAAAAGTTGCCTATTTTTTCCTTTTATGTTGATTCCTTTCTGAGCCATATCTAAAAGCTTCATAATTTTAGTTTTTACATTTATGTCTGTGATCCATCTCAATTTTTGAGTGTGGTATGAGATCAGGGCTGAGATTTATTTATTTTTGCTATGTAGATATTTAGTTATTTTAGCATCGTTTGTTAATAAGTCATTTTTTTCTCTGTTGGATTTTTCTTTCACCTTCATGAAAATTGAATGAGCATATAAGTGTGAATCCATTTCTGAGCTCTCTATTATGTCTCATTGATCTATTTGTACCACACAATCCTGATTACTGTAGACTTAGTATGATGTTTTGAAGTCAGGTAGTGTGAAGTCCTCCAACTTTGGTTTTATTTTTTATGATTGCTCTGGATAGTCTAAATACTTTAAATTTCTATACACATTTTAGAATGAGATGATCAATCTGTACAAAACAGTTGGATGAGATTTTAACTGGGATGGTGTTGAATCTATAGATCAGTTTGTGGAGAATAGAAAACTTAAAAATTTTGGTCTTTTAATCCATGAACATGGTATATTCACTTATTTAGGTCTTTAATTTCTCTCAGCAATCTCTTGTCACATTCTCATTTGAGCCCACTTTTTAGGCTTTTGCATAAAATTCCCCTGAGCCCACTCTTGAGGACACCAGGGACCTCCATGTTTCTACATCCACTGGTCAGTTCTCAGACTCACGTATCCAAACCCCAGTCCTGAATCCCAGACTTATGTATCCAAGCCTCAAACTTACACATCCAACTTCCTTCTGCTCTTCCTTTGGGTATCTAAAAGTTCTCTCAAACTTAACTACCCAAAATGGCACTCTTGATTTGCCCCTAAAACATACTGTTTCTCCTCAGACCCCACCACCCACAATGTTCCCAAGCTTAATAATTAGACTTTTCTCCCTGTTACTCATTTGAGTCCTAGAGTCTTCCTTGGCATTTCTCTTTCTTTTACACTCTGCATCACAACCCACATCAGAAAATCTTCTTGGCCCTGTCTTCACAGTAGATCCTAGATCTGACTACTTCTCTTCATCTCCCACCTGGACTACTTCAGTGTTCTCCTAAGTAGTTTGCCTTCTCTCAGTCTATTCTATTCTTTTTTTATGTTTATTTTTCATTGAGACACAGTCCCTCTCTGTTGCCCAGGCTGGAGTGCAGTGGTCCGATCTCGACTCACTGCAACTTCTGCCTCCCAGTTCAATCAATTCTCCGGCCTCAGCCTCCTGAGTAGTTGGGATTACAGGTGCCCACCACCATGCCTGGCTAATTTTTGTATTTTAAGTCAAGAGGGGGGTTTCACCATGTTGCCCAGTCTGGTCTCGAACTTCTGACCTCAAGTGATCCACCTGCCTCAGCCTCCCAAAGTGTTGGGATTACAGGCGTGAGCCACCATGCCCTGCCCTTCTCAGTCTATTCTTTACCTACCCAACTTGAGTAATCTTTTCAAATGGCACAGTGTTTCACTGCCTTAATTAAATCCTTTGAGGGCCTTTTCATTATATTTAAGGAAAAAACCAAATGAAACTATGCAATGGTTTACAAAGGCATACATGATCAGACTTCCCAGTTTCTTCTCTCACTACACCCTCTACTGTTGCCCTTTTTCTCACAGCACTGACTACACTCACCTTTTTGTTGTTGTTGAACATAACAAGTCTGTAGTCTTTGCAGTTTCTGTTTTTCTGCCTGGAACCTTTTCCCAGGTGATGACATAGCCTGTCCCCTTACTTCGTTCAAGTCTCTGCTCAAGTGTCATCTCCCCAGAGAGGCCTTTTCTGACCACCTTATCTAAGGAGTGTGCCACCTCCTTACCACTTACCCCATCTCTCTCCAGTCCCTTACTCTGCTTTGGTTTTCTTAACAGCACTTAGTATTATCTGGTTTTATATATATTTGTTTTAATTTTTGATAGTCTGTCTTCCCTAATAGAATATAAACTCCCTGAAGATAGAAGTTTTCTGCTTTCATCATTAATGCTGATAACAATGCCTGTCACATAGTAGGTGCTCACTAAGTACATGTTAAATGCCTGACCTTGGGAAATTTAAACTTTTTGGTCCCATTTTCATCATCTGAAAAATGGGAAAATAATGGTATCTAACTGATAAGGCAGATGTGAATGTCAAGTAAGATATTGATTCTAGTAAGATATTATGGCAATAGTGTTGACTGTTGTTTGATAATTATATTAAGTAACATAAATGATTTAAATATCTTATAAGCAGCAAATACATATACGAATGCAATGTAAGGTACCATTTTTGTTATGTGCTTTTTACGATGGTTGATTTCAGAGGTATAACTTGTAATATGTAGTTACTGATAACTAAGTGGAAGGAAGTAGATATAAGTACATGAAAAGTTAAATGCCATCGCTATTTAAATAACCCATCCAGATAAAATAGAAAGTCACAAGGCATAATTTATTGCCTAATGGATTTGCTGCTGCTGATTGCTGTAGTTGTTGAGCGATTTTTTTTTTTAAAGCAGGGTGACCTCAAAACACTTTGTAGGGGACATGGGTTTGGGCTGCCCCTTGACATGCTGGGGAGGATTTGACTCCTTTACTGTCAAGGAGGGGGAAGGGCATGGCCGCAATTGGGGCAGTGGCACAAACTGGAAAGGAAGGAAGAACTGGGCAATTTGAAAAATGGAATAAACCAGTTTAGCTGGAAGTCGAGGTCTTGTGAGAAAGCAGATTGAGAGCGACGTGAAAAACAGGGTCGGAGCTAAAGCAAACGGCTTCAGGTTAAAGGAACTGCCAGGGCAACAGGAAACCCTTCCTTAGGTTGGGCAAGCAAGGAAGGAAATGCTTCTGGGCAATTAGGAAAGAAGGCAAATTATCAAGGGCTTGTTCCTGCCGGGTTTAGTACCCTCTTCCCTTACCGTGGAGGCAGCTGTGAGCGAAACCTCCGCCTTTTGTATAGCGGATGGGTGTGCCGCGTCCAGAGACAGGCAGGAAGGCCAGCTCTTCTGTTCCTGGGATGTAGAAACCAATTTTGAACCCTTTTTTTTTACCCACAAAAATTCTTACTCTAGTTTTTAGGTGACTGATTCGAAGGCAAGTGACAATTTTCACTATGGCTCTTTATTTAAAAAAGGAAGAAAATAATAAGGAAACTTGGAAATTAAAGATCCATCAATCAACATAGTCATTTACTTTTTAACCGCATATTAAGAAATGTTTTTTTTTTTTTTTTTTAGCAGAAGTTACTATATTGTGTCAGATTAGTTACATAAAGCCGCATTCTCACTGTGTAAAAGGAAGTCATGTATTATTATATGAAAAGGGTCCAAAGTCATCTGTGAACTGATCAGGTTATTTAAAAGAGAGGTTATCTAGTTAACCACGAGATAAAATTTGTTTGAAATTATACGGTGTTATGTAAAATTATAGTAATTTAAAAGGGTACCATCACATGCACCTTCAGTTTTTTGTTATTACCAGGTTACAAAATGATGTCACACTTTGCAGTGTTAAAATAGATTTCAGAGCAATTTGTAGTAATTAAGAATAACCCTGTAAAAGTAAAAGCAGAAAAATAAAATATAGACGGGAGCCATGACAGATGTTGCAGAATAGGGAAGGGATGTGAAGACAATAGACGCTGTTGTCATCACTGCAGCCCTGGCAACACGCGTCACAGATTAAATAATGAATGCCAGTTGGTGGGCACAGAGAAGCGAGAACAGAGAGTCCATTGTTTCAGCTCGTCCATCTAATTTCAAACCAATTGCTTAAGTAAAGGCTTCTCTCTTGGTTAGGGCCAATGGCAAATTAAAGAGCTGAAACGTTGCAAATCTTGTAATTCACCCTGAATCACCAATCAGAAGAACTAAATAAAAGAGCTTTGAGCACGGAAATGAATTAAATTCTTAGCCCTGCCTGCAAATAGAAGCCTGGAGAGATGTGCAACTCAGTCATTTGGGTGGGCACCCACTGCGCCCTGCTCTTTCGGTCAGGTTCTAGCTAGTGTGGCATGAGGGAGGGGCTCTCATCTCACTCTTCTGTGCCCATGACTACAGCTCCATGGAGTGGGGTGACAGGTCCTGCCGTCTGCTGCAGGACCGGCGCAGTGCGGGGGCCCAGGAAGGAGTGTCTTCTTAGATGGCAGCTTCTGCTGAGGTTCAAGGCAGGTTTGGGTTCCTGCCTTTTCCTACTCTGGATCACTGCGATGAACCAATGAGCTAATACACGTGAAAGCACCTTTTTTTACACAAATGAAGGGATTACTGTTTTTATAATTTAGGGTGTGGAGTCAGGTGGTGGAAAGAGCGCAAAGTCAGAGGTCCTGGGTTTGCATCCTAGCTTTGAAAGCCGGCTCCATTTCATACTAGGTCCCCCCTTTTCCCAATGGTGTTTTCAAGTGTTTTTCCTGTGCCTTTTTCTTTTCCCTTTCATTTTAATTAATTAATTAATTAATTAATTAATTTTGAGACAGAGTCTCGCTCTGTCATCCAGGCTGGAGTGCAGTGGCAGGATCTCAGCTCACTGCAACCTCTGCCTCCTGGGTTCAACAATTCTCCCACCTTAGCCTTCTTGGGCCTGCGGGGTATCCTCCCTAGATGGCTCAGAGGACCTCAAACCCAGCCTCCTATAGTGAATTCCTTGGCTTGGGCGTCTCCCCCACTCTGCTCCCACCAGCCTGCACTTCCTCCTTGTTCCTAGCTCTGTGAATGGCATTAGCAAGCATCACGTGGCTCCGGCCCCGAGCTGGCTTGACAAGGGAGCCAGTGAGCTCATTGCTGCTGCCAGGGTTACTGCACAAGCCTCCTTGATACAGTTTGTGAAGGCATAAACTTGCACGTTTTACAGCACTGGCCTGTGCTTGAATTTACCTGCAATGTATAATTTCTTCTCACCCAACAAGGCCTCATTCCTCCTGCTTATCCTTTCAACATGCATATCTGGTCACTTTCTGGTTTAGTATCCCTTGGTGACACCTCTTTGCTCCATGATGTGACACGAGAGGACTCTGCCTTCCTCACAGCATTTTCTTCTGCTGGTCCCTGAGCCTTACTAAAGTCCCTGCAGGCAGTCCCTGCAATGGCCCCCACCCCACTGAGCAGGTGCCCTCTGCCTGGGGACCCCTTCTCTTCCATATCGCCTCCAGGTCTCAGTTCTGTGGCTGCTTCTCTGGAAAGCCTTTGTGAGGACTGTTCACAGTGCACACGTTGTCTATTGTCTCTCCCTCCCTTGCATTTGACCAGGGCCTGGCAGGGTTTAAGTGGTATGCACTCAGGAAGACAGAGTTATGAAAGTACATGGCTAGCAGCACCGACCTGGGTTCTAATCCCAGCTCTGTCTCTAACTGTGTGATCTTGCCAGTGTACTTACTACCCTTTGGGTGCCTCAGTTTTCTCATCTGTGAAACTGACATAATAGAGTGGTAAGGTTTAAATGAGTTAACACTTATAAAGCACTTTAGAACCAAGCTTGGCTCATCATAAGAGCTTAATAATAGCTATTCTTATTCATTTTAGTTTTAGTAGGACTCCGTGGGCTCATTTAAAAGTCATATTGTGCTATACTCTTAGTATTGCTGGGGTTTTATTAAAGAATATAGTGTAGTTTGGGGCCCATGACTTAACTTTTCTCCATCTTCGTTAAGGTTAATATCAGATATTCATTTTAGTAGAATTAATTTGTATGTGACAAAAGGAAATAAGTTTTTACTGAAAGATAAGAACAATTCTGGGACTACAGACATACAGAATGATGGAGACAGTCCCAGCAGTAGTTTATCTAGCTGAGTTGGAGATTTATTCACATTTCTTCCATTTCAAAGATTGTGTTGGTCTCCCAGAAGTATTTTTTGAAGCTCTTTGTGCAGAGGAGAGATCAATATTATTTATCAGAGGATTTCCTTGGCCATGCAAATCATCATGTATATTTGCAAACCAGAGCCACGTAAAAGAGATGGTTTTGAATGTAATTACTTTTGTTTTGCATGAGCATTTTTATATCCTCTAGAAATATTTCACTCTTGTGGGGAAACAATTTAATAATCTTTAATGACATATTGTATGTGACATTAATGCGCTCACATAGCTGATCCTTCCCTGTTTTTCTTCCAACATCAAAGTAATAACATTTCCCCCCCAGGTTTGCTCAGGTCGTCCAGCCTTCTCTTGCTTTTGCCAGCAGGTGGGGTATGAGCTCCTTTGAAAGTCATCAGCACATGTCTTCAGGCTTGCCTTTTCTTCAGAAGTGGACTTGATTGTCTTGCCCCCTCATTCTAAAGTGACCCCATGAGATCTTGTTGAGCCCTGATCTGGTGGTGGGTAGAGGAGGTGGGCAAGGTGCGTGTTAGTTCTAAAATAGTCTCCAGGATTTTCATGGCTGAATTTGTTAAGCTAATGGCTTATATTTCATAGGTTTTGAGTAACTTGAATTTTACCAGAAATTCATGTAAATCAATTTGGCAACAGGTGAATCAAGGTTTACTTGGCATATTTAATCCAATCTTATGGTTTAGGAGAAACAATAATTAAAGTTCAGAAAACTTGACCATTATGTTAAGATAACTCTTATTATTTAAACAAAACACAAATCATGGCAACAAGTCATTAGAATTAAAACTGTTCTTAGAGTTGAAAACTAGGGGAAAATATATACTGTGAACACATTGTGTAAAAAGCTAAGCATAGATTCTTATTCTTTTTTTTTTTTTTTTTGAGATAAAGTCTCCCTCTGTCGCCAGGCTGGAGTGCAGTGGTGCAATCTCTGCTCACTGGAACCTCTGCCTCCCTGGTTCAAGTGATTCCCCTGCCTCAGCTTCCCAAGTAGCTGGGACTACAGGTGCGCGCCACCATGCCCAGCTAATTTTTTGTATTTTTAGTAGAGACGGGGATTCACCATGTTGGGCAGGACGGTCTTGATTTCCTGACCATGATCTGCCCACCTCGGCCTCGCAAAGTGCTGGGATTACAGGTGTGAGCCACCATGCCCGACTCCAGAGTCTTATTCTTTCTTAAGCAATATGCTAGAACATACTGACTCTGCTCTAAGATTTAACTGCTTTAAGAAATTGATCAACATTTTACTAGAATGAAAAACAAGTTTAATTTCTTACTTTGAAATTATAGTGAGTGGTATTAAGTTCCACTTTAAAAGGCAACTAAAAGATCCATGTTAAAAGACATGTCTTAGCTTATAAATCTGTTCTAAATGTAGGTGGTGCAACTGAATTATAAAAATGTTTTTAAGATTTACAGACACTAAGTCAGAATCAGAAATCAGAAGTTTCTTTGACAAATTTTTCTCTTGAATTTAAAATTAATCTTTGGGTTTGATGAGGTTTTTAAGCTAATTCAGTGTTATCTGGGAATAGTACTAGTATCTACATTTGATTCCCAGAAATAATAACTTCATATGTCCCTCTTCTGCAATGTGAAATTACACTGCTATATGTTCCACAACTGCCACCCAACTTAGACAACATAAAAGTCATCTCATGGCCCTAATGGAGGGCAGACTGTATTCCCTTGTCTAAAATGAATCAGTCACTTTAATGCAGTGTCTGATGGGAGAGAAGGGAGTAAGAGTTTCTCTTTGTTTTAAGTTTGTGTTATGGTTTTCTTGGGCAGCAAGTACAAAAGTGCAGCCTGAAGCTGTAGCTCATTCTGTGTATGGGTTTTATTTCTCACAGCAGTCCAGTGTCTATTTAACATATGGGGAGTGGTTTCAAGTTCATTACTAAAGCTTATAGGCTAAAGTGCTTTGTGGGCTTGGCTATGACTTAAGTCGCCTTTAGGGAGTCAGCCAAAACTGGGCTTGGGAACAGGAAGGCCTTCCCCGTTTATTTGGATTCTCAGGGTAGTCAGTTTTGCCCCCTCTCAGCTATCAGCTGCTTTGGAGCTTGGTTTCATAATAAGGATTCTTTCTTTAAAGTGATATGGAGCGACTACCTTCACAGGGGCGCCAGGTTAGTAAATAATGTTTTGCACTTTCGGCTGCATGTGTCAGATTTTCTTTCTGAGCTCATGGTGTGATGATAAGACAGACAAGATTGCTGCATTCTTTTAGAAAATAATGTGAGTCCGTTTAACCTGCAGAGGTTTAGGTAGTTATGTTTCTCTGTAATATATGCATTGTTTGACCATATTAAATACAATTGGAATCCAAGAGAAAATGACATACTAATATATGTGTTGGATTTGCAGTCTAGTGGTCTTGTTAGTAAATATCAGTCCCCCTCAACTGTTTTTTTTTTTTTTTTTTTTGAGGCAGGTGTTGCTCTGTCACCAAGGCTGGAGTGCAGTTGAATGATCATGGCTCACTGTAGTCTCAACCTCTGGGGCTCAAGTGATCCTCCCACCTCAGCCTCCCTAATAGACGGGATTACAGGTGCATGCCACCACACCCAGCTAATTTCTTTTTTTTTTATATATACTTTTTATAGAGACTGGGTTTTGCCATGTTGCCCAGGCTGATCTCCAACTCCGGGGGCTCAAGCAATTCGCCTGCCTTGTCCCCTCAGTGCTGGGATTACAGCAGGAACCACATTGCCCAGTCCAGTGTCTTTCTTATCGTTACTTTCTTTGTGTCCTCACACTAAATCTTCTAGGGATAAGTATGATTTTGTCCGCAGTGGATTTTATTTTTTTAAACGTTAAGCAGCGGGGTGTTGTGCCCGAGGTGGTGTCCTCCCTCGCCACACTTGTGCACGCTTGTCGGATGCATGGTTTTTTCCCGGGCCTACTCCTTGAAGTTACAGTGAACCAGAATATCATTTTCATTTTCTCTTTGAAAAGTCTGGCACTTTTCTGGAATGCCCCATAAGATACTGGCATAAGAATTGATTCAGGCAGAGTGTATAGGTGGATTAAGCCCAACTGAATCCCATCTTCAGTTTTGCTGTTTTTATTTTCAAGTGATTCTTCAGAATATGAGATTACCTTATGATTAAAGAACAGCTATAAAAATGTAGTGTGACTTGTAAAACATAAATGTATTGTTAACGGTAATTAAGAAATTAAGTCAGTATAATTAAGCACAGAGGAAGACATTGTCTTTCTTAATCTCATTGATTTAAAGATCTAAAGAGCAGTTCTGCCTCTGTTAATTTGCCACCAAAGCGATCTGGCATGAAATTGTTCTATAGGAGTAGTTCAGTTTGGTGTTTTAAAGTTTGCAACAGTTTATGAAATATAGTTTCTCTTGCTTTTATGTTATTTTAAGTATTCCTTAGTTCAGGGTAATGTAGTAGTGTTTTAAAATATGCTAATATGCTTCTGTTATTGCCATTTTATTCTCCTTTTTTCCCCACTGGGAAATACAGTGTATTAGAAAGGGTCTGTTCTTTCCTGTTATTCTCTGCTTAAAAAAGAATTGAGGGAGAAGGGGAGACAGACATAGATACTTAAGAAAGTTCTTTGAGGTGAAATGCTAAACTTTAAGGCTACCTCTTCCCATGAGTGCTAAATTGAAGTTATAATGTTTTGGCTGCATGCCATTTTTACAAAATTGACTATATTTTATACCCCAAAGACACAACTGTACAGCTGTGTTGTTGCCCCTGCCTCTGCAGATATCTTCTTTAAGAGGAAGCTTATGTCATTTTAGCTTTCCCAGAAGTGCAAAGATTACTATGACTTTGCTAAGTTTTATATATATGCCATGTATTTGCTATTACTTCACGTACATGCTATTGTGCAATTATTAATTATTAAATGATATTAACCTACATTTTAAGGAATGACTCGTCCACCTGATTGTAGCTGCCTGATGATTTTAGAGAGAAATAGTAAGACATTTTACTCATTGATTACTTGTTTGTGTTTGATGGGTGCAGATAAAGGTCTTTAAAAGCTTACATAAAACTCATTTGTACCTTGGAGATCTCAGTTTCTGTGTTCCCAAGTGCTTCAAAGCTTTTCATCTAGAGATAGTAAAAAAGCAAAGACCATTGATTAAAAACAAAAATAATGTGGCAAAGGATTGGCTAACAAAGAAACTTCCTGAAAACCAGATTTCAGGGTTTTCCCAGAGAGTATACACGTTAAAATGTTTCCTCCAAATGTGGGAGGAAAAAAGACTGCTCAGTAGAGAGTTCAAAATCTGTAAATATGGGATGAAGTGTCTAAGCAAACCTTCGATTATTCCTGGTTCTAGGTTTGGAACACACATTGCATTTTTGTTCTCATCCTGCTGGACTGGCTTAATTTTGTTACATCTGGGTCTTTTGGCTAATAAGGGATGGGCATTTATCTCATAACATCCATCTAACGTTCAGCTGAGCTTTGTGCTAGTTAATTTTTATCCAGCATGCTTTCTTGTTGATATTCGGATTGATTTAGATGTCTCACACATCTCCTGTGGTTTATGAACTTAGCTATGACCCAGCAGCATGTGATGCCTATTTTCTTACAAAATGAATCTGAGTGCTCGCTTCAGCAGCACGTATACTCAAATTGGAACGATACAGAGATTAACATGGCCGCTACGCAAGGATGACATGCAAATTCATGAAACATTCCATATTTTTAAAGGATTATAAATCGATATAAAGACACATGCACACATGTGTTCATCGTGGCACTGTTTACAATAGCAAAGACTTGGAACCAACCGAAATGCCCATCAAAGATAGACTGGATAAAGAAAATATGGCACATATACACCATGGAATACTATATAGCCATAAAAAAGGATGAGTTCATGTCCTTTGCAGGGGACGTGGATGAATCTGGAAACCATCATTCTCAGCAAACTGACACAAGAACAGAAAACTAAACACCGCATGTTCTCACTCATGGGTGTTAAACAATGAGAACATGTGGACACAGGGAGGAGAACATCACACACTGGGGACTGTTGCGGGGTGGGAGGCTAGGGGAAGAATAGCAGGGGGTGGGGAGACTGGGGAGGGGATAACATTAGGAGAAATACCTACTGTAGGTGATAGGGGGATGGAGGCAGCAAACCACCATGGCATGTGTATAACTATGTAACAATCCTGCAAGATCTGTACATGTACCCTAGAACTTAAAGTAAAATTTAAAAAAAAGGAATCTGAGTTTTGAACTTGGAGGTAAATCCTTAGGCAAACTTTTAAAACTTGAATTGGCTACACCCCAAATGTTGAGGAATTTGTATGGCAGTAGAAGATCAGGACTCTGAGGAAGGAATTGAAGAACTAGGAGTAGTGATGGTATTAGAGATAAATGTTCTGACTGGTGAGCCTCGATAGATTTTCACCTGAGGGACCAGTTCCCTTCACACTCCAGATCACAGATCCTTGTTCCCGTGTGGTCACACATAGTCTTAATCTTTGCAGCATGTGGTTTGGGAAGTGTAGGCTTTTGATCTGCAGTTTATAGCCTTGTCAGCTTCACGTAATGACTAAAATGAACAGTGCCACATCTGCCTTTCCATGCCTTACCTCCTGGTTCTTGCCCTCCTCAAGAACTAGGTGCTGGTGTGCACATAGGTCTTATGGTTACGTATCAGAAAATGTGGGAGATGGTGATGCCACCCACTCTGGAAATTCACTATTTTAGTAATGTCAGTAAATACTTACCTTCCCAGAGGGATTGCAAAGCTGAGGACAGAGTATATTCCTGGAGCTGATCTGACCACAGAGCTCCCCAGTTGCCTGCTTCTTTCTGAAGGACCCAATTTAATCTTGACCTGGCATTTTGGGGTGGAGAGGCGGTGATGGTAGTAATAGTCATAGCAGAAGTGGTAGAATAGTGGTAATAATAATAATAATAATGAATACTCAACAGACATTTCCTAAGTACAGTTGCTGTTCTAAGCCTTTTTTTCTTGAGGCAGAGTCTCATTCTGTTACCCAGGTTGGAGTGCAGTGGCATGATCACTGCTTACTGCAACCTCAAACTCATGGTCATAGTCAGCCTCCTACCTTGGCTTCCCAAAATGCTGGGATTACAGGCATAAGCCACCATACCTAGCCTGTTCTAAGCCTTTTACTTAATCCTCACAACAACCGTAAGTGGTCGATTTTCTCTTTTATCTCCGTTTTACAGTTGAGGAAGCTATCCAAGAAAGTTAGGTTTATCCAAGTCAGAGCAACTAGTAAGTAGCAATGACAGTGTTGTGCATTAGAGAGTGCTGTGGAGGGGGAAAAACTGAAAATACAATCCAGTATTACAAAACTGTAAGAAAAAAATACAATCCAATACATTTCGGATTACAATATATCCAATATAATCCAATATTTATTATTGAGATATTGACATTTGTGCTGCTCTTCATTTCGAACATGCTCCGTTGACATACTGTCAACAAGCAAGGGAAGCTATTTGTGTCCTTTCTCTACTTAGGTTGGGGTGAGCTTTTGCTCTGCCTTCTCACCCACTCTACTCATGACCAGTGGCAAGAACCTGGTGACCGATGACAGGATATAGAGGTTGTGCATGGTCCATAAATGAGACCAGTAGTGACCAGTCAACATGGAGAATAGCCCTCTGCGTTGAATACTGTATTTTAACTACTTAAGCTACTCTTGGGATTTTAGAGACTTTTTAAGGCTAAAATAATAAAACCACTAAAGCTAGGAACTTGGACTTTCTGATTGTTTAGCTTTAATTTGGCCTGTATGAGTGTCCTCTTTATTTCTGCCCAGTGTGACTTCCTGCTAATAATCAAAGCTGTGGTTATTTTGTCAGTCTTGATGATTTTCTTAAGCTTCATGGATAACCAAGATTATGTGACATGTATTTTTTTAAAAGACATAAATGTGCATTTGAAAATATTGAGCAAACAACTTCTACCCAATTTGGCTAAAATTTAAACATGTGTTACATAAGTTTGGAACCTGTAGCAGTATAGAACATTATAGCCCAGACAGATTAAGGAGCTAACTTAAAAGAAACCAAACAATAAAACTTCTGATCGTTGAATGGGTAAGCACTTTCTCTTCCCAAAACCAAGAGAGGAAATCACAAAAGGAAAAAGTCGATTGATTTAAATTTTTTAGGTAGGAGTGTAGAATCTTTAAGTATAAAAATGTTAATTGAAGGATTAGTTATTACCATGAAAAGTTGCAAATAATAAAAACATAGAGTAGCAGAAGAAAATTGAATGATAGACCATTACAGTTTTATTTATGGAAAATTGTAATAGGAGGAAATGGTGATGACAGATCTTTAAGTTAAAATCCTGGATATTAAACTATGTATACATCACACATCTGAATGTGTTTAAAATAGACCTCTCTGTGTGTGTTCTGCTTACAGAGACAACAGAAAGGGTGATCACCTTAAGTTAATAGGGATTTAGGGCTTAGTTGGAAGGTGGGATTTCTGGTAATTTATATTTTCTTCTTACACACTTTTCTACATATTGGTATTTTTAAACATGATTACTTTATATTCATTTAAAAAAGGGAAAAACTATTCGTGGAGGAAAAAATGAGAATATACCAACATTTAATAGTGGAAATAGTAGACTAACATTACTCTTAATCTATTGAAAGTAATAGCTCTAAGACTGATTTTAATTTTCTCAAATTTTTACATATTTAAGGTTTTCTTAAATAAGAATTTATTTTTATAATAAAAATTAAAATCAATTAGAAGTTACAGGTAGAGTTGAAGCGAAATGAACTTTTATAAAGGACAGGATCATTTTACTTTGGAGAACAATTATGTTGCTGCCCTTATACATCATGTTAGGAAACATACCTTTTTGACTTTTCTGTGTCAGGCTTAAAATTTTAGTTAGGTTTTATAGTTAATTAAATTATAAAGTTGATAGTTTAGTTAATAAAGGATATGGAAGAAATTCACTTAAATACTTGAAACATCAGTCCAGGAAAGATTCTTTAAGGGATTTTCAATACATCCAGATGTCTGGATAATAAGTCTTTGGTCTAAACGCAGTTGGTGATATAATGAAAGGGACAGGTCAGCATACAAGGCAGTCCTTAGTAGGGACGATTTCACGGGAATGCTGAAGACAGAAGAAAACCTTAGAGTAGCTGACTTCATTCTTTGCCTTCCTCATTTGATAGATGAAGTCACTGAAGCCCAAAATGATTGTGTCCTCAAGGCTACAAAGTTGTAGTAGATTCGGCCGGGCGCGGTGGCTCACGCCTGTAATCCCAGCACTTTGGGAGGCCGAAGCGGGCGGATCACGAGGTCAAGAGATCGAGACCATCCTAGCCAACATGGTGAAACCCCATCTCTATTAAAAATACAAAAAAATTAGCTGGTCGGGAGGCTGAGGCAGGAGAATTGCTTGAACCCGGGCGGCGGAGGTTGCAGTGAGCCGAGGTCGCGCCACTGCACTCCAGCCTGGCGCCTGGTGACGGAGTGAGACTCTGTCTAAAAGAAAAAGTTGTAGTAGATTCGAATGGAGGCTTTTGGAGTCCTTTGACTCCCCCTTTGCTACTCTTTACAATATTCTGCTCATTTTCACACACTTTAGTAATGATGAATGAAACTGTATTTCCATTTACCCTGGGTTGGTGAAAACAAAAAGCTAACGCCACTCAGCACTTATCTAATGATTGAGAAAGAGGCGGTAGGCTGATAACTGCTTCTGAGGAAGACCCGCCAACCTCACCAGCAGCTCATTATTCTCACCGTTGTTACTGGAACATTTTGTTCTTAGGTACAAGCTTACTTTACACACATCTGGTGTCTGTGTTTGCTCTGGAAGACATGAGCCACATGGAGTGACTAGAGAACACCTGATACTGAGCCCTGGGAATCGTTTTTTAACAGCTATATTGATATTGTATAATTTACAGAGCATAAAGTTAAGCCCTTTAAACTATACAATTCATTGGTTTTACAGATATCTACAGAGTTGTGTGACCATAACTATAGTCCATTTTTTGAACATTTGCATCACTCCAAAAAGAAACTTTGTACCCATCCTCCTTACCTCCGTCTTTTCCTTCCCTAGCTCCAGGCACCTACTATTCTACTTTCTTCTTTTCTCTCTTCTCTCTTCTCCCTCCCCTACCCTCCCTACCCTTCCTTCCCTTTCCTTTCTTTTCTTTTTCTTTTCACCTTCCTTCCTCCTTTCCTTTCCTTTTCTTTTTTCTTTCTTTTCTTTCCCAATTTTGAACATCTCATCTGAATGGAATCATACAATATATGAGAATCCTGAACATTTTGATTTGATTTTCAAAGACCATGTAGGCAAACATGACCTGGTTACTCTGCAGGCCTCATCTTCCCGACAGTGTCCTGAGTATGAGATGAAAACCAAATGAACTCTGCCAGTGCTGTCGATTATTTTATTAGATTAAATAACTTGTTTTTGGCCTCTGGAGTGTCTAACTCTTTAACTTTAATAAAAGTTAAATAAAAGTACATACTCATTAATGTGAGTCTGTTGTAGGCCATGTTGCAAAATTTCTGGGTGAGACCATTGCTTATTAGTTGTGACCTTGAGCAAATTACTTGACTTCTCTAAGACTCAACTTCCTTATCTATAAAATGCGGATAATAATATTACTTATCTTAGAGGGTTCCTGCAACAATTAAATAATGTATAGAAAAAGCTTATCATAATGTTCAATAGATTATAAGTGTTAAATGAATATTAGCAATTATTATGTGTCATTGAAAATAAACTGTAGACCAGGTGCAGTGGCTCATGCCTGTAATCTCGGCACTTTGGGAGCCTAGGCAAGAGGATCACTTGTGCCCAGGAGTTTCAGTCCTCCCTGGGCAACATAGAGAAACTCCATCTCTATTAAAAACATAAAATTAGCTGGATGTGGTGGCATGTAACTATCGTCCCAGCTACTTGGGAGGCTGAGGTGGCAGGATTGCTTGAACCTAGGAGCTCAAGGCTACAGTGAGCTTTGATCACTCGTTTTAGTAACGGGAAATGAAATTATATTTCCATTTCTCCTAGGTGCGTAAAAACTAAAAGCTAATACCATTTAGCACTTACCTAATGATGTTTGAGAAAGAGGTGGTAGGCTGAGTACTGCTTCCTAGGAAGACCTGTCAACTTCATCAGCATAGACACAGAGTGAGACTCTATCTAAAAAAAAAAAAAAAAAAAAAAGGAAAAAAGAAATAGAATCAGCTGTAGAATGTTATTTTATTCTATTTTTATGACTTTATGCTATACTAATTATTTGAATTGGCTTGCAAGAATCTTTGCATAGCATTAAACATATACACATTCATACAAGAATAAAACATTAAAATCAGGGATCAAGAGTAATTGTGTTAGTAGAAAGATTATATCAGAGGAAATAATAACAATAGTAATGATAGCCAACATGTATATAGCAGGTTCTCTTTTCTGTTCTCTCTCTTCCCTCTTCCCTATCCTCTCCTCTCTTCTGTTTTAGAGACAGAGTCTTGCTCTATTGTCCAGGCTGGAGTGCAGTAGTGTTATCAAAGTTCACCACATCCTTGACCTCCTGGGCTCAAGCTATCCTCCTACCTCAGCCTCTCAGGTAGCTAGGACTACAAGTGTGAGCCACCATGCCTGGTCTATAGCAGGTTTTTAATAAACCTTTCTTTTCAGCGTCTTTCCTTGTGAGTTGAGGGAATAATGCCAAATCATAAATGAGCAGAGACAACCAGTGAGAGTCCCAGGCTGGGAAGAACCTTCGATGGTTTCTAGCCCACACTCACACTGGTGCATGAGACTTTGCCATAGATGACAATTTGGTGTGGTGTGGTGATGGAACTCAGAGTGTGAGAGTGAGCTCACCATCTCACAATGTGAATAGCTATTATTTTTATGTATCTTAAGCACTTACTAGGAGCTAAGCTAGAATTAGAATCCAAAGTGACTACAAATCTATATGATCAGGATGTAAAATTGCTTACTTACCAGTTTTCCTGTTAATAGGTCTGTTTTACAGAATGTTCTCACACATGTTAAACTGAAATTTACACTCTTGTGGCTGCCCCATCACCTTCCTGAGTCTTGTAGTATCTTCTACATGGAGAACCAAATGCCTAATCAGATGGTCCTCAGATGTCTGAAAACAATTGTCATGGCCTTCACCTACCTCACTTTCTTGCTCAGACATCCAGAGATACATATATTATTCCTTAGATGACACAGTCTAACCCACCATACCCCTTCCTCTTTCCTGGAATGGGCTTTCCACTCACATGAACTCCGAAGTGGTTTTCAAGATTCCTGTCCAGGGAGCTTTACCAGCGGCAACCTCCCCCAATGTGTAGATGTTGAGTAGCTCCTCCTCTGGGTTCCCGCTACACTGCACACATATGTAACCAACCAAGTAAATGTACACACACACATAACATTGCCATATTGCTGGACTTAACATTTCACTGTCAATATTAGACAGATCAATAACACAGAAAATTAACAAGAATATCCAGAATATGAACTCAGATATGGACCCAGTGGACCTAATAGACATCTACAAGAACTTTCCCCCCCCCCAAATCCATGGAATATACATTCTTCTTAGTACCACATCACACCTACTCTAAAATTGACCACATAATTGGAAGTAAATCACTCCTTAGCAAATGCAAAAGAACAGAAACCATAACAAACAGTCTCTAGACCACAATGCAATCAAACTAGAACTCAGGATTAAGAAACTAACTCAGAAACGCACAATTTCATGGAAACTAAACAACTGGCTCCTAAATGTCTGACTGGAAAACAATTAATGAAGGCAGAAATAAAGATATTCTTCAAGATCAAGGAGAATGAAGACACAACATACCAGACTTTCTGGGCCACAGTTAAAGCGGTGTCTAGAGGGACATTTATAGCAATAAATGATCATATGAGAAGCAAGAAAAGATCTTAAAATCAATACCTTATCATCAAATTGAAAGAACTAGAATAACTAAGATCATAGCAAAACTGAAGGAGATAGAGACATTAAAAACCCTTCAAAAAATCAATAAATCCAGGAGCTTGCTTTTTGAAGAGATCAACAAAATAGACTAATAACCAGATTAATAAAAAAGAAAAGAGAGAAGAATCACACAGATGCAATAAAAACAATAAAGGGGACATCACCACCGATTCCACAGAAATAGAAACTATCATCAGAGATTACTACAAACAACTCTATTCACATAAAATAGTAATCCTGGAAAAAAACGGAGAAATTTCTGCCCACTTACACCCTCCCAATCCTAAACCAGGAAGACGTTGAAACCCTGAATAGACCAATAACAAGGGCTGAAGTTGGGGCAGCAATTAATAGCCTACCAACCAAACATAGTCCCGGTCCAGACAGGTTTACAGCTGAATTCTACCAGAAGTACAAAGAGGAGCTGGGACCACTCCTTCCGAAAATATTCCAAACAATACAAAAAGAGGGAATCCTTCCCAAATCATTTTATGAGACCAACATTATCCTGATACCAAAACCTAGCAGAAACTCACAAAAAAAGTAAACTTAAGGCCAATATCCATGACGAACATAGATACAAAAATCTTCAATAAAATACTGGCAAACCAATTGCAACAGTACATCAAAAGCTTATCCATTACGATCAAGTAGGCTTTATCCCGGGCATGCAAGGCTCATTCAACATATGCAAGTCTATAAACATAAACTATCACATAAAAAAGAACCAAAGACAAAAGCCATATGATTATCTCAATAGATGCAGAGAAGGCCTTTGACAAAATTTAACAGTCCTTTATTCTAAAACTCTCAATAAACTAGGTGTCGATAGAATGTATCTCAAAATAATAAAAGCTATTTATGACAAGCCCACCACCAGTATCATACTCAATGGGCAAAAACTGGAAGCATTTCCTTTTAAATCGGGCACTAGACAAGGATGCCTCTCTCTCACCACTCCTATTCAATATATCATTGGAAGTTCTAGCGAGAGCAATTAGGCAAGAAAAAGAAATAAAGGATAGTGAATTAGGAAAGGAGGAAGTCAAATTGTCTCTATTTGCAGAAGACATGATTGTATATTTAGAAGACCCCATCTTCTCAGCCCAAAATCTCCTTAAACAAATAAGCAACTTCACCAAAGTTTCAAGATGCAAAATCAATGTGTGGAAATCACAAGCATTCCTATACACCAATAACAGATTTAAAGAGAGCCAAATCAAGAATGAACTGCCATTCGCAGTTGCTACAAAGAGTATAAAATACCTAGGAATACAACTAACAAAGGATGTAAAGGACCTCTTCAAGGAGAACTACAAACCACTTCTCAAGGAAATAAGAGAGGACACAAACAGATGGAGAAACATTCCATGCTCATGGGTAAGAGAGAATCAATATCATGAAAGTGGCCATACTGCCCAAAGTAATTTACAGATTCAGTGCTAACTCCGTCAAGCTACCAATGACCTTCCTCATAGAACTGGAATTAACCACCTTAAACTTCACATGGAACCAAAAGAGAGCCCACATAGACAAGACAGTCCTAAGCAAAAAGAACAAAGCTGGAGGCATCACGCTACCTGACTTTAAACTATACTACAAAGCTACACTAATCAAAACAGCATGGTACTGGTACCAAAACAGAGATATAGACCAATGGAACAGAACAGAGGCCTCAGAGGCAACACCACACTCCTACATCCATCTTATCATTGACAAACCTGACAAAAACAAGCAATGAGGAGAGGATTCCCTGTTTAATAAGTGGTGTTTGGAAAAGTGGCAAGCCATGTGCAGAATGCAGAAACTGGGACCCTTCTGCTTTCTTTTAGTGTCAGGACACATTACACTAAAATTAATTCCAGACGAATTAAAGACCTAAACATAAAACCTAACAGCATAAAAACCCTAGAAGAAAACCTAGGCAAAACCATTCAGGACATAGGCATAAGCAAGGACTTCATGACTAAAACACCAAAAGCATTGGCAACAAAAGCCAAAATAGACAAATGGGATCTAATTAAACTCCAGAGCTTCTGTACTGCAAAAGAAAGAATCATTAGAGTGAGCTGGTAACCAAGAGAATGGGAAAAAATGTTTGCAATCTACCCATCTGACAAAGGGTTAATAACCAGAATCCACAAAGAACTAAAACAGATTTAAAGGAAAACAACAAACAAACCCATCCAAAAGTGGGCAAAGGATATGAACAGACACAAGATGAGGACAACAGACATATGAAAAAATTCTCATCATCACTGATCATTAGAGAAATGCAAATCAAAACCACATTGAGATACCATCTCATGACAGAATGGCGATCATTAAAAAATCTGGAGACAACAGACGCTGGAGAGGATGTGGAGAAATAGGAACACTTTTACACTGCTGGTGGGAGTGTAAATTAGTTTAGCCATTGTGGAAGACAGTGTTGCGATTCCTCAAGGACCTAGAAATAGAAATTCCATTTGACCCAGCAATCCTATTACTGGGTATATATCCAAAGGATTATAAATGATTCTTATTATAAAGACACATGCACATGTATGTTCATTGTGGCACTGTTTACAACAGCAAAGACCTGGAACCAACCCAAATGCCCATCAATGATAGACTGGACAAGGAAAATGTGGCACATATACACCATGGAATACTATACAGCCATAAAAACGATGAGTTTCTGTCCTTTCTAAGGACATGGATGAATCTGGAAACCATCATTCTCAGCAAACCGACACAAGAACAGAAAATCAAACACTGCATGTTCTCACTCATAGGTGGGTGTTGAACAATGGGAACACATAGACACAGGGAGGGTAGCGTCATACACTGGGGTCTATTGCGGGGGGTCAGGGGAGGGACAGCGGAGGGTGGGGGAGGTTGGGGAGGGATAACATGGGGAGAAATGCCAGATATAGCTGGCAGGGGGTAGATTGAGACAGCAATCCACCTTGCCATGTAAGTACCTATGCGACAACCCTGTATCATCTGCACATCTACCCAGAATCTAAAGTACAAAAAAAAAAAAAAAAAACACACACAGTAAAAACAATTATCTCCTTGTTCCTTGTTCCTTATGATTGTGTAGACATGCTTCAAATTTATAATAGCCAGGTTTAGAAAGCCATATTGAGTCTTTGCTCTTACAGCTCTCATTCCAGGTATTGACTTAACATTTGCCAAGTACCTACTATGTGCCACCTCCAGTGCTAGAAGCTGAAAGCAGGAAGAAAAATAATACATGGCTCCTTGTAGGCAAGGAAGTTTGCAGTTTATTGAAAGAGATAAATGAATAAACAAAAATTATAATAAACTGCATAAATGCTTAGGTTTACACAGTTATTTGATTACATAGTAGCAGCAACTGACACACTTCCTTGAGAATGTGATGCCTGAGCTGAATCTTGAAGGATGAAAAGTGTTAACCAGGCAGGGAGGGTACTTCTGGAACAGGGATGGTACAACCAAATATCTGTCTCGACGACTTCAATCAGCTTACTCTGTCTGAATCAGATTAGGGTTAGGGAGGTTGGGGATGAGTGGCGATAAATTTTCAGGGATGAGACTGGACAGGTAAGTGGGTGATAGGTCATAAAAGTCTGTCTAATTTATGCTAAGAAATCTGGACATTGGCCTTGAAGAATTTCTAGCTTGAGAATAACACGATAAAATTCATAGCTGAGGAAAACAATTGGCTGAAGTGTGTGGAATTTTTTTGAAGAACTGATAAAGCTATTTATCCACAGGAAGAAAAATTGTTGCTTGTTGCAGTAATCAAGGTGAGCAAAGATGATGCTCTGCACCAAGGGAGATGGAGAGACACGTACAGCTTAGAAACTTTAGAATTGATGAAATTATTGACTGGATAGATATTAGAGGAAGGATGAGCCCCAGTTTCTAAACTTTGAGAAAAGACCATACAATGATCTGAATTGGCAAGTAAATTAGAAGAACTGGTAGGAGAAGGATAGTTTAATAATGATGAGTTAAGGTTTTGATGTGTTGATATTGAGGAGCACATGAGACTTGTTTGTGTCAGGCAGTAGCAATTGTATGTAAGTCTTAATCTCAGAAGAGAGATCTGAATAGGTGAGATAAACTTGAGAGTCACAACTGAAAGCATGGGAATAGATGAGACCAACTCTTACATATGATTTAATATCACTTTCTCTAAGTAGAAAAAAGAAGACCAGAAGAATAGAGAAGGATAAGGAAGGATAGCATAACAGAAGAGAGGGGGACAGGAAGGAAGGTAAAAAAGGAACAGAAGGAGAAGGATAGAGTATGGGAAATCCCAATATTTAAGTGGCATGCTAGAGGCCTGAGAAGGAGTTTAGAAGGATACATTTGGAGTTCAAAGGAAAATGGGAAAGTGTGTTATGTGAAAATCTAGAGAGGAAATTACTTCAAAAAACAAGGCCGGGTAAAGTGGCTCACACATGTAATCCCAGCACTTTGGGATGCTGAGGTGGGCAAATTACTTGGGGTCAGAAGTTTGAAATCAGCCTGGCCAACAAGGACATTTTCCAAAAATATCCATGAGTACTTGGAAAAGATTTATTTATTCCTGATTTGGTAGCGATTGGTTACCAAAAGTTTGGGGTAGCTAGTGGAGAGGGAAGATGGGGAGAAGTTGGCCAACAGACATACAATCACAGGGAGGGTTTTTTAAATGGCTATAATGGCAAATATATAGAAACAAAAATGAGGAAAGTGATTTCCTGGGGCCAGGAGTAAGAGGAAAGGACAGGAGGGGTGGAGAGAAATGGAGAACGACTACTAATCGTTGTGGAGCTTCTGTACTGGATGATGAAAATTTACTAAAATTGGCTGTGGTGATGGTAAAATTGTCACAGCTCTGCGAACATGCTAAAAACCAATGAACTGTACATTTTAAATGGGTGACTCATATGATATGTGACTTAGAGCTGTTAAAAGATTAGAGAGAAAATAAGAGCTGCAGCCTACAAAGATTAGTAAGTCTCTCATTCTCCTGCTACATGTTTTATCCCATAGAGCTGATAATAATATGTGAGATTTACTCTTCAATAAACTATAAATGCAATAAATCCATGGGAAAGTTGTCAAATAGAAGAGTATTGACTACAAAGATGGCTGTGGCTGAATTTAATAAGCCTCTGAAAAAATTTCAAAATTGCAAATTTGAAGTATGAAACAAATTTATATTTAATAGAGCATAGAGGCTATTCCTTCAGTTCTGGGAGTTTCCACTTTTAGCAGAGTATCTTCCCATCCTTATATTGCTCATTGCTTTCTGGTTGGCAACATTTCAAACCTGTCCATTTTCACTCAGACATGTCCCAAAATTTAGACGGATTCTTAAATTGGAAATAGGCTGACACATTAACCTACAATTAAATGAGCACAAACATTTAAGGGCACCTTGATTTCTCCTACTTGATCTCACCTTTTCAAAGACCTTTCTATATTCTTTTTATTTTTTCAGTGCTAGGGTGACCAATTGTCAAAATTTGGCACCTAAAGACCAGCTTAGTTTGAAGCAAACCAGGAAGGTTATTCAAACTAGCAGAATGCTATAGCCTACCAGAAGGATATACCATGCCTAAAACACCTATTCTTCACTCAATTGAAGGAGCAGAAATTTAATAAAAGTAAACTTCAGTAAAGAAAATCAAGTGAAAAACAAATGAACAGAAAAGTAGAATTTCAAAACAACGTGATGAGAACCAATCACACAATCAAGCTAGTACTAATTCTGCCAAGTGCTTGTACAAGAAGTAAGAAAAGTAGGGTTGTTTTGGGGGAATTTTTTCCATATGGGAAAAATAACAAACCAGACACATGATCCACCACAGTATTTAGATTAATCTTTTATTGGTAATATACACTATGTTTTTTTTATTATTTTGCAGCTGATGGTGTGTCTTTTATGACGACTTTAATTCTCATGTTAAATGGTTATTAAATCTTTCTCATTCCCTTCAAATCTGTCAGGTGCTTTATATTATTTGTATTAATTTTTCCTGTTTTAGCTCAAATTCTAGGTGAGATATCAGAGAACAAATGGCGGTATGTGATGTTCCTTAGGTCACCAGGAATGTGTGGTCACGAGGCGCTGTGGATGAGACAGCAAAATAATTACAGCTAAATATAAACAGCTCTCTTTCCTCAGAGGCTATGGATACTGTAATGGAAACTGCCATATCTCCATTAAAATCGCTAACAAATCAGGAATAAATAAATCTTTTCCAAGTACTCATAACCTCTCAAGACCTGCCTAAAAATGTCAAACTAACATTATGAGCAACAAAATTTTTTATAAAATAATATTCAGTATTCAATGAGTAGAAAATATCTCCTAATCATTATATATCAATAATTATAGTTTGAATTTATTTTAAACCTATATAATAAACTATAATTCTATGATTCCCTAATTTGCCTGAGTAAATGGCCTTCCTTTGTTAAATGTTAGCCCCCCCCCAATAGATACTACAAAGTACAAAAGTATTTTTCAGTCCTAACAATTGCAGCTAAAAAGGGATTTTTTTTTTTCAAAAATATCCTTCCTGATGTTCTCCCCTAGGTCCTGATTGTGAACTAAGATTTATTGTTTTCTAAAGTTGTTACCCTAAATACTGTGCTTACAAATTGCTTTTCTTCAGCAGCTTGAATTACTGCCCAAACTTAATTTATTCCCCTCAGGTACAAATATCAAGAGTCATCATCCAAAATGTAGTTTCCCGTTAATATAACTAATTAGACAAAATATACACCAAAGTTGTAGGACAAAAACCATTTGAAAGGAAATTGCATTTCTTTTTCAAAACTTTCCAAATAAACTAAAATGTCATTATTTTCATTTCTATTTTCCTAGTGTTAAATATAAACAAATGTAATTTCATCTGGTCAGGTTTTAATTTATCTTTTGCTGTACAGTCTGTATTCCTCATTTATGTCCTTGCTCACAGTGGATGAGAGAAGTGGCTAAACAATGAAAATGTTATACTTGAAACAATTGCTTCAAAGACAATTTTCATATATTAATTTCTTTACCATTTACCAAAACATATTTTAGGTACTGGGAATACATTGGTAAATAAAAATAGCCAAATCTTTATCTCATTTTACTTACATTTTTATGCATTCAGAGGTTGTGGGGTAAACATTAGAAAAAAACAAATAAATAGTACAGTCTACAGATAAGTGATCTGAAGAAAACAAATTTGAATCTGTGGTCAAGAGAGGGTAAAGACTACTAGATTGGTCAGTTAGAAAAGCTGACACCTGAAATGCTAGAAGGAAACATTGATGCTTCAAGTGGTATAATTAGAGAATTCCAGATAGAGGAATAAGTAAACCATTTCTAAGTTTAGAACATTTACATATTTTAGAAATGGGATAAAGAAGATGAGGATAGCTAGAACACATTAAGTGAAGACAAGAGGATAAGAGTTGAGAGAGATTAGAGGTTGAGCTATTCAGGGACCAAATTATTTTAGTACTCACATAATATATTAAAGAGTTTAGACTTGTATTCCAAGAGTCATGCAAAGTGATTGCTGGCCAGGCAGGAGAGGGGTCTAAGGAGAAGAGTAACAGGGATTAATTCAGATTTATAGTGATCACTCCCAGTTTCTGCCTGGAGAGTGAACCATAGAGGATGTGAGAAACACATTCACTAGTCCAAACACAAAGAATAGACTCAAGAGACACGAAGAGTAGCAGAAGCAAGACTTTTAATGGCAGTCTTGCAAAACGGGGTGTCTGGTAGGCAGGCACACCTGGGACATTACAGCAGGTAATTTATTTCCTAGCACATAAGTCCTTCCCCCAGTTCCTTGCTGGATGAGTACTCTGGGGTTATAATTTTCCCAGATGTTGCCTAAGTTTTATTATCCCCCTTATAAGGTTATACCCTGATCACCTCCCCTGCTTAAATTTCAATTTCTCAATAATGAAACTTTCTTCCCTTTTATGGGCTGACCCCTGCTCTACATTCTGTTTATCGTGAACTTCTAGGTGCATGAGCCATGTGTTTTGCCACATCCACAGGCTGACCGATAGTACTTAGATTTATCATGCCTCGAAAATGGACCATTTAAAATGTTTTTTACACAAATTTCCTCCTCTTTTCTATCTACTTCCTTTGGTCTCATTTTCATCTAAACTCTTTTGGTTCTGGAATCACTCTAGAAGTTGTTTACTTTCTTCCTCATAAGAGAGTGAGTTTAATTTGGTTTCTAATAGTAGCAGGTTATTTTGCTGGTAAATCATGGGCATTTGTTTATTAACAGCTGTTTCAATTAATTTTTGTGCTAGTCTGCTCACACAGGGATAATACAACACACCACCACTGTTCAGACTCCTGCCACAATTATGAGAGATGTAAGGATTGAAGCTACCATGCCTTTCCATTTTTCAAACTATGCTTTTAGCCAGCCTATAAATGGATTATCAGTTCCAGCATTTTCTGCCAGTTTGTTGGCTAGAGTTGTCAGTCCTTGTGAAACTTTCATGATGGTCCCATCTGGGGCAGTATTGTTGAGAATGAAAGCACATTTCCCACCCAGCATAACATATACAACCTCTTTTCCTGCAAGTATCATGTCTAGTTGAGAGAGAATTAGAGTATTGTATGGTGACATGCAGGGTTCTAATAGTCCATATTTAATCAATTCCTCTGTTACTGATTACAGACCTTTTCTCCCTTCAATAGAATTAGGATATTGTTTTCTGCAAACTACCATGATTTTTAACCATCCCCTGTTGCCTTCCCTAACCCACACAAGGGGGATTAACTTTCTTTCCCCCCTCCTCTGTTAAGAGGCCCATCGTTACTTTTATTTGTCCTTCCTTCTTTCCTAATTCCATACCCAATCTCACAATCAGGTCTGGACCCAGGAGATTAGGTTCTGCTTCAGGAACATGTAAGGGGGACCTCTCCATTTGTTCTGGTCCCATTCGAATTAACATTTTCTTGAATATCAGAACCTGAAATACCTCCCCCTTTTACTCATAATACTGTCAATTTTTTCTTAGAGAGTTCTGTACCCCTTGGTTGGTGAATTAGGGAAGAGTGAGCCACCTCAGTATCAACCAAAAATGTCACTTTTTCTTCCTTGGCTCCCCACCTTCAAATTTATCAATGGTTCCTGGTGGGATCTACTCAGAAGGAACCCCTGACCCCTCTAGTCTTCATCAACGGTTATGAGGGGGGATCACCTTTTCTTCTTTCCATTCAGGACATTCTCTCTAAAATGCTCTGGCTTTCCACACTTACAACATCCACTCATAGTTTTAGGAGGTTTTCTCTGCATTTTCCTTCTTTCTCTGTGTCGAAATCTATCATTCCCTTGTCTCCTTCGAGGGGAATCTTGATCTAACCTTTTTCTGACTATCTCTTCCACAGTGAAAACCATGATTTTTGCTTTTCATTTCTGTTTCTCTTCCTCTCTCCTTACAAAGATCTTCTGAGCTTCCCTCAGTAATTCCTCAATTGGTTTCTCATCCCATCCATCAGTCTTTTGTAATTTTTTTGTAATGTCAGGTCAGCTGTTAGTTACAAAGTTAACTATCAAAAGCCTTGTTCTACTGGGTCCTCTGGATCTAATCCAGAGTATTTTCTCATCTGATCTCTGAGCCTCTGCAGGAATGCAGAGGGTGTTTCCTCTTTTGCTTGTTGAATCTCAAATACCTTTTTGTGTCCTAGGAGTGGACTCTTTTATCCCTTGAATAATTAATTCTCTGAGGTCCTGCATTTGGGCCTCGTCCCTTGGATCGTTATTGTCTCATTTGGGATCAACATTTGAAAATGTTTGGCTGGCAAGAGCCCTTGTGTGAAAGGTGTTGCCTCTCCCAGATGGTCATGGACACTCTCCAAATCATTCCCCTTTCTTCTGTGAACAGGATATTCATGACAGACATCATTTCAGCCCAGGTGTAAAAACTAGGTCCCAGGAATTGGTCCAGCTGGTCTGCTAAACCAAGGGGATCTTCTAGGAGTGGTTTCATTTCCTTCTTGAAATTCCTAACTTCAGTACTTGTAAAAGGAGCATTTACAAAGCTGATCTCTCCCTGTCCCATGGGAACTTCCCTAAGAGGGAACATGCCAGATGCCTGCTGTATGGAAGGGATAGGGAAGTTCTCAGTATCCCTCTTAAACTGTTCTAATTCTTTTCTTAAATTTGGATAAGGGTTTAAAGGAGTGTTTTTTTCAACTCCTCCATGGTTTCCAGGTCTTTCTTCCTCAAACCCTCCTGCTGCCCCTTGATCTTCCTTTCCCCTATTTTGAGAGACGTATGGAGGAGACAAGCATGATCGGGGGTCCCAGGGCTTTTCACTGGGCAAGGGCTTTTTACTAGGCTCCTTTTCTTCTTCTTTGAGGGGGAAACATGCGGACTAATTCCTTGATCCAGCAGAAAGCATAACCTATCTCTTCTTGTGAGGATGGGGTTTTATCATTCATACAGACAATTAAAGCTTGGCATGCCCAATTCTCATCTGAGCCAAACCTAGGCCAAAAGACCAAAGAGTTATGAATGGGGTCTTTGGTCTAGATAAAATAGCAATGCTTGATAATTTTTTGCTTTTCCTTGTCACTGGTTTGCGGGTTGTTCCTCCAATCCTGCATCATTCACCCCAAAGGACTATTCCGGGAAATGCCGAAGTCTCTTTGGCTTCCTTTTTGTCCCCTAGGCTAGGCTAGAATTTCTGTTTCCAATCTTTGTTCACTCTCTGTGTCTGAGGATTTTCCAGTGTACTCAATCTCCCCCTGCCCATTGGAGGTTTCTTGTACACCCTGAGAATCACGTCATTCATCTTCGGCCATTTTCCTTGTGGGAGAATGGAACCACAGATTGGAACTCCACACTCACTCCATATCTAGGATACATCTCAGTCACACACACACTCAACCTCTGAAAATGCCCAACTCACCAAGGCAGTACTTATAGTCCAATTTTCCTACCTTGTCTCTCACACAAGTTTGCCTGGTTGCCACGGCGCCTACATTTCTTCCTGTGTCACCTCTGCTGCCTCCTGAATAACAGTCTCAGGTTTGTCTATGGTCTCTGCAGGGAGCCGGGATGCTTGAACAGGGTGGGCCACCTAAATCAGGTGGGACGTGTCTCCCCCTCTCAGCTGGAGTCCCACTTCACACAGGCAGAGAGATCCCAGGTGGGCCCCAAGTTTTTGAGAAATGCATTCAACCATCCAAACCCAAGGAATGGACTCTGAGACATGAAGAACAGCAGAAGGGAGAGTTAATGGTAGTTGCAAGATCAGCTATCTGGTAGGCAGGAACACCTGAGACAGTTACAGCAGGTAATTTATCTCCTAGCATACAAATCCATCCCCTAGTTCCTCATTGATCCAGGACTATGAGGTTGCAATCTTCCTGATGTCACCTAAGTTTTATTATCCCCCTTATACGGTTATAACCTGGCTTCCTTCTCCACTTAAGTTTCAAGTTCCCAATAATGAAACTTTCTTCCTTTTTATGGGCAGATCCCTCCTCTATATTCTGCTTTCTTATCCTGACCTTCTAGGTGCATGAGCCGCGCTGTTAGTCACATCCGCAGGCTGGCTGCCAGCACTTAGATTTATCATGCCTTGAAAATGGATCAGTTAAAATGTTTTTTCACAGAGGAGCAAACGGGACAGCAAGGAGACAGTTGGGAAGATATATTAATAGCCCAAGCAAAAAGAACTGTGGCTAGAACTAAGTGAAAACTGAGAACCAACCAGACCCAATATGTTTTTTTGAAGGCTAAATCTATAGGATTTGCTGATGAATTGGGTATGGGTGATGATTTAAAAGAGAATCAAGGATTACTCTTGACTTTCTGCTTGAGCAACTGGGTGGAGAGCTGGCTTATCAACAGAAACAGGAAAGTTGGATGGAGAAGAGAATCAGGCTTTCTTCTTGGGGCATTTCAGTATGACTGCCTAGGAAATGCCTAAGTGGATGTATCAAGTGAGCAGTTGGGCTACATTATTTCTCACTTCAGTGAGGAAGTCTGAACTGGTGTTATAAAAAGACAAGCTAAGAGAGGAAAATGTTTCAAGTTGGAAGGAGTAAACAACTCCATTATGTTTAAAGAAGTGTGAGCACAGAGAAATAAGCACTAGATTTGGAAACTTGATTATCCTAACAAAAGCGTTTTCAGTGGGTGGTGGGGATGGATTCCTAACTGGAATGGACTGAGGCAGGAACAGAGGTTGCTGAAAAGGAGATTGTGATGGATGTGGTTTTAATTTGCAGTTTCCTAATGTGGAGTGCCTTTTCAAGTGCACTATTGATGATTTGTATATTGTGTGTGTGTGTGTGTGTGTGTGTGTGTGTGAAGGGTTATTCAAATCTTTCACTTATTTGGATTTTTTTTTTTAATTGAGTTGTAGGATTTCTTTACATATTCTAGATATAATTCTTTTTGGCAAAATACAATTTCTGCAAATATTTTTCCATTCAGTGGCTTGCCTTTTCATTTCATGAATGTTGTTCTTTGAAAAAAATATGTATTTTCATTTTGATGAAGCCTAGATTTATCTTTTTTTTCCTTTCATAAATAGTGCTTTTTATTAGAATTGCTGAGAAATCTAGCCTACCCTTACCTTTCATGAAAATATTCTTCTGACTTCTACAAACATTATGGTCCTGATTTCAGCTTTTACATACAGTATATAATACATCCATCTCTGCTAATTGTGTCCACTTTTTTATCTATCAGCTTATTTATCTGCTTCTGATTGTCTGTGTGTTCTTTTACTAATTATGCCTGTGCTACCTATATTTCATAGCATTAAGATTGCCTTATTTTCAAACTTTCTATGTGTAATGTAGAAAATATATTGCCAGCCTTTCATTTTATTCATTTAGAGGATGCATCTTTTAATTGGTAAATTTGACCTTTTTACATATATATTAGTAGTCTGATATTGGTACTTTTATATAATTTTATGTTTTGTGTACTTTTTATTCATTTTTTTCTCCTTTCCTGATTTCTATTGAATAGATTTGAGTTATTTTCTGTCTGTTTAACATTTATGAAATAGGGGAGGCAGGATTCAGACACCTGACCAAAATGAAGACTAGCTAAAACAGGTCCAGGTGGAAGCAGATTTCTGTAAGACATGCACACCAGTATGCATGTCGGTTTATCATTGCCATGACAACACTGGGAAGTTATTGTCCCTTTCCATGGCAATGACCTTGACAACCTGAAAGTTGGCACCCTTTTCCTAAAAAATTCTGCATAAATTACCTATTAATTTGCATATAATTAGAAGTGGGTGTAAATATTGAGTGCAAAACCACCTCTGAGCTGCTATTCTGCACACACTGCCTATGGGGTAGCCCTGCTCCATAGGAGTTATGTGTCTGCTGCTGCTGTACAGTGCTGCTTCATTCAAAGTTGCTGATTAACACCAGTGGCTTGATCTCAAATTCTTTTCCAGGTGAAGTCATGAACCCTCCCAAGCTAATCCCCAATTTTGGGGCTTGCCTGTCCTGCATCACTTGTATATACTAATTTCCTTTATATTGTCTGTCTTTAACATAAATGTATAATTATATATACTAACTTACATCAATGTATTAAAATTATTTTCTGCTCCCTAACAAGATAAGTACTTTCCTCACTCTCATGTCTTTTTAGTTGCAAAGCCTCATGTTTATAATGTCTACAATAATAATTTTAGATTACTAAGAATATATGTTCACTTTATGTGTTTTATTTGGTCTTAGTTTTATTTATTTTCATGTTAATTTGCTTGTTTTGTGGAATAATAAACTTTACCAAGATCTTTTATTACTCATAATTTCTTACAGTATCTCCAGGTTTCTTTCTCTTCCAGCATCAAAACTTTGTCGAAAGAGTTTCAATGTGGATTTTTATGCCTATAAATATTTTCATTATATACAAACATTTGAGTAAAAATATGGCCAAATACAAAATTCTAAGTCAAATTCTTTTATATTAAAATATCAATTTATATAAAGTAGCAAATATGTATGAAGAACAAATCTAGAGAGCTAATGTACAACATGAAGACTATAGGTACTAAAATTATACTATGTACGGGATTTATTCTAAATGAGTAGATTTTAGCTGCTGTTGCCACAAACCAAAACTAAAGTAGATAACTATGTTAGATAATGAATATGTTAATTTGCTTCAGTGTAGTAATAATTTTGCTGCCTATATGTATCCCATAACATCATGGTTTATACCTTAAATATGCACAATAAAATTTAAAATAAATAAATAAAACCACACTTTATTGTTATTTTATTTTCATTAAAGAATTACACACAAAATGGTACAAAATCATAAAGGTACAGCTTAGTGAATTATCACAAATGAAATGTACTCACGTTAGGTGAAAAAATCAGAACATTTCTAACATCCACAAAGCCCTGGTCATAGTTCCTCCAGTCACCACTCCTTTAACCTCCTGAAATATGTCCACTATCCTACTTCTGATATCACACATTAGACTTGCCTTTTTCTTTTAATGAATAGAAGCATACTGAGGTAGGAGACTGACAGAACTTGTTTTCTGGTCACAACCCTACTGACCAAAACAGGATCTTGTCCAGACAGGATAAGGTAAAGAAACTGGCAGGAACCATAAGATAACAATGAGGGTGATCCATAGCTGCCCTCATTGCTCATTAGCATAAGACAATACCATCAGTTCCATGACAGCTTATAAATGCCATGGCAACAATCTAGAAGTTACCACCCATTACCATGGTACAACCTGGAAATTACTACTCCTTTCCTTAAAAGTTATAAGTAATCTACCCCTCAATATGCATTGACCCACCCCTTAATTTGCATGCAATTGAAAGTGGGTTTACATGAATATAAACATGGTTGTCAAAACACCACACATTGCCAACTCTGGGCCCACTGCCTATGAGTTAGCCCTGCTTAATTAAGAACAGTACCATTCAATAAAATGTTGTTGTCTAACACCACCAGCTTGCCCTTGAATTCTTTCCTGAGTGAAGCCAAGAATACTCCTTGATGAAGCCCAAGTTTGGGGCTAATCTGTGTTGCATCATCTGGAAACAATGAAAGGATGAAGATGGCAAGTGAGAGGCAGTGACCAGCACAGCAGTAAGACTGCAAAGATGGCAGCAATTGTAGTCTTTTGGCAACTGTATTTATGCTCAGATAAACCCACTTTCAATTGCTAGGCAGGGCCCACATACATAAAATCAGCAAAAAGCAATTACAAAAGATAGGCCTCCACCATTCTGCAGACCCTTTAAGATTAAGAAGGAGCATCTAATCTCCAGGGGAGGAATGAGGTAGGAGACCAACAGGACTTGTTATCTGGTCACAAATGTGCTGCTCAAAACAAGATCTGGTTCAGACAGAATAAAGTGAAAAAAAACTCACAGAAACCAGCAAATGGGGGAAAGCAATCCCTGGCTGCCCTCATTACTCATTAGCATAAGGCACTCCTATCAGTGCCATGACAGTTTACACAAGCCATGGCAGTGACCCAGAAGTTATCACCCCTTTCCTAAAAAATCCTAACCCTCAATCTGCATTGATCCACCCCTTAATTTGCCTATAAGTGAAAGTGGATTTACATGAGTATAAATACAGTTGCCAAAAGCCCATACACTGCCAACTCTGGGCACACTGCCTAAGGAGTTAGCCCTGCCCAGCAAGAAACAATACCATTCAATAAAAATTTGCTGTCTAACACTGCTTGCTAACCCTTACTTTTTGTTTCCTTGGCGCATTAGTCCCTTCTCACATTGCTATAAAGAAATTCCTCAGACTGGGTAATTTATAAAGAAAAAAGGTTTAATTGGCTCACAGTCTGTATGGGAAGCATGATATCATCTGCTTGGCTTCAGAGGAGGCCCAAGGAAACTTACAACCATGGCAGAAGGTGAAGGGGGATTAGGTACATCACATGGCCAGAGCAGAAGCAAGAGAGACAGGGGGAGTTGCTGCACACTTTTAAATGACCAGATCTTGTGAAAACACTATTGCAAGGATAGTACCAAGGAATGGTACTAAACCATTCCTGAGAAAACCACCCCCATGATCCAATCACTTCCTACCAATCCTACTTCCAACATTGGGGTTTACAATTCAATATAAGATGTGGGCAGGGAAAACATCCAAACTATATCACCGGATGAAACCAAGAAAACTGCTGGATAAGCTCTAGTTTGAGGGCTTTGTAAATTGTGAAATGATACGGGATTAATTCATGTTCATTTATAATATCATAAATTACACATCATACTTTTGGTAGATTACAATTCTTCTTTCAAATATGCTACTGGATTTTGTTGCTGTGCATTTTCTTTCTCCTGGCTGTCACTTACTGATGTCTTGACCATAAAGAAGAAAGGTAAAATGAGAAAGTGGATCAACTAAAGGTCAGATGAGTATTGGATCTCAAACAGAAATTTCAAAGAGAAGGTACAGAAGACAGCAATGCTTAGTAATCCACCACTTAGTCAGATTTAATTTCAAAAAGAAAGTTCAATAGAATACAACCTAAATTATTTTACTAACAATATTTTTTCTAGTCATACTATAGTTGAGAAGTTAAACATGATTAAATAAATAATTATTTCTTTTGGTAGACCATTTACTTGGTAAGCAAAGAAATGAAAATTTGCCTCATGACAATTGCATCAACTTCCAATTTGAGGACAACTATATATCAACATTTCATACAGCATATCTCTCATTAAGTACCCATACTGATTATCTTCCATTGTATTGTTCCAGAGACCACTAGTTGCTAACTGAATTTTTCTTCTGTTCCTTCCCTAGGATTAGAACCATTTTTTTTCTGCTGTAACTGCCCTATGGAAAAGCAGCTAGGTTGTTTACCATGTGGGTCTCTGCTCCACTACACCTCACTGGTCAGGGCCTCCTGACCTAGGGCCACAGCACAGTCACCCTACCCATATCTGAGCACTCAGGCAGGTGACAGCTCTTCATTTCTCTGAGATAGAGCTCCTAGAGGTAACAGACCAGCCTGCCATTTTTGCCGCTGCTGAAACACCTCTTACCATCCGCCCAGTCTATCTTTCCTGTGAGCCTCCGAACCTGTGCTTTTCACCAGGCAGGGCCCCTGGCTGAGGCCTGTGCAGCTGCCCCATTCCCAGCTGAACATTACCATTAATACAGCTCTGGGTTTCACTGTGGTGGAGATCCCAGAGGCAACTGAAAGTCCTTCTACAACTGCCATATGCAGGTGTACCACCCTCACTGCACTCTGGGAAACAAAGAACTGATTGCTTTGCTGGCCCTTCTAGCACTCAGTAGCTGCCATACAGAGCAGAGTCCAGTTTCTCTTCCCTGTCAGCCCCTGCCACCCCTGCTCTTCACCAGGCAGGGACCTCAGCTCAGGTACACAGTGCAGCTGCCCCACACCTAGCTAAACATTCCCACTGGCAGTGGCTCTGTGTCTCTCTGGGATGGAATTCCCTGAGGAAATTGACAGCCCCTCTGCCACTGATGCTGTAGTGGCCCCCACCTTCACTGCAACCAGGCTGAGAAAGGAACAAAGAACCTGGGTGCTTTACCCACACATCCAGCAAGCCATGGCTGCCTTACAAGAGATGTTAGAGTAGGTAGCTAGGCAGACATGAGAAGGGCAGGAGAGGGCACCTCCAAGGAATGTCAGGCAGCCATCAGGTGATGATCAGGTGGTTGTCAAACTGTCTCTCTAAAATAATAATTGGTTGCAGCTAGCATCAAGGAAAGAAATTGTCAATAGATAGAAAACACCTGAAGTTGGGGGATCAGCAGCTTCCCTGTAAGATCTCAGGAGTTGGGTGAGTGGGCTCAAGCATGTGCATTAAGAGGCAAAATGGAGGAGCTTAACTGGTATATGACCTTCCTTTAGGAACACTCAACTGGTAAAGTAAAAACTCCTCAAATGAGTATGCACACAACTTCAGTAAATACACTGAACATGTGGTCTCCCCTCCTAAGTGGTGGCAGGCTACTGCACAGGTAAACAGCCCACCCCAAGGGAAGAATCAGGGGAGAAGAGATGCAAACCCTAGAACCATGCTTATGTATAAAACTCCAAGTCAAAGGCCAAACAGCACACTTGGATCTCTCAGGTCACCTGCTTGGTCCTTTTCCAAGTGTACTTTACTCCCTTTCATTCTTGTTCTAAAACTTTTTAATAAACTTTCACTCCTGCTCTAAAACTTGCCTCTGTCTCTCACTTTGCCTTATGACCCTTGGACGAATTCTTTCCTTCAAGGAGGCAAGAATCGAGTTGTGGCAGACCCATATGGATTCCTCACTGCTAACAAAGAGGCCAGATTATATTTCCTGTAACCCCTCTACCACCCTGCTCTTCACCACGCAGGATCCGCTGTTGTAGGCCCACAGCACAGCTGCCCCACCCGGGGCTTATCATTCTAATGAGAATAGGCAGCAGCTCTGTATTTCTCTGTGGTGGACCCCCAAGAGAAAGTGAAAGGCCTTCTGCCACTGCTCTGCCAAAGGTTCTTCCTCTGCAACCCCCAAGCTGGGGGAGGAAACAAAAAGCTTGAACTAGCTCAGGGATGTAGTGCACAGCCTGAAAGTCCAATCTAAGATCTGTGGTCAGCTCTCACATGGCAGAGGAGCCCACACTCTCAGAGCACTGAGAGGGATCATGGATGCAATCATGAGGAAATACAGAAGAGCCACATGGCTAAGATTCTACCTACTGACCATTATGCTTAAGTGACATCCACTGGATCACAGCCCAAACTTCAACATCCAAAAGTGCTTTACTAATATACCCTCCTATGAATCCAGGTACAAGAGTTCAGCCACAAATAAAGACCTTGCGCAAAGCCTCAGCCTCTGAAAACATCAAAAAATGAAGCAAACTGGCTATACTCAAATTACACCACAGTTAAAGGAACATCGGCTCACACAGATTACAAAGAACCAGTACATTATCTCCAGCAAATTTTAAAGCCAGAGTCTCTTCTTACATCCAAAGGACAGTACTATCTCCCCAGAAATGGTCTAGCTAACTTTAAAAAGTTAGAAAAATCTCAAATTAATAACCTAACACTACACCTAGCGGAACTAGAAAAGAGGAGCAAACTAATTCCAAATGTAGCAGAAGAAAAAATAATGACCAAAATCAGAGGTGAACTGAATGGAATATAGATGAGAAAAACCATACAAAATCAACAAAACTAAAAGTTGGTTCTTGGAAAGAATAAATAAGATAGATATACTGCTAGCTAGACAAAGAAAAAAAAATGGAGAAGATCCCAATAAACACAATTAGAAATGAAAAGGCAACATTACCACCAACCACATATGAATACAAAAAATCCTCAGAGACTACTACAAACACCTCTATGCACACAAACTAGAAAACCTAAAAGAAATGGATAAATTCCTAGAAACATACAACCTCCCAAGATTGAATTTCTTCCCAAGAAATTGAAACCCTGAACGGATCAATATCAAATTCCAATATTGAATCAGTAATAAAAAACCTACCCAATTAAAAATGCTCTAGACTACATAGATTCACAGCCAAATTCTACCAAATGTATAAAGAAGAGCTTGTATCAATCCTACCAAAACTATCCTTAAAAATTGAGGAGACAGAATTCGTACCTAACTCATCCTATGAGGCCAGTATCATTCTGATACCAAAACTGGCAGAGACATAACATGCAAAGAAAACTTCAGGGCAATATTCCTGATGAACATAGATGCAAAAATCCTCAACAAAATACTAGCAATCTGAATCCAGCAGTACATAAAATAGCTATTCCACTATGATAAAGTAGGTTTCATCCCTAGGATGCAAGTTTGGTTCAACATAAATCAATAAATGTGATCTATCACATAAACAAAACTAAAGAAAAAAACATATTATCACCTCAGTAGATGCAGAAAAGGCTTTCAATAAAATTCAACATCACTTCATGTTAAAAATTCCTAACAAACCAGGCATCAAAGGAACATATCTCAAAATAAAGAGAGGTATCTATGAATGACCTGCAGCCAACATTGTACTGAATGAGCAAAAGTTGGAAGATTTCCCTTGACAACTAGAACAGGATAAGGATGCTCACTCTCACCACTGCTATTCAACATAGTACTTGAAGTCCTAGCAGAACAAGCAGTCAAGAGAAAAATGAAACGCATACGAATAGTACAAATAGGATGAAAGGCAGTCAAACTATCCCTCTTCACAAAAGATATGATTCTATACCAAAAAGCCCTCATAGTTTCTGCCCAAAGTTCTTAGTTCTGTTAAACAACTTCAGCAAAGTTTCAGGATACAAAATCAATGTTCAAAAATCAGTAGCATTTCCATACACCAATAACATCAATAACCTCTAAGGTGACAGACAAATCAAGAATGCAATCCCATTCACAATGGCCACAAAATGAAAAAAAAAAAAAATACCTAGGAATAGAGCTAGGCAGGGAGGTGAATGATCTGTACAATGACAATGACAAAACACTGCTTACTAAAATCAGATATGACACAAACAAATAAAAAAAAATTCCATGCTCATCGACAGGAAGAATCAATATTGTTAAAATGGCTATACTGCAAAAAGCAAATTATAGATATTTACAGGTTCAGTGCTATACTTATCAAACTACCAATGACATTTTCCACAGAATTAGAAAAAAAAAATATTCTAAAATTCAGTGAGAACCAAAAAAAGTCTGAATAGCTAAAGCAACCCTAAGCAAAAGGAACTGTACTACAAGGCTACAGTAACCAAAACAGCATGGTACTGGTATAAAAGCAAACACATAGACCAATGGAACAGATTAGAAAACCCAGAAATAAAGCAAGCCAAACACCTACCACCATCTGATCTTTGACAAAGTGGACAATAACAAGCAATGGGGAAAGGACTCCCTATTCCATAAATGGTGCTGGGATAACTGGCTAGCCATATGCAGAAGAATAAAAATGGATCCCATCTTATACCATATACAAAAATCAACTCAAGAGAGATCAAAGTCTTAAATGTAAAACCTAAAATTATAAAAACCCTAGAAGAAAACTAAGGAAATACCATTCTTGACATCAGGCCTGATAAAAATTTCATGACAAAGACTCTAGAAGCAATTACAACAAAACAAAAATAGACAAGTGAGACCTAATTAAATTAAAGAGCTTCTGCACAGCAAAAGAAACTATTGATAGAGTAACAGACAATCTACAGAATGACAGAGTAACAGAAAATCTACAGAAAATATTTGCAAACTATGCATGCAAAGGTCTAATATCTAGAATGTATAAGGAGCTTAAACAAATCCACAAGTAACAACCCACCCCATTTTTTAAAAATGGGCAAAGGATATGAACAAACATTTCTCGAAGGAAGACATACATGCGGCCAACAAGCATATGAAAAAATGATCAATATCACTAATCATTAGGGAAATGCAAATCAAAACCATAATGAAATGCCATCTCACACCACTCAGAATGGCTATTAATAAAAGTCAAAAAATAGCAGATGCTGGCAAAGTTGCAGAGAAAAGAAAATTCTTACACACTGCTAGTGGATGTAAATTAGTTTAGACACTGTGGAAAGCAGTCTGAAGATTTATCAAAGAACTTGTAATAGAACTTCAATTTAACCCAGAAATTCCAATACTGTGTATATGCCCAAAGGAATATAAATCATTCTACCATACAGACACATGCACACATATGTTTATTGCAGCATTGTTTACAACAGCAAAGACATGGAATTAACTTAGATGCTTATCAATGGGTGGACTGAATAAAGAAAATGTGGTACAGATATACCATGGAATACTACGTATTCATAAAAAAGAATGAGATCATGCTCTCTTCCGCAACATGAATGGAGCTGGAGGACGTTATCCTAAGTGAATTAATGCAGGAACAGAAAACAAAACACCCAAACATCGTGTGTTCTGACTTATAAATGTGAGCTAACTATTGAGTACATATGGCCACAGAGAAGGGAACAATAGACACTTGGGTGTACTTGAGGATGTAGGGTGAGAGCAGGGTGAGCACTGGAAAACTATCTCATAGATATTATGATGATTACCTGGGTGACAAAATTATTTGTACACCAAACTCCCATTACACACAATTTATTCATGCAACACATCTACACACGTATCCCTTGAATGTAAAATACGAGTTGGAAAGGAAAAAAAATTTTTAAGAACTCTTTTTAAAAACATCACCCACCTGCATTTAAACCTATAATTTCCAGCTTTTTAAAGAAATGGTAGTAGCCAATGAGCTAATAGCAGATAGTGAATTGTAAGCAGTTATTTAGAGAAATGTTCTTTAGAATTGGCTCACTATGTTTGAAATGTGTCCCTTTATGTTTCCTCCTTCCTTCTTCATGCCTCAAAGAAGAAAACCACTGTCATCATGTTTCCTTGAGACTATTTTGGGAGATGAAAAAAGGGCAAACAAAAGAAACAGTCATTAGAGTGAACGAGCAACCAACAAAATGAGAAAACATTTTTGGAATCTACTCATCTGACAAAGGGCTAATATCCAGAATCTACAAATAACTAAAACAGATTTACAAGACAAAAAAAACAAACAAACCCATCCAAAAGTGGGAGAAGGAAATGAACATTTTTCAAAAGAAGACATATATGAGGCCAACGAGCATATGAAAAAATGCTCATCACTGATTAATAGAGAAATGCAAAACAAAACCATATTGAGATACCACCTCATGCCAGTTAGAATGGTGATCATTAAAAAATCTGGAGACAACAGATGCTAGAGAGGATGTGGAGAAATAGGAACACTTTTACACTGTTGATGGGAGTGTAAACTAGTTCAACCATTGTGGAAGACAGTGTGGCGCTTCCTCAAGAACCTAGAAATAGAAATTCCATTTGACCCAGCAATCCCATTACTGGGCATATACCCAAAGGATTATAAATCATTCTATTATAAAGACACATGCACACGTATGTTCACAGCGGCACTGTTTACAATAGCAAAGACCTGGAACCAACCCAAATGCCCATCGATGATAGACTGGACAAGGAAAATGTGGCACATACGCACCATGGAATACTATGCAGCCATAAAAAATGATGAGTTTGTGTCCTTTGTAGGGACATGGATGAATCTGGAAACCATCATTCTCAGCAAACTGACACAAAAAAGTCAAACCCCTCATGTCCTCACTCATAGGCGGGTTATGAACAATGAGAACACATGGACACAGAGAGGGGAGCATCACACACTGGGGTCTGTTGGGGGGGGGGGCTAAGGGAGGGACAGTGGGAAGGGTGGGGAGGTTGGGAAGGGGTAACATGGGGGAGAAATGCCAGATGTAGGTGATGGGGGGATGGAGGCAGCAAACCACATTGCCATGTGTGTACCTATGCAACAATCCTGCCTGATCTGCACATGTACCCCAGAACCTAAAGTATAATTAAAAAATTAAAAATATAAAAATAAATTATATAAGTTTCTAAGAAAAAAAAAAAAAAAGGGGAAGTTGGATAACCACATCATAATAGTACACTCTGGGGCTTCTACCAATAACTGTATGCAATTTGATTCTCATAACTTTCTTTCACAACTCTCCACATTAATTATAATCTACCATCTCTGTATATTTACAAAAATAATTCAAAAGGTAAAATTTAAGTTTTGAAATACAAAAACAAAAAATGTAAGTTATTCTAAACATAGCTATAATTTTATGATTTAATATGAGGTACTAAAGTACAATAGTCCATTTCTAATACAACAGCACAAAAAGATTCATTGTTTTCTTCATGGAATGTATCTCTCTTTAGATAGATTGATAGATACACACACACACACACACACATATATATATACACACATGTGTGTGTCCCTGTGTGTGTGTGTGTGTGTGTTTAGGTCTAGGTTTCTAAATTATTTTGTAACTAAGTTCCAGTGGACACTTGCTTTGCAAATATAACATATGACCTACTTGCAAATAAAAGCATAGCAAACCAGTTTTTCCTCTTGTTTTCAATATTATCAACATTTTGGCTCTTGCTTAGTTTTTAGATACTTGGTGCTAATATTTCCCAAAGCTAATATTTCATAACACATCATAGTTTAGATAATGTTAAAGAAATTAACTATTAATATTTAAACTTGCACAGCAATCAATATTAATGAGAAAGTTTCCATTTGCCCATAAATTTTATCAATTTATTATTTCAAAAAATTCTATTATTTTTATTATCCTTCACATTAGAATTGTGAGCTACATAAATATCTTATAATTCTTAATTATCAGAACAGTGAAGCCTCCGTAATTTGCATCCTTTAATTGTAACAGGAATTAATTTAGATAAAATGGACACTATAGTTTACATTTGCTAAACCTGTGTAATAAGAACATGCTTAAAAAAAAAAAAAACTGTATTTCAGGGAGTATGTAAAGATACAAAGAAAACGTTTTACCCCTAATTTTCAGACAAGATCCAAAGAGGCCAGACATCTATCTAATGTTACAGGCAAATGCAAAATTTGGAAATATAATTCATATTTCCTAACATGGGTATAATTTTTTTTACAATTTTCTTCTACTTTTTTACCCCTATAATGACTTCAAATTAGTAAGAGCATATGTATTCTTGGCTCTCTTCAAATGTTAAAACAAATGTAGTACTTGAACATTTTCATTTCAGCTTAACATGAAATTGGATAAAGCTCAAACAATTGTGAGAGCTATAAATAGACATCAACACAGCATATGGATATGTTTTATCCCTGAGGATGTAGCACACAGAAAATGAATTCATACAAAATGTTTTAGAAATGTAGAAAAATTGAATAATGCTAATATCTGAGCGGCTTAACATGTCTTTATAAAATAGCTTACACTTAAAACACTGACCAGACTAAAGGTTGCTGAAAAGGTGGAGCAACAGGAAGTCTCTGTTAGTACACTTGGAAAATGATGCAACCACTTGGAAATGATTTGGTGGTTTTAAAAAGTTATATGTATACCTATCACATGACTCAGCCATTTCACCCCTAGAAATGTGAAAGATTATATCCATGCAAATACCTGCATATGTTTCTAGCAACTTTTAATAGCTAAGATCTAAAAATAACCAAAATATTCAACAGGTGAACAGATAAAGAGTGATATATACATATAATGGAAGTATACTTAAAAGTAAATAAGAATGAATTGCTGATGTACGCAACAACACAGATAAATCTCAAAATAATTATGCTTCTGTGAAAAGAGCCAAAAAATAATACATACTGTATGCTTTTATTTTACATAAAATTCCAGGAAATGCAAATGAGTCTTTAGTGACAGAAAGCAGATTAGTGGCTACCTGGAGATGGAAGGGGTGAATATCAAGGAAGAGAGAGAAAGGAGAGACTTTAAAAAGATACAAGGAAACATTTGAGAATGAAAGGTATGTTCATTTTCTGAAATGCAGTGATAGTGTCACAGGTCTACACATATATCAAAAATTATAAATTGCATACCTTAAATTTTAGCAGTTTATTACAGGTTGTCAATTATACTTAAATAATATTTTGAAGTAAACAAATTCAGTTGAATTAAAAGCCAAAACATTAAAACAGCAAAGTTTCTACATTTAAATAAAGATATTTTTGTGGTTTAGAATTTTTAAAAATAAACATACAAAGTAAAATCATAAAAGTGAAAGCTGGAAATTTTAACTATATTATTTTTAATTGTTGAACAGAAGTCAAAATAAACTAAGGCAAAGACTGAGAAAATATAAAGCTTGTTTCTAAGTTACCTTCTGCAGTGAATTTTGAAACAAAATAGCTAGATTTAATTATTCCAAAACATATATATAGTTTAAAACATCTTGGTGCACATAATAAAAACATACAATTTTATATGTCAAGTAAAACTAAATTTGTGAAAGTTTTAAATAAATAAAACTTAATTTGAAAATGGAAACAGGATATGAGTAGGCAATTCACAGAACAGAAATCAAAAGTGTTTAGTAAAATGCTGAAAAGATGCTCACCCTTACTGGTAACTATGGCAATGCAAATTAAAATGATCATGAGCTACTATTTGTACATAAGAGAATGATAAAAAATCTCAAAATACCGATAAAATAAAATATTGGCAAAGATGTGGAACAACAGGAAGCATTTACATTGCTGGTGCTTGTTTAAATTTGTTTAACTGTTTTCAAGTTATTGATGTATCTTTTAAACTGGAAGATGCAAATTCTTTATAATGCAGCAAATCCATTACTAGATATGTATCCTAGGAAAATTGTGGCATAGTGCACAGAAGACATGCATTACATTGTGCTTTGTAGTATTTGCAATATTGAAGACTGTAAATAGTCTAATTGTTCATCAAACAGGAATTAATAAACCTTTCTTATAATGTATTACTACATTCGTTTAAAACAGCAGTTCTCAACCAGGGGTGATTTTATCCTTTATGGGTCATTTGGCAATATCTGGGGACATTTTTGGTTGTCACACCTGGAGTGAAGATGCTCCTTTGCCATGGTTACCAGTAAGGTAAGAATGAGCATCTTTTTAAGCATCTTTTCAGTGGGTCGTGACTAAGGATGCTGCTAAACATCCTGCAGTGCACAGGACTGCCTTCTTCAAAACAAAGAATTGTCTGATCTAAAATGTCAATAGTTCCAAGATTGAGAAATTGGTTTAAATGATATATTTCTATGTATCAACATAACTGTATTACAAAAGTATAATATCAATTACAAGAGACTAATGGGAAAATATAAATAATATTATATATGAGTTTCAAAAATGAGCAAATGATTACTATATATAATGTATAACCATATATTCTTTATAACTTTTAAAAAACATGCATGGAAATAAATATGGACACTAGTACTGGCTTACTTTGGGAACACTGGAAAATAAAAGAATGTTGGTGTCATTTAGCTATTTAGATTTTTAAAAATAAATAACAGATGTACAGCAAATAAGACAAAATATCTAGTTTAGTTAAATATGGATGGTGAGTCCTGAAACATTATTATAAAATTGTTTGTATTTTCAATATCTTTTTTTTTTTTTGAGATGAAGTTTTGCTCTCATTGCCCAGGTTGGAGTGCAGTGGCACTATCTCGGCTCACTACAACCTCCACCTCCTGGGTTCAAGTAATTCTCGTGCCTCAGCCTCCCAAGTAGCTGGAATTGGAATTACAGACACATGCAACCACACCTGGCTAATTTTTGTATTTTTAGTAGAGATGGGGTTTCACCATGTTGGACAGGCTGGTCTCAAACTCCTGACCTCAAGTGATCAGCCGGCCTTGGCCTCCCACCCCAAAGTGCTGAGATTACAGGTATAATGTCATTTTTTACTGTTAAAAAATAAAGGTCTAGTTACTGAATTCCTGAATTTTTTTTAAAGAAGCAACTCTAAAAAAGCACCATAAGATGGAAACTAGAGGTTAAAGAATAAGGAAAATAACTTTTAATATTTAATCAGTAAAATCATAACATAAAGCCCAAATCATATTTTAGAACCATGTAAATAAAATTAACTTTTGTTAAACTTAATCAAAAAGGAGAAAAGACAAATTATTATTGGCTGTAAAAGGGAAATATAATGCCCAAAAGATAGAGGAGTATTACAGTAACAAAAACACCCACCACAAAAATAAAAAGGAGAGCATATAAACAATTAACAAAGAAGAAAATAAGTATGCAATAATGAAACTTAATAATGGAGCAAGAATGTCAATAACCTATAATATGCATTCAATAAACAACTGAAAATGTATACAAAGCAATTAAATATTACATAGTCGTTAAAAAAGATGACATAATGTTTAAGGACAGTTTTTTATACAGGGAAATAACTTACAATATTAAAAAAAGTTTAAATAGTAAATACAGCATGATCTTAAGTATATAAATAATTGAAAACAAAAGGTTAAAGAACAAATATGCCTAAATGCTAGCTATATTTACCTGCAAGTGATAGGACCATGAGTGTTTTGTTATCTCTCTTGCTTCTTTGTAAGTTTTGTACTTTAAATGATTTACTATATTCAAAAAACCTACAGCTATATTATCAGCCCTGCCTATGCCATAAAGTCTTATTATGCCTCTTAATTTTTAACATTTTTAATCTTAAATTGAATAAAAGCATTAAACTAATTATAGCATATTATTTGTGGGGGGGGGGTAACTTGTATGATTCAAACTCATCAAGTGTGATTCAGATGTTCATCTGTGCATGTCCCCAAATTAGCAACAAAATACATGACATGTTCACTATAAAATATAAGTGTAAGTAACAGAAAATTTGTCTTCCATGACAGAGAATCACTTGAATTGAGCAGCAGGAAATGGAATCTGATGCTCTACGGGGGCCAGCTTAAAAACTTTGTCATTGAAACTAAGACTCCTACTCAATGTCTCAAGCAGCTGTGATGAACTGTGTAATCACAGCTGGAGACCACTGGCATAACGACCAGTGATGCTACAGAAGCTATTGTGAAACAGTAAACTGCTGTTGTATGAACCTTAAGGCTTTACCTATGTCATACTGAAGTTCCATAACCCTGAGAAATAGAATTGAGCAATAAACAAAAATAGTGCTACTTTAAGAAAAATCCAGTGTGACTCAGTAAAAAACATGTTATATATTTATGATTCCTTATTATGGAAAAGTGCCCATCATTAAAAACCAGATATTATTAAAAGATAAAGAATTTCCCAATTTATCAGTACTATCACAATTAGTCACTTGGTATGAATGTGCGCATTGATTCAAAATCATTCAACTATTCGCTCTTCGGAAATTATTCTCCCCTTGATGTTTGTCCTCAACTTATCTGGATTCTCTTATCTTATCCTCAAACTACATTAGTTTCCTTCACCATACTCCATTCATCAAGCAATCTAATAACATGTGTATTACTCCGCTAGTAAAAAGCATTTCTCTATTCCTCTCCTCTCCTATTCTCTCTCTCCCCTCTCCTCCTTTGCTACCCCTCTACTCCTCTTGTTTCAACTACACTCATGCGTCGCCTAACAATGGGGATATATTCTGACGAATGCATCATTAGACAATTTCGTTGTTGTGAGAATATCATAGAGTATACTTACACAAACCTAGATGGCACAGCCTACTACACACCTAAGCTATATGGTATAGCCCATTATACCTAGGTTACAAACCTTTACAGCTTGTTACCATGCTGAATACTGCAGGCAATTATAACACAATGTTAAGTATTTGTGTATCTAAGCATAGATGATGTATGCAAAAATACAGTATCATATATGATGAACTACCATTATGTATGCCAAAATGGACCACTATCATATATGTAGTCCATCATTGACTGAAATGTTATTATGTGGTGCTTGACTGTGTTAACTTACAAATATCTACTGGACACGCACAATATTCCAAACATTTTAAGTGCCTTATATGACTATAATTTCATCCTCTGGTTTGATCCTCTAAGCAATCTTATGAGGTAATAATTTTTTCTTCCCTTTTAAGTGAAGACACTGAGACAGAGAGCATTTAACTTACTTGTCCAGGATTACAAAAGTGCTAAGTGATAGAGCTAACTAAGACACAAAACTATGGAGGAGAAACCTGTTTGTCACGAAGGCATAATTTTTTGCACCTGATTGTATGATTCTGATGTCCAAGGTCTTAATTAGTAAATTTTCGGTTTACAAAAAAACTGCAGAAGAATGTTTATTTTGATATTTTTGATCCCCTTATTTCCCATCTATTATAATACTATATGCTTAGGCCACAGTTCTGAAATCAAGATCCTTAAGCTGGTTCAACAAGGTCTCTTCACTCAGCAAGAAAAGAAAACTTCAGGCCAATATCCATGATGAACATAGATGCAAAAATCTTCAATAAAATACTGGCAAACCGATTGCAACAGCACATCAAAAAGCTTATCCACCATGATCAAGTAGGCTTCATCCCGGGGATGCAAGGCTGGTTCAACATACGCAAATCTATAAACATAATCCACCACATAAACAGAACCAAAGACAAAAACCACATGATAATCTCAATTGATGCAGAGAAGGCCTTTGACAAAATTCAGCAGCCCTTCATGCTAAAAACTCTCAATAAACTATTTATTGATGGAACATATCTCAAAATGATAAAAGCTATTTATGACAAACCAACAGCCAATATCATACTGAATGGGCAAAAACTAGAAGCATTCCCTTTGAAATCTGGCACTAGACAAGGATGTCCTCTCTCACCACTCTTATTCAATATAGTACTGGAAGTTCTAGCCAGAGCAATCAGGCAAGAAAAAGAAATAAAGGGTATTCAAATAGGAAAGGAGGAAGTCAAATTGTCTCTATTTGCAGACGATATGATTGTATATCTAGAAGACCCCATCGTCTCAGCCCAAAATCTCCTGAAACTGATAAGCAACTTCAGCAAAGTCTCAGGATATAAAATCAATGTGCAAAAATCACAAGCATTCCTATACACCAATAACAGACTTAAAGACAGCCAAATCAAGAACCAACTGCCATTCTCAATTGCTACAAAGACAATAAAATACCTAGGAATACAACTAACAAGGAATGTAAAGGACCTCTTCAAGGAGAACTACAAACCACTGCTCAATGAAATAAGAGGACACAAACAGATGGAGAAATATTCCATGTTCATGGCTAGGAAGAATCAATATTGTCAAAATGGCCATACTGCCCAAAGTAATTTACAGATTCAATGCTATCCCTATCAAGCTACCAATGACCTTCTTCGAAGAACTGGAAAAAACCACCTTAAACTTCATATGGAACCAAAAGAGAGCCCGCATAGCCAAGTCAATTCTAAGCAAAAAGAACAAAGCTGGAGGCATCACACTCCCAGACTTCAAACTATACTACAAAGCTACAGTAATCAAAACAGCATGGTACTGGTACCAGAACAGAGATATAGACCAATGGAACAGAACAGAGGCCTCCGACACAACACAACACATCTACAACCACCCGATCTTTGACAAACCTGACAAAAACAAACAATGTGGAAGCGAGTCCCTGTTTAATAAATGGTGTTGGGAAAACTGGCTAGCCATGTGCAGAAAGCAGAAGCTGGACCCCTTCCTGACACCTTACACTAAAATTAACTCCAGATGGATTAAAGACTTAAACATAAGACCTAACACCATAAAAGCCCTAGAAGAAAATCTAGGCAAAACCATTCAGGACATAGGCGTAGGCGAGGACTTCATGACCAAAACACCAAAAGCAGTGGCAACAAAAGCCAAAATAGACAAATGGGACCTAATCAAACTCCACAGCTTCTGCACAGCAAAAGAAACAGTCATTAGAGTGAATTGGCAACCAACAGAATGGGAAAAAATTTTTGCAGTCTACCCATCTGACAAAGGGCTTATAACCAGAATCTACAAAGAACTGAAACACATTTACAAGAAAAAAACAAACAAGCCCATTCAAAAGTGGGCGAAGGATATGAACAGACACTTTACAAAAGAAGACATACATGAAGCCAACAAACATATGAAAAAAGTGCTCATCATCACTGGTCATTAGAGAAATGCAAATCAAAATTACACTGAGATACCATCTCACGCCAGTTAGAATGGCGATCATTAAAAAATCTGGAGACAACAGATGCTGGAGAGGATGTGGAGAAATAGGAACGCTTTTACACTGTTGGTGGGAGTGTAAATTAGTTCAACCATTGTGGAAGACGGTGTGGCGATTCCTCAAGGACCTAGAAATAGAAATTCCATTTGATCCAGCAATCCCATTACTGGGTATATATCCAAAAGACTATAAATCGTTCTACTATAAGGACACATGCATACGAATGTTCATTGCAGCACAGTTTACAATAGCAAAGACCTGGAACCAACCCAAATGCCCATCGATGATAGACTGGACGGGGAAAATGTGGCACATATACACCATGGAATATTATGCAGCCATCAAAAACGATGAGTTCGTGTCCTTTGTAGGGACATGAACCTGGAAACCATCATTCTCAGCAAACTGACACAAGAACAGAAAATCAAACACTGCATGTTCTCACTCATAGGCGGGTGTTGAACAATGGGAACACATGGACACAGGGAGGGGAGTATCACACACTGGGGTCTGTTGGGGGGGGGGGGAAAGGGGAGGGATAGTTGGGGGTGGGGAGTTGGGGGAGGGATAGCATGGGGAGAAATGCCAGATATAGGTGATGGGGGAGGAAGGCAGCAAATCACACTGCCATGTGTGTACCTATGCAACAATCTTCCATGTTCTTCACATGTACACTCCAAACCTAAAATGCAATTAAAAAAAAAAAAAAAAAAAACAAGGTCTCTTCAGTTTATAACTTCATCTAATGCATCATCTCTATGTTCTTTATCACAGACACAGAAACAATTTTCATAACCACTATAGGGATTTAGGATTAATCAGCCTAACCCACACTCTTCTTCATCAAATTAGCATAGGGGTTGACATCAACTGCTTATGACCCATAAATTATATATTCTAATTTACCCTTCCAAACTTGCAGGAGTTACTCATTTTCTAAAGTTTCACTTCCAAATATCTAGTTAATCTGACTTTTATTCACAGTATGACTGAGCTAAACATGAAAAGAAGGAAAGCAAGAAAGAGAAGAGACAATTTCTGTCTATACATCATTTTTCCTCCCAAAAACTTTGTATTGTATGTCTTTTTCACTTTAGCCATTTGGTGAGTGTGATTTTGTATCATATTGAGTTTTATACTTGCATTTGGCTAATAACCAATGAGGCTGAACACTTTTCATGTATTTACTGCTATTTTAATATGTTCTTTTATATAATGTTCAAAACATTTGCCCATTGGGTTGTTTGACATCAATTTGAAGTAATTTTTACATATTGAGGATATGGCACATATAATCTGGATATGATAAAAAATTCATTTTCCAACCCTGTGATTTGCTTTTCACCTTCTTAAGCATATCTTTGATACCATTAAGCTCATAAAAATTTATGTTCATTTTAATGTAATTCATGTTACTTTTCCTATTTGCTTAGTTCTTTCTGTGTCCTAGTTTTAGAAAATTGATCTCAAAGGCATTCTATTTCCTTCCAAATGTGTTATTTTACCTTTTGTATTTAAATAAATAATCCATCTGAAATTGATTGGTATGTTTATAATAAAGAAATGGTAAAAAATTATTTTTCTCCATAGATTTATTTAGTTAACCCAAGAAAATTTAATGAAAAGATTCTCCTTCCCCCACAGCACTACGATGCCACATTTGTAACAAGTCAAGTGTCCCTATATGTCTGACTTTGTCTCTAGACCTCACTTCTGTAGTATTCTAGTCCAAGATACATAACCTTGACCTAATCATAAAAAACAGATATACCCAAAGGAATATAAATCATTCTATCATAAAAACGGTTGCATGTGAATGTTCATTGAATCACTTTTCACAATAGCAAAGACGTGGAATGGACCTAAATGCCCATCAATGACAGACTGGATAAAGAAAATGTGGTGCATATACACCATACAATACTCTGCAGCCATAAAGAAAAGGAGGAGATCATGTCTTTGCCAGAACACTGATAGATCTGGAGGTTATTATCCTTAGGAAACTAACAGAGATCAGAAAACCAAATATCACATGTTCTCACTTATAGAGGGGTGCTAAATGATGAGAATACATGAATGCATACAGGGAAACAACAAACACTGAGGCCTAGCAGAGGGACAAGTGTGGGAGGACGGAGAGGATCAGGAAAAAACAACTAATGGGTACTAGTCTTAATACCTAGATATTAAATAGTCTGTACAACCAACCCCCATGACAGGAGTTTACCTATATAACAAACCTGCACATGTAACCATAAACTAAAAGACAAAAAATAAATGAAAAAAAAAAAACAACAGACAAAAATTAAGGGGCATTCTACAAAATAACTGATGACTGTTCTTGAAAAGTGTCAAGTTCATAAAAATAAGGAAAGTCTCAGAAACTGTCACAAGTTAAGGGAGACTAAGGTCACCTAACAACTAAATACTATGTAGGATCCTAGATTGGATCATGAAACAGAGGAAGGACATTAGTGAAAAATTGGTAAAATCTGAATTAAGTTTGTAGTTTAGTTAATTATATACTACTGATGTTAATTTCTTGGTTTATATTATTGTGCTGTGGTCATGGAAGATATTAACATTAGCTTGGCTGAATGAAGAATAGAAAGAATACTCTGTACTTTTTTTTTTTAGATTTTTCAGTAAGTCTAAAATTAAAATGAATAATAAAATTGGATAAATTTTACTTTCCTACCCCTCAAAATTCCTCAGAATCATATGTTCAACTTATGTTTTGATTATTTTTGTTGCTGTTGATACTTTTCTGGAATATCTCATGGTTTCTTTTTTCTCATAATAAAAACAATAGTTCCACTATGCCCAAATTTATCCAGAATTTCTTCCCTATTGCCAAAAGTTAAGAAACCCATTTTCCTCTCTTTACAGAACAAGAAATTTGTGAAGATTGTGGCAGTAAGTCTGGGCCTATAGCATAACTTAGATCTTTTGTAGTTAATATTTCTAGAGGACGTAAATTCTATTTACTTCTGGCATGAGTAAATATCTGTAAAATGCCTGTCTTTGTGTTTTTAATTAATCTCATTCTTTTTTATTTTATTTTATTTTATTTATTTTATTTTTTGAGATGGAGTCTTGCTCTATGGCCAGGCTTGAGTGCAGTGGCATGATCCCGGCTCACTGCAACTTCTGTTTTCCAGTTTCAAGTAATTCTCCTACCTCAGCCTCCCCAGTAGCTGGGACCACAGGCACGCACCAACACACTCGATTAATTTTTTGCATTTTTTTAGTAGAGACGGGGATTTCACCATGTTGGCCAGGATGGTCTCGATCTCTTGAACTCATGATCTGCCCACCTTAGCCTCCCAAAGCGCTGGGATTATAGGTGTGAGCCACTGCTCCCAGCCTAATTAATCACATTCTTTTAATCTGAAGGTTTCTGTTTACCTTCACTTTTGGAAATTTTAAATTATATTTTAACATTATATATTCTGAGGTTTTATATGAATTTATCTTATCATCAAGTTAAATTCACTCTGTCAATCACTATTCAGTTTCTAATAACTTTTTCTTGTTTCCCTGTGTTCTCTTTTCATTATATCCTATCCTTTTGTGCTGTAGTACATTCCAGACTCTTCTAACTTCAGGAATACTATTTTCCTTTTAGAGTTTGTTTTTTATTTTGATCTTTTTATTTGTCGTTGAATATTCTCCATTCTGGTTATCCTTGATTTTTTTATATTATTAATAAATCATATTATTATTATTTGTCTATACAATGGATATGGATTTTCCCCTGTTGGGTCTGTTTGTTTGTTTGTTTGGATAAAGCTGAGTCCCTGGAAGGCTTCTCCACTGGAAGGTCACCTTAGGGTGCATATGCCTGTAGTACAATGTCAGACTGAGCATTTCCAGAATTGTAGAATGAGGAAAGCTTTTCTCTGGAAACACTAATAGTCACGTTAGAAGTCTTAAGGAAGAATGCTCAGGTTTTCTATACAAGAATAAAACTCATTCTACCAGAAAATCTAGTGATAGAGGTATGGGAATGGAGTTGTAGTAGGATAAAGGAAAGGAGGAAAAGGAGAAGGTGTAGAAACTGATTAACTGTCATTCAGAAAGATCTTCAGTTAATGTCGGCTGTTTATTCTGCTTCCTACTCCTAGACCTCTACTCATAACTAGGACGCTTCTTAAAAAAATTTCCATCAACCATGCCATGGCTCTAGCTTCCACTGCTTGGCTGTGCCTGCAAACCTACTTTAATTCACTTTTCTTCTTCCAAAAATATATTAAAATTGCTTCAATGATTACTTCCTCCCAATCTGCCTGCTATTAAAGGTCCATTCTCTCTTTTTTTGGATTTGTATAAAGCCTTTTCAAAGAAGTCACAGAAGAGTGAAGAAGAGTGTGTATGTGGCCACTCTACCACATTAAACATGAATTTTTAAAATATGCATTTTAAATCCAGTTCCCAACTTCCATATGTATATATTATATTTAAAGTATTAGAGGTTAAAGCAATAAATAGGGGGGGTGGGGAGTTGGGGAGGGATAGCATGGGGAGAAATGCCAGATATAGGTGATGGGGGAGGAAGGCAGCAAATCACACTGCCATGTGTGTACCTATGCAACAATCTTCCATGTTCTTCACATGTACCCCCTAACCTAAAATGCAATTTAAAAAAAAAAGCAATAAATAGTATAAATAAGTTTATTATAGTTCATTGTGGAAACACAACACATCCAGAACTCTGAAAAAAGAATGCTATGAAAATATAAAGCATTAAGAGAATAAATCATATCCTCTTTTATTTCTCATTTACCACTTAGCTTTTTGAAGGGGATAAATGAGCTATAGTTGTGCTAGCTTAGAGATACCTGTGTGCCATTTTTCTTGGTGCTCACAGCATCCCATACCCAGTCTTTACCCTGAGATATTGTTACTTATAACAATACAACACTTATAAATCCCTATATTAAATACCTGGGGAATGGTATCTGCCACTTAATTATTTGGCAGTTCAGATGGCGAAAGTTCTTCATTTAAAGATAGTTAATTGGATGAGAAGTGATGATAAGTTTTCCAAAATTTCATTCAAGGATGAATCTCAGATATCAAATAATAAATGGATGAATTTTGCATTTAAACACACACACATAACAAATGGAATTCAGAATAACATGGTTTAGAATAGATCGCCTGTTCATTTATGAGAATTTGTGCTTTAATAATTCTCACTGAAATACTCATTAAAAAATTTAGTCTCCGAATCAGCATTGTTTATGTAAATGATTTAACCAAGATTTATTGAAATGTGTATTAGTCCATTAAAAATTCTTTATGAAGTAAATAATATTTAATGGCTTTGTGAATCTTCTTAATGTTCCCATCCTATGATTGACCTGCAGTTTCTAACAATCCAAGACCCACAGTGATCACTGAGTACCACAGCAAATATAATCTCAAATTTTATATTTTTTATGACCATCTAAACATTTGAATATTGACTAAATTTTGAATTTCTATTCAATTTGTTGTTAATAATTATCATCATAACCCAGTAAAGCTCTGATGATTTGGCAAGACAAGATGAAAAGGAAAGCAAAAAAGAATAAAACTTTCTGTGCTAACTTTTAAAAAGCAAAGTGAAATTGCTATTACAAATTTTAAGGGAAGACATCAATTTTTATCCAGCATCATCAATTCACTATTAAAATATGGAGAATTATGTAGTAATATATTAATAAAAATATTAATACTTTATAGCAATTTATAGTTTACTTAATATCATTACTTATTTTTAAGCTTCACAATAAACCTCTGAGGTCAGCTTAAATATATCCATTTCAGACATGAGGACAGAGTGTAAATGACAATAAAAGTCATATCTGTGTTTCGAAACCAGGGAATTTTTACAAGTTGCTATGGTTTAAATATTTGTCCCCTCCAAAACACATGTTAAAACTTAATCTCCTATGTGGTAGTACTGAAAGGTGGGGCTATTAAGACATAACTGGGTCATGAAGGCTCTGCCCTCATGAATGGATTAATCCACTCATGGATTCATGATATAATTAATTAATAGGCTATCATGGAAGGGTCATTAGTGGCTTTATAAGAGGAGAAAGAGAAAGCTAAGCTAGTGTGCTCAGCCCCCTCACCATATGATGCCCTGCACTGCCTTAGGAACTCTACAGAGAATCTCTACCAGCAAGAAGGCCCTCACAAGATGCAGCCCCTCAACTTTGGACTTCTCAGCCTTCAAAACTACAAGAAATAGTTTCCTTTTCCCTTTTCATTATAAATTACCTAATTTTAGGTAATATGAGAAACAGAAAAGAGACTAAGATACCAATTAACGGTCAAATAATTCTCTATTATACTAAAGTTATGTTTATACTGCACATCATAACCTAACATAAATCATCTCAAATATATTTATTTTTTACTTTCCATCTAAATACTTGATACAACTGTAGAACAACTTTCTATAATACAGCTATCCTGATGTAAACAGAGCATAAGCTTTGTATCATATGTTAAAATGGTTCATGCTGCACACAGCTAATTGTCATTCAAAATACTCCTGTATAAATTATGCCAGACTCAAGCCATTGTTTGTGACTTTCATTCTTTCAGTTCCAAATGGGTAATACTTTAACAACTCCTCTCCACAACTTTTCCTATTTATCTGTGAATGCCTTTTCTGGCACTATCATTTTGCTTGTCCTATCAAGATACAGTCCCAAAAACTAAATGTATCAAGGGGTCGTATATAAACCGTTATCTGTTTTGGCATGTTCTTTCTCCTCATCTTTGTGAAACTTGAACCTGGTAATTTGGTTCCAGATAATCTGCGCTATTCTTCTCGAGTAGGCTCTCTCTAAATAGCAGCAAAGATAGCACTGGACATTTCTAGGAAAAAAAAAATGTCTTTTTGGTGCTCTTGAACTCTCAGAAAGAGAGCTACTTTCACTCTCCCACGCAGCCAAATAATTCTAGGACAAAAATCTCTGCTTGGCCATACCTGGATTGTGCCCACCTCTGGACTGAATACATGGAAATACACCACTCTCATTGAAGCTGTTATCCCATGATAACTCCTGTGGCAGGGAGGCATGTCCCAGTGATTGTCTAACTAAGTGGAAGAACAGTAGCTCCAATAGAAAAAGAGAAATTCTTACTACAAAGAGGGCAAATGAAGACTGAACAGGCAAAGCATTTCTTTATTTTAAAATATTTTTTAGGTACAAATGGGTGTTATCCTCTCTATGCAGCTTTCCCCATTTGTTCCCCTGAGATATCTATAAACATGTTTAAGTAAACATTTATCACATCATAGATGGCTGAGGCAGGAGAATCACTTGAATCCAGGAGGTAGAGGTTGCAGTGAGCCAAGATCACACCACTGCACTCTAGCCTGGGTGACACAGACCCTGTTTCAAAAAGAAAAAGAAATTACAGCATAGTGTACCATTTTGCGTACTGATCTGTTTCCCCTGTAGATTATAATTCCTTGAGGACCAAGCCTCTATCTTAGCCTTATCTGTATGCTTAATGCATACATAGTATTGAGCACAGAGTAAATCATGAAATTGTTCCTTCTATAGTACATGAAAAGCATAAGTTCTACTGTATTTTTTATGCTTGTGCATGATCAAAATAGTATACACATGAACAATTACTTTAGCTCTGAAAAAAAATTGGAGAAATATGATTTAAATATAATGGTTTTGGCTTTAGCAATAGAAGGTATGGAAAACCTTTATTTTTTTTGTAGTACTGCTCCTGATGACACAGTGCATTATGTTGAACAATGTCCCTATTTAAAAACTTATTTGAAAGCATATTTAAAGTCAGACAGTGAAAATTACTCTTCATATTCATTGTTCTCATAAAATATATCTCTCTTATCATCCGCTATATTTTCTTTTGTTAGATAATGAGAATTCAGTAATGCCTGCTTCCATTTTGCCTTGACTATAAAGCAACAAACAGATAAAATTAAAGCCTAATTGCCTTAGCCTAATTTAGGCTATTTTTCTGGTATAATTGTTTTCTAATCTAGTTCTCCAGTTTATCATGAATAAAAATCACCCAGGGCACTTGATTAAAATACATGTTTCTAGGTTCCACTCCCTGAGATTCTGATACTATCAATTATTAGTTTGTGTATTTTGAACTATTGATTGGTTTGGAAATTGGTAAGCAAATATTCATGTTTTAATTCTTAAAAGGGTATAGGAACAAAACACATTTCCAAACAAAGGGACAAAGAAATTATAAAGAACATTACTGGGTCCTGTTTCATGCACTACCAAACTTGGTAAAACACTCCAAAATGGGTTGTCAAACACCCTATACAGGAGCAATCCTACTGGCATCAGGTTGGTGCCCCTCGAGGTCAGAGATCCCAGAGAAAGAAGCAGACACCCATCTTTCCTGTTTTCCAGCTTCCTTGAGTGACATTTGCAGGTACAAGAGTGAATTAGATGAATAGGGCCTGAAATGAAAGTCCAACAAACCACAGCAATGCTATAGAAGAGGTACCTGACCATTGTAAAAAAAGAAAGCAACAACAACAGCATCAACAACAACAAAAAGTCCCCACAAAAAACCCATCCAAGGGTTAGCAACCTCAAAGATCAAAACTAGACAAGCTCATGGAAATGAGAAAGAATCAACAACAACAAAAAAAAACACTGAAAGCCCAAAAGGCCAGAGTGTCTCTTCTCCTCCAAATGTTCACAGTGCCTCTCTAGCAAGGCCACAGAAGTAGATGGAGGATGAGATGGATAAATTAACAGAAGCAGGTTTTAGAAGATGGATAATAACAAACTTTGCTGGGCTAAAGGAGCATGTTCTAACACAATGCAAAGATACTAAGAACCTTGATAAAAAGTGAGAGGAGTGGTAATTAGAATACTCAGTTTAGGGAGAAAATAAATGACCTGATGGAGCTGAGAAAACACAGCACAAGAACTTCATGAAGCATACGCAAGTATCAATAGTCAAACCCACCAAGTGGAAGAAAGAATATTAGAGTTTGAAGACAACCTTGCTGAAATAAGGCATGCAGACAAGATTAGAGAAAAAAGAATGAAAAGGAATGAACAAAGCCTCCAAGAAATATGGGACTATGTAAAAAGACCAAACCTATGATTGATTGGAGTACCTGAAGGAGACTGGGAGAATGGAAACAAGCTAGAAAACATACTTCTGGATATTATCCAGGAGAACCTTCCCAATCTAGCAAGACAGGCCAACATGCAAATTCAGGAAATGCAGAGAACATCACTAAGATACTCCATGAGAAGATTGGAGTCATGACTTGTGTCAACCCCAAGACACATAATCATCAGATTCTCCAAGGTTGAAATGAAAGAAAAAATGTTAAGGGCAGCCAGAGAGAAAGGCCAGGTCAACTACAAAGGGAAGTTCATGAGATGAACAGCAGACCTCTCAGCAGAAACCCTGTAAGTCAGGAGAGGGGGAAGGGGCCAATATTCAACATTCTTAAAAAAAGAATTTTCAACAGAGAATTTCATATCCAGCCAAACTAAGCTTCATAAGTGAATGAGAAATAAAATACTTTACAGACAAACAAATGCCAAGGGATTTTGTCACCACCAGGCTTGCCTTGCAAGAGCTCCTGAAGGAAGCACTAAATACGGAAAGGGAAAACTGGTATCAGCCACTGCAACAACACACCAAACTATAAAGACTAATGATACTATAAAGAAATTGCATCAACTAGTGTGCAAAATAACCAGATAGCATCATTATGACAGGATCAAATTCACACATAACAATATTAACCTTAAATGTAAATGGGTTAAATGCCCCAATTAAAAGACATAGACTGGAAAATTGGATAAAGAGTCAAGACCCATCAGTGTGCTGTATTCAGAGACCCATCTCATGTGCAAAGACACAGATAGGATTGAAATAAAGGGATGGAGGAAAATTTACTAAGCAAATGAAAAACAAGGAAAAGCAGGAGTTGCAATCCTAGTCTGTGACAAAACAGACTTTAACCAATAAAGATCAAAAAAGACAAAGAAGGGAATTACATAATGGTAAAGGGATCAATTCAACAAGAATGGCAAACTACCCTAAATATATATGCACCCAATATAGGGGCACCCAGATTCATTAAACAAGTTAGAGACCTACAAAGAGACTTAGACTCCCACACAATAATAGTGGGAGACTTTAACACCCCACTGTCAATATTAGAGATTACTGAGGCAGAAAATTAACAATGATATTCAGAACTTGAACTCAGGTCCCATAAAGTAGACCTAATAGACATCTACAGAACTCTCCACCACAAATCAGCAGAATACACATTCTTCTCAGTGCCACATGGCACTTATTCTGAAATTGACCACATAATTGGAAGTACAACACTCCTCAGCAAATGCAAAAATAACTGAAACTGAGACAAACAGTCTCTCAGACCACAGTGAAATCAAATTAGAACTGAAGATTAATAACTTACTCAAAATCACACAATTACATGGAAATTGGACAACCTGCTCCTGAATGACTCCTGAGCCCATAATAAAATTAAGGCAGAAATCAAGAAGTTCTTTGAAACCAATAAGAACAAAGAGACAACATACCAGAATCTCTGGGACACAGCTAACACAGTATTAAGAAGGAAATTTATAACACTAAATGCCCACATCAGAAAGCTAGACAAATCTCAACCCAACACCCTAAGATCACAATTAAAAGAGCTACAAAGGAAAGAGCAAACAAATCCAAAAGCTAACAGAAAACAAGAAATAACTAAGATCAAAGCAAAACTGAAGGAGATAGAGACACAGAAAACCTTCCAATAAATCAACTAAAAATACAAAAATACAAAAATTAGCTGGGCATGGTGGCATGTGCCTGTAATCTCAGCTACTCAGGGGGTTGCAGTGAGCCAAAATCATGCCACTTCACTCGATCCTGGGAAACAAAGCAAAACTCTGTCTCCAAAAAAAAAAAAAAAAATCAAATAGACACAATAAAAAATGATAAAGGTGATATCACCACTGACCCCACAGAAATACAAATTAACACCAGAGAATACGATAAACACCTCTATGCAAGTAAATTAGAAAATCTAGATAAAATGGATACATTCCTGAACACATACACCCTCTCAAGACTAAACCAGGAATAAGCTTATTCCCTGTATCGGCCAATAACGAGTACTGGATTTGAGGCAGTACCAACCACAAAAAGCCCAGGACCAGATGGATTCACCCGAATTCTATCAGAGGTACAAAGAGGATCTGGTACCATATCTTCCAAAATTATTCCAAACAATTAAAAAGGAGGAACTCCTCCCCAATGTATTTTATGAAGCCAGCATCATCCTGATACCAAAACCTGGCAGAGAAACAACAAAAAGAGAAAACTTCAGGCCAATATCCCTGATGAACACTGATGCAAAAATCCTCAATAAAGTATTAGCAAACCAAATCCAGCAGCACATCAAAAAACTTATTCACCACAGTCAAGTCGGCTTCATCCTTGGGATGCAAGGCTGGTTTGACAAGTGCAAATCAATAAACGTAATCCATTACGTAAGCAAAACCAAAGACAAAAACCACATGATAATCTCAATAGATGCAGAAAAGGTCTTTGATAAAATTCATCATCACCTTGAGGCATGTTGGTATTATATGAAAATCATAAGAGCTATTTATGACAAATCCACAGCCAGTATCATGCTGAATGGGCAAAACCTGGAGGCATTCCCCACAAACTCCAGTATAAGACAAGGATGCCCTTTCTTACAGCTTTTATTCAACATATGTTGGAAGTTCAGGCCAGGGCAATGAGACAAGAGAAAGAAATAAAGGTATTCAAATAGGAAGGGAGGAAATCAATTTGTCTCTATTTGCAGATGACATGATTCTATATTTAGAAAACCCCACCACCTCAGCCCCAAAACCCCTTAAACCGATAAGGAACTTGAGCAAAGTCTCAGGATACAAAATCGGTATGTAAAAATAACAAGCATTCCTTCACACCAACAATAGACAAGCAAAGAGTCAAATCATGAATGAACTACCATTTACAATTGTAAAGAGAATAAAATACCTAGGAATACAGCTAGCAAGGAATGTGAAAGACCTCTTCAAGGAAAACTACAAACCACTGCTCAAGGAAATAAGAGAGGACACAAACAAATGGCAAAATATTCCATTTTATGACTGCATAGGAATGAGATCACATCCTTTGCAGGGACATGGATGAAGCTGGAAGCTATCACCCTCAGCAAACTAACACGGGAACAGAAAACCAAATACTGCATGTTCTCACTCATAAGTGGGAGCTTAACAATGAGAACACATGGACACAGGGAAGGGAACAACACACACCAGGGCCCATTGTGGGGTGAGGGACAAGGGGAGGGCACCTAGATGACTGGTCAATAGGTGCAGCCACCATAGCACACGTATATACCTATGTAACAAACCTGCGCATTCTACTCATGTATTCCAGAACTTGAAGTTTAAAAAAAAAAAAAAAAAAAAAAAAAGACATTACTCAGCTACTCAGCCAATCTAAAAGAAGGCAAGAAAAGAGAGATGAAAAAAAATAGACCTCCCTTGGGTAATGGGAGAGACAGAACTCTGGGCATCTGAAAAAGTATGCTCAGAGTGTTTTATTTCAGATTACTTGAGATGTAATTGGTATACAAAAAACTACTTCCTTAAGAAGGTAGAGCTCATGTTAACTGTTCTTACCTCTTAGATTATTCAGCTTAATATTAATCAGTGGGTGCATGTGAGGAAACTACCAGAGGTTAAGGAAATAATTACTCGAAAGGCATGGAAATAACAGTGCCTTCATTCCAAAGGATGAGGAGGAAGAATTTTAGCAAATTTTATTAGGGAATATAATGAAAAAATCAAAAGCAAAATAATAGCAAACCAACTCCAACAACGTATGAGAAGGTTAACACACCAAAAATAACACTCCAGCAAATACAGAAAAAAATTGATAAACTTTAGCATCCATCCATGAAAGAAACTGTTAACAAATTAAGCATAGAATGGAATATTTACTTTGAAAAAAGCTACTTAGAAAATATTACCATAAACATTATACTAAATGAGGTAATGTCAGCAATATTCCTTTTAATGTGAGAAACAGGGTAAAATCTTCATAATTTTCTGGTTTATCTTTTTTTGAGCTCTGTTTTACAAAAGTGTGTATGTATATTTTCCCTCTTTTTTTACACAAAAGATATCATTCAATTTATACTCTGCATTTTGTTTTTCTTACTTCACAATACATCAAAAATCATGTTAGTTCATAGAGATTTCTTACTCTTTTTTATAGCTTCATAACAGCCTATTTTGTAGAAGTACCAAATGTGTGGGCATTTAGTTTGTTTCTATCTAATGTTTTACAAGTACAAATAACACTACAATGTGTAGTCTTTATTTATGTATTTTCATATTGTTGAAGCTATAACTTAAATGCAAATCCCTAAAAGTAGAGTCAAAAGATAAATGTACATTTAGGAAAATTTCAATTTTGCCTATTCTTCTCCATAGCAGTTGAAACATTTTACATGGATTATAAATCATTCTACTGTGAAGACACATGCACACCTATGTTTATTGCAGCACTATTTGCAATAGCAAAGACTTAGAAGCAACAGAAATTCCCACTGTTAATTTGTGTGGGCACAATCTAATCAGCTGCCAGCTCAGCTAGAATATAAGCAGGCAGAAAAATGTGAAAAGAGAGAATGGCCTAGCCTCCCAGCCTTCATCTTTCTCCCATGCTGGATGCTTTCTGCCCTTGAATATCTGACTCCAAGTTCTTCAGTTTTGGAACTTGGACTGGCTCTCCTTGCTCCTCAGCCTGCAGAGAGCCTATTGTAGAACCTTGTGATCATGTGAGTTAATACTTAACAAACTCCTCTAGATAGATAGATAGATAGATAGATACATACATACATACATACATAGACACATAGATAGATACATAGATAGATACATAGATAGATACATAGATAGATAGACACATAGACAGATGGAAAGACAGCCAGACAGATGATAGATAGATAGATAGATGGATAGATGATAGATAGATAGATAGACAGATAGATAGATAGGTAGGTAAATAGATATTCTATTAGTCCTGTCCTCCTAAAGAACCCAATTAATATAGAATTTGGTACCAGATAGACAGATAGATAGATAGGTAGGTAGATAGATATTCTATTAGTCCTGTCCTCCTAAAGAACCCAATTAATATAGAATTTGGTACCAGGAGTGGTTCTACAGGAAGAGAATATTAAGAATTGAGATTTTTCGTTGATTTGGGGTTTTTTGGAGTCGGCTGCTTAATATAATTAGACCCAAAAATACTAAGAACTCTACTTCTAATAGTATGGAGAAAACTGATAGTCCTTGGCATGAACTGTTTAGAGAGTTATGCAAAATAAATGCATTTGATACTCCTAATTCATCACTCATGAGAGGCAAGGAGTTTAGTGACTCTATACATAATAACTTTGACCATATGTGGAGAACCAAGGAACATAAGAAGCTGGTTGATTGCTCCTAATTTCAGTGGAAAAAGTAATGAAAGAAAATGATGAACTCAGAGATTCTATCTCCCAGCTTCAGAAGCAGATACTGAGCCTCAAACCTGCTAAGATTGCCTTGAGTGAGAGACTTATCTCCTGTAGAGAAAGAGCTGAAATTGTGAAAAAACAGATGCAAGCTCTTATCATGTGAGTGGCTGACCTGCAACAAAACGTGCATGCCTCACCAGGTGTCTACTGTTAAAGTGAGGATATTAATTGCAAAAGAATAAGACCCTGCAACCTGGAATGAGGACATATGAAAGGACCCTGATGAAGTTAGGAACACTGAGTTTGTAAACTCTGATGAGCCTTTTTTGCCAGAAGAAACAGCTTCCCCATCCCCAGTAGTGGCAACATCCCCTCCCCAACCTGTGCTGCCATCAGCCTTTACACCTTTGTCTGAGAAGATAAACTCTATTCTACCTGAGGCAAAAGTGATGCTCTTCCCTGAGGCAGTTTCCAGGCAAGATAATGATGATTCTCCTCATAAGCTACCCCCAACACCCTATTTGCTTCTAGACCTATAACTAGACTAAAGTCCCAGCGGTACCCTAGAGGTGAAGTTGACAGTGGACCTATACGGAGGTGTGCTACACTTGAAAATAACTGCCTGAGTTTTCTAATTTATATAAACAGAAGTCAGGAGAACAGACATGAGAATGGATATTAAGGGTGTGGGATAATGGTAGAAAGAACAGAGTTGGATAAGGCTGAATTTACTTATTTGGGCCCACTAAGTAAGGATTCTGCATTTAATGTTGCAGCTCAGGGAGTTATAAAAGGTTCTAATAATTTATTTGCTTGGTCAGCTGAAATATGGATTAAAAGATGCCCCACTGTGAGCAAGTTGGAAATGGCTGATCTCCCTTGGTTCAATTGTAGAGGAAGGGATCCAAAGACTTAGGAAGATGGGGATAGTGGAGTAGATTAGTCACTTTAGACCTACTCATCCCAGCTGAGAGGGTCCAGAAGGTATACCCTTGACCAATGCCTTGAGAAACAGATTTGTGAGAACAGTACCTCCATCTTTGAAGAGTGCTTCTCTTCTCTGCATGTCAGATCTAACAATGGGAATGGCAGTCACTCAACTACATAATTTAAATACAATGGGAATAATTGGATTCCGAGGTGGTAGGGGCCAAGTGGTGGTCCTCAAACATCAAAGGCAAGGTGGGCATACAGACCGTAATGGATAGCAGAGGAGAAGTGCTAATTAGAATAGTTTGACTTGTGTAGAGCTCCGGCATTGACTAATTAATCACAGTGTTCCTACAAGTGGAACTGATAAGTAGCCTACTGCATTCCTACTTAATTTATAAAAGCAGAAAACTTCTAGGTCAAATGGACAAAAGACTAATTGGAAGGACAAAAACCGAGAATCACGGGCCCTCAATCAATTTCCAGACTTGAGCCGGTTTACAGAACCAGAAACCCTTTGAATGTAGGGGAGGCCAGGTCCCCTTGAGGAAGGACCCCACTACATTACCTTCAATTTATGCAGTGAATCTTTCTCCCACCCTTCCCCAAGGAGACCTCTGGCATTTTACTAAGGCAATGTGCATTGGGGAAAGGAAAATGATCAGACATTCTAGGACTGCTGGACACTGACTCTGAGCTGAAGTTGATTCCAGGGGACCCAAAACATCATTGTGGTCCTCCAATTAAAGTAGGAGCTTATGTAAGTCAGATAATTAATAGAGTTCTAGCTCACATCTCACTTACAGTGAGTTCAATGGGTTCCCAGACTCATACCATGGTCATTTCCCCCAGTACCAGAATGCATAATTGGCATAGACATACTTAGCAGCTGCCAGAACCCCGTCTTGGCTCCCTGACTGGTAGGGTGAGGGTTATTATGGTGGGAGAGGCCAAATGGAAGCCATGATAGCTGCCTCTACCTATAAAAATAGTAAATCAAAAATAATATTACATCCCTGGAGGGATTGCAGAGATTAGTGCCACTGTCAAAGACTTAAAAGACACAGGGGTGGTGATTCCCACCACATCCCATTCGATTCTTTCATTTGGCCTGTGAAAAAGACATATGTACCTTGGAAAATGACAGTGGATTACTGTAAGCTTAACTAACTGGTGACTCCAATCGCAGCTGCTGTACCAGATGTAGTTTCATTGCTTCAGCAAATTAACATATCTCCTGGTACCTGGTATGCAGCCATTGACTTGGCAAATGCCTTTTCTCTATTCCTGTCCATAAGGAACAGGAATTGTTCTGTTCACCAGAACAATTTGCCTTCAGCTGTCAAGGCCAGCAATATGCCTTTACTGTCCTACCTCAAGGATATATTAACTCTCCAGCTTTGCATCATAATGCTATTCAGAGAGACCCGATTGCTTTTCACTTCTGCAAGATATCAAACTGGTCCATTACATTAATGACATTATGCTGATTGGATCCAGTGATCAAAAAGTAGCAAACATACTGGACTTACTGGTGAGACATTGGTGTGCCAGAGGATGTGAAATAAATTTGACTAAAATTCAGGGACATTCTATCTCAGTAAAATTCCTAGGGGTCCAATGGTGTGGGGCCTGTTGAGCTATTCCTTCTAAGGTGAAGAATAAATTGCTGCATTTGGTGCTTCCTACAACCAAGAAAGAGGCACAATGCCTATTATGCCTATTTGGATTTTGGAGGTAGCACATTCCTCATTTGGGTGTCTTACTCCATTTATCGAGTGACCTGAAAGGCTGCCAGTTTTGAGTGGGTTCCACAACAGGAGAAGATGCTGCAACACATTAGGCTGGTGTGCAAGCTGCTCTGTCATTTAGGTCATATGACACAATAGAACCAATGGTGCTTGAGGTGTCAGTGGCAAATATGGATGCTGTCTACAGCCTTTGGCAGGCCCCCATAGGTGAATCACAGCAGAGGCCTCTAGGATTTTGGAGCAAAGCCCTGCCATCTTCTGCAGATAACTACTCTCCTTTTAAGAGACAGCTCTTGGTCTGTTAGTAAACTTTGGTGGAAACTGAACGTTTGACTATGGGTCATCAAGTCACCATGCAACCTAAACTGCCTATCATGAACTGGGTGTTTTCTAACCTATCTCACCATAAAGTGGGTCGTGCACAGCAGCATTCCATCAGCAAATGGAAGTGGTATATACTAAATCAGGTTCAAGCAGGTCCTCAAGGCACAAGTAAGTTACATGAGGAAGAGGCTCAAATGCCCATGGTATCCACTCCTGCCACCCTACTTTCTCCCCACTAGCCTGCACTGATGGCCTCATGAGGAGTTCCCTATGATTAGTTGACAGAGGAAGATAAGACTAGGACCTGGTTTACAGATGGTTCTGCATGATAAGCAGGCACCATCTGGAAGTAGACAGCTGCAGCACTATAGCCCCTTTCTAGGACATCCCTGAAGGACAGTGGTGAAGGGAAATCTTCCCAGTGGGCAGACCTTTGAGCAGTACACCTGGTTGTGCACTTTGCATGGAAGGAGAAAAGACAAGATGGGCGATTATATATTGGTTCATGGACTATAGCCAATGGTTTGGCTGGATGGTCAGGAACTTGTAAGAAGCATGATTGGAAAATTGATGAAAAAGAAACTGGAGAGAGAAGGGTGTAGATGGACCTCTCTGAGTAGTCAAAAACTGTGAAGATATTTGTATCCCATGTGAGTGCTTACCAACGGGTGACCTCAACAGAGGAGGATTTTAATAATCAAGTGGCCCATTCTGTGACACTACTCAGTCTCTTTCCACAGCCATCCCTGTCATCGCCCAATGGGCTCATGAACAAAGCGGCCATAGTGGCAGAGATGGAGGTTACAAATAGGCTCAGCAACATGGATTTTGGCTCACCCAGGCTGACCTGGCTATCACTGCTGAGTGCCCAATTTACCAACACTGAGCCCTTGATATGGCACCATTCTTCATGGTGATCAGCCAGCTACCTGGTGGCAGGTTGATTACATTGGATCTCTTCCATCATGGAAAAAGCAGAGGTTTGTCCTCACTGGAATAGACACTTACTCCAGAGATAGGTTTTCCTATCCTGCACACAATGCTTCTGCCAAGACTACCACCTGTGGACTCACAGAATCCTATCCACTATCATGATATTCCCCACAGCATTGCCTCAGACCAAGGCACTCATAAAAAGCGTGGCAGTTGGCTCATGCTCATGGAATTCACTGGTCTTTCCATGTTCCCCATCATCCTGAAGCAGCTGGATTGATAGAACGCTGGAATGGCCTTTTGAAGTCACAATTACAATGCCAACTTGTTGACAATACTTTTCAGGGCAGGGCAAAGTTCTCCAGAAGGCCATGTATGCTCTGAATTAGCATCAAATACATGGTACTGTTTATTCCATAGCCAGGATTCACAGGTCCCAGAATCAAGGGGTGGAAGTGGAAGTGGCACCACTCACCATCACCCCTAGTGATCCACTAGCAAAATTTTTGCTTCCTCTTCCCATGACATTACATCCTGCTGGTCTAGAGGTCTTAGTTCCAGAGAAAGGAACACTGCCACCAGGAGACACAAAAATGATTCCATTAAACTGAAAGTTAAGATTGTCACCTGGACACTTAGGGCTTCTCCTACATTTAAGTCAACAGGCTAAGAGGAGAGTTACAGTGTTGGCTGGGGTGATTGAGCCAGACTATCAAGATGAAATCAGTCTACTACTCCACAAGGAAAGTACGAAAGGGTGTGTGTGAAATACAGGTAATCCATCAGGACATCTCTTAGTATTATCGTGTCCTGTGATTAAGGTCAACGGGAAACTACAATAACTTAATGCAGGCAGGACTACAGCTGACCCAGACCTTTCAGGAATGAAGATTTGGGTCACTCCACAGGAAAACAACCACAATCTGCTGAGGTGCTTCCTGAAGGTAAAGGAAATACAGAATAGGTAATAGAAGGAAGTAGTCAATATCAACTACAACCATGTGACCAGTTGCAGAAAATGAGAACTGTACTTGTCATGAGTATTTCCTCCTTCTTTTGTTAAAAACATGTTTATGCATGTATACACTTGTACTAAAAAAATCTTCATTCTAATGTCCTTTCTCCTTTATTATGTGACATAAGATTTATTAACTTCACATCAGCATTTAAGTATTGTTAACTTTATGTAACAGTATTTGATTTGGGGGATTGGTGTGTTTCCAGTTGTATGAAGGATAGTTGTATTATATTAGAGATAATTATGACCTTATTATTGCCTTTATTTGAAGACTATGTATGATCTCAGGAGATGTGTATGGGTTCAAATTGACACGGGATGGACTTGTGATTGTTAATACCGAGTGTCAACTTGATTGGACTGAAGGATACAAAGTATTAATCCTGAGTGTGTCTTTGAGGGTGTGGCCAAAGGAGATTAACATTTGAGTCAGTGGGTTGAGAAAGGCAGACTACCCTTAACCTGAGTGTGCGCAATCTAATCAGCTGTCAGCTCAGCGAGAATATAAACAGGCAGAAAAAATGTGAAAAGTGAGACTGGCCTAGCCTCCCAGCCTATATCTTTCTCCCATGCTGGATGCATCCTGCCCTTGAACATCTGACCCCCAGTTCTTCAGTTTTGGAACTCAGATTGGCTCTCCCTTTTCCTCAGCCTGCAGATGGCCTGTTGTGGGACCTCGTGATTGTGTGATTGTGTGAGTTAATATAAATAAACTCATACATATGATATATATTATATATGTATATATAATGTATGTGTGTGTACATATATATATATTCCATTCATTCTGTCCCTCTAGAGAGCTCTGACTAATACAAATGGCTATTAGCAAAGACACATAAAGCAAATCCTAAAAAGGATGCATAGAAAAGGGAACTCTTAAACATTTTTGATAGGAATTTAAATTATTATAGACACTATGGAAAACAGGTGGCAGTTTCTGAAAATACTAAAAATGGAACTACCATATAATCCAGCAACCCCACTACTGAATATTTAGTCAAAAGCAATGAAATTAGTATATCAAAGGAATATCTGTGCCCCCATGTTTATTACAGTATTGGTCACAATAGCTATTCTATAGAATCAACCTAAATATCCAGCAACAGATGAACAGATAAAGAAAACATGCTATGTATTTACAATGAAATACTAGACATAAAAAAGAATAAACTGTTGTAATTCAAAGCAACATGGATGATTCTGAGAGGACATTATGTTATGGGAAATAACTCAGAAACAGAAATATAAATACTGCATTTTCTCACTTATATGTGGGAATGTAAAAACAACCTATCGAAGTAGAGCATGGAATTGTAGGTATTAGGAGCAGGGAAGTGTGATGAGGAGCAGAGGATGAGAAGAAGTTGGTTAATAGATAGAAAATGACATCTAGATAGAAGAAATGAGTTGTGATGTCCTGCAGCACTGTAGGGTGAATACGGTTAACCATAATTTATAATATATTTTCAAATGCTAGAAGAAAGAATTTGGAATCTTTGCAACACAAAAAAAATTGTATATGTTAGAGGTGATGGATACGTTAATTAATCTGATTTGATCATCACACACTGGACACATGTATTGAAATATTCCTCTCTATCCCAAAAATATATATAGTTATTACATGTCAACTAAAAATAAAAGGAAAAAAAAGCAAAGAGTCCATTTGATGAATATGAAGAAAATGGTAACTTGGGGTGGCCAAAGCTCTCTAAAAGACCACCTATAAACCACTGGCAGAGGAGATGACAAATTTGTTAGCAGATTGGCTTTTTGTTTTTTGAAACCTTGCAAATAAATCTTACACAGTTGAGAGCTAATATACCTAATTTTGGGAATAGCATTTTAGTAATTAAACTGTGTGGAGATAGAGGAGCCTACAGGATGAAAAATCAAACCTCAAATAAGCAAATCTGGTTGTCACTTCCATCTAGTGGACCCAAGCATTATGATTGGAATGGGAACAACTGGGTCTATTTCCACAACTGTGTACCTCTCCATGAACTGAATAAAAATTCAAATTGGATGTATTTTCCTTTGCCCACATTTTTAGAAGCATTAAAAGCTAAAGAGCCAAGACTTGAAGCGTCATTCTGTTTCTGAGTTACTGTCTGTTCTTTTCCAATCTGTTTTAGAGGACAGTTACATTGTGTGTAACAGCACTGTGAGGGGAAAAAATGTGTTGCCTCCCACCCCATCTCCATGTTCTGATTTTTAATTTCTTTGAAATTTTTTTCTGGGTTTTATCCATCATAAAATATACTTTTTCATTGAGAATGTTTACATACTTACACCTTAACATAATAGCCCTACAACAACAAAGAACTATGTTTAAATTAAATTTAAAATCCAAATTTAAAAATGAAATTCAATTTCATTCATGTTAAAATAATAGCTATCTTTTATTTTGCCCTCATTGTACTAAGCCTATGTCTAAGACAATTTGCACTGCTATAATAAATACTGTGAACTGGGTGGCTTAAACAACAACCACTTAATTTTCACAGTTCTGGAGGCCAGGAAATTCAAGATTGCAGTGTCATCTGATTCACTTCCTAGTGAGGGCTCTCTTCCTGGTTTGTAGATGGCCATTTTCTTGTATCTTCATATGGTACAAAGAGAAATATCATCTCTCTCCTGTCTCTTCTTATAAAGACACTAATTCTATTCATGAGGGCTCTGACTTCATTACCTGATTACTTCTCAAAGGACCTACCTCCAAATACTATCACACTGAAAACTAGGCATCAATATATGAATTTTTATTAAACACAAACATTTAATCCACAGCAACCTGTTTTACCACAATTGACTCATTTTAATCTTTACTGACCTGAATTTTACATGTGGAGAAACCAAAACTTAGAAACATTAACAACTCACCCAAAAGTTGTGCTCATCTTCTGTTTGTATTAGATTTATTACTGACAAGTCCATGTGAATATGCAGCAAAAGATTTTGCAGAGGGTAAACAAATACCACATTCCATTATAGAAAAAAAAATCTTTTAACAACAAAAAAATGAGAATTTCAGAATAGGAATTTATAGTATTTCCTCTTTAGGAAATAAAAGGATATTTGAGTCCAATGAAAATTTGACTTTATGATAGTTCAATGCCAGAGAGAAAATAAATGAAATCATACTTATTTGAAAGAAAAAGAATATAGAAGATCTACAAAAAGTCTTTTCTGAAAACAGGTAAAATGCATAATCATTCATTTTTGAAGAAGAAAAAATCCATGCTCAACAAACAGAGAAACAGGTTGTGTAACCTTAATAGAAGTCAGGGAAATGCAAATAGACACCACAATGTGATACCCATTAAAACAGTATTGGGAAATATGAACAATAAGTTTCAAAAAAAGATGTGGTTTAACAGTCTTTCTTTTATATTACTATTGGAATATAATTTAATACAAATTCGTTGGAAAGTAGTTTGGTCTTCTTTGTAAAATTCAATATTCATGTATTCTATGACTCAGTCATTCCAGTTTTAGACATGTATCCAAAAGAAAATTTCAAGTATATATTCCAGGAGACATAGAGAAGAATGTTCAATGTAACATCATTTTTAAGAGAAAAATCTAGAAATAACCAAAGTGCCCATCAACAGAAGCACAGATAAATAAATTATAATATACTCACACCCTGGAGTACTATGCAACAGTAAAAAAGACCTATTTCTACATGTACAATATAAACAAATCTTTAAAACTTTTATATAGTACCACATTTTCTGATTTTTTGGCACAATAAATATGATGAAATTTAAAGTTACTTAATATTTTGGACATCTGGCGTTTGTATGTATTTGCTCTTTTAGTTGACAAAAACAGAAAACAACATGTTAGAGTTGGTTACTGCACCTCTACCCAGCTGGTAAAGACTTCTTTACCTAAGACTTCTTAGGGAAGCAAAAGATGAAAGTAATACAACTGCAATAAAATAAACCACATCCTTCAGTTGAGAAGTAAGTCTCCATCAGAAAATAAGTATTTTAAAAAAGATTGATGTCTTGTTCTGTCTGCAATCTACTAAATTGTATGTTCCCTTAAGGGTACTTTTTTAGCAAATAATTGTGAATCAAATTGGCATATCATGGCTTTTATGAAAAAAAATCTGGTAAACAGACTAATAAATCCCTAAATAAAATCATCAGAATATTTTTCCATTTCAATTATCTTTTTACTTTTAATGCAATGTAAATGTGAATAGAGAAAATTAAAATATCCTTTCTTGAACTAAAAATCTCCTATCATAGTGGTTCTCAAACTTTAGCATGGTTCACATCACCTGTTAAAAGACAAATTACACGACTCCACACCCAGAGTTTCTAATTCAGGAGGTCTGGTATGGAATCTACCAATCTGCATTTCTAACAAATTTCCAGGCAATGCTCATGCGGTTGGTCTGAAGACCACAATTTAAGAACCAATGAATGCCCAGCAGTTTTTGTATTCCTATACCTATTCCTATACCACCATGGAGAGGATGTGTTTGATTTAAAGTTTGTAACCTGAGTTCTGTTCATTGGCTGTGCTCAGGTGATCATGTTCACAGTTTTATCATCTATATAAACAAGGAGCTGAGTCCAGTTGTCTCTAAGCTTGTTTCAATTCTAAAATTTTATAAGCCATTTCTCTTTCAAGATTCAGTTCCAAAGTCCGTGAATTTGCTTATCTCTTGATATTAGCTGACATATCATTTGCCAATACAAGTTAATAGAAATTTCATCAACATCTAATAGACTTGTGAAAATCAATATCCAAGATAAAATGTCATCTCAAAAATGTCTTTATTGTTTTTCTGTAAATTCTTGATCAAAATAAGTGGTATGCATTTACAAAAATACACTTCAGGTACTTATTAAAGTTCACTTTCAAAATTTTAGGGAGCTGGGCAATACATTATTTATGATGTAAGAGTTCATCCTGTCTAAAAATGTGCTAAGTAACTTTACTTTGATTCTGACAGAAATTATCAACACAGAATTTTCTCCTAGATATTGACATGAGTAGTAATACCCCAGGTTCGAGAAGTTTTCTAGACCTCAGAGATGAGGAGCTGACTTGCAAAGGTAGCATTCTATTTAGCTCTTCTAATAAACACAAAAATGCATTTAACCTTAAGACAGCAATCTAGGGCCAGCTTTTGTATCCTGGCTCCTCTCCACACCCCAATTCCCTCACCCCCACTTCATTTTCGTCCTTAATATAAATGAATCTGAAGGCATGGTTGTCTTCCATGTGGGATAAAGTCATTCTAGAGAAAAAAAAAATGTACAATTAAAGTAATACATGTAGGATTTTTTTGCAAGCAGTTTATATTCTCTCATAAATATGCTCCCTAAGAGTCTATTAACATCTTTATATTTATATATTATATTTATATTTATATATTATCAAGAGAAGATAAACTATTGGGCCTCCACAGAGGTGTGATAAATGGTAGCACAAGCAGCAATGAGAAGGCAAGCCAGACTTTTACCATTTATTTCAGGCTTTACTGCTTAGAAGTTTCAGCCTGCAATATTACTAATATACTTTGGCAATTAAAAGTGTCTGCAGGGGACTAAAGATAATCTGAAGCAAGAGAGTTCAGAACACTGATTCTTCTTAACCATATTTCATGTTCCTTCCTTATTTTTGGAAATAGATTTGATAAATTCACGGCAGAATGTTAACATGAAACACTGTCTATGACTCTGATGCTTCTTATAGATATGATTTCCAAATAACTAGGATAGAAAATATTTTGTCCAATTGGTAATTTTATTCAGATGAGCAGTGAAAAATTTTTTAAATGAAAAATACGTTTAATATCTGTACATATGACTTATGAAGCTTCAAATTATTTTCTCTCCAGATGGGTAATCTGCTGATTATTGTTTATATTTTCATTCTATTTTAGACCTTATTTAACTCAGTACCCTAGAAAAAGGAAAAACATTTTCTGGCTCCTGGCATTATCCATGAAACTAAGAGGTTGGAATTGTATTTCCCTATGCCTTTTATCCAAGATCAGTTTAGATTAGAGTGGTGTGTGCTTGAATATATGTGTGTTCTTGTGTGTGAATGTGTGTGTGCCTTTGTAGAGGGTGTGTGTGTGTGTGTGTGTGTGTGTGTGTGTGTGTGTGTGTGTGTCTTTGCAGGACTGACCTTCCCCTGAAGTAGATCAAACCACCACTGAGGAAGCATCTGTAGCCTTCAGTAGCTCATGAAAGATACCAGCTACTGCTGCTCAGTAATGGAGTTGACTCAAAAAGAATTTAGTGTATATGGTAAGTGTCACGCCAATGACATGAGGAAACATTTTTTCATTTCTGTTATGCAGACAGAGTGCCCTATCTTACCCGAGCAAAGGCTAGATTAGATGTCTTTTAGTATGAAAAGAGAAGAAAATCTCTAAAAATGAAGGTTCCAATGATCACTTGCTTCCAATAATGTGTTTTCTATTTGTTATCTTCATTGATCATGTAACTGAATGAGGCACACATTAATTTTCTCACTGGCGTGCACTACTGAGCTTGTAAACCTGCACTTTAGTATTAAGAAAGTTTATCACAGGTCCTTGATGCACATGCAGAAATACATGGAAATCTAGGTACAAGATTAAGCTGGGCAATACCCTATAGAAAATAACTAAAAGCTGGAACAAGGTTTTTATTTACTTTTTAATTTTTAGTTTCTAATTTTTATGGATATGTAACAGTTGAACATAGTTCCAGGATAATCTGATATTTCGATACAACCATACAATGGGGAATGATCAAATTTGTGTAATTGAGGTATTCATCATCTCAAGCATTTATGATTACTTTGTTGAGCAAGGTTTTAAAAGAGGTAGTCTTGCCAGTGCAAACACAGACCTAACACATACACACGCATCTGTGGTTACTGATTGCCTGTGCCCAATACTTTTAAAATATCAATTTATTGGGTCTGTACTTATAAACATTTGCCATGGTCTGAAGAAAACACAAACAAGAAAAGTCTATCTCCTGTACAACTATGGTGGAGGTAATTTCTACTCATATTTTATGAGGTAAGCAGTACAGATACCATTTGCCATGTCTTATGGTTGTTTAAGAATTTGAGTTTCAAAGAATTACATAACTTGCTCAAGGTGATGAAACACGTGTTAAGACACAAAAAGTAATTTTCTGACTCTAATTTAATGTTCATTTTTCACTCTACCTCGCAGAACTCTGACATACATTCCATCAATTTATAGCACTCTTTTCCAGTTATATCATATCATCAATCAGAGTGCCCCAGCACTTTCTTCACTGATATCATTGCGACTTCACTTGCGAGAAGCCTTCATACAAGAGTTTTCCTACTATTTGCCTTTGGTTTACTTTCTATCACGACCACTAATTATATAAAGATATGTTGTTTGTTTGTTTGTTTGTTTGTTTTTTGAGGCAGAGTTTTCACTCTTGATGCCCAGGCTGGAGTGCAATGGCGTGATCTCGGCTCAAGGCAACCTCCAACTCCCAGGTTCAAGCGATTCTCCTGCCTCAGCCTCCAGAGTAGCTGGGATTACAGGCAAGCATGACCACACCTGGCTAATTTGTATTTTTAGTAGAGACGGGGTTTCTCCATGTTGTTCAGGCTGGTCTCAAACTCCTGACCTCAGATGATCCACCTGCCTCGGCCTCCCAAAGTGGTGGGATTACAGACATGAGCCACCGCACCCGGCCAATATGTTCTTTTACTTTACAAAACCTGATTCACAAGTTTTTCTCATTTATTTCTCCAGAAAGATAACTTTTACTTTGTGTATGGCAATCTAGCTTTACAGAAAATTTACATTTAGTTTTTACTAGATTATGAGTAAATATCATGGAACTGGCTATATATAATGGAATTACTTATAATCACTTACTATCACAGTTTGTAAGGCTTTCAACATTTCCTTCCAAGCATTCCTTAACAGTCTTGTCTTTCTCATTTTGTAAAAACCTTCTTTTGGTTCTAACCTCTGGAATTCCAGCCCTTTTTACTATCCTTTACATCCACTGCAAAGCGCTGATATGAGAGCTATCTAAAATCTCAGGTCCTTACAATATTAGCAAATTTGGGTTTGGACCCTAGATCACCACCATCTGGATCTGAAATATTGTTTAAGCATTTGCTTTAATGCAATTTTAAATCATTCATTTAAAAAGTAGTTAATAAACTTTAATTTTTTCACATACATGTTTGGGTGACTCTTAATTCACATACTTGTTTTAAATACAAGGTGATAATGTTTGTTCTCATGACCACTTGGCTGTCATTTTTATACAGAACCATATAGTACTAGGGTGAGGAGAATTTCAAAATGACTGCTTCATTTTTGCACTTTAAGATGAGTCATTAAAGTCAGATGATAATTTCATTTAAAATAGATTCCAGAAAACTGCCATTCAAATTCTTCTTCAGTCATAGCTACACTGTTAGTAGTTGAGAAAAAGAGGAAGGAGGAGGAGGAGAAAGGGGGAGGGAGGGAGAGGGAGAAGGAGAAGAAAATAAACAGAAACACCTCACTTTACAGATTTCACTTTGGAAAAGTAGAACACCTCACTCAGCTCTTTCTATACTCAGGGACTAGCAATTCCTGCTGAGTCATTTCTCCTCCATCTATGGAAACATAAGCAGCACCACAGGCATTTGTCAATCAACAGCTGATCTGATCTGACATGGCTCAGCCATTGAGACTTGAGATTCTCTAAAGGGGAAGAAAGGTGACAGTTGTGAATAAATATAGAATCATTTCAGGCATGTAAGCCTTCTCAGGAGCCTCATCTTTCATGGTGGATGGGCAGCATCGATGTCATTACTTTTTAATTACTCCCTGGGTAGACAGGTGTCACCTGTCATCCTGGATAACTGTGGAGATTACACACTTCATGGCCTCTCTCCTGACAGTCTCATCTTTCAGAGGTATTCTTGTACTTTTAATGGATTTTTAACGTTTCAACTACATTCTCTTCATATCACCTTAAACTAACTACTTACTTCTTTTTAGTACTTGTGCTATTAAACTCATTCCGTCTCTGCTTGCCTGCTGTCACTCCTTTCTCTGTAAAGGTTTTTATTTCAGGTTGTCATCTCTGTGTGTGATTTTTATAATGACCCATATACTCACTGATAACATGCTGATTATAGATTTTTAGGGACCTATAAAACACTCAGGGTAAATATAATCTAAGAAAATTATTTTAAAAAGATGAAATTTTGCTATTTATAATATGAAGGAAACATTACAAGTAATAGACATATATCTGCACTCAGTTTCATGTTAAGGTTTGGGGACAGAAATCCAATAAATTAGTAATGAACCAATGTTATAATGACAAATATTGAATAATATCTTGATTATTTCTTTTTTCAAAATCTAACATCCTGAGTTTCAAGTGTCAATTGAATTCCATTTCATGGGGACAAAGGACACATATTTGTATTCACTTTCTTCTGAACATGTAATTATTATTAAAAGTGTAATCACAGAACCAAAAGGAAAGAGAAAAGCATCACTGAATAACTGATATCAATGATACCTATAAAACACAGTGGAAGAAGCTACCACATAGAATGTTCTTGGACAGGGCTTCAGACGGAAAGAAGGCAGTCTGGCAGAATTCTGAAGAGGGTTCAATAAGATAAGCAAGTGTTGTGATTGTTAGAAATAAGTGTGGTTGAAGATGAAGTTATTATTGTCTTAAGTCTACATATATAAAAGTCATAGAAATCCCTCCCCATAGATATGACTACTTATCCGAAGACATGCACAATGTTTTTACCATCTAGATCTTTACTACCTAACCAAACGATAAAAAACAATGCCAATAAGCAGGTTCCACTCAGTTAACATTGAATAGACTATCTGGAGACAGTTACAGAAATGTGACTCTTATTAACCCAGAGCAAAACCTTCTTTCTAAGTATCCAGTCAGTCAACATCTGATTTGTTCTTCAATATGATAGGAAAATTATTAATTACCAGATATTTGAGGAGAGATTATAGTTTAAAAAAAGGAAATAATCATGATAAACACAAAAAATTTGGCTTCAGAGGAAGCAGAAATGTTTCAAGGAACAGAAAATAATTTTAAATACATTAAATTATTGCCCTCAGAAAGTTTCAAGAAATTATTGTATCTATAAAAATATCAACATTCTTTTTAAAAAAGAAACATATTTTTAAAAAATGTTTCTTTTTTAAAAAGAATGTTGATATAATGAATTTTTGAAAATATAATACATGGTAATAAAATAAAAAATACATCAATAGAAGTATAAAAAGTAAACTCAAGGAAATATGGTAGCACATAAGGCAAAAAGAATAAGAAAGAAAATACAAGATATAAGGTAAACTTTTTTTTTCAATCTAGGTGATGCAATTGTTTATTATGTAATTGCTGAAGAAAAGGTTAATAAAGAAAACTGAGTGGATAAAATTGGGAAAGATATGTTTTCAAGAGTTAAATTGAATTACCATGTATTCAAGGTAGTTAAAGCAATACTTCAAACTTTCTACATCCTTACTGATTTTTGCTGGTTCTATCAATGACTAAAAACATTAGAATCTCCTGCTATGATTATTGATTAGTGTATTTCTCCTTGCAGGTGTGTAATTCTAGATTAATTAATTACATATATGCAGAAAAATTTTTGTATCTTCTTAAAGAAATAAAACATTTTCCAGATGTAGGTGACGGGGGGATGGAGGCAGCAAACCACATTGCCATGTGTGTACCTATGCAACAATCCCGCATGATCTGTACATGTACCCCAGAACCTAAAGTAAAATTTTAAAAAATTTAAAAAAAAAAGAATCAACATTTTAAGAGCCCAAATAGCCAAAGCAATCCTAAGCAAAAAAGAACTATTTATAGACATCACATTATCCAACTTCAACTTATACTAACTTAAGGCTACTATAAAACAGCATGGTACTAGTATAAAAGTAGATACATAGCTCAGTGGAACAGAAGACAGAACCCAGAAATAAAGCCAAACAATTAAAACCAACTGATCTTTGAAAATGCATGCAAAATCGTGCTGGGAAAACTGGATAGCTACATGTAGAAGAATGAAACTGGATCCCTATTTTCACCATATACAAAAATAGACTGAAGCTGAATTAAGTATTTACATCTAAGCCTTAAAATCGTAAGAATTCTATAAGAAAACCTAGGAAAACTCTTCTGGACATTGGCCTAGGCAAAGAATTTTTGACTAAGATGCCAAAAGCAAATCCACCAAAAACAAAAATAAATACATGAGATCAAATTAAACTAAAAAGCTTCTGCACAGCAAAGGAAATAATCATCAGAGTAAGCAGATATCCCAAAGAATTGGAGAAAATATTTTTAAAGTATGCATCTGACAAAGAACTAATATTCAGAATTTACAAGAAACTCAAACATATCAGCCAAAAAAAAAAAAAACCCACAAATAATTCCATCAAAGAGTAAGCAAATCACATGAAAAGACACTTCTCAAAAGAAGATATATAAATAGCCAACAAACATATGAAAAAATGCTCAACATCACTAATCATCAGGGAAATACAAATTAAAACTACAATAAGATACCACCTTACCTCACCCAGATGGCCATTATTAAAAAGTCAAACAACAACTGATGTTGGCATGAATGTGTCAAAAAGGAATGCTTGCTTATACATTGCATAGCAATGTAAATTAATGCAACCTCTATGAAAAATAGTATAAAGAGTTCTCAGGTAAATAAAAATATATCTACCATTTGAGTCAGCAATCACACAACTGAATATCTACTCAAAGGAAAAGAAACCATATCAAAAAGACACCTGTACACATGTTTATTGCAGTAAAACTCACAATTGCAAAGATACGGAACTAATCTAAGTGCCCATTGACCAATAAGTAGGTAAAGAAAATGTGGTATATATGCACCTCAGCCATAAAAAGGAATGAAATAATGCTTTTGCAGCAACTTAGATGGAGCCATTATTCTAAGTGAAGTAACTCAGGAATCAAAAACCAACAACCATATGTTCTCAGTTATAAGTGGGAGCTCAGCTATGGGTATGCAAAGACATACAGAGTGGTATCGTGAACATTGGAGATTCAGATGGAAGGAGGAGGGAGGATGGGAGGGGGCTGATAAATAAGAAACTACACATTGGGTACAATATACACTACTCAGGTTATGGGTGCACTAAAATCTCAGACTTCACCACCATACCATTCATCCATATAACCAAAAATCAATTGTACCCAAAATCTATTGAAAAAAATATTTTTAAAGTCAACTTTTAAAACTTTATCTTTTTTCTTTTCTCAACTTTTATTTCAGGTTCAGGCAGTACCTGTGCAGATTGGTTACATGGACAAATTGCATGTCACTGGGATTTGGTGTACAAATGATTTTGTTACACAGGTAGTGAGCATAGTACCTGATAGGTAGATTTGGACCATCATCCTCCTTACACTTTCCCCATCCAGGTAAACCCCATCTTTTTCCCATCTTTGTATTGATGAGTACTAATCTCTATCCTTTAATTTCTTCTCAATTAATGCTATTTTCCTACTCATTTCACACCTCAACCACTCACTCTCATGGTCACGTTTGTTTTATCAAAAATTATATCACATTCTCTATTACTAATCCTTTTAGTTCTCTTATTTAGCTAACTGAAATGCATCAACTTTTTTTCTGATCAAGACTTCAATTGATCCTGTTATTTTTTCACTATTCATAACTTCTTCACGACCTAACCTTTCTCTTTAACCAGCTTAAATTTCAAAATTTATTATTTCAATGGATCTTTGCAAACACTTTTAACTTAGATCCATATCTCTCTTCTCCACCTTCTTTACATTCTATCATCTCACTGCTCATCAAACCCAATAATCTGTTTTCTCCATTCCTACATCTGACTAATGATTAATGTAAAGAATATTACACAAACCTACTTACTGGTTTTGCTGTAGGCTTAAGACCACAAATCTCAACCCTATTAAATAATTCCACCATAATCTCTCTCTTCAAACTTGTAAGACCCACTCTTCACTCACCTCAATTGATAACTTCATTTCAATACTACTTAAGAGTAAATAGAAAATATCAAATGGGAATTTTTTCATCTTCCAAACAACAGATGTATCATTCATTCTACATCTGTAACCATTCTCTCTGCCTTTCACTTCCTAATAAAACAAGTACTTTGAATTTATTCCTACTCTTCTCTTCTTAACAGCCTAATTTCCACAGTTTTCCCTTATATCCCTGCCTCATACATTTCTCTGCTCTGTTGTAGTATACTCATTAAATAGGCGCAATATCTCTCCTTTAGCTATGGAACACGTTTTCTGTTTCTTTTCCATGGAAAAGTTCTTAAGAGTCTATGGTAACTTTCTCCAAATCTTCTGTATTTTTTCCTAAACCTATCTCAACTGGATTTGTATCCCCTTCATTCTATGATCAGCAAGGACTTCCTTGTTGCTAAAATCATATTGGTCATTTTTCTGTTCTCATCTTAGTTGAATTTATAAGCAACTTTCAACTCTCATTTATATTTTCTTGAGTTTGTTGTTGGGGTGTCCAGGATTCTGAGAAAGTATTTTCTCCTAGGTTTTTCCTATAGAATTTTCTCTTTCTTAGTCTTTTTGTTCGTTATTTTGCCTCAAACTAATTTTTTTAAATTTCAACTTTTATTTCCAATTCTGAGGGTACATGTATAGATGTTTTACATGGGTATATGTGTGATGCTGAGGCTTGGAATACAAATGATCCCACTGAGGAAGTAGGGTGAGACTTGACTCCAGAGGCAGGGCTTGGACAACTGGACCTGATTGAGGACTGGGCACAACAGGGCAAGGGCAGAAGCAGCCCTTGCCATCAGACATGTCCACCAGTGTGCCATGTCAGTTCACCATTGCTATGGCAACACCCAGGAGTTACCATCCCTTTCCATAGCAATGACTTGATAACCCAAAAGTTATTACCCTTTCCCTAGAAATTTCTGCATAAATAGTCCTGTAATCTGTATGGAATTAAAAGTGGGTATTAATATGACTGCTAATCTGCCCTGAGATGCTACTCTCTGCCTATGGGGTAGACTTGCTCTGCTACAGCACTCAGAGCTGTAACACTGCGTCTTCAATAAAGCTGTTTTCTCCTACCTAAAGTTTGAAAGTGAAGAATGCTCTCACGCCAAGCCCCACTTTGGGGCTTGCCTGTACTGCATCACCAACACTCAGGTGGTGGGCATAGTAATCAACAGTTAGTTTTGCCTCCCCCACTACTCCCCTGCTCTAGTAGTCTCTAGTGTCTATTGTTGCCATATTTACTTTTATGAGTACCCAATGTTTGGCTCCCACTTATAAGTCAGAACATGTGGTATTTGGTTTACTGTTCCTGTGTTAATTCACTTAAGATAATGGCCTGTAGCTGCATCCATGTTGCTGCAAAGAACATAATTTTGTTTTTTTTAATGGCTGTATAGTATTTCATGGTGTAAATGTGCCACTTTTTCTTTATCCAATCCACTGTTCGTGGGCACCTAGGTTGATTCCATGTCTTGATTATGATGATAGTGTGGCAGTGAACATGCAAGTGCATGTGTCTTTTTAAAACAAGGAATCATTTTATTCTCTCTAACATCTTCTGCATTTAATCCATCAGCAAATCCCATGGTGTCCACCTCTAAAACACTTTCCAAATTTGTTCACTTCTCTTAAGGTCCAAAGCTATCATCATAATCTATCAAAAATCACCCATTTACCAGATCTCTGTAATAGCTGCCTAATTTATCTTCCTGGTTTTATTTTCACTCTCCACCTAAACCTTGAAACAATTCATTCTCTACACAAAGAAAGGGATCTTCAACCTTTTAATCAACACATTCTTTTTTAAAAACCCTTTAAATATTTTTTCTAATATTTAAAATAAAATCCAGACTTTATGCCTTGTTCTAAATGACACTATGTTCTTCTTGTCATTCTTTCTAACCTCAAATGATACCATCATAACCCTCATATTTCATGCTCTGGCCACTCCAACCCACCTTTATCCTCACTGTTCTGACAGTGCTTTTCTTCTTTACCCATAGAAGAAAATGGTCTACCATTTGTGGAGGTCAATTTTCCCATGAAATTGACTCTGAAATGGAGATTTGCATGCACATGGTATATTGGGTGGTATTGGGACCAATATCTGTGGAAGTAAAAGAAGCAGGAGTATACAGAGAGAGAAGCTGAACTGCAACACAGTTGCAGCAAAGGCCTCAAACAATCCTATGAAGAGCTCTGAGGTGAAGATATCACCGAAGTAGAGCAGATGGCTTAGTCTTTGTACTTCCATATAAACCAGTCAATCAATACAGGCTGAAATTTGAAGGAAGACAGTCCTTTTCAGCTATGAACATTCTCTAAATGCTGTCAGCAGGCAAGGCTTCCAGAAGCTAGAACATAAATGCTTCAGTCCTAATACAAGGGACTGTAGGAATGGAGGTGATGCTTCATAGCAACCACTACACCTATCAAACTTTCCTTCCTTCCTGAGGCCATGATGACCATCCTAAATATGAAAATTCCCATATCTTATCTTCATCTGAAAGTACCTTACCTATTTGCTTCTTATATACTTTCTGATTGTACAAGTAGTACATACACATTAAAAAAACAGAGGTCTTAGCTATCTTATTCATTGCCATTGCCTCAGTACCTCGGAAACTGTCTAGAAGGCAAATCAATAATTTATATGAATGGATGATTTCTTGAATGAATAAGTTCAGTCCTTCAGACAGGCAAAAGCTTTTATGTCCTATACACGTCCTTCTCCATAGAAATAAGAACACAAAATTAAGTGCACAAAACTCTCATGAGACTGACTTAGATGAGGTGGCTTTGGTATAATGAAAAAAGTCCTGAATTGGGACCAAAAACTCTAGGCTCCTTACTACTAAGCAAATAAACATCTAACCTGGCTCAAGTTATATCCTCATGTGAACCTCTATATGATCATTTTTTAAAAATATTCCTTAACTCTGATATGTTATGATTCTAAGCAGAAGAATGTCATAGAGAATAAGGATAGAGAACTACTGACTAAAAGGCAAGAGGATCCTATTATGTAAATGTAATATCAATTTTTAAAACTAAGATAAAATTACCTTGTGAAACAAGACAATATCACTTTGGGAACAATAAAAGCCCAATGTTATGTACTCTCATTGGGTATAAATATAAATAATGAGAATTTGATCAATTGCTCATTTACTTCAAAAATAATGCTATTTTAGTACTATTGAAACTTAGGTGACCTCTGAAAATTTTTTTATAATCCAAAACAATGTTAATATTATAAATCAACACTAAAAAATGCAGTGTGTGTGTACATGTGTTGCTGGGGGGTGGGGGAGACAGTGCTGAGGGAAATATAATCTAATCATTATATATCTGAAATTCTAGAAAAATATCATAAATTGTTCCCTTCAATATAGCATAAAAATTACTATAAGATGAATAGTGTATAGCGTATTTTTAAAACATAGCTAATTTAAGTGTCTATTTGTAAGCATGATGCCATTATAACTATGATGTTAAATACATCTTAGTAAGGAGTTGTAGGAACATCCCTAAAATTGGAGATACCATATTCAAAATTAACATGATTGACTGAACAAAAGCATCAAATTCACTCCTTCCCAAATGCAACTAAAACTACAGGAAGGGATTTTAAAAAGGAATTTTTAAAGTTTACTTACAAGAAGAGTAAGAACAGAAAAACAGACAACACACAAAATGTTGGCAGTTGGAAAGGAAAAAGATAAATGATAAACAATTTAGCAGAGTACAGAGCTGAACACTAAGCAAATACGGGTAAAAACTTAGAACAATCTAATTTTTACTGAGGGTATTAAAAGGCTTAGAAACTGGCAGTGCCAAATACCTTTGGAATGTATCTCAAAGGGAATGCTAAGTAATACCGATATGATGAAAATTGTATGAAAGGCCTATTTCTAACCTCTCCTTACTATCATATGTTTCTGGGCAATTGATTCTACCCTACCAATAATAACTCAGGAGTAGATAGAATAAAATAACAGGATATCTAGTTTGGGGAATACAAGGCAAAGTTAAGGTTCTTTATTAATTTACAAAAATAGGTGAGTTAAGTGACCTTATGTAGATTGTATACTGAGATACCCTACTTCCTTCTTTTACTCACTTCTCAGAATTCTGGCAAACAAAACTTTAACCTCTGAAGAGAAAATAAAGCCTTATGTTTAAGAAAACCAATCAGCCAAATAAAATATCTAAAGATACTAGAAATTGGAGTGCCTCAACAAAACCTACCTGATCACTTTACCAAAATAGGCTAAAGTCGAAAAGTTAATCCATTTGTTCAGAAGTTGTAATCAGCTTTTTAAACTCTCAGTAGAGGACAAATGTAAAAATCAATCAACAAAAAGGAAGATAAGAGCAAATTGGTGGAGATAGAGCTAAGTAGTTAAAAAAATTAAACTTCAGAAATCTTAGATGACTAGCATGAATTGAGAGACTCAACAATGAAAACATGTCAATAATCCCCCAAATCAATCTATAGAGTCAACATAATCCTAATCAATACCCAAGTAGAGATATAAATAAAAATTGATGAGTCAATTCAAAAATTTATATGGAAATTCAATGGGTAAAATAAATAGCAAAGATAACCCTAAAGAAGGAGAATAAAACTTGAAATATCAAGATTATCAAATATCAAGACTTATTGCAAAGATACAGTAATCATGACAGCATAGTATTAAACAAAGATTGATAAATAGATCAATAGAACAGAATAAAGTGGTAAATAAAAAAACTAAAATACAGATACATGCATAGAGCCACTCTACATGCAGTGTCATTCCAATGCAATGAAGAAAGAATGGTCTTTTCTCCAAATTTCAGATATATAATTGACAACCATATGGAAAGATAATAAATTTAGACCTCTCTAATCATACTAAACGTATCTATTCTGGCAGTAAACTCTGAGGAAAAAAAATAAAAAGCAACTACATGAAGCTTCTGGAGAGTGAAGAAAAGCCAGCAGATTTTGGAGAGGATTGAATCATAGAAAAAAGGTGGTCATCCAGTAAATTCTCATTTTTACAGTACTAGATTGAGGACAGGGCACAGTCCCAGCATGGCATTGAACTGCTAAAACTCAGATAGAGAAAACTATATTTTTGTGATGTGATCATTCAGAGGACCGTGTCTAGGGCAACCACAGCCTATGGAAAGTGAGAGGGGGAATCCCCAAAAATGAAAGAACCTGAGAAGGCAAGCCATAGTACCTTATATAAACTCTGCGTAAGTCCTTAGTTGACCTTTGAACCTTGAATATAGAAAAGGGAATCTAAGCAACTCAGTGAAGAATAAAAACACGGAACTGAGATGTGAGCTGTCATCCACTAAAGATAAAAAGTTGTTCGTGGTCTGAGTCTAATCAAGTTGGTTGCTAAAACAGCATTTGGGGTTACCCAGTTATTTCCAAAGTCAGCTGAATTGTGAGATCTTCTTGGCCTTTTTTGTTGTTATATCATCACGCACATCATCTTACAATGAGAGTGGCAGTACAGAAACATTTGCAACTTTGGGTAGAACGTGATGTACAAGCATCATGACCACTGTGACAAAAAGAAGAACAATTAATAATCCTTGTAAAATACTTCAGAACTGAGGACCCCAATTGTACACTTAGATCAAAAGAATAAATCCCATATGCCATCGGGATCAACCAAACTTAGACAGGCAAATAGCTTTGTCCTTAAGATGATGTATAGCCTATTCTATTTTGCCTGTTTTATTCATCCAAATACAGCAATAAATATTCACAATGGCACAGACACCACCATGACCAGCCAGCAAGAAATCTAGAGCTACTGATGCCAACAAGATGAGAATGATCTGTAGTTCATCTAAGATCATTAATAACCAGTATCATCAATAACTTCTGCCAGAGTTTGTGATAAGCATCTTCACTGATCTAAATTGAGGGATTTTTTTTTTTTTTTTTTTTTTTGCTCTGGTTTTCTAAGATGGATCAATTCTTTTTTTCTCTATTTTTCTTTTTTGTTTATAATAACTACACGTGTCTTGTTAATAGGTGGTCTGTTAGGAAGTGGGCCACTCACTTTTTGTTTTGTAGGTCCATACATTTATTTGGGAATCTGTCTTGTTTTGTTCTGGAAATATTTAAGAATGTTCTAGGTTTTGTAGTTCAGGTGAATGATGATTTTCCATTCTAATTTCTGTTTTCTAATTTCAGCTTTAATTATTGACAAAAATGAGAAGAAAGGCCTGATGTTACACTGGTGCCTTCTTTAATTCTTAAATGTCATCAGAGGTATCTTTTAGACTAGCCACCCATACCCCCAAGAAAAACTCCTATAGTTTCCTTTTAATCTCTCTCTTTCACCCTTAAAGAATCAGGCCAAAAGCTGTGGAAGTAGTGGTTTGTCTTCCCAGGTTGGTTGCTACAGAGATGATGGTCAGAGTTCTATTTTCATATATAGCCTGGCCATTGTCTATTTTGATATCAGTCTCTCACATTGCTTACCACAATGCAATTAATGAAATAAATTCTCTGACTTTAACCCGAATCTACAAAGGACTTAAACAAATTTACAAGGAAAAAACAAACAACCCCATCAAAAAGGGGCAAAGGAACAGACACTTCTCAAAAGAAGACATTTATGCAGCCAACAAACATGAAAAAATGCTCATCATCACTGGTCATTAGAGAAATGCAAATCAAAACCACATTGAGATACCATCTCCTGCCAGTTAGAATGGCTAGAATGGTGATCATTAAAAAAATCAGGAGACAACAGATGCTGGAGAAGATGTGGAGAAATGGGAACACTTTTACACTGGTGGTGGTAGTGTAAATTAGTTCAACCATTGTGGAAGACAGTGTGGCAATTCCTCAAGGATCTAGAACTAGAAATACCATTTGATCCAGCAATCCTATTACTGGATATATACCCAAAGGATTATAAAACATCCTATTATAAAGAAACATGCACACGTATGTTTATTGCGGCACTGTTTACAATAGCAAAGGCTTGGAAGTAAATGCCCATCAATGATAGACTGGATAAAGAAAATGTGGCACATAAACACCATGGAATACTATGCAGCCATAAAAAAGGGATGAGTTCATGTCCTTTGCAGGGACATGGATAAAGCTGGAAATCATCATTCTCAGCAAGCTGACACAAGAACAGAAAACCAAACATCACATGTTCTAACTCATAAGTGGGTGCTGAACAATGAGTACACATGGACACAGGGAGGGGAACATCACACACTGGGGCCTGTCAGGGGGTGGGGAGTGTAGGGAAGGGATAGCAGGGACTAGGGGAATTGGGGGAGGGCTAACATTAGGAGAAATACCTAATGTCGATGACAGGGAGATGGATGCAGCAAACCACATGGCACATGTATACCTATGTAACAAATCTGCACATTCTGTATATGTACCCAAAAACTTAAAGTATAATAAATTACATGATATAAATTATTTTTAACTAGAGTCATCACTTATGAATAAATAAATCATTTTATAAATTGAGATTCTCATGAGTTCAGTCCTGTGATACATTTTTAAATTAGTTTTTTATTTTTAATTTTTGTGGGCACATATTAGGTGAATATGGTTTGGAATTACATGAGATATTTAGATACAGGGATGCAATGCATAATAATGACATCAGGGTAAATGTGGTACCTATCACCTCAAGCATTTATTCTTTGTGTCACAAACAATCAAATTATGTTCTTAGTTATTTTTAAATGGACAATAAAATTATTTTTACTATAGTCACCCTGCTGTTCTAGCAAATACTAGATCTTATACATTCTTCCCACTTTTTGTACCCACTAACCATCCCCATTTCCCTCCACCTATCCCAGACTGCTCTTCCCAGGCTCTAGTAACCATCCTTCTACTCCCTATGTCCATGAATTCAATTGTTTTAATTTTTAGCTCCCGCAGATAAGTGAGAGCATGTGATATTTGTCTTTCTGCATCTTAACATAAAGACCTCCAGTTCCATCTATGTGGTGGCAAATGACAGGATCCTCATTTGTTTTTATGACTCAATAGTACTTCATTGAGTATATGTATCACATTTTCTTTACCTATTCATTTGGTGATGGACATTTGGGTAAATTTCAAATAGTGGCTATTGTGTATACCACTGCAATAAACATAGGAATACAGATATCCCTTTCATATACTGATTTCCTTTCTTTCTTTTTTTTTTTTTTTTTTTTTTTGAGATGGAGTCTTGCTCTGTCACCAGGCTGGAGTGCAGTGGCCAATCTCTGCTCACTGCAACCTGCACCTCCCAGCTTCAAGTGATTCTCTTGCCTCAGCTTCCCAAATAGCTGGGACTACAAGCACATGCCACCACGCCCAGCTTATTTTTGTATTTTTAGTAGAGATGGGGTTTCACCAGGCTAACCAGGTTGGTCTCAATCTCTTGACCTCGTGATCTGCCTACCCTAGCCTCCCAAAGGCCATTAACCACCATGCCTGACCTACTGATTTCCTTTCTTTGGGGTATATACTCAGCAGTGGGATTGCTGGATCATATGGTAGCTCTATTTTTAGTTTTTGAGAAACCTCCAAACTGTTCTTCATATTGGTTGTACAAATTTACATTCCCACCAACGGTGTACAAGGGTTCTCTTTTCTCCATATCTTTACCAGCAATTTTTGTTGCCTGCCTTTTGGAAAAAAGCCATTTTAATTGGCATGAGATGATTTGTATTTTTTTGATGATCAATGATGTTAAGCACATTTGTATATACATGTTTGCCATTTACATGTCGTCTCTGGGGGAAATGTCTATTTAGATCTCTTACTCATTTTTAAATTGTGTTATTAGATGTTTTCCTACATAGCTGCTTGAGCTCCTTTTTGATTTTTGTATATGATGAGAGATAGTTACCCAGTTTCATTCTTCTGCATATGGATAAACCATTTTCTCAACATCATTTATTGAAAAGACTGTCTTTTCCCCAATATGTGTTCTGAACAGCTTTGTAAAAAATGATTTCACTGTACATGTATAGATTTACGCCTGCATTTTGTATTCTGTTCCATTGGTATAAATCTCTTTTTCTACCAATGCTATGCCGTTTTGGTTACTACAGCTCTGTAGCATAATTTGAAGTCAGGTAATATAATTTCTCCAGTTTTGTTATTTTTTCTTAGGACAGCTTTGGCTATTCTGGGTTTTTGTGGTTCCATAAAAATTTTAGGGTTCTTCTTTCTATGTCTGGAAGAATGTCATTGGTATTTTGAAAGGGATTGCATTGAATCTGTAGATTGCTTTCGGTAGCATGGACATTTTAACAATATTGATTCTTCTAATCCATGAACATGGAATATTATTCTAATTTTTTTTGTATCATCTTCAAATTCTTGCACCAATGTTTTATAGTTTTCGTTGTAGATATTTTTCAAATACTAGGTTAATTCTTAGGTATTTTATTTGTAGCTATTGTAAATGGGATATTTTCTTTTATTAATTTTTTTCTTTTTGAGACAGAGTCTTGCTGTTACCCATGCTGGAGTGCAATGGCACAATCTCGTCTCACCGCAACCTCTGCCGCCAAGTTTCAAGTGTTCCTCGTGCCTCAGCCTCCCAAGTAGCTGGGACTACAGGCATGTGCCAACATGCCCAGCTAATTTTTCTTTTCTTTTTTTTTTTTTTTTTTTTTGTATTTTCAGTACAGATGAGATTTCACCCTGTTAGCAAGGATGGTCTTGATCTCCTAACCTCGTGATATACCTGCCTCAGCCTCCCAAAGTGCTGGGATTACAGGCATGAGCCACCACACCTGGCCCTAAATGGGAAACTTTCTTGATTTCTTTTGCAGATTTTTTGCTGGTGGCATACAAAAATAGTATAGATTTTTGTATGTTGGTTTTGTATACTACAACTTTTATGGAGTTGTTTATCAGTTCCAATAGTTTCTTGTGGAGTTTTTAGGTATTTTCAAATATAAGATCATATCTTTTCAAACAAGGATAATTTGATTTCTTCCTTCCAATCTGGATGCCCTTTATTTCTTTCTCTTGTCTCATTACTTTACCAAAGACTTCCAGCATTATGTTGAATAACAGTGGTGAAAGTGGGCATCATTGTCATGTTCCAGATCTATGGGAAAGCCTTTAAGTTTTTCCTCATTTGGTGTGATACTAGCTAAGAGTCTGTCATATATGACTTTTACTATGTTGAAGTATGTTCCCCCTATATCCAGTTTGTTGAAGGTTTTTATCATGAAGGGATGTTTATTTCATAAAAAGCTTTTCCAGCATCAATTGAAATGACATTTGGTTTTTGCTTTGCAGTCTGCCAATATGATGCAGCACATTGATTGATTTGTATCTTTGAACCATTCTTGCATTTCTAGGATAAATTCCACTTGTTCATGATGAATAATCTTTTTACTGTGTTGTCAAATGTGGCTTGCTAGGATTTTGTTGAGGATTTTAGCATCAACATTCATTAGTAATGTTGGCCTAGAGTTTTCTTTCTTTGGTGTGTCTTTGTCTGGTTTGGTATCGGGGTAATAATGGCCTTGTAGAATGAGTTTGGAAGTATTCTCTTCTCTATTTTTTGAAACAGTTTTAGTAGGATTGGTATTAGTTTTTCTTTATATGTTTGGTAGAATTCAGCAGTGAAGCCATCAGGTCCTGTGCTTTTCTTTGCTGGGAGACTTTTTATTGCAGCTTCAATTTCATTCCTTGTTATTGGTCCCTTCTGGTTTAGATTCTAACTGGTTCAATCTTGATAGGTTGTGTATGTCTAGAAATGTATGTTTCTTCTAGATTTTCCAGTTTGTTGCCATACAGTTGCTTACAGAAGCTACTAATGATCCTCTGAGTTTCTGCAGTATCAGCTGTAATGTCTTCTTTTTTAATCTGATTTTATTTAGTCGGGTCTTTGCTCTTTTTTCTTAGTCTGACTAATGGTTGGTCAATTGTTTTTCTTTTCAAAAAATCAATTTTTTGTTTCATTGGCCTTTTGTATTTTTTCATTTCAATTTCATTTATCTCTGATGTGATCTTTATTATTTCTTTTTTCCTATTAATTTTGGGTTTGGTTTGCTCTTACATTTCTAGTTCTTTAAAATGCATCACTGGTTTATTTGCAGTTTTTCTTCTTTTTTGTTGTATCCACTTATAGCTATAAACTTCTCTCTTAATACTACTTTCACTGTATCCCATAGGTTTTGGTATGTTGTGTTTCCATTATTATTTATTACAAGAATTTTTTCAATTTCCTTCTTAATTGACCCCCCAGTCATTCAAGAACATACTATTTAATTTCCATGTGTTTGTATAGTTTCCAAAATTCCTTTCGGTATTAATTTCTAGTTTTTTCAGAAAACTAAAAATCTTGTGGTCAGAGATAATGCTGAATATTATTTCAATATTTTTGATGTTTTAAGATTTGTCTTACACCTAACATATCATAAGTCCTTGAGAATTACCCACGTGCTGAGGAAAAGAATGTGTATTTTTGCAACCAACTGATGAAATATTCTATAAGTGTCTATTGGATTCATTTAATCTATATTGCAGATTAAATCTGATGTTTCTTTGTTGATTTTCTGTCTGAAAGATTTGTTCAATGCTGAAAATGAGGGCCTAAATTCTCCAGTTATTATTGTATTGGGGTCTATCTCTTTCTATAGTACTATGATTTGCTTTATATATCCAGGTATTCCTGTGTTGGGTCCATGTACATTTATGATTGTTACATCTTCTTGATGAATTGACCCCTTTATCATTATTCAATGACTTTATTTGTCTTTTCTTACAGTTTATGTTTTAAAATCTCTTTTGTCTAAATACAGCAACTTCTTTTTTTGTTTTCCATTGGCATAGAATATCTTTTTCCATTTCTTTATTTTCAGTCTATGTATGTTTTTATAGGTGAAGTGTGTTTCTTGTAAGCAACAGATTATTAGGTCTTATTTTTTAATCATTCAGCCACTGTATGTTCTTTTACTGGAGAGTTTTGTCCTTTTACATTTAATGTTATTATCGATAAGTAAGGTCCTACTCATGCCATTTTGTTATCTGTTTTCTGGTGTTTTTGTGGTCTTTTCCTCCTTGTTTCTATACTGTCTTCCTTTTAGCAAAGGTTATTTTCTCTTGTGGTATTATTTAATTTCTTGATCTTTATTTTTCACATATTCACTGTATGTTTTTCTATTTGAGGGTACCATGAGACTTGCAAATACTATCTTATAATCCATTGTTTTAGGCTGATAACAACTTAACACTCTTTGCATAAACAAACTAACAAGCAAAAAGAAAACCAATAAAAACTCTACACTTTAACTTGTGTGCCCACCTTTCAGCTTTTCATTGCTTCAATTTATACATCATTATTCTGTCTATGTCTTGAAAAATTGTTGTGGTTATTATTTTTGATCAGTTCATCATTTATTCTTTCTACTTAAGGTGACAGTAGTTTTCACATCACACTTACAGTGTTATAATATTCTGTATTTTTCTGTATACTTACTATTGTCAGTAAGTTTCATACCTTCCAGTGATGTTATTGCTCATTAATGTTCTTTTCTTTCTGACTGATGCAATTCCTTTAGCATTTCTTGTAGGACAGGTTTGGTATTGGTGAAATCCTTCAGCTTTTGTTTGTCTAAAACGTCTTTACTTCTCCTTCATGTTTGAAGAATATTTTCACCAGATATACTATTCTGTGGTAAAGGGTTTTTTCTGTTTCCTTCAGCACTTTAAATGTCCCATGGCACTGTCTCCTGGCTTGTCAGGTTTCCACTAAAAAGTGTGCTGCCAGACATACTGGAGCTTCATTGTGTTTAATTTGTTTCTTTTATCTTGCTGCTTTTAGGATCTTTTCTTTATTGTTAATCTTTGAAAGTTTGAGTCTTTAATCCTTGAGATAATTTTCTTTGGGCTAAATCTGCTTGGTGTTCTATAATCTTCTCCTATTTGAATATTGATAGCTTTCTCTAGCTTTGGAAACTTCTCTGATATTATCCCTTTGAATAAATTTTCTACCTCTTTCTCTTTCTTGACCTCCTATTTAAGGTCAATAACTCCTAGATTTTCCCTTTTGAGGCTATTTTCTAGCTCCTATAGACATGCTTCATTCCTTTTATTCTTTTTTCTTTTGTCTTCTCTGAGTGTATACTTTCAAATAATTTGTTGTCAAGCTTACTAATTCTCTCTTCTGCTTGATCAGTTCTGCTGTCTGATTCTGATGCATTCTTCAGCATGCCAATTGTATTTTTCAACTCCAGAATTTCTACTTGACTCTTTTTAATTATTTCAATCTCTCTGTTAAATTTATCTGATATGATTCTTAATTCCTTCTCTGCATTATCTTGAATTTCTTTGAATTTCCTCAAAATAGCTTTTTGAAATTTTCTGTCTGAGAGGTCACATATCTCTGTTTCCCTGGGATTGGTTCCTGGTCCCTTATTTAGTTCATTTGGTGAGGTCATGCTTTCCTGGATGGTCTTGATGCATACTATAGCTTATTGGTGTCTGGGCATTTAAAAGTTAAATATTTATTGCAATCTTTGCAGTCTGGGCTTGTTTGCACCCATCCTTCTCAGAGAAGACTTTCTAGATATTTGGAACAACTTACGTGTTGTGTTCTAAGCTATATCTGGATTAGTGGATATCCCAATCCCAGTAATGTTGTAGTTCTTACACACACATAGAGGTACCACCTTGGTGGTCTTGGATAAAATCTGGAAGATATCTATGAATTACTAGGCAGAGACTCTTTTACTTGTCCCTTACCAAACAGAGTCTCTCTCCTCTCTCCTCTCTCCTCTCTCCTCTCTCCTCTCTCCTCTCTCTCTCTCTCTCTCTCTCTCTCTCCCTCCCCTCCCCTCTCTCTCCTGAGCTGCCTGGGGCTGGGAGTGGGACAACAAAGCAACCCTGTGCTGTGCTGGATCATACCTGAAGCCATTTCAGCACTGGGTCTTGTTGTTCTAGCACCCTGTAATCACTATCTGGTTATTGCCAATGTTCGCTCAAGGACCTCATGGTTCCCAGTCAGCAGGTGGTGATGCCAGACAGCCTTGTGTCCTTCCTTTCAAGGCAGCAAGTTCCCCCCAGGCCCTGAGCAGGACAAGAGATGCTTTCCAGAAGCTAGAGACTGGAGTAAAAAAAACCTTAAAAGTCTACCTGGTACTCACTACTACTGTGGCTAAGCTGGCAATCAAACCACAAGACACAGTCTTTCCCACTCTTCCTTCCCTTTCCATAGGCAGAGGAGCTTCATCCAATGACTACCATCACCATGGGGCCTCGGGGAGTACTGCCAGTCTAGCTCCAATGTTCACTTAAGGCCCAAATGCTCTTCAGTCAGCTTGTGGTGGATGCTGCTATGCCTGGGGCCTCTGGCCCAGGGAAGGTCCAGGAATGCCATCCAAGAACCAAGGCATGGAATCAGGGACCCCAACAGCTTGCTTGGTGCTCTACCCCAATTTGGCCAAGCTAGTACCTATGGTGCAAGACAAAGTCTCTTTTACTTTTCCCTCTGCTTTTCTCAAGTAGAAAGAGTCTTTCACCATAGCCACCACAGCTGAGAATGTGCTTGTTCCTACCTAAAGCCAGAACATCTAAGAGTCTCACCAAAGGCTCACAGCATACTACTTGGGTATGGCTGCTGGTTATTCATGGCCCAGTGGTTTCTTAGTCAGCAGGTGACGCATTCTGCCAAGATTTGGTCCTTCCCTTAAGGCCAGCAGGTTCTCTTCTGACCCAGGATGTGTCTAGAATTGCTATTTGTGAGCTAGGACCTGGAATGGGGCCTCAGGACACTGAATATTGCTCTCTCTTACTGTGGCTGAGCTAGTATCCAAGATGCAAGACAAAGTTCTCTTTACCATTTCCTCTCCTCTCCTCAAACAGAAGAAAGGGGTATCTTTTGGAGGCACCAGCTGTGCAGCCTGAGGCTTGGCAAGGGATGACACAAGCACTTCTTTAGCTATGCTGGCTGGCGTCTCAGTAAGTCACTGGCTCTGAGCCCAACTCAGCACTAGAACTTGCAGTTCTTGTGGCCTAGACTGCCTTTCAAGTTTATTTTGAGTTCCAAAGCACTTCAGCCCATGGTGCCAAGGCTTGCTGCAACTCAACTTACAACCATTGGAATGGGTAATTCCTCTCTCTCTAGGGCTATTCTAAATGTTCTCTTCATGGGCAGACATGAGCTGAGGAAAGCCCAGCTTTGCCTTATACTGTGACAGGGCAGCACTCAGTTCTATGCAGTCTCACAATTTCTGCACTCTTCCTCTCCCAAGTTTACAGATTTCTCTGCACAAGTGGCTACTGTGGGCGAAATGGGAAAGGAGTGGCATCAGCAATTCAAGACTGTCTTTCTTACCCTCTTCAGTTTCTCTTTCAGTGATATGAAGTTAAAACTAGGTGCTGTGCATGCTCTCCTGATTTTTGGTTTTATTGAAGATGCTTTTTTTGTGTGTAGGTAGTTGTTAAATTTGTTCTTTCTGCAAATGGGACAATTGATAGAGCCTTCTATTCTGCCATCTTCCCCCTGCCCCTCTTGTAACTCACTTTTACAACACAGGAATGCAACTGATAAAATTGAAGCACTGAATGTGCAAAGTTGAAGATCCAAATTTGGATTCAATAAAGTATAGACACCCTGAAAATTCAATCATAGTAGCACCTCTCCTGTTATGTGACATATATTTTTCAATTTAAATTGTATATTCTTAACAAAAGAAATCTTAATGAAAAAGCTGCCAGAAGACATTTCATTTTTTGACTGAGTATATCTAATTCAGTATTTCCACAAGTGTGTTCTTTAGAATACTATCGCTTCACAGTATAAATAGTTGTTACAAAAAAATAAGAGGGATAAGGAGAGATTGAGATCAAAAAAGTTTATAAAAAGTAGTTTGTTAATCATGAACGATCATTTAGTTTTTTTCTTTCTGCATAGATTTCTTAAAGCAGATCCATTATTTCAAGTGGGGGAACCTGTAGTTTTTACGTCTTAGTACATAGGCCATAAAAAGTCATTAAAATGCAATTTTAATAAAATTATCATACAGGTCAATTGTTAATAAAGGAAGAAATGGCTGCAAAGAAGCAATGAATAATTGCTTAAATTGTGTGTACAGTTTAAGAAATAAAGCCATAAAGAAAACAAAACCAGAGCTCTCAGACTCCCTCCCTGAAATTGTTGAATTTTGTAAAGACTTCTTCCAACCTCAGGTGAATAAATCACTGTGACCAAGTTTCTGTCTTACTAGACTGGCATTTTCTGGCATTTTAGTCTGATTATGTTGAAATTCATGCATAAAGCATTGATCATGTGATCTTTCCTTTGAAAACCTGTGGAAATATAAAATATACGTTTATACTAGATAACATTTAGAAAAAAGCATTTTGAAATTTAGAATTAAATTAAGGTAGCTAAAGAAAAGTGAAAAATCTTACACTCAGAAGATGAGCTAGAGCAAGTAAAAAAAAAAAGTAAGAGTTGGGGTAGAAAATCAAACATTGGAGAAAAGCAAAAACACTAAAAACAGGAAATGAATATTACTATGGGATTCTTAGAAGAAATTTCTCATGGAAAATTGTTCAGATTTTATTCATGACACTTTCTACACTGCTGAAGCTTCACCCCTAAGGGAAAGAAATTATGCCGGGTTGTTAAGGGGAAAAGGCATAGAACTTTTATCGGGAAGTGGATAAGAATTAAAAATTGAGCTGAGCTGATGCAAGCATACTCTTCTCTAGGGTATACGTCCTCCCCTTGCTCTCCCTTGCATCATTCCACTTGCTCTGTCCCCTTTTTAAAAAATATTTTGTTGATGCTAACCCATGAAGCCAATTTCATGAGCTTGTCTCTAGGTTAAGAGTAAAAATAAAGACTAAATGGAAAATTTAGGGCTCACGTGCATGTCTTTGCAGTTAGCCAAGGTATCCAGGCTTGCAATCAAAGCTTTAGCTTTAATAAGGCTTTGAGGAACTCAGGTAGGTGCTAATACTCACAGGAGGAAGCAGCATTCAGGTTTTCAGAAATCCTAAATTTATCTCTTCAGGGAAAAAAATGCATCACAAATAAACCACTAATATCTTGGCCGAATTACAAAGAATCTTGTTTGGGTTGAAACAAACAAACAAAACAGCAATCCATCTGGTAATATAAAGCCGCCAATGAATTTTTTTTAAATGCCTGCATTGTTGTATACATTTTTAATTTGGATTTAAAAAGTGTATTGCCTAGAGTCTGCTTAAACTCTAGATTTGTGAGTCCAAAATAATTTATATATTTGACATAATCTAAGGATATCTGAAGACAATTGAAAGGTTTCGTGGGTTTCATATTATCAAAGCAAAAATGCCAATATTTATGTTACGGACCAGTGAAGAAAACTTTATTTAAGGCTACTGCCAATGGGGGGAGGGAGACAAGAATATAGTGAATTCAACTCCACTGAAACAAAGAGCAGGAGGATTTTTAAATGCTGGGAGGAGCAGAGACCACAGGTCATCGATTAGCTAATTGGCTTTACAAAAAGGGAAAATAAACTTTCCCTTATCTTTTTGAAGGGAAGTAGCTTTACACTTGGATCAAGTCACCCACTAAACTTTGTTCCTACACTTCCACAGGAACTAGAAGGTAGGGGCTCTATCTTTATTGATGATGCATTTCAAAGGAATGTCTCTCAGGCTTTTGAGAAAGAGTGCTAGGTTGTGTAAAACTGACAAGAGCCTTTAAAAACTAAAAAAGATTTACATCTCAAAGAGGTAGAGAAATATTTTAAAAATACAAGTTTTCTAAAGTAAATGCTCTAAGGAAAACGAAGTTCATAGAATTAAAGGCAGCAACAAGCTATTGTAAAATTTAGTTAAGCTTAAGGGAATGTTAAGGCCACCTTGATCAGATCCCCTTTTGATCAAGGGAAACCAAGTGCATCCATATAGTTTATTTCAGTAGATTTCTGTTGTAGAAAGACTAGTTGCACCATCTGCTAAGACTTGGCAGTAGAATATATCTGATGGATAATGCAAGCAATCAGGCATTCAGTATGAGGAATTCCTATAGAAAAGTTTAAAACGCAAAGGCTCTTGGAAGGAGCCAACTTTCAGCTCAGTTTCTGAGATGAGAGAGCAGTCAGGTGAGATTCCCGGAAATTGAGCTTGAAGAATAGTTAGATGTTGGGATGAAGATGGCAGTGGCAATCCAATATATTTCCCACTTTGCAGTGTGAATGTTTTCAGTGATGGAACAGAATTAGAGAGGCTTTAGTAAGGTTGTCACCATTATGGTTGTTTCCAGCAGCACAGTATGGAAGATGCAGGCATTCCAAAGAACTTCCTAAGTGACCTACACAGCAGCAGTTCCAGGCACAAAGTTTTCTCATATTGGATCTTCTGTGATATAAACTTCAAGTCATCTAGCTTTAGCTCAGAGGCTTCTTTTTCTTGGTGGAAAAGGCCAGTTAGGAAACAACCTAGCGTCCCAGTAAGAATTTTGGCAGTCAGGTTTTAGTTCTCAATAATGCCAAGTCAGGAGAGTGGGCGAAAAATTGGAAACACTACTTTGGAGGAGGTAACCAGATATTGAAGGAAACTTCAAAAATTTAAAATTTGGTAAGGATTGACAATTGTGCCAAATGACAGGTAGTAACAAAGCTATGCAATTTACAGAGGGGGAGAAAAATACCAAAAAGACAGTAAGTAGGACCAGGATCTGATAACTCAAGGGTGTGCTACTGAAACAAAAGTGTTTAAACTTTTATTTTAAGTTCAGGGGTACATGTGCAGATTTGTTACATAGGTAAACTTGTATAATGGGGGCTTGTACAGATAATTTTATCACCCAGGTATTAGGCCTAGTACACGTTAGTTATTTTTCCTGATCCTCTCCCCTCCTCCTAACCTCCACCCTTTGATAAGCCCCAGTGTGTGTTGTTTCCCTCTATGTGTCCATGTGTTCTCATAATTTAGCTCCAACTTATAAGGGAGAACATGTGGTATTTGGTTTTCTGTTCCTGCATTAGTTTGCTAAGGATAATGACCTCCAGCTTCATCCATGTCCCTGCAAAGGACATTATCTCATTCACTTTTTTTTTTTATCTTTTGGCCTGAAACTGTCTTTCACCTGCTACAGGGTGCCTCCAGATCACAGGGGCTAGGAGCTGATGGCATCGTTCACCTTTTTTGATGAAATATCATCAAAGTAAAATTATTCTCAATCACAAAATATCTGTTCCTGTTAAATATGGCTTTATTATTTACTTAGGTGCAGCAAGAATGGTAATTGACCACACAGACTTTTTTGAGTTTGCTTTGCTGGAAGTTTTCATAAGGAATCTCAAATTGGACTTTTAAAATCCTCTTGGCTAGGAAGAAAAGCCAGTTAGTCACTACAATATATCACCTGCAGCACCTATAAATTTGGGTGAATACTATTCTTTAGGTCCCTAAAATATTCTAAGATTCTTGGATCTGCCAGGAAGTGATCCTCCTTACTCACCAGTAAGCTGGGAATTCAGTAAGTCAGGTACTTGTCTAGTTTTCCCAAGCTGGCTTTGTAAACATTGGCTCCATAAAGTCAATCTTAGTTCTTTAAAACTGTCTGGTAATATCTGATTTTATGGATAATTCTCAGTTATGACATTCCAGTTGAAGTCTTGGTTATATAACTAATGTTTCTAATTATGTTGTATCACAAAGAGGGCAGATTCTTATTGAACCTGATGCAGGAGAACCCCAAAATTGGAGCTTAGCCATGAAGGATTCTTGGCTTTGCTCAGGAAAGAATTGAAGGGTAAGCTGACAGTAAAAGAAAGCAAGCTTATTAGAGCAATAGTGTATAGCAAAATGGCTGTTCCATATACAAAGTAGGGCTATCTCACAGGCAGAGTGGCCTAGAGCAGCACTCACAGATTGTTGGCTAGCTATATTTATGCCTACTCTTAGTTATGTGCTAATTAAGGAGTGGGTTATTCATAAACTTTCCGGAAAGGAAGTGGGGAGTTCCTGGATCTCTATAGGGGGGTTTCTGGGTTATAGCATGACATTATTTGTAAACTTTAATGGTACTAGTGGGAGTGTCTTATGAAAATACATTATAATTCCTAGTCAAAGCTGATTTTGGCTAATTTAAGAAACTACATTCTGTTTTGATCAAGAGGGTCATGAAAAAAAGTCCTGCTGATCTCCTCCCTCAAACCTATGCAAATAATTAAATTGCCATGAAAATAGGAATATTCAATAAGAGTGCCTTAATTCTGGAGGGAACAGAAGGGAAAAAATTGTTTCATTTCTGTTTACAAAAGTATAATCCACAAAGTTGTTATGATTTATAGGTAGCTTAAGAGAAAAGAGAAAGGAATTTCTTTTTCCGGAAAACAGAACATTAAAATATCAGCAATAATCCAAACAAAACCCATAATCACTCTTCATGAGTTCATTTAGTACTATGTAATTCTCTTCTGTTTGATCATGGGTTGACTGTCTCATGAACCTATCAGATTCTCCACTACAGTTAGAGAAATGTTGATTCAGCCCAGGGGCATTGTCTCAAAATTATTTAAATAATGCCATCTGAAGTTTGTGAATCAGAGTACGTGGTATAATTCTTCCCGTGAATCTCATAAACATTCTGTCTTTGTTGAAGATGGAGCATTCTGGTCTATGGCTTATTACAAGGGCTTTTTTTGTTGTTGGTAAGCTGTGTTTGTCATGGATTACAAGAATTTTTAATGACCCATCAGAGTAAAACAAAAAACTCTCTGTGGATGATGAAAGACTTAAAATAGCTGTGGTTAAATATCTGATGAGAAGTTTATTTATTTTTTTTAAATTGCAATCAGCAAAGATATTTGTTTTCTTTAATATTTGGTCACTTTTACAAATGTTTTTAAATGGTTGTTTTTACAATATTTTAAAAAATAGAATTATAACTGATAACACGATACTGCTGTTTAACATCAGGTAAAGCAGCAGCAGAACATATGGACAGAGAAAACACTGACAAATTTCCAGAAACCTCATACAATTTCTGAAATATTTATATTTATTATGTTTTGTCTATACAAATATAACTTAGGAAAGGTTAAACATCTCTTCTTATTTGACAATGCTTTCTATTCAATTCAACATGTATTTATTTTTCACCTGTCTTTTGACAAGATGAAATATCCTTTATGATTTTCCAGGGGCCTTCAAAATCCATTTAGGATCAAGATTTCATTCAGGATTTTATTTGGGAAAGACAGAAATGTCAAAAGTTGTCAGGAGGCTTAAACATTTGGTTAAAAACGATTATGAGTCACTGAGAAATAATACTTGGATACCTATTTAATCAAAGTGATAACAAAAGATTTCAAAAGTAAACGTAGAAGGTAATGTGACTGTAAAAACATTTAGCCCTTTCAAAAGTGATACGTCTTGGTACTCATGGATAGTCAAGAACATAATAATCTCAACAAAAAGCACAGGAAATTTTTCTGATCAAACATAGAATCTTTGCAATACCTTACTCAAAAGGTAAAGAAAAACCTTCTAAAACTTATTAAGAGCAGATCAATAATCAAAGAAAAGTGTATTTTAACAGAAAAGTAAATGCTACTTTGCTTTAGTATACCATTGACATTAAAGCTCATTTGAAAAAACCCTTATAGATAAATCCATCAAGTTCATCTAGTCAATAATTTTCTCAGGTCCACTTAATCATCTGGGAATATCACAGGCATGCTAAAATGTTAGGCTTTCAGAATCACATTAAAATTCATGGAGTTTAATATAGCTATATTCTTCCAAAAGGAAAGACTATAGCAGTTAATGACTTCTTCCATTTATCATTGGGATCACATTGTTACATTCTATTTCCTAGGCAAGAATTCCCTCCCACTCTGACAAAAGCCATATTCTGCCAGAAGTTTTAACTTCTAAGTTAAACTTCTCAGTTAGGTGAGTATAATTATTTGATCAAGAATACTGACTTCTCCTTCCTTCTATCCCTTTTGGAAATCCAATTGCTTGTTTGCACTAATTGATATTGCCACATGTCACTGTATATAACATTTTTAATCACTCCCTTCTTCAAGAAAGTTTTCTCTCTCTTGGTTTTCTGTTTTCCTTTATTGTCCTAGATAGGCACCCAAATAGGAAACCCCAGTGTGATTCTGGACACTTCTCTCTCTTTTATTTCTTTATATTTTGCTTATGCCATCTCAAATTCTCATTATAATATGTTCTTAACTGTAGCAGAATATTTAATAGTGTGAGCTTTGAGATCAGGCAATCAAAATTTAAATTCTAGATTCATTGTTTATTAGCTATACGATCTTGGGAAATAATGATAATAAGGTTAAGAATAAGAGTGAGAACAAGGCTATGGCCAGGCACTTTTCTAAGTACTTTACATACATCACTCATTTAATTATCACAACAACCTATTAAGTAAGTCCTATTATTACTGCTGTTTTGTAGATGAGACAACTGAGAAACAAGAGATTAAGTAACTCATCCAAAGTCACACAGATAGTAAATATTCAGCCAGAATTAAAATCCAGACATTCTCACTGAAATTTTCATGCTTTTAACAACTTTTTTTGGCCTTTGTAGGTTTTAGTTTGATATCTTTCATTTAGTAAACAATAAATATTAACATTCTTATTAACACATGTGCATGGATTTTATCAGGCTTTCATCATTTCTTACTTGAACTATTGCATTAGTCATCACATATGTCTCATTACATGTCACTAGGTTAATCTATCTTGCATTGTTACCAAGAACATCTTTCAAAAGTAGAAGAAAGAACTAACCATGTTATTCACCAGTTTTAAATTTTTTAATGATTTTATTCATCTACCAAATAATATTTAAATACAGTATGTCATTTAAGGGCCTTAGTGGTTTGGATTCAAAATAATTAACTTCCTTGACCCATAGTTTATCATTTCTCTCTCTCACTTATTCCACAGTTGTCTAATCCCCAGCCACACAGAAAGCTAACTGGCACAATGGCTCTGTGGAGCTTTACATTTTGGCATAAACACATAATGTAAAAACATAACTAATACGTTATAGCATTATGTTTAAGAATTATTAATCTTCAAATCTGCTGCTACCCTCGTAGCAGTACTCCAACAATTCTCAGGTTTTCCTTTGTACTTTCCAGAAGTGGGAAGAAGAAGGAACTTGGGACCTAGTGGAAAAATAAGTTTAAATAGTCCTCTTACTGTGGTACATTATGGGTCAGGTATCATCCAGGTCCAACTTGGTTTCAGTTAATAAGCATGAAGCAATAGTGTTTCTGTGTAAAATCTGTTATTAGTGTGTGGATGCCAGGATAGGGATGAGGAAGCCAGGCTCTTGGAGAGGATAGTGGGGTGTCCTGGTCCCATGCACTAGGTCTAATACCCATAGAGAGGCAGAAAGCAGAAGCTGGAGGGGCTTTTCCACAATAGACTTAGGGCCTGATTCCTGCAGCTCTGGAATTTGGGAGCCAAGTTGAACAATAGCTTGGGAGCAGGCACTCTCCCAATTCAGAATAAAATGCAGAACAGCTCCAGGGGCAGAGGGAAGGCAATAGGATAGCACATTACTCAGCAACTGGAGATGGGGGAGCACTGACAGAAAGTTCTTCAAGCAAGTGGAGAGGCACTCATGAAAAGACTGCGTTAAGCTGCTAGTTTGGAGCTGATGTGAGATACTCCAGAGATCCTAGGAACAACAGGGAAGGCAGTGTGGCTACTGGGTAGTTCTGATACAGTGATAAATGTTCTACAGCTGGACTCGTGGAGTGAAATGGGCAGGTGGGGCACAAACCAGTGAAGCATAAATAATAATGCCCCTCTTTCACCCATAGGAGGGATTACCAAGGCACTTAATTATATCTCTTATCATTTGTTTTGTGACACACTCTACAACTGATCTGGCTAGACTAGTGTGTTACAGCATTATGTTTTGGAATTATTCATCTCCAATTTTGCTGCTATCCTCCTGGTGGTGCTCCAACAGTTCCCAGGTTTTCCTCTGTACTTTCTACTAGTGGGAAGGAGAAGGAACTTACAAGTAAGTAGTAAAATGAGTTTAATCCTGTGTACTGAGGAGTGACTCTCAGGGTTGAAAACTGATGACTAAATCAATCTTCATTTATGGCAAATTGCATTTGTCCACTAAATGCTAAAAGATACTAACATCTGCAATGGTCAAATTCCAGGTCTCAAAATTACAACATCATATAATGTGTTTTGCCTTTCCCACAGATGATTCACACTCACACTTCATCCTCCAAATGGCTCTCAGTAACTCACCATCCAGTGATGATTCACTCTGCCCCCTGTTTATACTTGAACACATCATATAGTAACTATTTTCATATATTTAATGGTTTCTTTGAGTGACATATATTTCTGTAGTATGGAACACACACCTACGCAGAAATTCTCAAATGTATGAAGTGACCTAGAGTTGTGGTCAGGAGCCTGGCATTTGGGCTTAGAATCTATTCTAGGCATTAAGGAGTCCTTAAAAGTAGTGTAAATAATTTCCTATTTTCTTTGTATTTTTGTTTGGTAATAGTGAAACACTGAAATTTAGTGGATGTAGCTCTTAACAGTGTGCATATAAGAAGAGGCACAATAAGTAGATATTTTAAAATTCTAATCAGCCTGCTCCCTTCACCTCAGTTTAAGGCCCTCCGGCCTACAATTCCCTTTCTTAAGACCTCATTGATTTTTATTTCATTTAATTACCAATGAAAAAAGCAGATACCTCATTCTTTATTATCTTTCTGCTGTCTTATGACATTTAATCTAGTATTACATGTTTCTGAAAGTGAATTATTATTAAAGTGTTCATTATTACTGTAATGCCTTACCTAAAAACATTTTGTTTATTTTGTTTCCGTAAACTGTAACCAAAGATGTCAACATTAATACTGCCTTTTTTATAATTTTTGACACAAGCCATAGATACGTGTGCATATTCTTTGAGGAGACTCTAATTTTGAATGTATGGCGTATGTTCCAATAAAACAGAAGAGGAAACTAGCAAAGATGGCATCTACAAGGTAAAGTCTTTCCAGTGAAAAGGAAAAATATACAAAATAATTTCAATAATTTATGTCTTCAAAAACAGTACATTTTAAATAGTAAAAACAAATAGAAACCACATAGTCAAATTAAAAGATTCTTGTATCCCATCATGTGACTTAGAGTTGAATTATAAGTTAAAATGTTCTATAGTTCAAAACTGCAGTATGCAAGAAGAGAAAAACATATGTATATACACATACAACAGTTTTCCAAATTTTAAAATGGAGATAAAAATCTATCTATATCCTCAGATTTCATTTCACAAAGATATCACATGAATAAATTTTAAAATTCAAGTGATTTCATTAGATTAGAAAAGTAATTGTTTGTTGCAAAGAAAGCAGTCTTTCTTTTCATATAATAACTAGTCTGATTTCACTGACGGCTTAACACACAATGAAATCACTGCTCTGTGGAGCCAAGCATGATCTTCATAATGGTCAGGAGGCAGTGCACATAATGGTAGTCATAAATAACTAATTATGGCTGCATGGAATTAAACAGTACCTAAAGCATTTAAGTTATACCTCGATTATATTGTATACATTTAAGATGACTTTAAAAAATATTTTTTTAATCTCATTAGGAAAAAAAAAGAATTTGACTTGCAAGTTTCTAGCTTGCTGCTATATCACTCCAATGAATAAGCGAATCACTTTAAGCAATACTTAAATTATATGGCATGCTGTTTATATTGGTTAATGTTCTTTAGAGAAACAGAAGCAATAAGATATATAGAGATATATAGAAGTAAAATTTTAAGTGGGATTGGTTTATGCAAATACAGCTGAGAAGTTCCATGACCTGCCATCTGCAAGCTGGAGGCCCAGGAGAGGTAGTGTTACAGTTCCAGTCCAAACTCAAAAGCCCATAAACTGGGGCCAATGGCATAAGCCCTGATCTAAGTCCAAAGGTCCCAAAAGCAGGAGCACTGATGTCTGAGGCAGGAGAAGATGGGTGAACCAGCTCAAGTAGAGAGCAAATTCCCCCTTTCTGTACTTTTTTGCTCTATTCAAGCCTTCAGTGGCTTGGGTGCTCACCCACATAAACAAGGGCAGATCTTTACTTAGTCTATTGATTCAAAGGCTAATCTCTTCCAAAAACACCCTTACAGATATACCCAGAATTATGTTTACCACTATCTGAGAATCCTTGAGCCCAATAAAGCTGACACACAAAATTAACCATCACACTGTTTTTCTATGAATGAATAGAAAAGAAAACTAAAAGATAAAGATGGCCATGGGTGCCACAGTGGTTAGAAGCCTCTTAGCCATGGCAGGGCTGTGAGGGTAAGGGGCTGCTTTGGATAGGGTTGAGCAGCTAAACCTAGGAGGACAGAGAAGCCTGTCTCCAAGGGAGCCTGATAAAGTCCCACCTTCACCCAGCAATGACAACTTGTAGTCCACAGTCCCCGTGCTGAGGAAGACCCTTCACCCAATGCCTAAGAATTAATCAGGTAGCAATACAAAGGCATGGCCCAATCCTCAACTGATCCAGACTAAAACCCTCAGTACACATAGAAACCTAGAGGTAGTAATCATTCAAAACATAAGGGCTGTTGTGGTCATAATAAACCACTGCATTTACAAAAATGACAAGACTGTATCTCCATAGAGAAGGAATTTGGGGCTCTTTTAGTCAGCAGAATTCTCAGGTTCTAGAATAGTGCCTCACACCATATAGGTGCTCAATAAGTATTTGATGAATAAATCTCTACTTCCTGCATAATAACCAGTCTAGTCATAGTCGATAGACTTTACACAATGTCTGCTCTATAAACAGAGTGTGGAATCTGTATATATCAAATATCTCAGACACAATGATCACCAACAATCTCAGACACATGGACATATTGAGCATACATTTATTTTATTAGTCATTTTTAAATTGATCTTAAATTTAAAATCTTAAATTTATTAGACTAATAAAACTAACAATTTTAATACAGTTTCACATATTCTGAACCTAAGGTATTGCATAAAAGTGCATAAACTTATTTGTACCTTTTTCTATAATTACGTTAAGAACATTTAGCATGAGATCTACTCTGTTAACAAATTTTTAAGTATACAATACAGTGTTGCTAACTATGTTAACAACATAGACACAATATTGTACAGCAAATCTCTAGAACTTAATGTCTTGCAGAACTGAAACTTTATACTTGCTGAATAGAAACACCCCATCTCTGCCTCCTCCCCTGGCAATCACCGTTTTACTCTTTGCTTCTTTCTATTTGATTATTTTAGATACCTCGTGTAAATGGAATTATGCATTATTTGCCCTTCTATTATGGGCTCATTTCACTTAGCATAGTATCCTCAAGGTTCATCCATGTTGTCTTATATGGAACTATGTCCTTCTTTATTAAGGCAGCTTTTAGTCATGATATAACACATTGTTATCACCCAAAGCCTACATCTTGCCTTGAGAAACTTCATCAATTTCTTAAAAGTTTATTCAGTAGATTTAAATGGTTTATTTTAATTATACTTACAATTAAATATAATTAAATTAATATGTTAAATTTTATAACATACATTCTGCTAGAACAGCATATGACACATAGGATATAGCTTCAGTAGTAATCACAGGCACCAATTATTTAATGCTAATATATCTCATATATTGGGCTAAAAACTTTTTATGTACTTTAAAAATTTTAATTCTGACGACAGTTCTGTGAAGAAAATATAATTCGCTTCATTTTATATAGGAAGAAACTGAAGATAAAAAAAAACTATACATTCAAGAAAGTAAAGTTTTTACACAGCATTATACAAAATACACGCAATATGCTTCCCCTCTAATCAATCATTAGGCAGGAGAGGAGCGCAAAGACCAGTGCTGCTCAACACAGCAGGCCTGAATTATTTCTAATGGCTTCAACGTGAGGTAAGATGCTTGGGCTGGAATGTAAGTAAAATGAATCACAATTCATTTTTCTATTAATATATCAGAATTGTCAACAAGAACATGTCTGTCTGTTATCCTCACTATAATCACCAAATATTATCACAGTATTTCTCACTGTATCAATGATTTCTTCATCAAGTCTTGCTTTAAAAATAATAAAAAGTTTAAAGTCTTGCTTAAAACAAAAACTCACCTGTTTGTTGAGTTTGGACTTACACATACACCCATGCTACCATCACTACCACCAAGGTACTAAACATATTCATCACCTCCTAAAATTAATTTGTGTGTGTGTGTGTGTGTGTGTGTGTGTGTATGTGTGCATGCATGTGTGAGTGTCTGTTGGGGTAGTTTTGGGTTTTGGTTTTGAGGGTTTTTTTTTTTTACTAAGAACACATTAAATGTGTGCAATTTTTTCATATGTCAGTTATACCTTGACAAGCTAAAATGATAAAAATAAATAAATAAAATGTCAGTTCAACTCTACAATGTGCTAAGTGACACTGTTCATCTACCTTCTGATATAAACTCTTCATCTTGGCAGGGGCTGCTGCCAAACAGTTCATGTTCCAGCAGGGTCCGCAAGCCATCCGTTGGGTGGCACTCTACCAGACCTTAGGGGTTTGTACAAATAGCTAACGTCTCAGTCTAAGCAGAGCCCAACCGGTCACAAAAATATGAATGTTTGTGTGACATGTTCAGGTATCTTTAATTCTTTACCTATCTTCTTTCAATCCAAAAAACAAATATCTATTCAGTATATATAAGATACAAAGCGTTATAATAGAAGGTGGAGAGGATTTAAAAAATCAGGGTCCCTGCCTGCTTCCATGTTTGCCATCTGAATGGAGATAAAAAAATGATAAAGGCTAAACAGGTGATGTAGACCAACACATCAGCTGAGAGAGGGAGCTCTGAGGTGAGCTGCAAGGCTTCATGGTAGAGAGAAAATGTAAGCAGATCCTGTGATGATGAAACACTCCATAAGATCTGAGAAGAATGCAGAGGCAGAAAATAACAGCACATTCCTAACAAAATGAGGGAAAGTAATCAAGTGAAATGAAGAATTTGAGGGCTCAGAAAGAAGTAAACTAGGAAGGCAGACATTCCCTCAGGGACATGAGGCACAGAGGCTTTGTAAGCATATTGGGTTTCTTGAAGGAAAGCCTTTTATTGCTGAAGCCGGACTGTCTTAATAAGTAAGCTGACACTTCGTTAGGGACATGGTTTTTTTATTTTTAATATGCAGGGGGTGCATTTATTTGTTGGCATAATACTTACTTTGCATAAACTGTCATGAACTCCTGCAGGTTTAGTTTCAGTTCAGGTTTATATATTAAGGATGATGTACTATAACCAACTTCTAAGAAGTCCTACCCTGGTAAATAATATGTCTATTCATATCATGTACAAAGTATCTGATCCAGGGTTTAAACTTAAGTCAAAATGAACTTGCCTGGGAAACCTTTAGTATGGAGTATCCTGGGACACATTCCAGGGAAAAACGGTTTCCAATATATTCTCCAAATTTTTGTGGTGGATTTAAATTAAGAAACTCCCATAACTATACACATTTGTTACAGGAAAGAAAATATAACACAAATTATTAAGGGCAAATATTTCTTTAAGATTGAATATATGTTTTCCTCTCTGGTGAACCCTTTTCTCATATTTTATTTTTTACAAATTAATTTTTGTTTTTATTTTTACTAAATGCTAAATATATTAATTCACATATTCAAACTAGCAAAAGACAATGGTTGAATGTGAGGTGCTTGTTTCCATTTCAACGTTCAAATGCCTATCCTTGTCTTAATTCATAAGAGATTCATTCTGGTAATATATGTACTGCCAGTTGCACCTGTATCTCCATGCAATTCACATAGTATAAGAAAAGCCTGTAGTTCTCCATATTTAAACCTTTGTAAGTGACTTACAATCCTTTATTGAAAGACTTAATGGCCTACATTATTTCATAGAAGTGGGGAAAACACCTGCCAGAAAATTCGATACACACATCTATAATTTCACTAACTTTAAGTAAGTGTTTAGGTGATATCAAGATATTTACCCAGGAAAATAATAAATGTGAGATAATTCATATGTTAATTAGGTAGATTCAGTCATCTGTAATGTTTACATACTTCAAAACATTGTGTTATACATGGTAAAATACATGCAATTTTATCCATCAATTAAAATAAAAAACTGGATATATTTGCATTGTAGCTTAGAATATAAATTGACATTTGCCTAACTTTTTCAAATGAGTTTGCACACGTTTCCCACTAGCATTTGTTTTCATATTAGTTGCTTCTCATTCCCAGATATACCCTTATATAATTGGGATTAACTCAACTTTTAAGCCTGGAGAATTTGTTCAAGAGCATTATAGACAAGTAGGACAGGAAGCCTGTGAGAACCCCTCATCTTACCTAATCACACAAAGTCAAGTAGAGACACCTGCCAGAGTCACAGGTAACATTATAATGAGGAGTCTGAAGGGATGATCTGGCACTGGGTTGGGGGAGGAGGAAGCTTTTCAGAAGAAACCACAAAGAAAGGAGACAAAAGAGAACTGGATAACAAATTGAAATCCAGGAATCTGAATACAAAAAGGAGAGATGGCTTACTAGTATTTGCCAAGTTTAAGGAGCTAATGGGATCACATAAAAGTCAGAATTGTTGGGGTGAAGAGGTGAGTTTGATCCTTGGAGGAAGCCTGGCCTTTGAATGGGTCCTAATAGTCAGAATCTATTACAATGGCCACTGAATAAAGCTCTTTGTGCTGGTAAAGCCAGGCCTCCATGAGGTTTTCTGTTTTCATGTGCATGCACATGTGTATTCTCTCTTTAAAAAAGGACCTGCTGTATAAATTTCCACACTTTTCAGCACTGTTCCATTAGTGGACTTCAGACACACAAAAAAGGATTCAATAATTTCCTTCAGGTCAAAGTGTGGAAGGACAGATTTTCTAATGTACAGTTCTGAATAAAAGCCTCCATAAAACATATGATACTGCCTTCCTTTCTTTTTTGCTGTCAATTATGAGTTTCACTTTGCCTGCAGAGAAATTTTTTCATTAGCAGTTGCTTTCCTGTAAGACGGAATAACACATTTAATAGCATTCTCTATGCCCTATCATTAATTTATTTTGCTCACTGTGGTTGCAAAGATTAAAAGCAAGTCCCCTGATGCATTTGTAGACTCAAAGAATTCAATTTGAATTCAACATGAATTATTCTGCCATTAAGCATGTTTTCTTTTTTTCTGACACTGCATGATATTAAGTCCCATTAAACTTTTAGTTGTTCTTAGTAATTTACACTGTTTGAAAATAATATGCAGTGACATAGCAAGCAGAAATCAAATCTGCAGCTGATTTAACTCAATGTATTCCACATCACAATTCATTCTCCTATTAATACATCAGTTGTCAACTAAAATGTGTCTGTTAAGCTTATTATAGTAGCAGAACTTGTATCATAGTGTCTGTCACAAAACTTCATAGAAAATACTTTTTGACATGCTCAAGTCTCATTGCTTGTGAGAGAGATCTTGCTATGTGTGAAAATAAAACTAGGTACCATAGAAATCTTATTATAGAGAAGTTTAAATAACAATATGATATCAAAGTATTTGTTCTTAGGATGATAAAGAAAAATAAGCATAATTGAGCATATAAATGGCTTTATAATGTTTAACCAGGGTCTAGTTTTTTGTGTTACATAAATCATCCAGTCTTTAAATTCAGAACATTTATATGACACATTCATTTGTACACGTTTTTCGTGAAGGTCAGTTCTGACTCAGTATTTACGACATGTGTTATGCATTTGTCTAAGAAATCAGTAATGGAGGTACATCATTTTTCCTTCATCTTTTGTGAGAAGAAGCACTCAAATAGGTGATGTTAGCTCTTATATTTACAGAATATAAATATATGCATGCCCACACCTGAGTTTGAGAACAAGCAAATAATGGTGGCAGCATAATATGAACAGCACCCACTTCAGTGACTTTTCATTTCCATTCAAAAAGAAAAAGCAGAAGTTACAAAAAACATTTTGTTTCTTCCTTCTCAAATAAAGCAAATTATCTTTCCTTTAAAAATGACCTTCTATCTTCTAGGTGCATAAAACCATAACTGTCACAACTAAGATGTAGCAAACATACTAAGTATAGAATTAGATGTGAAGCACTCAGTGTTCCATAGATGAGGCTGACAAAAGTGTTTCATATATTTATAATTCCTACCGTAACAAAGAAATGAAGAGATGCTGCAGCAAATGTGAAGGGATTGTTACTCAGAATGGTTTACCTGAGCCACCTGTGCTAAATATAAGTTATACTAGACTAGAGATTGTTATAGTCATTAATCAAATGAATACATTATATACATTAATATATTAGCTTATGGACACTATTGACAACATAATTTATGTAAGATATCACATTTAAATCCAATGACTAAAATGTTGGCATAGTTTCACATACATTTCCATTACAATGAATTACAATGAATCACAGAAGAAGATTCTATCAAAATTTGCCATTCTTCTACTTTAGGCACGTTAAGTTTAAAATAGAAGACATCTTTGTGATGCATCATGTTATATAACTTCCAAGATTGATTTTTTAAAAGATCTAGTAAATACTTTGAATTGTGTTCATGTCTCAAGCTGATACTACTTATGAGAGTCCTGTAAGCAGCAGTCTTTATAAAAGGAAAGAAAACAGAAAGAAAAGCAAAAATGGGTTTTATGTGATCCCTGGTTCCTTTCACATTCAGAGCCTGGAGTAATTAAATGAAATCATAATTTGTTATAGCTATAAAAAACAGAAAATGGCCTGATGGGAATTTTGGGCAGTCTTAGCTTTAACATCTTCCCTAACGTCAGTGCAGTAGGACCTATCCAAGATGGCCAGTGGAATGAAAGGTATGTTCAGACTGAATGTTTGGTATAACTACTGGATGAAACCTATCAAGGTGTCTAGACTGGTCTTTATGGATGAGCTAGAAGTGCATTCAATACACTCAGTGTATCTGTACTGACAATGTGTCCCCTCCATCAGCTTGAGCAATCTAAGTCCATGTTGTTATATGATTATTGGATGCTTGAGTAGTCATTGGCTGAAGTTTTACCTGCAATCATGACCTGCAAAATCTTGGAGAAAAATCACTGAGTGTGGAATGTCCACAGACAATTTTAAAGGCAGTTATACAACATGATAACCTTCCCCCACCAGAGCACGGTCCTGAATTCCTCTGTAGAAAAGAGAATTCTACGTTCAACAGACCATGGATCTTACCTAAAATAGTAATTATTTTGAACTCAGATGAAGAGAGGAAAAAGGAGTAGCAGCAATTTACTCTCTTACTTTATGGTCAGATGAAATATGTTACCATTTTGTTTTGGAAGTTTCAAAACAAAGACACTGATTCTTGTCAAGGTTTCTCTTACTTGCCCCCTCCAGGCTGCAAGTTTTTTGGAAGGAGGGTAAAAGATCACTGTGCCACAGACAATCTTTCCTCATCCTTGTCCTTGAGAAAGACACCTTTCTACTTGAAACAGTGCAATGGATCCTGGGTCTCTACTGAATTTCAAAGACCTTGAAGGTGAAATTTGTTTCTGGCCCCTCAAATGTTTGTACAAACCATCTGTTGGATGATGTTGATACTGGTTAGTGCAGCTATCATCTGGCAGTAGAATTCACAGTCCTAAGCAGCATAGCATTATCTTTTTTGGCCAGATAGTAATGCAATTGGTAGAGGAATAATCACATACATTACCTCATTTTAAATTTGTCTAGCATTCAGCTACATAAACTATTCCTCATCACTTGGTCCTAAATGACAAATTGACTAGAGAAAATGTAAGCAAGTACTAAAGAAATTTATCTGAAATTCCTGAAGAGAATTGAATTCGTGGCTCAACTAAAATAGGTAACCAGTTCTACTTAATAGGCTATAGAGAGATATCAGATGGCATTGTGATACATGTTCTTTAGTGTGAACTTTGGCAGGCTACAGTGGATCCTGAGGCATTTGAACCCACAATTAATGGTATTGCTTTCTTGTGAATTTTTCTGTTAACATTCTCTGTGAATCATAGAATCAAGGGATTGATTTTTCTTAGCTAATAGGTTTTATGTGTGTACTTATCTCACCAATTACAGAAGGGCCATTAAACGAACAATGACTTTTGGAGGAAAATATAAGGGTGGGAATATTTGAATGCCAACTATTTAATAATAATAATAGGTAGACTAAATCTGACCTTCTGCTAGGCCTGCTGTGGCACCTGTCATTTGGTGTTTAGGCATGCAATTTAGATTTAATTAAAGCTATTTCAACTAGTATACATTAGAAAAGGTTGTTATTCTCCCCCAAGCAGTTGTCTGATCCTACTTTATTAGAAAATACTGATTCAAATTAATATAAACAGAACTGGAGAATAAAAACCTTAGGTAAAAACAAACTCTTAATTTGAAACGTAATTTTAAGAGATTATAAGGCCTTTTACAGAATAATCACAAAGTTATATATAAAATCATTGAGTAAAATTTATTAGAGTTGCTTCCTACATCCTTCTGCAGCTTTTTCAGAACTATCATGTTAGAGTTTAAAATGGCCCAAACTTCTGAAATTAAACATATCAGCATTGCAACAGAAAATGCCCTTTTTCTTCATAATTAATCTAAAATCAGCCATATTCATTTTTTAATGCTACTAGGTTTCCAAGAGGTTACATAAATTATTATGCTAAAAATATAGTATTTACATTTTTATGACTTATGCTATTAATATCTTATATTTATACTATTAATGTAATTATATTATTTATTATTATAATTAATATATAATTTTATGTTAATAATATAATATACTAATAATAAATATAATTAATGATTAATTATAACGATTAATGTATAATTATTATATTAATATATAATACTATAGTATATATTACATATTTACAATATAATAATTTAGGTAACCTCTTGGAAATATATAGTATATTTTAATGCTATACATATTTAACCTCTTGGAAGTATATAGTATAATTATTATATGTAGAAACATCCTTACCCATTCATCTTTTACAATAGCTTCACTAAATATTTTACAAAACATAACTGCTGCCCTTCAAGAAACTAGAAACCTAAAATTTCATACAAGTATTTACCCATGCTCGAATTAAAAGGAGAAGGAGAAATGAAAAACAAAAGGCTGTGTCAAGTTATTTTAGAAAATAAAAGGCAAATATAAAATATGATCATTTTAGGATAACCACTATTCAGTATTTTATAATATTGTTTCTCCTTGTGGAGATGTGAAAGAAACAAAAACAGATAAGAGAATCAGAGGTCAGAAAAGAAACTGTAAGTCTTAGATGAAGTATGAAATGAATATTGAAAAGAAATAAGAATGGATAAATCAAGCAAATTAACATGTGAATTACCTCACATGATTTTTGGGGGTAAGAACACATAAAATCCACTCTCTTAACAATTTGCAAGAATATATACATTGCTATTGCTACTAACTATAGTCATGTTGTACAATAGATCTCTTGAGCTTATTCCTCCTAACTGAAATTTTGTATCCTTTGACCAACATCTCCCTAACACCATTGAACTTCCAGCTCTCAGCTCCTGGTAACCACTATACTACTCTCTGCCTCTATGAGTTCAACTTTTTTAGATTTCACATATGAGTGAGATCATGTGGTATTTATCCTCTGTACTTGGCTTATTTCATTTAACATAATGTGCTCCAAGTTCATTTATGTTGTTGCAAATGACAGGATTTATTCTTTTCAAAGCTGAGTAGTATTCCATTGTATACATACATCACATTTTTCTTCATCCATTCATCTCTTGATGGATACTTAACCATTCCACAATGTATACATATTTCAAAAATGATGTTGAACAGGATAAATATGTAAAATTTTTATTTAGTAATTTTAAGTGTAAATAAAAAAGAGTTTTTTAAAAAGAAAAAAAAAAAGGAAAGATTTTTCAGCATGGTACTGGTGCCAAAACAGATGTATAGACCAATGGAACAGAACAGAGGCCTCGAAAATAGCACCACACATCTACAATCATCTGACCTTTGACAAACCTGACAAAACAAGCAATGGAGAAAAGATTCCCTGTTAAATAAATGGTGTTGGGAAAACTGGCTAGCCATATACAGAAAGCTGAAATTGGATCCCTTCTTTAAACCTTATACAAAAATTAACTCAAGATGGATTAAAGACTTAAAAACATAAGACTAAAACCATAAAAACCCTAGAAGAAAACCTAGGCAATACCATTCAAGACATAGGCATGGGCAAAGACTTCATGACTAAAACACCAAAAGCAATGACAACAAAGCCAAAATTGACAAATGGGATCTAATTAAACTAAAGAGCTTCTGCACAGCAAAAGAAACTATTATCAGAGTGAATAGGCAACTTACAGAATGAGAGAAAATTTTTACAATCTGAGAAAGGGCTTATATACAGAATCTACAAAGAACCTAAAAATTTTACAAGAAAAAAACAACCCCATGAAAAAGTGGGCAAATGATATGAACAGACACTTCTCAAAAGGAGACATTTATGCAGCCAAGAAGCATATGAAAAAAAGCTCATTATCACTGGTCATTGGAGAAATGCAAATCAAAACCATAATGAGGTACCATCTCACATCAGTTAGAATGGCAGTCATTAAAAAATCAGAAGACAACAGATGCTGGAGAGAATGTGGAGAAAAAGGAATGATTTTACACTGTTGGTGGGAGTGTAAATTAGTTCAACCATTGTGAAAGATGGTGTGGCAATTCCTCAAGAATCTAAAACTAGAAATAAATTTGACTCAGCAACCCCATTACTGGGTATATACCCAAAAGATTATAAATCATTCTACTATAAAGACACATGTACATGTGTGTTTACTGCAGCAGTGTCTACAATAGTAAAGACTTGGAACCAACCCAAATGCCCATCGATGATAGACCGGATAAAAAAATTGTGGCACATATACACCATGGAACACTATGCAGCCATAAAAATGGTTGAGTTCATGTCCTTTGCAGGGACATGGATGAAGCTGGAAACCATCATTCTCAGAAAACTAACAAAAAAATAGAAAACCAAAAATCACATGTTCTGACTCATAAGTGGGAGTTGAACAATGAAAACACATGGACACAGAAAGGGGAACATCACACACCAGGGCCTGTCAGGGGGTGGGGGGCTAGGGAGAGATAGCACTAGGAGAAATACCTAATGTAGATGACGGGCTAATGGGTGCAGCAAACCACCATGGCACATGTATACCTACATAATAACCTGCACATTCTGCGCATGTACCCCAGAACTTAAAGTATAATAAGAAAATGAAAGGTTGATATATCCTAGGAATTTAAAATACAATGGCTTTATTCTTTTTGCTTATGATTGCCTTGGCTATTCAGGCTCTTTTTTGGTTTCATATCAATTTTTAAATATTTTTTCTACTTCTGTGAAGAATGTCATGATAGTTTAATGGGAAGAATGTCATGATAGTTTAATGACTCTATAAATTGCTTTGGGCAATATGGCCATACTGATTCTTCCTACCCATGAGCATGCAATGTTTTGCCATTTGTTTGCGTCATCTCTGATTTCTTTGAGCAGTGTTTTCCAGTTATATTTGAAGAGGTCTGTAACTTCTCTCCTTTGTTGTATTCCTAGATATTTTATTCTTATTGTGGCAATTGTGAATAGAAGTTCTATTATGATTTGGCTCTTGGCTTGCCTGCAGTTGGTGTATATGAATGCTATAGATTTTTGCACATTGATTTTGTATCCTGAGATTTTGCCAAAGCTGATTATCAGCTTAAGAAGCTTTTGTGCTGAGATGATGGGGTGTCTAAATATAGGATGATGTCATCTGCAAACAAAGTTTTACTTTCTCTCTTCCTATTTGAATTTCCTTTATTTGTTTCTCTTGCATGATTGCCCTGGCCAGATCTTCCAATATTATGTTGAATAGGAGTGATGAGAGTAGGCAACCTCACCTTGTGCTAGTTTGCAAGGAGAATGTTTCCAGCTTTTGCCCATGCATTATGATTTTGGCTATGGGTTTGTCACATATGGCTTTTATTATTTTAGGGTATGTTCCTTCAAAACTTAGTTTATTAAGAGCTTTTACCATGAAGGATGTTGAATTTTATTGAAGGTCTTTTCTGCATCTACTGAGATAATCATGTGGTTTTTGTCTTTAGTTCTGTTTATGTGATGAATTACATTAATAGCATGCATCATGCTACCCAACTTCAAACTATACTACTGGACTATAGTAATCAAAACAGCATAGTACTGGCACAAGAAACAGACACATAGACCACTAGAACAAAACAGACAACCCAGAAATAAGACTACACACCTACAACCATCTGATTTTCAACAAACCTGATAAAAATAAGCAATGGGAAAGTATTCCTCATTTAATAAATGGTGCAAGGAGAACCAATTAGCCATATGCAGAAAACTGAAACAATACCCCTTCCTTATACCATATATAAAAATCAATTCAAAATGTATTAAAGAATTAAATGTAAAAGCCAAAACTAGAAAAACTCTGGAAGAAAAGCTAGGCAATACCATTCAGGACATTGGCACAGGCAAAGATTTCATGATGAAGACACCAAAAGTAATTGCAACAAAAGCAAAAATTGACAAATGGGGGCTAAGTAAACTAAAGAGCTTCTGCACAGCAAAAGAAACTGTAAACAGCATAAACAGACAACCTACAAAATGAGAAAAAATTTTTGCAATCTATCCATTTGACAAAGGTCTAATATCCAGCATGTATTAGGAACTTAAAAAAATTTACAAGAAAAAAAATAACCTCATTGAAAAGTGGGCAAAGGACATGAACAGACACTTCTCAAAAGAAGACATACATGCAGCCAACAATCACATGAAAAAAAAAAAGCTCAGTATCACTGCATTAGAGAAATGCAAATGAAAACCACAATGAGGTACACAGTCTCACATAAGTCAGAATGGCTATTACTAAAAAGTCAAAAAAAAAAAAGATGCTGATGACATTATGGAGAAAAATAAATACTTATACACTGTTGGTGGAAGTGTAAATTAGTTCAACCATTGTGGAAGACGGTGTGGCAATTCCTTAAAGACCTACAATCCTTAAATACCATTTGACCCAGCAATCCCACTAATGGGGATATACCCAAAGTAATATAAATCATTCTATTATAGAGACATATGCATATGTATGTTCATTGCAGCACTATTCACAATAACAAAGACATGAAATCAACCTGAATGTTCATCAATGATAGGCTGGATAAAGAAAATGTGGTACATATACACCATGGAATACTATGAAGCCATAAAAAGGAATTAGATCATATCTTTTGCAGAGACATGAAAGGAGCTAGAGGCCATTATCCTTAGAAAAACTAATGCAGGGATAGAAAACCAAATACTGAATGTTCTCACTTGTAGGTGGGGACTAAATAATAACACATGGACACATAGTGGGGAAACAACACACATTGGGTCCCATCAAAGGGCAAGGCAAGGGAGAAGGGAGAAGATCAGGAAGAACAGTCAATGGATGCTGGGCTTAATATCTGTGTGATCTTAAGATCTGTGCAGAAAACCACCATGACACGTGTTTACCTATGTAACAAATCCATACAAACTGCACATGTACCCCTGAACTTAAAATAAAAATTGGAGGTTAAAAAAATAAAATACAACAAATGTATATGCTAATAAAATTAATTTACTAACACTAAAAAAGCAATAGAAAAGTAAATGAAGGAACAGATTAAAAGAAAGAGAAAAGCAAACATTTCCAATTTTAAAAAGCAGTTGTAAAACATTCTAGGGTGATACTTCCAATCTTCCTGACTCATTGCCTGGATTCAAATTCAGATACCAAGTAAGTGGACTTATGCTTATTTGAATACTAAAGGGAGGAAATGATGAACAACTAGAGATTAGATAATTTAGGAATGGTGACCAGAAATAACTGCAGTGTTGACATGATAATTCAAGTGTTGAAATCCTTTTAGAGGAGGTAAAAAAATGTGCTTAATATTTTCAAGAAATGGAGATGTTTCTCAGGGTCTAGCTGCAGTATAACACTGCAAAAATAAAAAGCATGGCTTACACTTTGACAAATTTTGAAAAGATTAAAATCAAACATAGGAAAATTTCATTCAAATACTATATCAACTGAATTTAATCATTGGGAAGTGTATCACAAAGCATTCCCTGGAAAACCTGCTCCTGCTCTAATCTTAGTAGAAACTTTTTGAAAAATGTGTTGTGGCCAAATCTAAAAATGTTCCCTACTTCATTGGGAAATTTATTCTAAAGGGCCCTCTTTTACTTTGTTTCTACCAAATAATAAGAGCAATGATTTTAAAAACTGGACAATATGGGAAGGTTTATAATGATAAAACTCATCCACTGTCCCAGTGCTCCTGAATCCACACCTGCTCACCAGAGGCAACCATTTTAATGATCTCTGTTAGTTCTTCTGGTGTGGCTACTTTAATGTCTGTAAATAATATTCTTATGCTGCTTTTATATTCATAAGTATTATACAATATCTATCTGTCTTTCTGCAATGAAATATAATATATACCTCAACTACTTGCCCTCCATCATCCTTACAGTACTGTTACATTATTTTTAAAAATCTGGAGACAACAGATGCTGGAGAGGATGTGGAGAAATAGGAACACTTTTACACTGTTGGTGGGAGTGTAAATTAGTTCAACCATTGTGGAAGACAGTGTGGCGTTTCCTCAAGGACCTACAAATAGAAATTCCATTTGACCCAGCAATCCTATTACTGGATATATATCCAAAGGATTATAAATCATTCTATTATAGGACACATGCACAAGAATGTTCATTGTGGCACTGTTTACAATAGCAAAGACTTGGAACCAATCCAGATGTCCATCAGTGATAGACTGGACAGGGAAAATGTGGCACATATACACCATGGAATACTATGTAGCCATAAAAAATGATGAGTTTGTGTCCTTTGTAGGGACACGGATGAACCTGGAAACCATCGTTCTCAGCAAACTGACACAAGAACAGAAAATCAAACACCGCATGTTCTCACTCATAGGTGGGTGTTGAAGAATGAGAACACATGGACACAGGGAGGGGATCATCACACATTGGGGTCTGTTGGGGGAACTAGGGGAGGGGACAGCAGGGGGTGGGGGAGTTGAGGAGGGATAACATGGGGAAAAATGCCAGATATAGGTGATGGGGAGGAAGGAAGCAAATCACATTGGCATGTATGTATCTATGCAGTAATCCTGCATGTTCTTCATATGTAACCCAAAACCTAAAATGCAATTTTATTATATATATATATATATATATATATATATATATATATATAATTTTCTTCAATTTTTTTTACCATTGTATCTTTAAATCATATGATTAAACTTTTACTTCTTTTATTAACTTTTACAGTATCTCTTATGTTTTGTTTGGTTTTATAATAAGGTAGCTTTTATAATTAGTTAGCTTTTGAATATTAGCTACCTAATATTCAAAAGCGTGATAAAATAAGTTTACTACATGCATTTGTAAAATGATGATTCTTTCTATTAAGACTTTTTTTGTATGTCCTTAGCTGTCAGATGCCAGAGCCAGTCAGCAGATAATTATAGTTTAATTCCTAAGTTAGCACTCTGAGCCTCCTAAATAATACAGGTCCTTCATAATGGGGTCACGTTCTCCAAAACAAGCCTGAACTTTTTATGTTCCCATGACTAAGTTTATCTCATGGGTCCATAGCCACCTATGAGTGCATACATCATCTACATTTTTGCAACTGCATTTTCAGACTTCCTTATGGTTGAGCTCCAGCCAGGACCGGTTTCTCTCTGTGTCTGCTACCCAATGGTCATGTTCCAGCTTATAATTATATTTTCTTCTATATTGGATGCACTGTTTTCTGCACTCTACATTCTCCTCTTCCTAGTTTGCACCTATGTCTTGTTGGTGCATATTCTCTAACAGCTCCTAAGAAAGAGTACAAGGGAAATTACTTTTCCAAAGCTTACATATCCTAAAATATCTGTGAATATAAATCTCTGATAAAAAAAATTTATTTCAAATGCTCCATGACAGTATCTGAGCAGAGATTTCCTGGATATGACCCCAAAAGCACACAACAGGAGCAAAAATAGACATGTGGGATTGCATCAAACTAAAATGTGTCTGCACAAAAAAGGACACAATTAATAGAGTGAAGAGATAACACAAAGATTGGGAGAAAATATTTGCAAATGAAACTTCAGATAAGGAGCTAATATCCAAAATATATAGGCAACTCCAGTAACTCATTAGCAAGAAAACAAATAACCTGTTAAAAAAATGGGCAAAAGAACGAATAAGCATTTATCAAGGAACTATATAAATGGCCAATAGGTGCATGAAAAAAAAGCTCAAAATTTTTAATCATCAGTGAAATGCAAATTAAAATCACAATAAAATATCACCTTACACTTGTTAGATTGGCTATTGTCAAAAAGATGAAAGATAACAAATGTTGGTAAGGATGTGGAAAAGGAAACCCTTGTACACTGTTAGCGGGAATATGAATTAGTACAGCCATTATGAAAAACAGCAGTTCTTCAAAAAACTAAAAATAGAATTATCATATGATCCAGCAATCCTACTACTGGTTATATACCAAAAAGATTTGAAAGAAAAACAAAAGAAAGAAGTTACAGTGAGGGGCATCACGAAAACTTACCGTGAAGGAGTTACAAAATCAGAACAGGAGAAGTGCATTGTGCAATAAAAGTAGCTACTGTGGTAGTGGTAATAACGACAATAATAATAATAACAGCCAACGTATGCAGTGCTTACAATGAGCTAATGTCACTTTGCACAATTCACTCATTTAATATTGACAACTGTATTATCTACTTATTTCCCAGATGAGGAAACTAAGGCACTGAGAGATGAAAACAGCTGCCCCCAATTACATAGGTAGTTAAGTGGCAGAGCCATAATTCATACTTTTTTCACATGATTCACTGCAGCTCCAGGGCCTATGCTCTTAATCACTACACTTACAGATTGTAAAAGATGTGGTAGCAACTAGCTGTTGTAGTACAAGGACAAAATACTCTCCTGTTCTCCCTCCGATAAGACTCAGATCTCTGGCATGGTCCAATGGAGGAGGAGAGGAATCTGTAACAATGAGTGACACTGAATTTCTTACAACCCTGGTGATATAGGGACTTAGAGCTAGGTTTTGTTTTATTTAGAAAAATGATTATCATATCTTATATCTCACAAGTCATTGAGAAATTCATGTCTGTTGCAAATTTCTGTATATTGCCTCTGTCACTATGATTACCTTACTCACTATTAAAATATCACCTATGCTAAACAGTACGCTTTCTGAGGTTTTCTTATTTCTCCTCTCAAGCACAACCTCAGCTTATTGAAGTGTGAAGAGAGACAGTCCTAGAAGAGTTAAACTTGGAAAAGAGGCACAAACACACACACACAAAATAGTGTGAATAGTCTTGATTTGTAAGAACAAGTACAAGGGAAACTTAAGCATTCCATATTTCTTTGGAATGCTAAAGCAAAAAACAATTGGAAATATGAATATCCATTGTTAAAAAGTTTTTAAAACAAAAACAATTAAGCACACAATAAAACAACAACCAGTGACTGTAGGATTTCCAAGAGTTTATATTGGTGCAGCTTAAAAATTGAATAATAACGATTTAAAGGTTTTTTAAAAACTAGAAACCACACGGATATTTGATCTTAAAATGATCTTAAAATGAGGAAAAGCATTTTAAGCAATATATCAAATATAAAATAACAAAAGTTTAAAAAAATTGCATCTTCATTATAATCAAAACATCTGTATGGCCAAATAGAACTATACACAAAGGTGAAAAGGCAAATAAAAAAAAATTGTGAGAAAGTATTTATAATATGTAATGCACAAAGAATTAATATCCTGAATATAGAAGGAATTATTAAAATCATTTTTAAAAATAGCTTGGAGCCCCTAAAAAAATTGAGTAAAAGACTAGAACAGGCAAATGGTAAAATTTAAAAAAAAATTAACTATGTGAGCAATATATATATTACAAACTGTTTAACATATCTGGCATTTAAGAGAGTTATAGCATAAAGCAAATAAGATAACATTTCTAAATTTGTCAAATTGGTATAATGTTTTAAAGCGATGAGATCCAGGGTTAGTGGAAGTACAATAGAATAAACAACTAGTAAAAATGTTAATTGATACACATTTCCTGGAAGAAAATTTGGAAATATAAATCAAGAACCTTGAAATTTTTATGCACTTTAAATCAATGATATAAAATTAAATGTTAAAGTATTTATTACACCACTATTTTTTATAACAGAAAAATATGAAAAACAACCTAGGTGCAAAATTGTGAGAATTCTTACATTTAAAATGATAAACCATGTAATAACATATCATGATGCTTCCTATGGTTTAAATATGTCCCTCAAAGTTCTTGTGTTGGAAACTTAATGCAATAAATGTTGACAGGTGAGACCTTTAACAGGTGATTTGGTAATAATGGCTCTCTCCTCATGAATGAATTAAAGCCAGTATCATAGGAATGGATTAGTTACAGGAGGAGTGGATTTCTAATTAAACATGAGTTAGTCTCCCTTTCCTTGACTCTCTTTTGCCCTTCTGCCTTCCACCATGGGATGACACAGCAAGAAGACCCTTGTCAGACATGGGCTCCTCAACATTGTACTTCCCAGTCCAGAAATAAATCTCTGTTCTTTTCTAAATTACCAAGTCTCAGATATTTTGTTATAGCAGCACAAAATTAACAAAGACAAAATTATAAAAGGAATTTTTGAAAATTTACTTTCTGATACAGAAAAAATGTTTATGTCATAACATGGAATATAAAGCAAAATATCATGGGGCATTAAATTAGGCATAATTAGTTATTCCAGTGCGAAGAGAAAAGTCTATGTAAAAGAAGTGGTAGTTGACTTAACATTGAAACATGAACAAGATTTTAGTGAACAAAAAAGGTGGAAAGAACTCACCAGCATGTAGACACAGCATAAACACAGATGTGACAACTTGAAGAAACTATTCAGAGAACTGTGACCAGACCACTGGAGCTCAAACATAGAACTTGTAAAAATGCACCAGGAGGTCAGGCTGACATACAATTTAGCTCAAGTTCTTTGATGAAAAGCAAAGGCATTTGAGAGTTTATTGTAAAAGCAATGAAGTTTCTCATTAAAGATCACCAAATGAGCACACACTTTAATCTCTCCTCCTCCTAAGATCCCGTTAACAAATACAAAACAAAGATAAACAGGAGACAGCTTATCACTAAGAGGCTCAACACATTTCTAGAAGGCTTCAAAACAAGTAAAAAAATTTAATATCAAAAGAGAAGAGAGAAATCTGTAGTCCAGAATAAACCTAAGCAGGTTTGCAGTGGAGGAGGTTGTGGACTTAGAGGCTGCATGAGTGGAGTATGGGAAGAGTGAGAGTGGCACTATCAACGAAAGCCTTGAAGTTCTACATACTGAGCGGTTAACATATTTCACCCTATTGTTTTTTATTTTTTATTTTTGCACTCCTCCCCACAAAATGGGTAACAGCCAGGTTTTTAACTATCCAAAGAAATAATAATGATAACAGCAAATATAAGAAACTAAAGTAATCACAATAGGTAAATACATGATGATGATAAATAATAGATAATAAAAGTAAATAATAGGTAGATAGAAAATAGAAAGATAGAATCAAAGCAATACAAATTTGGATTTTCCTCTAAAGAATTTGTATGAGTTGTATTGGGAGGAGCACGATATTAGGCATGGATATTTGTAGACGTTTAGGCATGTGGGAGACCTTCATTTCCCAAACCATCTTAGAGCAAAGCCAGTTGACAAGCACAGCCCTGCCAATTTATCCAGATGACCCAGACAACTTCTCAATTTCCCTCATTAAAGGAACACCAGACATTTCAAGAAAGCCTGCAACATTTAAAATAAATAAATAAATAAAACCAGTGTCAGAGAACACAAAAATTCAGGCAAAATGAGGGAATTTATATTTTGGCTTATAAAACTGGAATAAAATAAGATAAAATGGGAAAAATGAGAAAATGAATAATTCTTTTCAATTAGAAGTATTTCCAAAATTTAAAAATTCAATAAAAACCAAATGGTGTTAAGTGGAAGATATTTCTCAGCATGTGAAAGAAACATAAAGGAAGTGAACATGTAGAGAAACAATTGGCATACTTCCAGTTTTTGCCCATTCAGTATGATATTGGCTGTGGGTTTGTCATAAATAACTGTTATTATTTTGAAATACATTCCATCAACACCTAGCTTATTGAGAGTTTTTAGCATAAAGGCTGTTGAATTTTGTCAAAGGCTTTCTCTGAATCTATTGACATAATTGTGGTTTTTGTCTTTGGTTCTGATTATGTGATGAATTACATTTATAAATTTGTGTATGTTGAGCCAGCCTTTCATCCCAGAGATGAAGCCGACTTGATCATGATGAATAAGCTTTTTAATGTGCCGTTGGATTTGGTTTGCCAGTATTTTATTGAGGATTTTCACATCAATGTTCATCATTAATATTGGCCTGAAATTTTCTTTTTTAGTTGTGTCTCTGCCAGGTTTTGGTATCAGGATGATGCTGGTCTCATAAAATGAGTTAGGGAGGACTACCTCTTTTTGTGTTGTTTGGAATAATTTCAGAAGGAATGGTACCAGCTCTTCTTTGTACCTCTGGTAGAATTTGGCTGTGAACCCATCTGGTCCTGGGCTTTTTTTGGTGGGTAGGCTATTAATTGCTGCCTCAACTTGAGATCTTGTTATTGGTCTATTCAGGGATTTGACTTCTTCCTGGTTTAGTCTTGGGAGAGTGTAAGTGTCCAGGAATTTATCTATTTCTTCTTGACTTATTGGTTTATTTGCATAGAGGTATTTATAGTATTCTCTGATGGTAGTTCCTATTTCTGTGGGATCGGTGCTGATATCCCCTTTATCATTTTTTTATTGCATCTATTTGATTCTTCTCCCTTTTCTTCCTTACTAGTCTGGCTAGCTCTCAACCTATTTTGTTAATCTTTACAAAAAAACAGCTCCTGAATTCACTGACTCTTTTTGAAGAGTTTTTTGTGTCTCTCTCCTTCATTCTGCTCTGACCTTAGTTATTTGTCTTTTGCTAGCTTTTGAATTTGTTCTTGCTCCTCTAGTTCTTTTACTCATGACATTAGGGTGTCAATTTTAGATCTTTCCTCATTTCTCTTGTGTGCATTAATGCTATAAATTTCCCTCTATGCACTGCTTTAAATGTGTCCCAGAGATTTTGATACATCGTGTATTCATTTTTATTGCTTTCTAAGAACATCTTTATTTCTGTTTTCATTTAATTATTTATCCAGTAGTCATTTAGGAGCAGGTTGTTCAGTTTCCATGTAGTTGTGTGGTTGTCAGTGAATTTCTTAATCCTGAGTTCTAATTTGATTGCACTGTGGTCTGAGAGACTGGTTGTCATGATTTCCATTCTTTTGCATTTGCTGAGGAGTGTTTTACTTCCAATTATATAGCCAATTTTAGAATAAGTGTGATGTGGTGCTGAGAAGAAGGTATATTCTGTGGATTTGTGGTGGAGAGTTCTGTAGATGTCTATTAGATCTGCTTGGTTCAGATTCAAGTTCAAGTCCTGGATTTCCTGGTTAATTTTCTGTCTTGTTGATCTGTCTAGTATTGACAATGGGGTATTAAAGTCTCCCTCTATTATTGTGGTGTAGTCTAAGTCTCTTTGTAGGCCATTAAGAACTTGCTTTATGTATTAATTCTCTTGAATTAATGCATTTATATGTAAACTTATGTTACTAATCAATTTTACTGCCTATTATAGATACTATTAAAATACTTTTATTCTGAAATAAAAATGTTTTGTTTTTTCAAAAATGGGTCCTGCTGTACTAGTTGAATATCAGCCTTGAATGGGTTCAAATTAGCTCTTCTTAGCTAAGAGAAAGTGAAATTTCTAAATATATAGATAGATAGATAGATATTTCTTCTCTTGGATATCTATATCTATCTATCTCTCTATCTATCTCTCTCTCTCTCTCTCTCTCTCTCTCTCTCTCCAAGAAGGAAATAGAAATAAAATCAAATAGTTGGTAACCCAAGAAGGAAGCTGGAAGACATTTGGGGAATAATAATTTGCTTATTTCAATAAGAATTAAACTAAAGAGGTTCTGCAGAGCAAAAGAAACTATCATCAGAGTGAACAGGCAACCCATGGAATAGGAGAAAACTTTTGCAATCTACCCATCTGACAAAGGGCTAATATCCAGAATATACAAGGAACTTAAACAAATTTACAAGAAAAAAAAAACAAAAACCCCAACAAAAAAGTGGGCAAAGGACGTGAACAGACACTTCTCAAAGGAAGACATTTATGTGGCCAACAAACATATGAAAAAAAGATCATCATCATCACTGATCATTAGAGAAATGCAAATCATAACCACCATGAGATATCATCCCATGCCAGTTAGAATGGTGATCATTAAAAAGTCAGGAAACCACAGATGTTGGAGAGAATGTGGGAAAACAGGAATGCTTTTACACTGTTGGTGGGAGTGTAAATTAGTTCAACCACTGTGGAAGACAGTGTGATGATTCCTCAAGGATCTAGAAATAGAAATGTCACTTGACCCAGCAATCCCATTACTGGGTAAATATCCAAAGGACTATAAATCATTCTACTATAAAGACACATGCGTATGTATGTTTATTGAAGCACTATTCACAATAGCAAAGACTTGGAGCCAACCCAAATACCCATCAATGATAGACTGGATATAGAAAATGAGGCACATAAACACCAAGCAATACTATGCAGCCATAGCAGGGACATGGATGAAGCTTTGGAAGCCACCACCATTCTCAGCAAACTAACACAGGAACAAAAAACCAAACTCTGCATGTTCTCACTCATGAATGGGAGTGGAACAATGAGAACATATGGACATAAGGAGGGGAATATCATACACCAAGGCCTGTGTGGGGGTGGAGAGCCAGGGGAAAGACAGCATTAGGAGAAATACCTAATGTAGATGACAGGTTGACGGGTGAAGCAAACCACCATGGCACATGTATACCTATGTAACAAAGCTACATGTTCTGCATGTTTCCCAGAACTTAAAGTATAATTTAAAAAAAAAAATTGAGAGAAAATAAAGGCATAACTAAATGGAAAGCTATTCCATATTCACGGAATGAAAGACTTTATATAATGAAAATGTTAATTCTGTACACGTTGATCCATAGAATAAATAGAATCTAATTTAAAAATAAAACAGGAATGACAAAAGTTCATGGTCCAAAAATTAAGCAAGTGACAAAGGTGAGTTTAAATGCAAATGATCTATTTAACCTTGACGCTAGAAACATGCTTCTTTGAAGGACACAAGGCTAATGGTATCAGAACCTAGGAAAGGAAATGTAATTGGAGGAAATTACCAATATAAAGTAAGACAATAATATAAATAATGATTATTTGAGCTCATCATTTAAAGTAAATCTTTGCTATGACCTTTCTATGAATAAATTATTATGGTTACAGGGGAGAATGTGAATTGTATCAACCATAACTACATACATGCCAGGTAGAGCTGACAGAGATTGAGGACATGATTAGGAAGGAGAGATAGAAAAGAATGATGAGAGTGTGAGGAATATGCTTCTGTGTGCATAAAATTGATGAAACTATAAGGAGAGGTATAAGTGTGTTATTCAAAGTTACAAAATGGAAGGAAGAAAAATAATATTAGAACTATTAAATGTCAGATTGAAAGATAATGCTCGATTTCAGTTAATTTTCATTTTTTATAGTGGAAAAGAAATAGGTACTAACTCAAATTGATAAGACAAAAATGATATTCTATTTATGTTACTTAGGGGTATAGAAACAAGCACACAAATACACATACACACGCACATATACACACACACACACACACACACACACACAAACTAAAAAAAGGAATGAGAGTAGTCACCTCTAGAGGGCTAGAGCTCAGAGAATGTATAAAGCAGAATATTGCAAGTATAAAATATATGAATCTGCTATTTTATAAAAATCTTTTAATTGTTTAAACACATAAAGACAAAGGAAATCCATTATAAAAGGTTTGGAAGGCAAGTTGCATACCTAAACTTTGCTGAGAAAGGAGGCATTATGAAAGATGGATTAGGGAGTTGGAAATTTTGATAGGTACAAACATTTTAAAAGGGAGGTAGCAGAATTATTTTTATCCCCAGTTTCTCAATAAGGAAACTAAGACATAGAGAGTTTAAGTGACTGCCGAAAGATTTACTAATAGGAGATAGAAAATATGAAAGCAGCACCTTTATCTCATAAATTATATATGTTTTATATACTTTGAGATTTGCCCCTTATTTTAAGCCCTTGACATATTCATATTAAAGTTAGAGCAACATGTTCCAAATCTCTTTTACATTTTTTCTTGGTACTTACTTTTTTTTTTTTATCAAAATGCAAACTTTTAAAAAATTCATTCTGCCCTTGAAGTGATTCAGTTAAAGGCAACTACATAAATGTATCTAGTGATAGAAACAGTACAATGTGATAAGATAGTGTTTTTCTGCTAGATAGAAATGATATTCCCCTGACTTTGGTAAATTTTTACATCCCATTGCCTTAAGACAAAATAATGATAGTTTAGATGTCTATTTAATAAAACACGGAATTTCTCAAAGCAAAACCCAACTGTATGCTTTGTGCAAGAGATTTCACCTCAAATAAACTAATTCAGAGGTCTAAAAATAAAAGATAAGCTAAGACATACCAGGCAAATGAAAGCAATAAGAAGTCAGAAGTCATTTTTTGTTATCAAACAGACTCAAATTTAGACCAAAAATTGTTAAATGTTAATAAAAAGAGTTTATAATGCTAAAAGGCATGGTTCACAATAAAGATACAATATTTATGAAAATCTATACACTAGAAACACAGGAACCACTTTCATAAAACAAAACTTACTGGAAAGGAAAAAAGAGGGGACACATTGTCATGACAATCTCAGTCTGAAACAGATCAAATGGGGAAAAATTAGGTAAGAATACAGATCTATAGGTCCTATAGAAGACTACATATATCAATAAGGTAGGCATGATAATATATATTGTACTCTATGATCCCCAAAGGATAATATCCCTTCTTCTGCAACACAAACAGAATGTTCATAATTATTGACCAAACATCAAGCCATAGGATAGCCTCAGTAAGTTTAATAAAATAAAAATAATGAAAAAACAATTCTTGGATGACGAATAAAACAAAAATTAATAAGAAAATCAGGAAATTTCTGAATATTTATTAGAAGAAACTTCATACAAAATAATTCTTGAGTTAAAGGGGAAATGCAAACTGGAATTTCTGTTTCCTAAAAAATAATAATGTAAATATATATCACATCTTTGGGTGAAATTAAAGCTATGAATTCATAAACAAATGTTAAGAAAGAAATGACCACTGAAACAAGAAATTAAAATAAAACAAGAGCCTACATATAGCTTATGCCATAAATTTAAATATCTGTATAAAATAGACAGTTATTTAGGAAAACACAATTCACAAAAATTGACTCCATTAAAGATAGGACCTTGAACCAATCAATTTCTGTAGAAAAATTAAAGATATCAAATTTCTACCTCACATAAAAAGCACAAGGTCTAGATATTTTCACAGGGAAATATAAACAAGTTTTTAAGGAACAGACAGAGGATAGAAACTAAAGAAAATCTTCCAAATTTCTTTAATGAAATATGAATAACATTGATACCTAAACTTGATTAAAATATCACACACATGCACAAACATACATACACAGAAATTGATCTCTCCTATGAATATCAAAGCAAAAATCATAAATAAAATGAGTGAACAATATACTATATTTACATAGATGATAATGCATAGTGAAAACATGGGATATGTTTTAAGAGCACAAAAATGGTTGAATAGTAAGGATCCATTAATATAATAAAGCACATTCAGATATCTGGGAGAAAAATCAGATTATGATCTCAACAGATGCTTATAGGCCTTTGACAAAGTTCAACAATTCTACATTTATTCCTTACAGAAGAAATAATAAGGAATTGATGGATTTTTTTTGTCCTGTGGAAAGAAAAATAATATGCATACACTTACACACATATACAAACATACACAACAGGCCTCTATTCTAGTCTCCTTTTACTTGGACATCTGGAAAAGAAAAAATCCTAGCTAAATCCCTTTGCAAACAAGTTGTCTTCTTGATAAACACACTAGTCGTATTTACTAGCAGAAAGATCATGAAGAATCTTTATCTTTGAAAAGATTTTTGTAGATCTTTTCATACAATAATTTCTTATAGCAACTTAAGTGTGGATTTATAGTGCATAATTTATTGGAGAATATCACATAAGCCACATAATTAATGGGGCACAAAATTAATATGTTTAAACTGGCTCTGTGTTCAAGGAATATTATACATACATTGCTTAAAACTTGGTATGCTAAATCCAAATCAGAACATATCCTTATGAGGAAGAAAAAAGACATTTGGGGAAAGAGAACGAAGACACAACATATCATAATCTGTAGGACACATTTATAGCAGTGTCTAGAGGGAAATTTATACAAATTGTGGATTTGGGGTGGAGAGTTCTGTAGATGTCTATTAGGTCCACTTGGTCCAGATCTGAGTTCAGGTCCTGGATATCCTTGTTAATTTTCTGTCTCACTGATCTAATATTGACAGTGGAGTGTTAAAGTCTCCCACTATTATTGTATGGGAGTTCTAAGTCTCTTTGTAGGTCATTAAGAATTTGCTTTATGTATCTGGGTGCTCCTGTATTGGGTGCATATATATTTAGCATAGTTAGCTCTTCTTTTGCATTGATCCCTTTACCATCATGTAATGCCCTTCTTTGTCTCTTTTGATCTTTGTTGGTTTGAAGTCTGTTTTATCAGACACTATGATTGCAAGCCCTGTTTTTTACTCTCCATTTCCTTGGTAAATCTTCCTTCATCCCTTTGAGTCTATGTGCGTCCCTGCATGTGAGATGGGTTTCCTGAATACAGCACACCGATGGGCCTTGGCTCTTTATCCAATTTGCCAGTCTGTGTCTTTTGACTGGGGCATTTAGCCCATTTATATTTAAGGTTAATATTGTTGTATGTGCATATCATCCTGCTATTTTGATACTAGCTGGCTGTTTTGTCTGTTAGTTGATGTAGCTTTTTCATTGTGTTGATAGCCTTTACCATTTGGTACGTTTTTGCAGTGGCTAGTATTGTTTGTTCCTTTCCATGTTTAGTGCTTCCTTCAGGAGCTGTTGTAAGGCAGGGCTGATGGTGAAGAAATCTCTCAGCAACTTGTCTGTAAAGGATTTTACTTCTCCCTCACTTATGAAGCTTTATTTGGCTGGATATAAAATTCTGGGTTGAAAGTTCTTTTGTTTAAGGATGTTGAATATTGGCCCCCACTCTCTTCTGACTTGTAGGGTTTCTACCGAGAGATTCTCTTTGAGCCTGATGGGCTTTCCTTTGTGAGTAACCCGACCCTTTTCCTGGCTACCCTTCACATTTTTCCTTCAATTCAACCCTGGTGAATCTGAAGATAATGTGCCTTGGAGTTGCTCTTCTTGAGGAATATCTTTGTGGTGTTCTCTGTATTTCCTGGATTAGAATGTTGGCCAGTCTTGCTAGGTTAGGAAAGTTCTCCTGGATAATATCGTGAAGAATGTTTTTCTAGCTTGGTTTCATTCTCCCTGTCACATTCAGGGACACTGATCAAGCATAGATTAGGTCTTTTCACATAATCCCATATTTCTTGGAGGCTTTGTTCATTTCTTTTCACTCTTTTTTCTCTTTGCTTGCCTTTTCTTTTTATTTCATTGAGTTCATCTTCAATCTCTGATATCCTTTCTTCTGATGATTTGGCTACTGAAACTTGTGTATACTTCGTGAAGTTCTCATGCTGTGTTCTGAGCTCCATCAAGTCATTTATGTTCTTCTCTAAGCTGGTTATTCTAGTTAGCATTTCATCTAATCTTTTTTCAAGATTCTTAGTTTCTTTGCATTGGGTTAGAACATGCTCCTTTAGCTCATAGAAGTTTGTTAATACTCACCTTCTGAAGTCTGCTTCTGTCATTCATCAAACTCATTCTCCATCCAGTTTCTTCCCTTGCTGGTGAGGAGTTGTGATCCCTTGGAGGAGAAGAGGCATTCTGGTTTTCGGTGATTTCAGCCTTTTTGAATTGGTTTCTTCCCATCTTCGTGGATTTATCTACCTGTGGTCTTTGAAGTTGGTGACTTTCAGATGAGGTCTCTGAGTGGAAGTTCTTTCTTCTTATGTTGAAGCTATTTCTATTTTTTAGTTTTCCTTCCAACAGTCAGGCCCCTCTGCTGCAGGACTGCTGGAGGTCCAGTCCAGACCCTGCTTGCCTGGGAATCACCTGCGGGGACTGCAGAACAGCAAGAATTGCTGCCTGTTCCTTCCTCTGGTAGCTTCACCCCAGAAGGATATCTGCCACATGTCAGCCAGAGCTCTCCTGTATGAGGAGTCTTTTTGGATATATCGGGATCAGGGAGCCACTTGAAGGGGCAGTCTGTCCCTTATCAGAGCTCAGGTGCTGTGCTGGGAGCTCCATTGCTCCCTTGAGAGCTGCTGGGCATGGACATTTTAGTCTGCTGAAGTGGAACTCACAACTGCCCCTTTTCCTGGGTGTTCTGTCCAGGAAGATGGGGTTTTATTTATAGGTCCCTGACAGGCTGCTGCCTTGTGTTCAGAGATGTCCTGCCCAACAAGGAGGGAGTCTAGTCACAGTCTGCCCGTAGAGGTGTTGCTGAGCTGCCGCAGGCTCTACCCAGCTGCTGTGCAAACTTCCCTGCAATTTTGTTTACACAGGCAAGGTTAGAGCTGCCTAAGTAATGGCGGATGACCCTCCCCCAACCTAGCTCAACCATCCCAGGTTGAGCTCAAACTGCTATGCTGGCTGTGAAAATCTCTAGCCACTGGGTTTCAGTTTGCTGGTCTTTGTGGGGGGTGGGACCCACCAAACCACATCACTTGGCTCCCTGCCTTGAGCCCCCGCTTTTTCAGGGGAATTAATGGTTCTGTCTCGCAGGCATTCCAGGCACTGGCTAAAACAGCCACCCAGTTTTGTGCTGGAAACCCACAGCACTGGTGCTGTGGGAACTGGCAGGAATCTCCTGGTCTGTGGGCTGTAAAGACTGTGGGAAAAGTGCAGTATCTGAGCCAGAGTGCTGGAGTGTCTGGAAAATTCCCCAATGGCCTTGCCTGGGTAGGAGAAGGAGTTCTCCAGCCCCTTGTGCTTCCCAGGTGAGGCAACAACCCACCCTACCTCAAGGTACCAGGTTCATCTCAATGGGACTGGTTGGACAGTGTCCTCGGTTACACCTACTGTCCAACCAGTCCCATTGAGATGAACCTGGTGCCTCAGTTGGAAATGCAGAGATCATTTGCCTTCTGCATCACTCTCGCTGGGAAGTGCACTCTAGAGCTGTTCCTATTCGATCATCTTGGTAAAAGTCCCACTAAAAAAACACATTTTTAAACTGAATACTAAAAAAAGAACTTCACCATATATCAAACTGATAACATACCCATAAAGAAAAAAGTATTAATTCAAGTAAATTTTAATACTGTACTCGTATATTGTCATTGTACAAGCTCAGAAAATTATTGAACCATACTTAGTGGATGCTATGGTCTGAATGTTTGTGAACCCTCAAAAAAATCATGTGCTAAAATTCTAACCCCCAAGGTGATGGTATTAGGAGGTGGGACCTTTAGAAGGTGACTCTATCATGAGGGTAAAGCCCTCAAGATTAGGATTAGTGAGAGATCACGGAGAGCTAGCTCTTCCCTTCCACCTGTAACAATGCAGTAAAAAGGTATCCATGAGCAGGAGAGAAAGGCTTTATCAGACTTGAATCTGCCTCAGTCTTAGACTTTCCAGCCTCCACAACTGTGAGAAAGAAATTTCTGTTGTTTATAACCTACCCTATGTATGGTATTTTGTTTTAGCAGCCTGAACAAACTAAATGGTAGGCTTGTTGGAAGGGGTCAATTAATCTACTATTTATGGACTCATGTGTGTGCTGTAGGATAATATTTTATATGTGTGTTTGTAGTATTAAAGATAATTGTAGATAATTTGATTTTTTTAGGGAATGAGAGGTCTCACTATAGAAAAAGAAAGATCCAAAAATGGAATGGGTGAAAGAAGGGAAGCTCTTTGGAATTAGATTGTAATTTCACTTTACAGTATGAATTTATGACTTTTAAAACATTGTTTTCTAGTTCTCTCAACTGAAATAATCTGGAAATAACACTTCAACAGCAATAAACACACCCAATGCTCAGCTCTTAGTTTCTAAACACAATTCCTCATCAGGACTCCTTAGAGATATAGCCAATACGAGATCTGAGATAGGAAACCTTCAAAATAAGCCTGGAATTTCTTATTGTTCCAGAAAGTGAGGACATGCTAAAAAACCACCATGGAGATTTCCAAATGACATCGGAACTTACTTGCAAAAGCTCCCACTAGACAATGTGAATATCAAATAATAATAATTATTATTATAATCATAAATTACAAGGAATTTAAAAAATCTATGGGTCCTTAGTAATACTATAACAATTGGAAAGTAAAATTCTTTACAGAAAAATACAAACTAATAAGTGTAGAGAAATGATAAATTATATAAACACCATCTTCAGGAAAATATCATTAATGAACGCTCAAACCACTGAATAGAAATTTGTTAGGAAACAGATATTTATGCAGTCCCAAAAGATCACTGCATAGATTATTAAGTCTATGAAAAAAAAAGTTACCTTATAAAGGAAAACACTGCTAAACATACCTTACCCAAGTGATTAAAACTGCCACCACCAATAGTAAACAAACTGATATCATGCACCTTCTGATAGGATGCACTGTGAAGAACATATATCCCCTATTTGGCATTCTTGACAAAAGTATTGAACCTGAATCTAATTATGAGACAACAATAAGACAAATCCAACTTATGGAAAGTTTAAACATGAAAGAAATGAAAAGAAAAAGTAGGGTTTGGTGGCTTGCACCTGTAGTCCCAGCAACTCAGGAGGCTGAGGTAGGAGGAATTGCTTGACCCCAGCAGCTTGGGGCTGCAGTGAGCTATGATTGCACGGATGCTCTCCAGCCTCAGTGACAAAGCAAGGCTCTATCTATCTCTAAAAAAATAAAATAAAAACAGGGAAAAAAATGACACTAGTCTGTCCTCTTTAAAATTAGAGTCATGAAAAACAAAATCAAAGTGGGGGAGACACCCTAGATTAACTTTAAAACATAAAGTATGTTGCTAATAGATATTGTTGTATCAGTATTCAATTTCTTTAATGAATTTTGGTTATATAAGAACAGGTTAGCTGGGTGCAATGGCTCATGCCTGTAATTCCAGCATTTGAGAGGCTGAGGTGGGTGGATCACTTGAGCTCAGGAGTTTGAGACCAGCCTGGGTAACACAGTGAAATCCTGTCTCTACAAAAATACAAAAATTATCCAGGTGGTGGAATGCACATAATCACAGCTATTCTGGAGGCTGAGGTGAGAGGATCACTTGGACCCAGGAGGTCAAGGCTTCAGTGAGCCAAGATACTGCACTCCAGCCTGGTGACAGAGTGAGAACCTGTCTCAAAAAAAAAAAAAAAAAAGAAAAAGAAAAGTTCTTATTCTTAGGACATATTTAAGAGTGAAGCATCATGACATCTGTAATTTATTTTTGAATAATTCTATAAATTTATATATGTATAAAGAGAAAGAAAGAAGAAAAAATATTTAAAATGTTAACAATCATCAAATCTAGGTGAAAGGTAGTAGGTGTTTTTGTAGGTTTAAAATTATTCAACGTAAGTTTGGAGAAATAGAATTTTCCAGTGTTTTTATATTGTAGATCTTCATAACCTGCCTAGTTAATTAGCCTAAGTTTCCTTGTCTCTTTGTTGTGACAGTTATTACTTGATTCACATTGAAGTAACTGGAAATGTGCACAGAACATAACTAATGGAAGAAGGAACACAGTGCAATGGTAAGAACACTGTCTGGGAAAGATAATCTAATCCATGCTCTGCTGTTATTACATTTGATGACGTCAGGAAAATTAGCTCTCATCTCTGAGAATCTATGGCTCTATCTGTATAATGGAGAGTTTCTCAAGTTGTATTTTTAAGTATTTTTCAAACCCTTACTACATTCCTACTGTAATAAAGATTCTCCAAGTTCAAACAACACTCATAGTTTGCAGGAAATCAGTTCACACGCATTATCTCACCATTAAGAGTTGGTTAATGCACGACATTTTGTCCATATCATACTGGTTTCTAGAAATTATTAAGTGATTCATGGAAAAGAAGAGGAGGTTTGAGTGTCAAGAGGACACAGTCTGAATATGTTAGCTTATAATTTTTTTAAATTTGAAATGACGCTGTCTGATTCACTTATTCTACTACCAATTTATTCTGCAAAATGTGGAGTTCTTCAAGTCAGAAAGTGCTAGAAGGAACAAAGTACACTTTTAGGTACTTTCATGAAGCTACTATTCCTTCTTATGGTGTTAAATCAGGAAAACTAACTGATGTCTAAGTATGTTTCTAAGGGAGGGGGAGAATAGATACTTCTACAGAACTTCAAGAAGATAAAGACTAGGAGCAATGGTATATGCCTGTAATCCCAGCACTTTGGGAGGCCGAGGCAGGCGGATCACTGAAGGTTAGGGGTTAGAGACCAGCCTGGCCAACATGGTGAAACCAATTCTCTACAAAAATATGAAATTAGCCAGGCATGGTGGCAGGTGCCTGTAATCCCAGCTACTCAAGAGGCTGAGGCAGGAGAATCACTTGAACCTGGGAGGCGGAGGTTGCAGTAAGCCGAGATCGCACCCCTGTACTCCAGCCTGGATGACAAAGCAAGACACCATCTGAAGTGGAAAAAAGTGACAAGGAAGACAGCCTGGATGACAAAGCAAGACACCATCTGAAGTGAAAAAAAGTGACAAGGAATACACTTTTGCCTACCCCCACTGACCCTCAAATCACTCCTCGAGCTTTTTGTGAACATCTGAAATCCTACAAAAGAAGCATTTATTTGGCATTACTGTTTTTGTTGCTTTATCGTCATCACAATGCTAATATTAAGAAAAATTATAACTCCATCAGTTTAATCACCAGTAACATTAAACTAACAGGTCATTTATTGAGAAAGTTTGGAGTTGGAGAGGAAAAAAGACTGAAGGCATTTGGGGAGATTGGGGAAAATAAGAGACGGGAGAAAGAGCCCAACAGAACATGATGGAAGCAGTGTATGCAAACTATTCTAGTCCTGCTTGTCCCAAAGCCCTTCCCATGTGCATAAAAACCTAAAGAAATGCCTGGGAAGAAACACTAATCTGAGCAAGAAGCAAAGTGAAGTTATTTCACTAACTTGGATCACCTAGAATCACAGAATAATACTATGATGAAATGTATAGGTTATTTCATTTTTCTTTCCAGATGATGCAGCCTTGGATTAGTCAGAACTGTTCTAACACTGTTAGAAATAAACCCCACAAATAACCTTGAAGCACCTAAGAGCACCAAGTACTATGGTAGGTCTGGGTTAAAAATATCTCAAAGTGGCATAATCTATCTCCCTGTGCTCTAATAGTCTACTGAAATGTACTGGGCTCCTGGGGTCAAATGAGGTCTTTTCGAAGTAGCTTCTTTTTTTTTTTTCTTTTAAGAGACAAGATCTCGCTCTGTCTACCAGGCTGGAGTGCAGAGATGAGATCTGAGCTCATTGTAGCCTCAAATTCCTGGGCTCAATTGATCATGCCACTTCAGTCTCCCAAAGTGCTGGGGGATACGAATGTGAGCCAACACGCCTGGGCCTCAAAGTACCATTTATTTCCAATCAGTGGCCAAGTAACCAGGTCTTCAAGAGACCACTCCCAGGAAAGGGGGACTGATAGGACATAGTATGGATTCTAGCAGCAACTCTTAACTGAAATTATAAATGGATCCCATGTCAGGATTCTTTGTGCAGAGAAGTGCTCCCAGAGCCCAAATATACCAACATCTAACACCCTGCACCAGCTCTCTATTAGAAATGGTCTTGTTCTGTGTAGGATGGTGAGCCTGCAAATTAGAATCTAGTTCATTCAACCTCCCCCTCTGCCTTGGCAGATGTGATTGATCCTCACAGGCATCGCAGAAACAAGGAGTCAATGGGATAAAGCTGTTGTTAGAAGTGACACATAGTTGGAGAGCTGATTATATTGGACCTGAGTGACAACACTTATAGCCTCTCTACTCTCAGACTTTTTAATGGGTTTTGGAAAGCCAGACAATTCTAAATGCCTATGGAAGCCTCTCATCTGAAAGCTACAAGGAGATATGGAAAGTTTATTTCCATCAGCCAGTGATTCAGTGAACTCAACATAGAATTAAATAAGAGAAGCACTTTGGGACTAATACTAACACAGGCACAAAACTTAGACAAAAGGAGAGAAGGAGAAATAGCTCTAATTCTTATTCACTTGAGTATGTAACAACAGACTCCTTCTACAGGGCCAATTAGTAACAAACAGAGGAAGAATTATCAATGTCTTTAAAGCTTATTGTGAGTTTATCACCTGTAGAAGTACTAATGTCTACAAACAAAGCCATTTTGTGAGTCTTGATCAAAAAATTGTAATAAAATAATTTGTTTTAATCATGTTTTTATAAATGAGCTACTGTATTTTGTCACTTTACTGTCAGCCTTTTCGTTTTCTTTTTTTTAAATCCCCAAGTACTTGTTTGGCACAAACTCTGTTCTTCTAAATAAATGACATATTAAACAATAGATTCTGAGATTTATTGGAGATTCATTAAGTTGTTATTCTACCCATTTACATTATTCTTCTGGAACTATATTAATCCCCTAAATCAGAGAATATAACTATTTCTTAATACTCTCCATTGGCATGTATAATAAAATTACATTTTCTTCCTCATAGAAAAGTGAATGTAAGAAAATGTAGGTCATTTTAAAACTTCTCTGCTGGTCTAAGAGAAAATAAAAGACTAAAAAAAGCATTCATCAAGGTGACAGGTTAAAATGGTAGATTGAAAACTCACACCTAAATTTACTCCTTCCCAAAGTAGAACCAAATGAGATCTTTCTAAAAATAAAATAATAAGATAATCTTTGATAGGAGAAAAATAGCTACTAATTTGTTAAATTATAAAACAGATAAGTGAATAACCACTGATTAAGCAGATTTAATACAGCTAAACCCCTAAGCCAATATAGGAAGTAGCTTGAAAACAACTTTATTTAGTCTGCAGAATTGTCAAAAACCTGAGGTAGGCCTGGAACGGTGGCTCACATCTGTAATCCCAGCATTTTAGGAGTCCACTGCAGAAGGATCTCTTGAAGCCAAGAGTTTGAGAACAGCCTGGGCAACACAGTGAGACTCAGTCTTTACAAAAACATTTAAAATAAAAATTAGTCAGGTGTGGTCGTTCACATCTGTAGCTCCAGCTGCTCAGGAGGATTGCTTGAGCTCAGGAGTTTGAAGCTGCAGTGAGCTATGGTCATGCCACTGCACTCCAGCCTGGGCAACAGAGTAAGATTCTGTTTCAAAGAAAAAAAGCCACAGGTGCTAGCCGCACTGGGGAGTTCTGGTATTTCTGAAACTGAGAATGTAGGGGACACTTGATGGATACAGAAATAAAAGAAGTTTGGTAAAAGTTGTTTGAAAATCATTTAAAATGCTAGATATCCTCCCACTTAATGGAGTGACTTTATCTTCCTTACCCAACAGAATTGTGAAAGATTACTCTTCAGAAAATTTAAAATGGAGGATCTCTGGGCTAGGGACACTAAGCATAGCTGTGGGTCTGGGTAATTTACTAAAAACAGCATCACTAACTGGAGTATAAATAGGACATGCTGAATGTTGAGACCACCAGCTCTCTCCCTCCACTCACCTCCAAGAATTATGGCAGCCAAATCTCCACCCTCTAGGTTCAGGATGATGAGATTCTTCTCTGGGACACCTAATCAGGCAAAAGGAAATACATAAAGATACCAACCTCTGGAGCTTGGCAGCTAGTGGTCTGTCTAACACCCTACTGTGAACTCAAAACCTCCAAGCCCCATTACCATACTCAGAGCACTCAATCAGATGTTTACACCTTCACTCTATCAGCAGAGAAAAGAAAATCTCCAGACATCTGAGAACAGCTTCTAATCTGAGGAAAGATAGCAATCAAAACAAATATTGAGAAAAAGTAAGCCACTCAGAGGACTGAGTGCAAAAAGAGAAGAAAACTTGAGGAAAACAACTATTAATGATATCCTCCCAGCAGTTAAAGATGACATGGCATCCATGTCAGGAAACAATGAGAAACGAAAATTCAAAGAACAGAAAAGCAGTTCTTAGAAATTAAAAACAGTAAGTCAGAAATGAAAAACATCAACAGGTGGGTTGGAAGGTTAATTTTAAGAAGTTTCATAAAAGAGAGAGCAAAAAAAAAAAAACCCAAAGAGATAAAAAGGAGGAGGGAAAAGTTTGAGCAATCCAAGGAGGCATGACATCCAAATAAAATAGCAGTTCAGAAAGAAAGAGCAAAGAAAACAGGAGAAAGTCATTCACCAAATAATTCAAGATAATTTCCCAGGATTAAAGGATAAATTGAAAAGGACCACTGAGTGCCAAACACAATGCAAGAAAATAAACCCACACTAAAATACATTAAGAAATTTTACAACCTTGCTGAAAAAAAGATCCTAAAACCCTCAATAGAGAAAGAAATAAAAAGCCTCATAAATCAAAACAATTTTTTCTAGAATAACAAAGAAAATTGAGCAACAAGTTTAAAACTTTGAAGGAAAATTATTTCCCAAGTAGAATTCCATGCCTAATCAAACCATCAACCCAGTAGAAGGGGTTCAAGCATGCACAAACAAAAACAATATTATCTCCCATACACTTTTTGTGCTCCACCAAAGTGAAACAGATGAAGAAATAAGCTTACATAGGACACAGCAGAAGACACAGGAATCCCTAGTTGTCTGTTTGCTGAGAACCAGGCATGGATATGCATTAGTTAAGGTACAGGATAGCTTTGTAACAAACTGGCTTCACAAATACAGTGGCTTAAAGCAGGGAGAAATTTATTTCCCTCTCATGTAACACCACAAAGTTGAGTAGTCAAGGTTGGTGGGACATCTGTGCTTCACCTGATCAATGATGGACCTAAGTCCCTTCTGTCTTCTTGTTCATCCAGATTGTTGCACTCTCCTACATATTCAAAGCTTAAGGAAATATCTAGGCTCCAGTTTGTGGGGAAGGAAAATCAGAAATTCAAAGCAATTAAAGTAGAAGTTTACAAACATTTCTTACACTCTTACACCACCAGTGATAACTTAGTGATATGGCCACACCTAGAAGAAGAGGTGTGGCCTCTTCTTCTATATGGAATATAGTTTCCAGCTATGCAGCCATGTTTTCAGCCTAAATCCTATTATATGGAAGAAAGGAAAAAGCAAATTTTGTGATATTATGTGATTTCTGCTATAGAGAACAATCAGTCCAAATTGAATTGTTTTTAAAATGTGTGAACAAGAACAGTATGGATCCCTGTATCCATGGACTTCCTTCTTTCCAGAGTAAATAGAAAGGTATGGTGATGATGAACATCAATATGAAAATCTTCAATAAAATACTGGCAAACTGAATCCAACAGAACATCACAAAGTTTATCCATAATGATCAAGTCAGCTTTACCCCTGGCATACAAGGCTGGTTCAACATATGCAAATCAATAAATATAATCCATAACATAAACAGAAGCAATGACAAAAAACACATGATTATCTCAATAGATGCACAGAAGGCCTTCAACACAATTCAACAACGCTTCATACTAAAAACTGTCAATAAACTAGGTACTGATGCAACATATCTCAAGATAATAAAAGCTATTTATGACAAACCACGGAGAATATCATATTGAATAGGCAAAAACTGGAAGCATTTCTTTTGAAAACTGGCACAAGCTATTCAACACAGTATTGGAAGTTCTGGCTAGGGTCATCAGGCAAGAGAAAGAAATAAAGCATATTCAAATAGGTAAAGAGAAATTCAAATTGTCTCTATCTGCAGATGGCATGATTGTATATTTAGAAGAACCCATTGTCTCAGCCCACTATCTCCTCAAGCTGATAAGCAACTTCAGCAAAGTCTCAGAACACAAAATCAGCGTGCAGAAATCATAAGCATTCCTACACCCCAATAACAGACAGAGAGCCAAATCATGAGTGAACTCTCATTCACAATTGCCACAAAGAGAATTAAATACCTAGTACTACAACTTACAAGGAATGTGAAGGACCTCTTCAAGGAGAACTACAATCCACTGCTCAAGGAAATAAGAGAGGACACAAACAAATGGAAAAGCATCCATGCTCATAGTTAGGAAGAATAAATATCATGAAAATGGCCACACTGTCCAAAGTAATCTAGAGATTCAGTGCTATCACCATCAAGCTACCATTGACTTTCTTCACAGAATTGGAAAAAACCACCTTAAATTTCATATGGAACCAAAAAAAGAGCCCACATAGTCAAGAAAATTCTAAGAAAAAAAAAAAGCTAGAAGCTGGAGGCATCATGCTACCTAACTTCAAACTATACTACAAGGATACAGTAATCAAAACAGCATGGTAATGATACTAAAACAGAGATATAGACCAATGGAACATAACAGAGGCCTCAGAAATAATGCCACACACCTACAGCCATCGGATCTTTGACAAACATGACAAAAACAAGCAATGGGGAAAGGATTCCCTATTTAATAAATGGTGTTGGGAAAAATAGCCATATGCAGAAAGCTGAAACTGGATCACTTCCTTACACCTTATACAAAAATTAACTCAAAATGGATTAAAGATTTAAATGTAAGACTTAAAACCATAAAAACCCTGGAAGAAAACCTAGGTAATACCATTCAGGACACAAGCATGGGCAAGAGCTTCATGAATAAACACCAAAAGCAATGGCAAAAAAAGCCAAAATAGACAAATGGGATCTAATTAAACTAAAGAGCTTCTGCACAGCAAAAGAAACTATCATCAGAGTGAACAGGCAACCTACAGAATGGGAGAAAGAGTTTTGCAATCTACCCATCTGACAAAGGACTAATATCCAGAATCTACAAAGAACTTAAGCAAATATACAGGAAAAAAACTAACCACCCCATCAAAAAGTGGGTTAAGGATATGAACAGACACTTCTTAAAAAGAGACATTTGTGCAGCCAGCAAACATATGAAAAAAAGATAATCATCACTGGTCATTAGAGAAATGCAAATCAAAACCACATTGAGACACCATCTCATGCCAGTTAGAATGGTGATCATTAAAAAGTCAGGAGACAACATGCTGCAGAGGATGTGGAGGAACAGGAACACTTTTACACTGTTGGTGGGAGTGTAAATTAGTTCAACCATTGTGGAAGGCACTGTCGTGATTCCTCAAGGACCCAGAACTAGAAATACCATTTGACCCAGCAATCCCATTACTGGGTATATATCAAAAGAATTATAAATCATTCTATTATAAAGACACATGCACACATATGTTTATTGTAGCACTGTTCACAATAGCAAAGACTTGGAACCAACCCAAATGCCCATCGATGATAGACTGGATAAAGAAAACGTGGCACATATACACCGTAGAGTACTATGCAGCCATAAAAAAGTTGAATTTGTGTCCTTTGCAGGGACATGGATAAAGGTGGAAACCATCATTCTCAGCAAACTGACACAAGAACAGAAAGCCAAACACCACATGTTCTCATTCATAAGTGAGTGTTGAACAATAACACATGGACACAGGGGAGGGGAACATCACACACTCAGGTCTTTCAGGGGCTGGGGGGCTAGGGGAGGCATAGCATTAGGAGAAATACGTAATGCCAATGATAGGGTGATGGTTGCAGCCAACTACCATGACATGTGTATACCTACGTAACAAACCTACATGTTCTGCACATGTACCCCAGAACTTAAAGTACAATTTTAAAAAAAGGAATGGTATGGTGAAATCAATAGAAATGTAGCCCTTTTAACAGGATCTACAGTAATTATGTTGCATGGCAAGTATCAAGTGATTAAACAACATAGAATTGTACTCCTAACATGGAGGGAACATAATAGCCTGGGTATCTCTCCCTCAATTAGTATCTTGGCAAGAGTTTTTGCACCCTTATGAGTGCAATGCAGAAGAAAATATAGATATTCTCAAATAAGAAATTTTCTAAGTATACACACGTTTGTATTTATATAGAATATCTCTGTATTTATATAAGAACCTGATAACAATGGTTGCTTATCAAAAGGAGAACTACTACTTGGGAGGCTGAGGTAGGATTATCCTTTCAGCCCAGGTGGTCAAGGCTACAGTGAGCCATAACCATGCCACTACACTCCAACCTGAGTAACAGAGCAAGATTCTGTCTCTTAAAAAAAGGAAAAGAAGAGAACCAGTAATATTTTCACTAGCAACATTTCTGTGTTCCTTTTGAATTGTATATGTTAACATTTACATCACATCCAAGAATAGAAATAAATAAAATGCATTTCCTAAAACATAGATATCTTCTGAACAAGCAATTCAAATTCTAGGAACTTATTCTATAGATACACTAGTAAAACATTTTTATAGCTTAAAAAACAAAGAGACAATCTAAATATTCAACAACAGGTTAATTAAACACATCTATACTATGGAATACAATGCAGCCTCAAAAAAGAATATAAATTTCTTGGAAGTTAACTAAAACCAAAATGATTAATTGTGAATAATAACTATATGAATGATTAATTAGATGCAATCTTTAACTCTGATCACACGATTTCAAAAACCATTAAAATATTACTTTGAAGAAGAAAAAGATAGACTGTAAAACAGAAAATGCATGGACATGACATTAAACTTAAATGGCGTATGATCACATAATTGTTTGCCTTTATCTGTAAAGCAAAATCTGCTTGAAATCACACTTTTGTTTAAAATAGTAATGGCAATCATATTGTTGACTCAGAAAAGTATTATGGTACATCAGAAAGAACACCCAGTTTGGTGTTTCTGACTTGGACTGGCACTTAGCTTTTTCATTTCCCGTCTTGCCACCAGCACTGCAACAGACACAAAAGGTCCAAAACATGGTGCTCACTGTGCTGGGCTGGAAAGCAGGATGAGGGAAGGTGTAGCACGACAGTCCCTGGAGGCAATGGGCCAAGTCAATATGGAAATTCAGTGTAGAGAACCAGACAGAAATGTGATAACCAAAAGTTGGGATGCAGAGTCAGAAATGATACAGGATGATAAACCTGAGTCTTGAAAGAAACCAAGTGTCTGGGAAAAGGTGTTTTTAACAGGCCTTTGCGCACAGGCAGGCCTGCTCTTCTTGGGTAAAGTGTTTCCACGGTGCTGGTTGATGTTTATATGATCTTGACAAAGGCACTTAACATCCAGGACACTAGGTTTCCTATCTGTGATCTACAAATAACAACACACAACTGGAAATTATGTAGGTAAAAGGATTCTTACAAATGTAGGACAGGATTATGTTATTACTAAGAGTCAGGAAAACTTCACTGCACTGGAACAAGAGGCATATTTCTATTAGCAGGACTCAACCCATCTCCATGGGTACACAACAACTGTGAAAACCAGTCTGCAGCTGATTTTCAGCATTTCACTGGGGTGTCTTATTTCCTAAGGCTATGCTTCATGATGTCCTGAAAGCTTTTCTAACCTCTGGCCTATACTGAGAGTCCCCTGGGGCTTATTCCTATAGTAACTTCATTGCCTGTAATTTGACTTTCTGGTCTCAAACCATTAACTTCCCAAGACTAATCCAGAGAATGTGTGATAAGCAAAACATTCTAGGATTCTCTTGTGGAAACCTCTGTGCAGGTAGAGGTAATGAATAATTCTTCAAAATTGTCTTGTGGTATGGGCAACTATAAAATTATTTCACAATTTAGTCAGCAAATCAAGAGTCCATTAGCTCATGTTCTTCCTGCAATACACCAATGTATACGGTAGCCTTTAGCATTCATAATGTTTATTCATTAAATTGTGCTATAGCTGGCCTAGAGTTAGAACCTGAACAACACCATTTTATAAAAGACAAAGCTATGTTTTAAAATAAGTTGTAACGGCTGCCCCACTCTCCTCACAATAACTGCTGGCCTTTGGCTTCTGTACATAAAACTGCTAGTTTGCTCTGCAAACTATCTACCTTTCTTATCAGTAACAGCCAGAATTGTCAGCCTTTGTGACTAGAATAGCAGCCCAAGCTAATTCCATCCTGGCCCCTGTGCCTTGTAATAAGTAACTAAGATCTGTTACTTCCACTACTGCCCAGAAGATGTGCAAACTAACACATATCTTGACTTCTGTAAGCCACTTAGGTAACAATCGAAGTAGAAGATGTCCTCAAGCCCTTGGAATGTCCGGAGCCCCACTCCCTCTTCTCTGTCAGGGAGATGATTTACGAAAACCCCTAAATGTCTGTGTCCCTTCACCCCCACCCCTGCCTCTCACCCTGACTTTACGGGTATAAAAGGTCTTAAGGGGCCATGGATTGGAGAGACGCGAGTCCTCCGTGGTCACTGGCTTAATAAACCCTACTATTTAGCATACTTTTGTCTTGGTGTTGGTCCCTTAATCTCGCCTCCTCGAATATAACAAAATGACTATAGTTCATCACCTTTTGTTCCTAGCAGCTTGCAGATGATCTCAAATAAAATCACATAACTAAATGCCTATAGTGGGTTACAAATAGATTCTTAAAATCCTAATCTAAATCACTGTATTTTGATTAGGCATCTGTTAACAGATGTATAACACAGTAAAAAATACATATGTTAGGCAAATATATAGCAGCTTAGTGTATGCACCCATATGAATTGCTGTGATCTGAAAAAATGAACATATTAAATTTATAGAAATTTAGGTCAGTAAAAATCAAGCATTTTATAATGCTATAAATTCAGGAGCAAAACACAAAGATTTGTCATTGTAGTAGAGATGGTTAATTGCTTCCCAATTCTCAGTCTCCCTTTATGCTCATTTTTATCTGGGCATTTTGCCACCCAGATAAAAGGCTATATTCCCCAGTCTCCCTTACTGTGTAGCAATTCCTTGCCTCAAATCCTGTATAAAATGTAATCAGGGATGAATAAATACGTATAAAAATTATGTGTGAAGTTACTTCTGTGTTAAGCCAATCTGGAAAGACGATGAATCTTGTCTTTCAGCTAATATCTGCCCTAACATGACCTTTGGAGTGTAAAGTGAGGGAAGTACAAAAAATGGTTGCTTGTTTACTCTAAACATGTATGTTTGGGTCCATTTCTTATCATTAACCACAACCAAAAAGAAGAAAAAGAGCAAACAAATCTGGAACCAGGCATATGACTGTAATGAAGGTCTTCCGTTGCTACGTCAACCTTATAAGGCAAAAGATATCCATGCTCTTCTGATACGAGAGAGAAGTTAAGAAAGTTTATCAGTTTTACAAAGGACTGAGGTTCAGAAAATGGTATCTTCTCTCGACAGTTCTGATCTAGGATCTTAGTGCAGGCATCAAACTGCTTTTGTTCATCTCCAAATCTTGGTTCCTCAAATCTTAATTCAATGTCTGCCCTTGGCTTCATCCTACAGGTATCCTTGCTAGGAATTAAAAGTACCCCAATCCCCCACTTCAGAACTCTTGTAGTTCTAATAAGACTCTAACTTGATGTTCAACTATTCAAAATCATAAAATTGGAGTTTGACTGTCCTGGAATAAGTGAAATTGCTTTATTTCATAAAACTATACATTTTAGTCACATAATTTGATCTAAATATCAGTCTAGGTCTCAAACTTAACGTTATCAAAACACTAGCCTCATTTTTTTTTTTTTTTTTTTTTTTTTTTTGAGATAGTCTCACTCCATCACCAGGCGCCAGGCTGGATTGCAGTGGCGTGAACTCGGCTCACTGCAACCTCTTCCTCCCGGGTTCAAGCAATTCTCCTGCCTCAGCCTCCTGAGTAGCTGGGACTACAGGCGCCCGCCACCACCCCCAGCTAATTTTTTTGTATTTTTAGTAGAGACGGGGTTTCACCATGTTGGCCAGGATGGTCTCGATCTCTTGACCTCGTGATCTGCCAGCCTCAGCCTCCCAAAGTGCTGGGATTACAGGCATGAGCCACCGTGCCCGACCTAGCCTCATTTTTATCAATGAAGCAACTGAAGCACAAAAACGATTGAGAAAATTGTCAAAGGACACTTCCCTTACTAGCCAAGAAAAGACTAGAATCCAAGTCTCTCGCCTCCTAAAAAGTACTCTTTCCCATATCTCATAGAAGAGTCCCACTTAAAGCTCTTATCAAAAGAAAAAATACATTGCAGAAATTTCTTCAATATTAGTCATCAGTGATTATATTCATGGTTGTGTCAGGTATTGCTACAATAATGTTGTGTAACAAGCTACCCAAGATTCAGTGGCTTAAACCAACAGTCACTTATTCTCACAGATCTTCAGGACAGCTGGATGACTGCTTTAGGGTCTAGTAACCAGGCTAGTCTGGCCCTCTTGGCTTCAACTTTCTCTTTCTTTTCCCAGACCCAGTGAACTAACTGGAAAATGATCTTCTCCTGGTAATGACAGAAGCGCAATAGGGCAAGTAGAAACATATGATTCCTTTTTAATGCATTTCATTAGCTGAAACAAGCTACCAGTTCAATCTCAACATCACCAGGATAGAAAAATATACTCTACCCACAGTGTGGGGGAAAGCCATAAAGTAATGTGCAAAGGATGTGGATGTATACTCTTCTTATAAAACAATGACAGGGGATAGGGGTATATCAGGTGAAGAATTATAATAATAATCACTCTTCCATAGTGTATTGGAAGAAATGGAAGTTTTTATAAAGGTTTATTTTTACTATTAATGCCTATCATGGATGAAGTTTACGATGAATTGTTTCACACTCTAACATTGCCTTAAATGATTACATTTCCTAGAGTAGCCAAGTAGGATTAAAACCACAAATGTCTTTCAGGATAGAACTGATAAAGAAGACAAAGAATGTGATTGATGAAAATAGGCTGCCAAGAATGTGTTCTAAAGGGATCTCATTTCAAAAAGCGGATATTTATTGCCTTTTAAAAAAAAAGATAAAATGGGTGAAGTTGGCTGAATCCCAAAGAGTTTTAAAATGTCAGTTAAGCAGCATCTCTAAGTACACACACACACACACACACACACACATTTGTATGTATATAATAGATATTTTTTTCATGTTATGCTATATAGTTATTAATAAAGTATATGACTCTTTACCAAGTAATTCATATAAGATACCAGACAAAAACATGATTCCTTCATGAGGCTTTAAGAAGTCAATTAAGGAAAAAGCAGAGTGGTTTTACAAATTTTGTGTTTCGTTTTTGTTACTGGTCAATATTATGTGGGTAAGTTCACAGGAACACTTCAATTTTGAAAGTTGCTTTTTATTTCAAAATAAGCTGTTCTATGTGTGACACTACTAAAATTTCATAATGTAGAGATCATTTTTAAAATAATATCTGATTTCAATTGACAAGTAGCATACCTGCTTCTGTAATCACAGCTGCATGATGAACTGTGGCTGAGTAAATGTATTTATCATCAAACTGTCAAAAATTTGAATTTAATTTGTTATTCATCCTTGCTGGGAAAAAAAAAATCTGTGTGTCTCCTCTGGAATGAGTGAGATCTTGATTTATAACTATTTGTTTAGAATACAGTTTTTATAACTATTTATTTAGAATACCAGAAAAAAAATGTCAAGTGTGGTCTCAAAATTTGAGCAAAAAAATTTTAATTAAAAAATAAAACCCAAATGTACTCTCTATTTCATTGCTGTGTGAGGAAACACATATATTAATATGTGGAAACAAATTATTATTTCCTTATTAACATAAGGAAACAAATGTTAAATTCCTTTTGTGACTCAATTGTATCATTGCTTTTTTTATTTGCTCATTCAAAAAATCACAATCTCAACATGGTCTTTATTTTATTGATATCTAACACTGGAAAATAGAGATAATAATCCCCAACAACAGGGGGATTATTTTAGTTATTATCATTTATTTATTATTTTGATATAATTGCTTCTAGCCTTTATACATGTTTATGGAGTACTTATAATATTGTACATACAATAATCTATCATTATTTCTGAAATGTAAATTTATAATGCCAATATTTCCTTGTGTTATTAAATTTTTTGCATGTCACATTTTGATACATAATTGTCAATTAGACATATTTACTAAATCCTTTATGTTGACCCTTTACTTATGAAGCTTATTAGGCTACATCCATTTTAAATCATTATACATGAAAATGATATACATATGTACATATATCATGGATTTAAGCATTTCAGATTATTTTATTCAGCTACATTCAAGAAACAAAATTATTGGACCAAATGATAAAGAAGTTTTATACATTTTGTTCACAAATTACTTTCCAACAAATCTTGTAAAAGATAATTCTCCCCCTAGCTTTACATTTGACTAATAGCCTCACTTGCACCTCACCAGCATTTAGCTTGGTCTTATTTTAAAGGAGATCTTGTTAATTTAAAAGGTGAAAAATGGCTTCTTATTACTAACTTAAATCTACAATTATTTCAATACTAGTGAGGTTAATTTGTTTTAATGATTATATGTGTATGGAGAATGTTCAGTCTCTGACTGTTAAACTTCTAAATAAGATATATACAAGTTAAAATATTCTAGGTTCCCATTTCATCCGGTGCCTTTTCATCTTGTGTTGCCTCATTTCCTTCCATTTCATGAAAAATTGGTAATTTAAATATTTACTATATACCACTATTACTCTTAGACATGGGTAACTGGAGGCAGGTCTTCTACTAGTCCTTCTCTACTGAACCTCTCTACAAGGCAAGGAGTCATGGAAGAAAGGGACATCCTGCCTGAAGCCTGTGCCCCCAGCCACCACAATCCAGGTGCCCCATATCTGTAATTTCTTATGTAAATGACTCCAAGTCTATTCCAGGGGTTGCACGGGCCTCTTCCATGGGTCCTTTCTTTGTAGGTTTGGGGACCTTCATTTGTAGGCTTTCCCTATAATATACATAGACTATATCCAACATAAACTCTTCTAAACCACACATATTGAATATGAACTCACATACAAATTAATTCCTAGAACTTTTATGTTCAGCAAGATTCAGAGACAAGTTATTAAGTATGAGGGATATGCAATCCATTTGGATTTCAATTCTGGTTATGCCACTTATTAGTTTTGTGAGTTTAAGTAAGCAATTTAATGTCTCAAACAATCTAGAATGTAATATTGTGTAGCGTAAGAACAGGATTAAATAAAAGGAATGGCTTCCAGAAATACTCCTATACTGCACTGTACCAACTCATCCTGCATCATGACATGAAGGAGGTCATATTCCAATATGAAAATGTTCTACAGTGACTAGCCGTGAGAGTATGGAGGAAGTGGCTTGAAATGCATAAAGCTAAAACGTAATGTGTAAAATATTGTTCCAACCATCAGATATGTAAAATTGTAAAAGAAGAATTTGACTCTCATTGACTCCTACTCAAAATGGAAGTTCTCTGCCTTTAGGAATGTACTGAAATATTAAAAATCTATCATTCCAAATGCAACATACTTTTTTCCTTTTCAGTAAAAATCATGCAAAATCAGATTTATCAGATTTTCTGTGATTATAAACCACACAAGTATAACAGTATTAATAAACATGTCAGTAATATCAGCAATATGCCATAATAGAAAATCTTCCAGCATCACTCCCCTCACAAAAATACAACTAGAAACTATTGAAAGACTAGAATACCACCCCAAATACACCAGCACTCCAGGGGAGAAGCAGAGAAACCACCTGGGCCCACAAAATCTAGAGAAACCACAACCAATAAAAGAAATAGTCATTTCAGACAGTTCCCTCTTTTCCCTCAAGTTGGTATAACACCACTCAGAGAACTGCCCTAAACCCTCAGGTACTGAAGTAAGAGGAGGGAATTAGAATTGGACATTAAATTCACTCCAGTCCCATATCACGGGAACCATTAGGAGTTCCAGGACTGCTGGGCTACCAAAAGTAAACTGTGAACAAAGAATGGGGCACTGTTCATAGCAACTGGCATGAAGAGCTTCATAGCTATTCAGTGTTCCAATCAGCAACGATGCCATGTTGAAGAGACTGGCCAGTGCCATGGCACCATAGAAGGAAAAATAAAAGGAAGTCCTGAATCCATAACCAGATTTTCCACTCAAATGCTCCCATGGAGGTTGAAATTAATCCAGTGCTTGCTTAAGTCTTCCTCTGGACTGGGAAACAATGACAAGGCACCAAAATAGTTATGGAGCAGCATTTAAGCTCTGCTACCTACTATAAGTTTTCCCCAGACTGTGAAAAAAGGGGGAGGGAAGCAATTTAGTCCCAGAGCAACATTTATGTTCCAGTGTTCACTATAAGTCTTCTCCAGAATAAACATAACAAAAGGGTAAATAGTTTCAGTGCAGTGTTTTAGTTCCAGTGTCCACCTCAGAATGGGAAGAAACAACAGGTCAGTATTTAAGTTCCAATATTAAGAAGTGAAGACATAATACAAAGGTTATAGTTAACAGTGATATATTTTATATTTCAAAATAGCTAGAAGCGAAGAATTATAATGTTTCCAATACAAAGAAATAATAAATGTTTGAGGTGATGGATATCCTAATTACCCCAATTTGATAATTACATATTATATACAAGTATCAAAGTATCACTTGTGCCCCCCCATAAAGAAGTTCTCAACCCTTTAGTTAATAGAATGAGACAAATAATGAAATTAATAAAACATATTTAAAAAAAAAAAAGAAGTAAAAGTCTAACATCACCAAAGAACACATGCAAAAACTAGAAGATGCAGTTGTCTCCTCAAATATCCAGGCATCAACATAAAGATGCAAGGGCTGTGCAAACTCAGGGAAATATGATGTGACCAAAACAAAAACCAAAAAGAGCCTCCAGCAATGGACTCCCATAATGTAAAGATCATGGAATTTCTGACAGAATTCAGAATAATTCTCTTTTAAAAAAGTTTGGTGGGGGGCAGGGCCTAGAAAAAAAAAGTTCAGGGAATCACAAGGAAATATAGATAGAAAACTAACTGAAATTTGGAAAACAATCCAGGAATAAAATTTAAAATTTGACAAAGAGAAAATTCTAGAAATTTCTAAAAAGAAATTCTAGAATTAAAAAAATACAGTAACTAAACTAGAAAACATATTAGGAAGCTTCCACAGCAGATGTGATCAAACAGAAGAAAAAATTAGTAAGCTTAGAGACAGAACATATGAAATTACCCACTCAAGGAAGCAAAAAGGAAAAAGAATTAAAAATATTGAAAAAGGTCTAAGAGAATTATGGCACACCTCCCATTGAACTAATCTTGACATAACTGGAATTTCCAAAGGTGACAAGAGATTAAAAAATAAAAATAAAATAATAAAAACAATACAGAAAGTCTATTTAAGAAAATAATTCGATCTCTTAAAACTTTATAGTTTTTTAGTTCAAAGAAATATAGAGTCTTGAAGAGAAGTAATTATAGGGCAGAAAACATAACTGTTTAAAATTGGCAACTGGACTAAATGTCTAGCATCTCATTCTCCTAGATAGCTAAAGCTTGACTACTTCTTGTTAAGATTATGTGTCTACCAGGTAGGAGCCTCTTAAACACTGGCCCTGAGCATTTAAAAAAAAAAAAAAATTAAAAGCTATCTACATTTGCATTAAAAAAAAAATACAGTGTGAGTCACTCTTTAAAGTCCTCTTGCTGCTATCTTATTCATTTGGAGAGGGTAGAATCAACTAATCTCTGTAGACCAGCTGTACAATATCTAAGCTTGGTAGTAACCATAGGAAGATCATTTATCCATTTTTTTTTTTTTTTTTTGAGATGGATTCTCTCTCTGTCACCGGGGCTGGAGTGCAGTGGCATGATCTCAGCTTGCTGCAACCTCTGCCTCCCAAGTTCAAGGGATTCTCTTGCCTCAACCTCCCAAGTTGCTAGGATTACAGGCACCCGCCACCACGACTGGCTAATTTTTTGTATTTTTAGTAGATAACAGGGTTTCACTATGTTGGTTAGGCTGGTCTGGAACTCCTGACTTCATGATCCACCCGCCTAGGCCTCCCAAAGTGCTGGGATTACAGGCGTGAGCCACCACACCCGGCCTATCCTTTTTTTTCAAGTGAGTTTATTTGCAGGTTGAAATCTTAGTGAAAGATAACATCCTGTAGAATGCTGTTCACGACTAGTTCATCTGTAAGTATAAACTTGAAAGAGATATCTACCAATAAATTTTTCCTAAATTTCACAAAAAAAGTCATTAGCTTACAGTGAAATGCAATGAGACGCTGAACAGACAAATCATGTGTGCCAAAAATACAACTGGAATATTAAATGGCTGTTTAAAATTGTTCATATGTCTATGCAAATTGTTACCTCAACTGTTACACACTTAATACCTCATTAAAAATTTACCTGGTCAAAAAAAATAATAATAATGTTTGAAAAATTCCTAAATCTGGAAAAAAATAACAGCATCTAGGCACACAAAACCAAGATGTCACCACTCAAATTTAACCCAAAAAGAAATTCCCTAAAGTACATTTTAATCAATATAGCAAAAATGAAAAGAAAAGAAAGAATACTCATAGCAGGAAGAAGAAATAAACATATCGCATGAAATGATACCCCAGTATGGCTTTTGGTGGATTTATAAGCAGAAATGCAGCAGGCCAGGAGAAAGTAGAATGCTATATTTAAAGTGCTAAAGAAAAAAAACTGCCAAACAACCATAATGCATCCAGCAAAACTATCCTTCAAATGTGAGGAAGAGAAAAAGACTTTCTAGACAAACAAAAGCTGAAGGAATTCACTAACACAGACCTGTCTTTCAACAAATGCTAAAGTCAGACCTGTCTTTAATCCAAAGGAAATAGATGCTAATGTCCAACAAGAAAACACATGAAGGTATAAAGCTCACTAGTAAAAGTAAGAAAACAAATTTAGAATACTTTAATACAGTAATTGAGGTAAGCAAACCACTTATGTCTTAACTGTGAAGACTAAAAGATATAACTATTAAAAATGACAATATAACAAATGGTTAAAAGATAGGCAGGATAAAAAGATGTAAACTGAATCATCAAAAAGTAAAAAGGTGGTGGGAGGATAATAAAGAATGGAGTTTCATTTCAATATGATTGAGGTTAAGTCATTATTACTTTAAAATAGCCTATTTTAACTATAAGCTTTTTTGTAAGCCTTATGGAAACCACAAAGCAAAAACCTATCATAAGTACACTAACAATAAATAGCACCAAGTCAAAACATACTACTAGTGGAAATCACTTAACCACACAGGAAGACAGTGAAACAGGAAAAAAGAAATGATTTGTAAAATAATAAAAAAACATGCAACAAAGCGGTAGTAATAAACACTCACCTATCAATAATAACCTTGATTGTAACTGGATTAAATTATTCAATTAAAAGACGTAGAGTGGATGAATAATTTTTTTATGTCTATACTTTAAATTCTGGGATACATGTGCAGAACGTGCAGGTTTGCTACATAGATATGCATGTGCCACGGTGGTTTGCTGCATTCATCAACCCGTCATTTACATTATCTATTTATCCTAATGCTATCCCACCCCTAGCCCACCACCCCACAACAGGTTCCAGTGTATGATGTTCCCCTCCTTGTCAGAGAGAACAGGCAAAATATAGAATGGGAAAAAAGTTTTGCAATCTATCCATCTGACAAAGGGCTAATATCCAGAATCTGCAAGAAACTTAAACAAATTTACAGGAAAAAAACAATCCCATCAAAGAGTGAGCAAAGGATATGAACAGACACTTCTCAAAAGAAGACATTTATGCAGCCAGCAAACATATAAAAAAAAAAAGATCATCTTCACTGGTTATTAGAGAAATGCAAATCAAAACCACAATGAGATACCATCTTATGCCAGTCAGAATGGCAGTCATTAAAATCAGGAAGTAAGAAATGCTGGAGAGGATGTGGAGAAATAGGAACACTTTTACACTGTTGGTGGCAGTGTAAATTAGTTCAACCATTGTGGAAGACGGTGTGGTGATTCCTCAAGGATCTAGAACTAGAAATACCATTTGGCCCGGCAATCCCATTACTGAGTATATACCCAAAGGATTATAACTCATTCTACTATAAAGACGTATGTTTACTGTGGCACAGTTCACAATAGCAAAGACTTGGAACCAACCCAAATGCCCACCAATGATAGACTGAATAAAGAAAATGTGGCACATATACACCATGGAATACTATGTAGCCATAAAAAAGGATGAGTTTATGTCCTTTGCAGGGACATGGATGAAGCTGAAAACCATCATTCTCAGCAAACTAACACAAGAACAGAAAACCAAACACCACACCTTCTGGCTCATAAGTGGGGGTTGAACAATGAATGGATTTTTTTTAAAGATCCAACTATACTCTGTGTGTAAGAAAATCACTTCGCCTATAAAGACACAGACAAAATGAAAGAGATGGAAAATGATGTACCATGCAAGTCGAAACCAGAAAAGAATAGGAATAGCTATACTTACATCAGATAACATAGACCTTTAAGGCAACAACAGTTAAAAACAAAAACAAAAACAAAAAAACTCTTTCTTGTAGAAATAAGAAAGCAAAGAAAAAAAGACAAAGAAGGTCATTATATGATAAAGGGGTCAATACAGCAAGAGGATATAAAAAATGTAAATACACATGAATACAACATCAGAGCACCAAAATATATATTTTTTAAAAAACTAATAGACCTAGAGGGAGATACTGACTGGAACACAGTAATAGTAGGGGAGTTCAACACTCCGCTTTCAGCAATGGATAGATTATCTAGACAGAAAAGCAACAAAGAAACATGAGAGTTAAACTGCACTCTAGACCAAATAGCCTTATCAGATATTTACAGACTGTTTCACCTAACTCCTGCAGAATACACATTTTCCTCAACAGTACCTGGAACATTCTCCAGGATAGACTGTATGTTAGGTGACAAAGCAAGGCTTAAGGAATTTTTTAAAATAAAAATATGTCAAGTGTCTTCTCCAACCATATGGAATAAAACTAGAAATCAGTAATAGAAGACATATTGAAAAATGTACAAATCTGTGAAAATTTGACAACATGCTCCTGAATAATGAATGGATCAATGAATGGATCAATGAATGGATCATAAATGAAAATGAAAACAATATACCAAAACCTATGAGATACAGCAAAAGCATTTCTAAAAGGAAACTTTAGAGTGGTAAATACCTACACCAAAAAAGAAGAAATACTTCAAATAAACAATCTAATGATGTACCTCAAAGGTCTAGAAAAGCAAGAAAAAAACAAACCCAAAATTTGTAGATAAGAATGGAAATAAATAAAATTGAGACAAAAAAGCACAAAAGATCAACAAAATGAAAAGTTGGTTTTTTTACAAGATAAACAAAGTCCACAAATGTTTACACACAAAAAAATTCTCAAATAAAATTAGAGACAAAAAAAAAGGAGACTCCACAGCCAATACCACAAAAATACAAATGATCATTAGGAAAAATTATGAGTAACTGCATGACAACAAAGTGGAAAACCTAGAAGAAATAGACAAATTCCTGGACACACAAAACCTACCAAGATTGAATCATGAAGAAATACCTGAACAAAATAGCAAGTATTAAGACTGAAACAGTAAGAAAAGGCTTCCATCAAAGAAAAGCCCAGAATCTGACAGTTCCACTGTTGAATTCGACCAAACATTTAGAGAACTAATACTAATTCTATTCAAACTTTTTCAAAAACTTGAAGAAGAGAATACTTCCAAACTCATTCAACCAGGCAAGCATTACCCTGATAACAAAACCAGAAAAGGACACAACAACAACAACAAAAACTACAGGCCAATGTCCCTAATGAACACAGATGCAAACATCCTCAACCAAATACTAGCAAACTGAAATCAACAATACATTAAGAAGATCATTCACCATGATAAAATGAATTCATCCCAGGGATGCAAGGATGGTTCAACATATATAATTAAATCAATGAGATACATCTCACTAACAAAATTAAGGAAAAAGTCATCTGATCATTTCAATAGATGCTAAAAGGTATTCAATAAATTTAGTATCCTTAATAAAAACTCTCAACAAACTGGACATAGAGAGAACACATCTCAAAACAACAAAGTCCATGTATGACAAACTCACTGTTAATATCACACTGAATGGAGAAAAAAAAAAAAAGCCTTTTCTCTAAGATCTGGAACAAGACAAGGATGCCCCACTTTCACCACTTTTATTCAAAATAATACTGGAAGCACTAGTCAGAGAAATTAGGCAAGAGAAAAAAAAAAAGAAAGAGCATCCAAATTGAAAAGGAAGAAGCCAAATTATTCTTGTTCACAAAAGCATGACTTTACATTTGGAAAAACCTAAATAGGACACAAAAAATTATTAGAACTGATAAATAAATTCAGTAAAGTTCCAGGATATAATATCAACAAACTAAATTCTGTGGCATTTTTATATACCAACAATGAAAAATCTGAAAAAAAAAAATCAAGAAAGCAATCTCACTTACAATAGGAACACAACAAAAGAAACCTAGGAATGAATTTGACCAAAGAAGTGAAAGATCTCTATAATGAAACTTATAAAACATAGATGAAAGAAATTGAAGAGTATACAAAAAAGGAACTATATGCTTATGGACTGAAAGAATTAATATTGTTAAAATGTCCATACTACCCAAAGAAATCTGCATGTTAATACATTCCCTATTACAATACTAGTAACATTCTTCACAGAAGTGAGGAAAAAAAATCCTAAAATTTGTGTAGAGCCCCAAAAGACCCTGAATAGCCAAGCGATCCTAAGCAAAAATGACAAAGCTGTAGGCATCATACTGATTTCAAAATATACCATAAAGCTATTGTAACCAAAACAGCATGGTACTAGCATAAAAACAGACACATAGACTAATGGAACAGGATAAATAACCCAGAAATAAGCTCACATATTTACAGCAAATATATTTTCAACAAAGACACAAAGAAAATACATTGGGGATAGGACAGTCTCTTCAATAAATGGTGCTGAGAAAACTGGATATTCATATGTAGAAGAATGAAACTAGGCCATTATCTCTTACCATTTACAAAAATCAAATCAAAATGGATTAAAAACTTAAAAATAAGACCTGAAACTATGAAGCTACTAGAAGAAAACATTTGGGAAATGCTTCAGGACACCGATTGGACAAAGATTTTGGAGGAAATACCTCAAAAGCATAGGCAACAAATATGAAAATAGATAAACGGGATTTCATTAAGCTGAAAAGTTTCTACAGAGTGAACAAAAAAAATCAACAAAGTGAAGAAACAACCTACAGAATGGGCAAAAATATTTGCAAACTATCTGTCTGACAAGTGATTAATAGCACATATATATAAAGAATTCAAACAACTCAATAGCAAAACACACACATGCACACTATATAATCTGATTTTAAAATGGGCAATTTATTTAAATAGATATTCCTCAAAAGAAGACATGCAAATGGCCAACAAGTATATGGAAAAATGCTCATCACTAATCATAAGGAGAGTCCATATCAATATTACAATGAGCTATTATCTCACACCAGTTAAAATGGCTATGATCAAAAAGACAAAAAAAAAAAAATACTGATGTTGGCAAGAATGTGAAGAAAGGGGAACTCTGATACACTACAGTGGGAATGTAAATTAGTACAACCACTATGAAAAACAGAATGCAGTTTCCTCAAAAAAACTAAGAAGAAGATCTACTGTATATTCTAGCAATCCCATTGCTGGGTATATATCCAAAAGAAAGGAAATCAGTATACTTAAGAGCTAGATGCTCTCGCATGTTGATTGCAGCACTATTCACAATAGCCAAGAAATGAAATCAAACTAACTGTCCATCAGCAGATGAATAAAGAAAATATGGCAGATATACATATAATGGAACATTGTTCAGCCATAAAGAAGAATAAAATCATGTAATATGCAGCAAAATGGATGAAACTAGAGGTAATTATGTTAAGTAAAATAAGCCAGACACAGAAAGACAAATATCACATGTTCTCACTCATATGTGGGAGCTAAAAAAGATTTCATAGAGGTAGAGAGCAGGATGATGGCTACTAAAGGCTGCGAAGGGTGTCAGAGGGTAGCAGGAGGGATGGAGAGAGGCTGGTTAATGAGTATAAAAATACAGTTGGAGAGAAGGAATAGATTATACTGTTCAATAGCACAGTCGGATAATAGTAATTTATTATATATTTCAAAATAGCCAAAGAGAAGATTTGGAATGTTCCCAACACAAAGTAATGATAAATATCTAACATAATGAATATTGCAGCTACCCTGCTTTGATTCACATTGTATGAATGCATCAACACAGCCTATGTACCCCATAAATAATGTATACTTATTGGTAATCAATTTAAATATTTTTTAAAAGTCAGTGTGCAAAGTGAATGTTTTATGCATTCAACTATCAATAATTTTTAAGAGTTGTACAATCATATGACAAGTAAAACTAAAATATCCTTTTGTTTTTAGTTGCAATTATCTTTCATAATATATTTGTTGACAAATGAAGAGGAGATCAAAGAGAATGAGGCCAAAAAATAGGAAAATAGTTTTATAGGGTTATTTCAGTTGGCTAATCAATAAAAATATTTTTATACATTTAGTGGTTTATGATATCTTTCAGCTTTTTTAAATGTATATTTTGTTGTGATTTTTTTGTGTCACCCTAGACAAATATTCATTTCACACCTGACTTTGTAATTGTAATTTATTTTTCTTTTTCATAAAATTTGCCCTGAAATGGTATAATCTTCAGGCCTCACAATCATGAGTTCACCTCTGCTCTGCTCAGATCTCTTTCTAGTGGCCCATGAGCCCACATTCTCCTCAGAATATCAGCTATTCTGTGTGGTCAATGGTGAACAGCGCAGGTTAAACTCTGATTTGGATATGTAAAGTGAGTTGGAGAGGCAAATATGAGCCCCCACATTGAGTATCTGAGACTATTCAGAATCCCTGATGACTTTTTGGCTGACAGATCACTAGGCAGCTACTCTAATCAGTGTTTCTTTGAGGCCTTGGGTGAATCTACAGAAGGTGGTGCACTCTACTTCCTAGGCTGTCACCCATGAGGTTTAGTGAAGAAATGAAAGCTGGAGACCACCTGGTTAGCCTACACCTGTGCACAACTCCTCATCACACAAGACATTTTGCACTGCTGTAATAACACTCCTTTCACTAACAAAGGCACTGATCCTATGGTCTGCTAGGGTGGAGCCAAATGTTTGTAGTAAAGGTTGCGAGCCACAATTGGTCTGAGGCGACGCAAGAAAAAGGCAAGTGGAAGCTTTAAAACCCTTTCTCTGCTCGAAGTTTAGCACGTATGAGAATTACTGAGAAGGCTTGTTTAAACATAGGTTGTTGGTCCCTACCCCTGATTTTCTTATTCAGTAGGTCTGGGATCAGCCAATAGTTTATAATTCTAGTAAATTCCCAGATGATGCTGATGCTCCTGGTCTGAGGACCACACTGGAGATCCACTGTTGCTCCCCCATTCTCTCATTTGCTGCCTCTGCCTTTCTTGTGCCTCGGGCTACTACTAACCAACTACTCTGTGCAAACCAGTTCACAGACAGTCTTCTGTCCTCCATGATATTTTTCCCTTATTAATTTCTTGAATCCATAGTGCCCTTTTGCTTCTATAATGTCTCCAAAATTTATTTTGAGGCACAGAGCCTGCGATTTGTGTTATTTCACCACCTTGGCAAAACCAGAATCCATACCTCTTTAACTTCCTCCTGTCTCCTTGCTTTAATATTTACCTAAAACCTTGGTAATGAGTCATACAGGATTTTTCATATTAAAATGAAATAATACAGAAAAATCTTGTTGAATTGACTATTCCTGTTCAATTAAATAACAACATAAAGTATACCAATACTGTGAAGTTGTCAACTAAAATCATGTTCAGTAACAGATTGCCTCGATTTCAGTGAGTTCTCTTTGGAAAACCCATTAAAATAAAAGGTCAGCCTGATGTAGAAGTAAGCGGTAAAATACTGTGAAAAGAAAGCAGGAAAAAGTTTCCAAAAACCAGGGGTTGTGAACCCAGAGCTATAGTTATATGAATTCTAGATGAAGAATTTTCAAATTGTTAAGTTTTCCTTATTTTGGAAATAAAAATCTTCAAAATCTTGATGATGCAGCAAGATTTTAATTATATACATAGGGTTTTTAATCTATTTCCATTTATATAAATAATATGTATAATAACTTGAAATAAAATAAAATAATAGCTTATGGCCAATGACTCATAATAAAGAGGGAAACAAAACATGTTTTAAATAAAAGAAAAAAGGAATAATAATAAAAGAAAAAATATTTAAGTAAACTCTGTAGTGAGATTGAGATATTTTTCAAAGGCAAATTATTCCTGTTTACCTGAATCACAGAAAACAATTATATACTTTTTGTCTGTAAGTGCCTATATTTATACTGTTTGCTTTCAGATGGGGTCCTTTCATTGCCCTAAGCACATCTGCATTAGGATGAAGGCAAAATCATGGATTTGTACTTAAAAGAAGAGAAACTAAAGTAAGAAGTTGTTTTAAATTACTAAATAAACCATATACTCATAAGGTATACTTGTAATTTCTGGCGCAATTTTCCTTCTAGAACATCTCTCTTCCTACCCCACTATTCCAACATACTGAGGAAGAGAGTACGCTCTGATAAGCCCTGCCCTGGCCAATATAAAATATCTGAAATCAACAATGAGGCTTTTACTCTTCAAGTTAGGAAGAGCAGAGGACAACTTCACAGCTCCTCAGAGGCAGCTGTCAGAAGAATCACAAACACAGAGCTCAGTGCCTGAGCCTTGCTGCCTCCAAAGGAAGCCAAAGCCCTGTTCTCCCTGAAGAACAGCTATGAAAGATGCGTGCCAAATCACAGTAATTTTGACTATTTAACAATTTCCTGGTAGCAGAAAATAATTCATAGGCATCTGTGGAGTAGTGTGAGGTATAACAATTCAACTGCATTTTAATTATGAAGAAATCTACCATGCTGGAATCTGCAGAAATATAAATGAGTCAGTGTGTATTGTTTTTGCAGTATTGTTAGCACTCATAGTTCCAAAGGGAGCACATTGTTTAAGCTAGTCCTTTGCTTACCATGTAAATTATTTCCCCCTCAGTGGTTCGAGAAAAATGCTAAATTGCTAATTCCTTGATGGAGTTTCAGTAAAAACTGAATCATTCCCCCTGGTCTTGACTGTGATGAAAGTTTATATACATATATATATATATATTTGTTAGAATTGTTTGCCAAGATGTTTCATTGATCAGGAAATGCCTTTGTCTATCCAAAAAGCCTAATGAAAGAGTCTCACAGTGAGCAGTTTTCCTTCTGACAGCATGAGTTTTTACTAGGTATATGGAGGCAATGCTCAGCCACAATAGAAAAAAAGACAAATTTAGGGATGCAGTGAAGTTTGGAAAGCAGAAGGATGCCACAGAAAATCACTGGTATATGTTACTTGCTTCACAACTTTGTATATTCACCTTCAAATTATAGGTTTCTATGTCCTTGGAAGGGAGAATTTATTTGTGAACTCATTTTCAGCGTTTTCTCTCAATATGAATGCTCCAGCTCCCTATGTCGTCACCAATAGAGACTGACTAGGCTAAACCTTCACCTGTATAGTTTGTAAAAGCAACAACAAAAATCTCTTCAAGATAAACATATACACCAAATAGTACAATGCCTGCATTTAAGATATTATCATTCTCTAATGCATGATGTTCTTAACACTCATTAACAATTTAGAACACAAATAACCTGCTCATTGAAAGAGCAACTGTATATATTTTTCCCAAGACAGAAAATCTGTGAGTAAGGGGGTTAGAGTTGGTCCAGAGCCTACTCCTCTGCTCCTTTCACTGGCTAGTAGAAAATAAGCCATCTGATAAAAACCCAGAGAAAAACAGTAACTGTAGTTATATTCTCTCTGGGCAACACAATCATGTGTTAGTGGAAGATTTCTGAATACACAGTACCCTTATACAAAAGAATTATAAATCTTGTGAGAAATCAATGGGCAAGTTAATTTGTGGGTAGGAACAGAGAGCAGAGAGTAGCATTCATGAGCTGAGATTATGCCAGTGGAAGGATTGGGGTTATAATGTCACAAAAACCAATGATATTCTTAAACTAGTTCCTTCTGTTTTCTGAGAATTATGTTCCTTGTCTATAAAATGAGGACTTACAAAATAAAAAACAACCTTTAGCTTCATATGGAACAAAGAGAGACCTCATAGCCAAGACAATCCTAAGCAAAAAGAACAAAGCTGGAGACATCACACTACCTGACCTCAAACTGTATTATAAGGCTACCATAATCAAAACAGCATGGTGCTGGTACCAAAACAGACATATAGATCAATGGAACAGAACAGAGGCTTTGGAGGCAATACCACACATCTATAACCATCTGATCTTCGACAAACCTGACAAAAACAAGCAATGGGGAGAGGAATCCCTGTTTAATAAATGGTGTTGGGAAAACTGGCTAGCTATGTGCAGAAAACAGACACTGGACCCCTTCCTGATACCTTACACTAAAATTAACTCCAGATGGATTAAAGATTTAAACATAAGACCTAACATCATAAAAACTCTAGAAGAAAACCTAGGCAAAACCATTCAGGATATAGGCATAGGCAAGGACTTTATGATTAAAAAACCAAAAGCAATGGCAACAAAAGCCAAAATAGGCAAATGGGATCTAATTAAACTCCAGAACTTCTTTTTTTTTTTTTTACTTTTACAAACATCTTTAATGTCCGGTTTTATGAAATAACTAGACTCTCATATCTGCTTCTGTATTCTATCTGTTACAATATTGTTGTTTCGGTTGATGTCTAAGAAATACATATTACACACAGATGTAGTTGAAAATAGCAGGAGTATTTTAACAACCTTTCTGGATATTGTAGATACTCTTCTTTGATACTACACCAGAATTTGACAAGTAGTAATTTCTTAAAGGTTAGTCGCAATGTGGAATCTGAAAGCACACGAGTTTGCGCTTTGTGCTCCTCAATTACAGGCTTTTGGTCTGTGTTGCACTTCAAACGAATCTTTTACCCATGTGTGATTTTGTAACATCATGCATTGATCATTTGGAAAATATTGGTTTACTGAGTTAAGCAGATCTTCCAAATGTCGACACATTTCATTACATGATAATAGAAAAAGAATACACTAATCTCATCAGGAAAGTCAGTATTAAGAAGCTTCAAGCTTTTGGTGGCAGATACAAGGTTCTCGTGATTCTAATTTCCACTTGAAAACTCAAATTTTATTAGCAGCAACTGACACTGTTGATTGTTTTCTTCAAAAGGGACAGGCTGTCTCCATTCATTTACAAGAAAATGTCAGCCAAATAGCTAAGTTTTTTAGCTTCCAATTTTATTACTCTTCTCTTCCATCTTTTTTGACTTTTATGTCTTTAAAACAAAACCTCTATGCCATCATCAGAACTTCTTCACAGCAAAAGAAACAATCATTAGAGTGAACCAGCAACCAACAGAATGGGAAAAATTTTTGCAATCTACCCATCTGACAAAGGGCTAATATCCAGAATCTACAAAGAACTAAATCAGATTTACAAGAAAAAAACAAACCCATTCAAAAGTGGGTGAAGGATATGAACAGACACTTTTCAAAAGAAGAGATATATGAGGCCAACAAACATATGAAAAAATACTCAGCATCACTTGTCATTAGAGAAATGCAAATCAAAACTACATTGAGATACCATCTCACACCTGTTAGAGTGGCCATCATTAAAAAATCTGGAGACAGCAGATGCTGGAGAGGATGTGGAGAAATAGGAATACTTTTACACTGTTGGTGGGAGTGTAAATTAGTTCAACTATTGTGGAAGACAGTGTGGCAATTCCTCAAGGACCTAGAAGTAGAAATTCCATTTGACCCAGCAATCCCACTACTGGGTATATATCCAAAGGATTATAAATCATTCCATTATAAAGACACATGCACACGTATGTTCATTTCAGCACTGCTTACAATAGCAAAGACCTGGAACCCACCCAAATGGCCATCGATGATAGACTGGACAAGGAAAATATGGCACATATACACCATAGAATACTATGCAGCCATAAAAAAACGATGAGTTTGTGTCCTTTGTTAGGACATGGATGAATCTGGAAACCATCATTCTCAGCAAACTGACACAAGAACAGAAAATCAAACACCGCATGTTCTCACTCATAGGTGGGTGTCAAACAATAACACATGGACACAGGGAGGGGAGCATCACACACTGGGGTCTGTTGGGGGGAGCCAGGGGAGGGACAGCGGGAGGTGGGGTGGTTGGGGGAGGAATATCATAGGGAGAAATGCCAGATATAGGTGACAGGGGGATGGAGGCAGCAAACCATATTGCTATGTATGTACCTATGCAACAGTCCTGCATGATCTGCACATGTACCCCAGAACCTAAAGTACAATTTTAAAAAAATAAGAATTATATATATATATATATATATATATATATAAAGAAATTTAACGTCAGGTTAAATAGATGAATAAACAAATCTAAAGGGAAAAAAAAAACCTCATCACAGCCTGAGAGTTCGGTAGTTTTGTCCAATTACTAACTTCATTGAGATATTATAGCTTATGCAGAATACCTCTGATTCTGGCTGAAAGAACTGTATAAGTCCAAGCCAAAACCCTGTGTCTGTAGGATGAAAGAGATATTGGAAGAGTTCCCACAGCACTATGAGGAGGGTGCAGAGGGTGTGGTGGAGGGGTTACAGCCCAGAGTTATATAGAAACAGAAGCATCAGCAGCAAAGGACAGGGGAAATCCTGTTAGAACCAGACAACCCCCACCTCCACACCCCACTCCCCTTAGTGGAATAAATTTATCTTGTCATACCTTAAAAAAAAAGATTTATTATTAGAGAAATGCAAATCAAAACTACATTGAGATACCATCTCACGCCAGTTAGAATGGCGATAATTAAAAAATCTGGAGACAACAGATGCTGGAGAGGATGTGGAGAAATAGGAACACTTTTACACTGTTGGTGGGAGTATAAATTAGTTCAACCATTGTGGAAGACAGTGTAGCGATTCCTCAAGGACCTAGAAATAGAAATTCCATTTGACCCCAGAAATCCCATTACTGGGTATATATCCAAAGGATTAGAAATCGTTCTACTATAAGGACACATGCACATGAATGTTCATTGCAGCACAGTTTACAATAGCAAAGACCTGGAACCAACCCAAATGCCAATCGATGATAGACTGGACAGGGAAAATGTAGCACATATACACCATGGAATATTATGCAGCCATCAAAAACGATGAGTTCATGTCCTTTGCAGGAACATGAACCTGGAAACCATCATTCTCAGCAAACTGACACAAGAACAGAAAATCAAACACCGCATATTCTCACTCATAGGCAGGTGTTGAACAACGCGAACACAAGGACACAGGGAGGGGAGCATCACACACTGGGGTCTGTTGGGGGGGGGGGAAAGAGGGGAGGGACAGCAGGGGGTGGGGAGATGGGGAGGGATGGCATGGGGAAGGATACCAGATATAGGTGATGGGGGAGGAAGCCTGCAAATCACACTGCCATGTGTGTACCTATATAACAATCTTGCATGTTCTTCACATGTACCCCAAAACCTAAAATGCAATAAAAAATATATATATAATAATAATAAAAGTTTTATTTAAGTTTGAATATGATATGAAAGGAATCTACTTTTTTTCAATTATCTAATTTTTATTATACTTTAAGTACTGGGATATATGTGCAGAATTATGCAGCCAACAAACATAAGAAAAAATGCTCATCATCACTGGTCATTAGAGAAAAACAAATTGAAATCACAATGAGATACCATCTCACACCAGTTGGAATGGCAATCATTAAAAAGTCAGGAAACAACAGATACTGGAGAGGATGTGGAGAAATTGGAACCCTTTTACATTGTTGGTGGGAGTGTAAATTAGTTCAACCATTGTGGAAGACAGTGTGGCGATTCATCAAGGTTCTAGAACTAGGAATCTTTCTTTTAGAAACACAACAAAAAATCATTGCAATCACACCTGTTGTCATTTTCTTTCCTACCTTGTTTTTAAGTTATACAGCTGAGGCAACATTTCTGTTAAAAAATCAGACCTCAGATTCTGGCACACTTGTGTTTGAATACTGTAACTTTCACCTACCAGCTGTGTGATCCAGGGAACGTTGTCTAACAGGTCTAAGCCTCAGTTTCCCCACCTGAAAAATAGAGAGGAAAAGAATTGACATTATTGTGAAGATTAAATATGTTAAACACTTGGTGACCCACAAAGTACCATGAACATTTGGATGTTCATACAGAACGTTCCATAAAATCATTATTGTTTTTGTCACTACGTTTTGCTGTTAGAAATGCTTTTACTCTTACAGGGGACCAAGACATTAGCCCAGTCATTTTTACCTTTGGCTGAAGTATCAATCCACCCTTTTAAATCTTTTCAGAAGCCTGTAAAATTGCCCATTTCAGTTTACATGATTGTTAGCTATAACAGCCGACTGTGTTCCATAACCTTTTCTGCTACCATTGCTTTAGATCTTCATTTCCATCACCTTCACATTTACATTTAAATAAACATGAAGAATCCTATTGACTCTGCCCATTTTTGGTACAACTAGAGAGATCTTTGCTTTCTCAGGTATTCTGCATCTTAAAAATAATTACTATTCAGCAAGTTTTTAATCACTTATTTTCAGGTTTCCAAGATTCTTCATATGCTGCCTCATTTTTCAAAAATTTGAGAAGAAAGAGATGTTTCTATAAAAAATGGTTCTTTCATATAAAAAGAGTAGAAGGAAAATGTCAGAGATAAGGGAAGGGAAAGAAAGAAAGTCTGTGAGCAAGATATCTGTCTTGTATGTTTATGAGTCAGAGGAAGAAAACTGGGGGGAAAAAAACTATGGGGAAAGAAAAGGAAACAGATTGGGAGACTAATTTAAAGCAGAATCAACTAAAAGGAAGTTGAAGATTTAAAAAAATAAAAACAGCAGCATCAAGAAGAGAAAGTCTAGTCGAAAAAGGAGAGATAAGAAAAACTTGTAGCAATTCATGTATATGACAAATTCAACCCACATTTAAATAGAAATGCAGAGATTTTAAAAACACCAGAGAAGGATTTAATAAAAGGTTTTCATGACCCACAAAAAATAAAGATTATTTTCCCTAAGTTTTAATTTATTTATTTATGTTTTTGGACAAAGTACATTTACTCTCAAATTTCTAAGCCTTATTATACTCTTGCGCCATTTTCTCCTTCATTTTACAATTATTCTTAAGGCCAAATAAGTTATTGACATACAAATTTATGTTCTGTTCTTAAATATATTTCCCAAGAAGGTAGTTGGACTGTCATTCAAATTATCTATAAAAATTATCTAAAGTAGTATACTAAGAAAATATGCTTAAGCTTCTGGATTTATGTGTGTGATATCCTAAATCCCTCATATGTCATACTCACTGAAAAAAAATTAAAATTCTAGAAAATAAATATTAATGCACATCAGTTCTTCCCTGAGCTGGCAAGAAACTAACCAATAATCAGAAGCCAAAAAATAAAGTAAAAGAACATAGCATAAGGATAAGTAAGTGCTCACCAACACACCTGACTTTCACCTGGAGGCATCTGCTGAGCCTGGTGTCCCTGAGCATCTTTTCTGATGTTCTGACAGGAACAGTGAGCCAAAGATTAATCCTAGCTCCTACAAGATGCAGAATCAAAGAGGAGAGTCCATGTGCAATTGATACTCTAGAAGGCTATATCCCCAGTTCAAGAATGAACTGAATATAAAAACACATCATAGAGAAAATCTTCCTGTCTTGACAGAAGGACAAAAAGAAATCTTCCTTGATAATGAGGACAGAATCACTGAGCCTTTGAAAGGTTTATAACTCAAGTGCTAAAGGGACTATCAGTAACAAATTAATATGCTAGCTGTTATTTTTTAATATCCATTATCTTGACAAAATAAAGGAACCTATGTCAAGATTACAGCAAAGAAAGGAACACTGAAAGAAAATGTATTTCTTTTATTGAAATTGGAAGAGACTGAATTCAGCAGCAAAGTAGTGATTGCTTATATTCGTGTTGGGATCAAACAAAAGGATACAGGCAGGAAATGTCCACTTTCGGGGCACCAAAAGGAATTTAATTAATAGCCTCACAAAGACATGTAATTACTCAAGGTCCAACAGACACAGGGATCACTGAAGGAGTCCATGTAATACTCAGAGAAAAAAAAATGTCCTTTCATGCTCTCTTTGTGGGATGCATGGCACCCAAGCACCATAGAATCCTCATTCTCCCCCTATTCTAACTTCCCTAACTGATAGAGCATCTCTGAAGTGTCTGATCTGAAGCCAACACTGAGATAAGCAAGGGCAACACAGAAATGAATGAGTTATGCAGAACATTTTGAATAGTACTGGTCTAAATTATAAGTGGTTTTGAAATTCATAAAGGAGTGTAGTCTGGGAGGAGAAAAAATGAAGAGTGATGCATTAGTACATAACAGAAAAAATGATATGCAACAGATGTCTAGAATGGCAAAGTATGGTGGGAAAACAGGAGGCAGAGTACTAGCTTTGATGGAGAGAGCCAGTAGTTGCTTACCAGCTGAATCAAAGGAAGGAGGCCCTAAGAAAAGGAGTAGAAGAGCTTGTTTGGTGAGTAAGAATAAAAGCACAGTATTACAGGAAGGAGTCAAGGCATGGGAACAGGCACAAAGACATGGAAGGACTTGGTGTGTTTATGTAAAAATAAAATGTACTATAGGGTAAATAATCAGCCAAATAGCAGCAAGAGCAGCTAGCTTCCCATATAAGAAGCTGCTGGGCAAGGGGAAGTGGACTCCTCTGATCAAGTTCTCCATAGCAAGGGGAAAGATCAACCACTGCTGATTCAAGGATAGCAGTGAATCCCTGGCGATTTCTAGATACATCTGCCTGGAAAAACTCTATTAGCTACTAATTTGGAAAACATATGGAGTGGTAATTGGGGTTGTGATGTAAGGATACAGAGAAATTCACTTGCTGATAACACAAACAAAGGGAGGACACAAGTGATGTCATTCTTATTATAGAAGGCTTTTATTTGCATATGTATATAAAATGAGCTCTTTTGCATCCCAAGAATCTATTAGAAGCCACAAAATGAAGACATGATGCATTCACTCATTCAGCCAAAATGTTTTATCACTTATATATATCAATTATAAGTCTAGTGCTGAAGGCATAGCAGTGAGGACAAGATCAATGCTCACATGGCATGAAATTCTACTAGAATCAACAAAAATTGATGAGTCTTGATGTAATTAGCTGCAGCAATTACATAGATATGGTCCAAGTGACACTGCAAACATGATGTGCATCAAGATAACCTGGAAGGTTTTTTTTTACAGAGCCTAGCTCCAGTCACTATCCATCTTGTGCTTTTTAACAAGTTTCTCTGGGAAACTTTGATATGCAGTCAGCTTCAAGAAACAGTCACATAGATGTTTGCTTCTCAGACAATCTGTGGTAAAAGTCCAGAATGTTTTTTCATGTTTGTCTTTTTTTCATTTCCAATCTATAGTATACCAATACTATTATAAAACATAATAAGAAGTTATGAGAAAAATGAGATTCTGCTTGAGTATCTCAGTAAAGTCAAATTGCTGCAAAAGGTCCTAATCATTTACCCTCAATTCCTGTACCTCCCTCATTGTGGTGGGAAGGTATCAGTTTGTACACTAGCTCCAAAACATTTTGAGTAGCACTGTTCTAAATTATAAGTGGTTTTGAAATTCACAAACGAACTTCAGTGTTGTTTTGTGACCCAGGAAGACAGCACAAAGAAGGTAGAGGTAAGAGGGAGAAAAACCACTCATGGAAGGATAGCATTCACAAACACACAGAGAAAACTCTATTTCTTAGGGTAGCTGCCATCAACTATGCAGTAAATGTGTGTGTGTGGTATTATCTTAGCAAATGCAGAAATTAAACAAGTAAATCCTCACTTCTGAGAGACTGGTCATCTAAGTCAATGAAACAACTAAACATAGCTCATGTAGGTACAAAGTAATTTTTATATGTATGAAATATTATAGATAAGTAACCATATATACATACAGATATGCATATCTTTAATATTTTATATATTGAACACATATGTTATACATACCTACGTACATGTACACACATACATGTCACTTGTGTGTCTTTTCTAGTGTATATCCAGAACTAATTATTATTGATTTTACACAACCACACCAATACCCTCTTCTACAGGATTCTTTGTAGGCAGTAAGGAGTGGGATATAGGAAAGGTAGTTTAGAAGTGGTCTATAGTAAACCTTTATTTGTTTATTTGTTTTAGCTTAGTGATGCATATCTTACCTAAAGGGATGTTCACCTCAAAAAATCCCTCTGTAAGTCATTTGGCATTGTATCAACAGCTCAGTGACCCATGTCATAAAACAACACATCAAGGATGTATTTTTTTAATATATATATTTTTTATTGCATTTTAGGTTTGGGGGGAGGGATTGTATTTTATTACTTCATTCAGCAAACAGCTTAAATACTAATTCTGTTTACTATAGGAACTTAAAGAAAAAACAATTCAGCTGTGGCCAAAGGTCACAGTAAGAAGCAGTGAGATGTCAGTTGACGGACTCACTGCTGTCTCTACTCCCCATCCCAAACTCTCCTCATTTACCCTGAAAAATGGCCAGCCTGAAGTGTAAATGCAACTGTAGTCTTCTTCCTATAGGTCACCTGACGACATCCCCCAAAACTACTTTGTTCTAAACTTAGAACTTCTACTGATTAAAATTCAAACCCCATAGAGAATACTCCAAATAGGGAAAATTTAGGTAAGAAAGATTAGTTTAGCTCTTTCAGGAAGTAAAATCGTTTATTTATTTTTTTAGATTCCATTTACCCTATTTTGTTAATGACAGGCAAAAATTCTTCCACATCAATAGAAAAGTGATTTGAATCTAAATTCTCTGATGCTGCAATAGATATGGAACAAGAGCTTAAATATTTTTCTCTTGGTTATAGAAAGATGTTCATTTCAAAATCTTCCAATGTTTACTTTTATCTGTAAACAATTTATATTATAGTATTCAAACAGGGTTTAGCATTCTTAGAACAATGTATCAGAAAACAGTGCTATGTAATCTCAGTGATAATATTTTAGAAGCCCTTATGGGGTATTTGTGATCAGTAGTTAAGTGGGGAGGTCTACATTTCTTACAGAAGTAAAGGTGGTCTGGAGAAGAAAATAGCAATAATACAAGCATTGCTTATAGGATATAGAGACAAAAGCATGACAGAGAGATTCACTCAGTTTGCAAAATCAAGAAAAATAGGCAGGAAATGCTTCACTACTTATCTGTTTCTTTCAGAAAATGTATTTTTTTCTGAAATATTATTTTAAAAAACCTAAAATGTCACTTGCAGCAAGCTTCCAGCTGAGGTAGATGGCCTTACCTGCCTTTTTCTGCATTAGGAATTAGTTATTTTTTTCATAAGCATGTTCTCATGTGTAACAGCTAAACAACTGAAATATTTGTTAACCAAAAGTTAAGGAAACTTCTTGCCTTTATTATAATATTGTTTTGTTCTACTCCTGCATTGTTTCATTACTTTAAAAATGTCTGAATTTTCATTCACTTTGTTACCATTATAAGTGTCTCATGGGTGGAGATTCATTTCTGAAAGCCATAAAAAATTCATTTGATTCATAATGGAAGAACTGGTTGTGAATTACATTACCAGAGCTGTTCTTGATATGACTGTCCATTAAAATAAAACCGAATAGTTGAGAAACTCCCTTGAAATTATAAAAGAATTTTTTTTAAGTTACTGATTTGAAGGACTGACTTTATTATTGTGTCAATCAATATGCCTAAGCAATAGGTCTATTCTTCTAAATCCTGAATAAATAACCCATTAAAAAATTCTGAAAAAATGGTTTTTAACCAGAAAGAGTAGCTACTAAGTAATACATAAAACCAATTAGATGCGTGAAGGGTTTAAATTTAAAAATTTAAGAACACTGAACAAAAACATCTTATACTTTCTTCTACAAAATAAGCTGAAAAGTCATCTCTAAAGTCTCCAGACATCATGTCACAAACCATAGTACTATTACAGATAAGAAAGGTCAATAGAAGGATCCTTCAAATACCCAATGAATTAAAAATTACATTTACTTTGTTCTGAAGAGAATCTTAGATATGGAACTTTATTTACATTGAATCTTAATGAAGCCACCAGAGGAACTGACCATAGAAACACCAAATTTCTACCTGAGAAGGATTTAGTGGTCAACATGTGGTTGGAAGAGGTCTTTGAGGCTGAGCTTGCAAAGTACTCTGCATAAGACCAAGAGTTCATGACTTATCCACATCAAAGAAGAGGGAATGAATGATGGAGGGAAGAGATGTCAGGAGAATAGAGGTAATATAGAAGGAAACCGAAAACAAAGCAGGAAACGGAGCAGTAATAGTTTCCACACACTCCCACTTTGGTTCCAAACAAATTATGTGAAGATATCTTTTCAGCATTAATCATTCAAGAGAAACTGGTCTGGTTGACCTTATTAAGCTCCTTATTAAACCCCTAAAAAATAACTGCCTCCCCGGCTGTAGAGAAATAACATCAGGGCCAATGGACCTACCCTGGACTCGAATTCTGTTTCTCCACTTATTAATTGCACAACTTAATTTCTTAGTTTCTTAGTCTCTCTCAGATTTTTTCTTCATCTTCAATTGGAAATATTAATAATCAGCCCCTAGAATGGTGCCTGGAACATAATAAACACTCAATAAATGAATGGATGATGGAATGAATGCTTACCTTGCATAGGTAATATAAAGATCAAAATAAGAGAGTATATGCAAAATGTCTGACATCCAGTAGGGATGCAACAAAGGTTAATTTTCTTTTTATTTCACTCCACCCATCATAATCACAACCTCCCTCCTATTCCTTAATGAATCAAAGTAAAATAAGCCAATTGTTTAAGGCAAATCTCTGCTTGGTTCTTTTCTAAATCCCAGAGAAGAAGCAACTGAGGGAGGTAAGAAGACAAGAGACAGTGATAGGAAATCAAGAGGTTCCTTCCTTTTCCTCCCTAAGTAACTTTCAATAAAAGTGAGGCATAGCAGCTCATGCCTATAATCTCATCACTTTGGGAGGCTAAGGAGGGAGGGTCACTTGAGGCCAGGAGTTCAAGACTAGCCTGGACAACATATTGAGACTCCATCTCTACAAAAAAAATTAAATTAGCCAAGTGCAGTGGTGCATGCCAGTTTAGTCCTAGCTACTGGGGAAGCTGAGGCAAGAGTCTGAGGCTGCAGTGAGCTAAGATCACACCACTGCACTCTAGCCTGGGTGACAAAGCAAGACCCTATCAACAAAAAGAAGTGAGCAACAACTGTAGCCACAGGCAGAGCTATCATCGGAAGTTTCCTCAGAGCATAGCCTGTCCCAATCTCTGGTGATCTCTCTTATCCAACATTGACCAGAGTTTTGGATCCAGGCTCTAGCCACACCAAGGCACAGGCAGACATGTGCAGTGACCCGTGATAAGGCTGTGACTTTGCTGGTAGGGCCTGGACATGAGTGGCAGTGATCAACTCCCAGCTCTATCCTTTCCTTCTCCAGTCTTTCTCAAGGGTAATACATTATAGGACCTTTAAACCCTAAAAAGTGCATTCACAGATGACACATGCCTCACCATGACACTTAAAATCACAGGAATATTCCTGGCCCCCTGTGATATTGAGGCAGACAGAGTCAGCTGGGAAAGCACAGCTGTACCCTGGTATGATCCCTGAGGCTGAAACCCAATACATATTGGACTTGCTGAAGTCCTGAAAACCCTGCTTTGAAATGCATCATTATGTATGAGAGTATTTTGGCATCATCACCAGCTTTGTCCTTTTCACTACAGCAGAACTGGGGAAACCAGGAATAAAGACTATTTTAGTGCATTGGTAACTCATGTTCTTCACAACAGGAGGAATAAATTTAGGTCATCAGAACTATAATGCCTTTATGAAAGATACTGTCACCTAACAATACAAAGCAAAAATTGGCAAAAGGCATTCTTTGTCTGTCTTCTTTGCCCTTATTAAATTCACCTCCTATGAAGTTAGAACTCAAAAAGAAAATCAGCATTAAAGCTTCCCTGTGTCTTTGTAACACCCATTTGCAGCATATGCTATCATATTAGCTACAAGCATACAGCAAAATAATACGAATAGAAGAAAAATATTTCTTTACTGGAACAGGGAGAAAGCAAAACCTGTGGTGAGAAAAATGCCCCTCGCAATCTTTCAGGCAACTCTTCAGCAATGAATTAATAGCACGAGACTGGTGCTATTAATGGTGTGGTGGCTTATGCCTGTTATCCCAGCACCTTGGGAAGCCGAGGCTGGTAGATCACTTGAGGCAGGAGTTCGAGACCAGCCTGACCAACATGGTGAAACCCTGTTTCTATTAAAAAGATACAACCGGGTAGGGTGTTGCTCACCGGTTGCCCCAGCTACTTCGGAGGCTGAGGCAGGAGAATCACTTGAACTCAGGAGGCAGTCACTGCAGTGAGCTGAGATTGTGCCAAAGCACTCCAGCCTAGGTGACAGAGTGAGACTCCATCCCCCTACAACCCACAAAAAAAAAATAGCATGAGACTATAAAAAAAAGGGGGGAAAATGTACCTTCCTAAATTTTAATCCTACTTTCCTCTTTTTGTCAAATGGTTCTCTTCTTCCTCTTTTGTGACATCTGAAAGTGGTTCACTGTGCCAAATGAATACAGAAAAGCCTTTATATAGGAAGTGAGATGTCATGTCCTCAGAATCACTTAATGTAGGCTTACTGAAAAGGGAGATGTAAAATATGTATTCCTTAAGCTTGTCTTTTATGCCAGCATTTTAGCCACCAAGAGCTTTCACATCAGACAGGCTTCCTTTTTTTTTTTTTTTCCCCAGACAGAGTCTCTCTCTATCACCAGACTGGAGTGCAGTGGCACAGTCTTGGCTCACTGTAACCTCTGCCTCCTAGGCTCAAGCAATTCTCCTGCCTCAGCCTCCTGAGTAGCTGGGACTACAGGTGTGCGCCACCACACCCAGCCAATTTTTATATTTTTTACTAGAGATGGGGTTTCACCATGTTGGCCAGGATTGTCTCGATCTCTTGACCTTGTGATCCGCCTGCCTTGGCCTCCCAAAATGCTGGGATTACAGGCATGAGCCACCGTGCCTGGCCAAATAGGCTTCCATTCTAATCAGAAATGTTCCCCTTACTAGTTGTGTGGCCTTGGAAAATTTGCTAAACTTTCTGACCCTTGATTCTCCTTCTGTGAAAGAGATTTGGGGGAAAAAAATAGTGTTATGTGAGTTTAAATGTAATCATATACATCTGACGCTATAGTTAACATATTATATGATTCTGCATAGTTAGAGCTTTCTGAGCAAATTAAAGCATTTGATGGAGGTTAAATTATGACTGATTTAGATACCTAGAAAACTCCAGAGAGAGAGAGACAGGGACAATCTGCACTGTAAAGCTGGAGACCCTCATGTCATCTCTTTCCCCTGGAGAGATTTATTTATATTCCAAAGGACTAGGTGAGAATTCAGGATCCTTCCCATTATGTTGCCAAGGAGACCCTCTCAGGAGGGGGAGGAGGATGGCATAGATAACCCACATTCATTTTTTTAGGTTTCTTCACCTAAAACATAGACTCCTAGGTAGGGTTTTAATCTATCTGGCTATCATTATTTTCTGTGAATAAATAATAATAGCATTCCTCCTAAGAACTGGAATAAGACAAGGATGTCCACTGTCACCACTCCTATTCAACATAGGGCTAGAAGTCCAAACTAGAGCAATCAGGCAAGAGAAAGAAATAAAAGGCATCCAAATTGGAAAAGAAGAAGTCAAATTATCTCTGTCCACTGATAATATGACCTTATACTTAGAAAACACCAAAGACTCCTCCAAAAGATTCCTAGATTTGGTAAATGACTTCAGTAAAGTTTCAGGATACAAACAAAATCAGCATACGAAAATCAGTAGTATTTCTATACACCAATTATGATCAAGCTTGAGAACTCAATCCCATTTACAATCGCTACCAAATAAAAAAAATACCTAGAAAGTATTTTAAACAAGAAGGTTAAAGATTTGTTAATGAACCAGGTTGGGTCCACTTGCCTGGTGTGGTAAGGCCAAACATCCACACTGAGGTTTGCAGCACGAGAAAGGAGGGTGTTTATTTGCAAGATGCCAAGCAAGGAGAATCAGGTAACTCACTCAAAACCTGACCTCCTCAATATCTTCAAGCAAGGTTTTTTAAAGGCAGGGGGAAATTTCAGGAAAGCTGAAGTTACAGGCAAAATTATAAATCAACACAGGGAGTACATGGAGGTTATACATTTGTTTGGCCTACAAAGAAGGGATATTTGAAGCAAGGGCTTGCAGGTCATTCATAGGCAGATTTGAAGATTTACTAATTTGCAATTGATTACAGAAAAGAAGCTTTGTTTAAAAATTAGGGGGTCAAAAAGAAAAAAAATGTTATCTCTGGCTTGTGAGAATGACTTCCTCCAGGCCCTCAGGAAGAACTGTGGAACAAAGAGCAACAGTCAGAGTTCAGTCCTCAGTTCCCCCCTTATCTGAGGTCTATGTGCCAGCCAATTTGTTTGGTGGGGGTCTGAATTTCTGAAAAAAACTCAGGGACATACATTAAGATGTTACTTTTAGTTTCCGTAGGAGACCAAACATCCCACAACTCCAATTTTTTTGGCTATTGTTTTAAGCCACTATTACCTTCTTGCCTATTAAGTTGCTCAATTGTATCTCAGGGCTAGCTAGGTTCCTTGAATTTCACTCAAAGGAACAAGATTTTCCTTTCTTTCCGTGCTTGGTGGGGCTGCATGCCCCTAAGAGGTATCTCTGCTCCATCTCAGTGTCCACAAAGAAAAGTACAGAATACTAATGAAAGAAATCATAAATGACACAAACAAATGGAAAAACATCCCATGCTCACCGATTAGAAGAATCAATATCATGAGAATGATCATACTGCCCAAAGCAATCTACAGATTAACACAATTCTTCCTATCAAAAAACCAATGTCATTTACAAAAATGTCAATAGAAAAAAAAGTCAATGTCAATAAGAAAAAAAAAAACCCTAGTAAAAGTGTACAAAGAACATGAATAGACATTTTTCAAAAGAAGACACACAAATGGTCAAAGAACATGAAAAATGTTCAACATCACTAATATCAGAGAAATACAAATCAAAACCACAGTGAAATACCATCTTATACCAGTCAGAATTATTACTAAAAGACAGAAAACAACAAATGTTGGTGAGGATGTGGAGAAAGGAACACTTATATACTGTTGGGAGGAATGTAAATTAGTACATCCTCCATCGAAACAGTATGGAGATTTCTCAAATAACTAAAAATAGAACTACCATTCAACCCAGAAATCCCAATAGTAAGTATCTACCCCAAGGAAAAGAAATTATTATATTAAAAAGACACCTGCATTCATGTTTATCACAGCACTATTCACAATAGTAAAGTCATGGAACCAACCTAAGTGTCCATCATCAGGTGACTGGTAAAGAAAATGTGACCTATACACACCATGGAACACTATTCATCCATGAAAAATAATGAAATCATGCCTTTTGCAGCAACATGGATAGAAGTGGAGCCCATTATCTAAAGTAAAATAACTTAGAAATAGAAAGTCAAATACTGTAGGTTCTCACTTATAAGTGAGACACATGAGCATGCAGAGTGGAATAACAGACATAGGAGACTCCAAAAATGGGAAGGTGTGAGGGGGGGGGAGAAAGATAAGAAATTACCTTTAGGTACAATTTACACTATTCAGGTGATGGTTACACTAAAAGCCAAGACTCCACCCCTATGCAATATATTCGTGTAACAAAAATGCAACTGTACTCCCTAAATCTATAAAAATAAAATAAATAATAATATGCTCTGCTTCAGAAACTTCATGCATGCACTCAGGATAATATCAGTAAATATAAATATTTTTTAAATGTCATAAAATATTGCTTATCTAGACAAGTACCTGACATGTATAGATACTTAATAAACAGTAGTTTTCTTCAAGTTGATTTTTTAAACAAAATTTCATTCATAAAAACTCATTTTGAAATGCATACTTAATGTTCTTTCCTAGTCAGGATTTCATTATGACATTTATAGGTGAGTCTCACATTAATAAAATCTGACAGTCACATAGCCATATCTGAAACAGATAAATCAGGAACAGTTATTCATATTACAAATAGACTTTTCATTTCCTATTAGAAAGTAGACATGAGTAAAGGGCACTCTTTCAAGTTAATAAAATTTCATCTTTTACTTAAAATGGCCCACGTAAAATATACCCTTTCTGATATCCAAATTTGTGAGCATTTGGCTATTATTAGCTACAGAAGCTCCAAGGGACAATAGAAACATTAAAGACTATTTATACTGATTGTTATACTAGTAGTGTTGGTAGTAGTAATAACTACTAGTAATAATCATTATGGCAATAACAATAATAATTAACATTCAGTAACCACCTAATAAATGCCAGACACCATGCTAGCTTACATGTTTTATTTCATACTCACAAGCTTCTCAGTTACATGTCCTCTATTTTACAAATGAGAAAAATGAGTTTTAAAGAGGCCAAATAATCTATCCAATTTATATAGGCATTAAATATTAGAGACTTTAACACAGACCTCTCTGAGGCACAGACCATAGACATAATCACTATTCACCCTTTTCCCCTTGCTCCTTCTAGGGGATAATCCAGGTAGAAATTTAGGTAGTCTTAGGACAAAAGAGACTGCTGGAGCTAGCTATATAGTAGGCATACAACTTTGGCTTCTAGCATTACCCAGATATCATCTTTGAAACTATACAGCCGTAGAAAGACTTGCAATTACTGTAAATTATCAGAAATGAAAAAGAATCACACACAGTGACAGATGAATTTCTTATAATACTTCTAATATAAAATAAATTCTCCAGATAATGAGTTAACTACATGATATATGCATGTGCTCAGACACACACATATACATACATCTTCATATGCTTTTACACAGAGGTAACACACACACACACACACACACACACACACACACACGTTTTTAACATTCAGACCTCCAAGGAAAAAGACTTTTCATGCCCATAAACAGAAGCAGAGTTAGCATATCTCAGAATCTACTTCAGTTTTTCTTTTCTTTCTAAGTTCTATGCATGTGTCTAGGAACACCTGCCCCCACCCTGGTATTTGTCATCTATATGAATAATTTCAGTTGCTAAAGGGAAACATCTTATTTCAAGTGTTGGTCCAGCTCATCTGATGCTTTCAAATAGTGAAGTGTGTGAGCTCTTCTGCCTTTCTTGGCTAGATGTGGGACCAGCCCACAGCAGTATATGGGAGCAAGATAGAAACCAATTCCTCTCCAGATGAAATCACTGTAAGCCAAAATGACTGTATCAGATAATTTTCAAAATAACAGATAAATGAGAATAAATCAAGGGTTATGTTTAAAGAAAGGAGTTCATGTAAAGGCCAAAAGACAAAAGAATAGAAGAAAAAGCAAGATGTTGAAAGAAACTGGAAGATAAATTAGCCTATCTGAGTATCTTACCTAGAATCACACTTGTCAAATCCCACTTTAATTATAGTATGCTCAAAGATAGCAGAGAAATAGTCAAAAAGGAGTGTAGGGATTGTAGGAAAGCTTCCCTTCTTCTCTCCCTGACATTTCACTGGAATCAACTGATAAGACAGAATAACAGGAGAAAAGACATAAATGGAACCACACAAAATATGAGACTCAAAGAAGGGCCAGATGTTTGAGGCTTAAATGTCCTCTAAGTAGAGTAGAGGGAAACTGGGGTTGTGGGGCTGTAAGAAATTTTAGAGGGGTAGTACATTATTTTAGAGGGAATGAATGAGCCTGAAAACAAGACAATGGTGTGTAAATTATTCTCTCTGAATGCTGGATGAGACCAAAGACAAACTATAGTTTGTGTACAGGTTACAGAAAGGTGAGCATCAGGAAATTCACTGTGAACAGAATTGATCTTATTAGGCAGATAAAGTCTCCCAGGTAATCTCTCAAAGCTGCCATCAGAATACTTGAAAAGTCAGTCTGGGTGTAACTAAAAGTCAACTTTTAGTCTTTTCTCCATGGTTAAACTTTCTGGGATATTTAATGAGATTCCTAGGGTAGGAGCTTAAGAGAAGTGCATTTTTTTTTAACAAGAAGTTTCCCCCAGTCAGGTAAGGAAATTCCAGAGAGCCACCTCTGTGCTTGGGGGAGGAGAAATAAGAGAACATTAGACAGACAGTGCTGAGGAAGCTTCTGAGGTCTTCCAATTTCCCTTAATTCAAAAAAACTCAGCATGTCAAATCACTACACTTTGGGGTATTGTTCTCCAAGCTCCAATGGGAGCTAAGGACCTTTTCATTAGAGACACATCTAAACTGATGTTTTGAGAGGAAAGACTTCTAAGATAGTGAAATATGAAGAAAAAGCTCTTTTGGCACTCATTTGTTAGTGCAGAGTACTAAAGACTTATAATCCAACACATAATATAAAAAGCAATCCAATCACCTGCCCTATGTATATAAAAATGCATTTGTGAACAGAATCTTCTTACCAGTAAATGGGGGAAGGCATGAGTCTAAGAATTGATTGTTCCCCAGTTCTAGTTCAATTTGGAAAATATACAGTTCTCTGATCAATCTTAACTGCTTATTTGTATTTCACTCAGCTTTTCTCAGCATTGTCTCATATAAATATCTCTGACCTCTAGAAAAACATAAATACCAACTAGAGAGAACCATTCATGTTTATCTCCAATGCACACCTAATAACTGAACTATTAGCTTGGTCTGATAACTAAAATTCCAGGAGAGCAAAGTAAGTTCCTCCCTTCAGCAGACTTTCACAAGAATTGTTATAAAAAGGCTAGCTACTAATCGTGAAATGCCCATTGTAGCTGGAGAGTTTATATAGTTTCCTTCAAATCTTGTCACAATCTGATGAGTTAGGTACTATGATTCATTATCATGGCGAGGAAACCAAAGCAAAGTTAACTGTCCAAGGTTACATTAGAATGGAAGAACCAATATTTGAAACCAATGCTCTTCATTTCATTCAAGCCTGTATTAGTCTGTTCTCACACTGCTATAAAGAAATACCTGAGACTTGGTAATTCATAAAGGTTTAATTAACTCACAGTTCCACATGGCTTGGGAGGGGCCTCAGGAAACTTAAAACAATGGCAGAAGGGGAAGCAGGCACCCTCTTCACAAGAGGACGGGAGAGAGAAAAGTGCAAGCAGGGAAATGCCAGATGCTTATAAAACTGATACAGGAGACAGAAAGAAATGATTTAGGCAGATAGTGAGGGTAAAAGAGTTCTTAGCAGAACTACTCTTTTAGCAAAAAGCAGTCCAAGAAATTACCTCTTTCTAACAAAGAGAAGCCTGGAAGATCGAACTGCAAACGTAGTTAAGGAAGCTGGAAGCTTGCATGGGTGGGATACCAGCAGCTGCACTGAGAGAAAGGGCTACCTGGGGCCAGGCATGTCCACCATGGGGGCTCCACCTTCCCTTTTTTGTTAGCACATGCACAGTTAAGAAAGAAATAAGCCATATGGAGTACCTCAAGCAGAGGACCTACCTACATAATAAAAGATTGGGGTGGGGGCTGCCAGAGAGATTCACACCCTATGCAGATGGCACACCAGGTCCTAACCAGTTTTTTACACCCTATATATGTAGATCAGATACTGCTTCCCCACTAGCTCATCTATAAAAATCTTTATATTTCACTGTGCATTGGCAACCCTTTTTTTTCGGGACCCCTCTCTGTAGCAGAGTGCCATTCTCTTCATTTTGCTTATTAAAATTCTGCTCTAAACCTCACCATTTGTGTGTATCCATGTCCTTGATCTCTGTGGCCATGAGATCAAGAACCTCTGATGTCACCCCAGACAATGAAACCATTACAAAATCATGGGATCTTGCCAGAACTCACTCACTATCATGAGAAGAGCATATGAGAAACTGCCCAAATTATTATCACCTCCCTCCCTCAACACATGGGGATTATAGGTCCTTCCCTTGACATGTGGAGATTACAATTCGAGATGAGATTTGGGTGGGGACACAGAGAGAACCCATATAAAAGTTCCTTGGAAACTTGTAATTTTAAATGTGGCAAAAATATTCCTCTAAGTAATAAAAACACGTAGAGCCTCTAGGTTTCCAAATGAATGTCTTTTCAAAACAGAAAACCCCAAGCACCTGGGAAAGGAAAACTTTCCAAAATAACTTCAAGGGCTACATGCTTATTTAAATAGCAAGATGCTTCAGTAAAAGATGCTAAAGCTGCCAAGCGGAGTCAGATTTTCTCCAAAGCTTCAAGGTGAAGACAAATAAAGTTCACAGTATCATTACAGATAATGAAAATCATCAACAATTTCTTGCCTCCAATGTCTCTTGTTAATACTTTTGTCATGCAGATTGTCCTAATTTGACTTCAGGATTTTTCCTCTTATTGTTGCCAAGAATTATAAACACAATGAGATATGTTATAAAGTGGTATTCTGGGTCTTTTATTGTCATTATTATTCTCATTTAGTTTTTGAAATTAGATGACTTTACCAGCTAAGAACAGAGCTCTTCTCCATCTTTTCACATACTATGTACCAGTCAGAAATCCTCCGGCATATAACCTCTTACTCATCAGCTTTGCAAAGCTGCCCTGGAGGAAGAGCCATGGCAAACAGAGAAACACCTGTAAAATTCATTAAAATATCTTCTGAGAATGATGTTTCTCTGGGACCGAGCCACATTTACTAGGTGACAAACACACCCTTCTGGGCATTCAATTTATTGGCAAAGTTTGCTCAATTGCTCAGTAGACTCCCTGTAACCCTCACTAATTGCAATCCCACACATATCCTTTTATTTAAAGCAGGCTAAGTCAGAATTAGCTGAATCATCCTGTCCTAAGGAAAGGAGCAGTGTTGAATACCTGAAAAGCAGTAAGGCATCTCCAAAAGATATTTAACTTGCTTTTGAGCCAGGCACCCTAATGTGAAGCTGAGCTCTGTCTTGAATTCCCTAAATATTGTTAGACAAACTAAGTCTCCATTTAATTTCTACCTATCAAATGGAACTCCTAGGGTGCTTGTAAGTATAAAATGAGATAATGTCTTTAAGGCAAACTTGTCCACATGAGGCCCAGGATGGCTTTGAATGTGGCCCAATATAAATTGGTAAACATTCTTAAAACATGAGATACTTTTGCAATTTTTTTTAGCTCATTAGCTATCATTACTGTTAGTGTATTTTATGTGTGGCCCAAGACAATCCTCCTTCTTCCAGTGTGGCCCAGGAAAGCCAAAAGATTGGACACCTTTGCTTTAAAGTATTTAGTATAATGCTTGGTGTTTAGCGCAAATTTAAAATAAATTTATGTTTGCATCTGTATTTAAAATTCAGAATCATTGACAAAGTGAAAAAGGATGGTTCTGCCAATCACTAAGGATTTTATGGCTTCGTATGTTTGTTAAATACAGGTTTAAACTCAGCAAAACAGATTTTTTTTTACTAAAGATGTCCTAAAGCTTTTATTATGTAAATATGCATTATTAACTTGCTGAAAGGGGCTGTAATTAAAAAAAAAAAAAATTGAGCTTCACCAACGACAATGAGACACTCAAATGTTAAATTATCATTCAGAAAAACTGTCACATAGTGGGATTCAAGGGAGGTCAAGCACAACTTCACCTCAATCTGAAAGAAAAAACACGGAAGGCAAGCAAAGTAGCCCCCTGAGGAAGGAGAGTAACTCAGAGATAAAGTTTTCTAGGGCAAATTACCTAAAAGTAAGTTGTTACCTAGCCCTGCACACTCCCCAGCCCCTTTGGGTAAGAGCCAGTACCAAGACAGAGAAACCAAGAGGGATAAATATCTGGGGTGTTCCCTGGGCTTACTTTCTCAGCAAGGAAAACAACTTTCTAAATCTTCTAAGGGTGATGCTGGGAGGACCAAATGAGATATCAGCAAACCAATTGAACCCAAAGAGGGGGTCATGGGAACCCCAACTTAAAGCTAGTCAGTCAGAAGTTCCAGAGGCCTGGACTTGTGACTGCAGGGGAAGGAGAGAGCAGTCTTAGGAACTGAGCCCTCCACCTGTGGGATCTGACACTGTCTACAGGTAGAGACTGTTAGAATTGAATTAAAGGACACCCAGCTGGTGTCCACTACTTGGTGGTGGGAAAAAACACACACATTTAGTCACAAAAGTCTTCTGTGTTGATCGTTGTGGTGGTGTGAGAGCAAAGGAAAAACAATTTGAGGGAGTTTTTCCCAACACACTCATGTCAAAAAGGAAATACAAATAGAAATTTCAGAATATTTAGAAAATAATGATTAAGCACCATGTAGTCAGATCATTTGAAATATAGCTAAAGTGCTCAAGGGAAAAATCTAACAAGTTTAAAATCTACTTTTAAAATATAAAAAATATTAAAACTTAAGCATTTTCCTGTAGAAAAATTCTCAGAGATTCAGATTCTGTTTGGTTATCAGCTAGAACCTTAGGGATAAGGGTAACTGCAAAGCTCTGTTCAAGTCGGGTTTATACTGAGTGCCCATCAGATGACTCTGGGACTCCAAAGAGCTATACCCACTGTGTAATGTTGAATGAAAAATAAATTTTATCCTAAGAGCTAGAGAGCAAGGAAAATTTTTTGTCTCAACCTGGTCATTGGATGAAACAACAACAAAAATATATTAAAAATGTGAAACATACAAATTAGAAATAATACAAAATATATCAGTAATCATGAATAAAAGGGAATACCTGTCCTTCTAACATGCAAAGAATGTTGGATCAGATTATTTATAAAATATTCAAATATATTTTACTATTTAAAAATCACATGCCTAAAACATGAAGACAACAAAGGATAAATAAATATCTTGATAACAGGAGGTAGTTTTACAGCTTAGAGCAAGATGCCCAAAGAGGTAAGTTTTCTGCCCTTCTGCAGAGACAAAGATAGGTACACTGTGTTTCCATTCTCACATTTCATAGGGATGCCTTCCAGGTTCTTCAGAAAGACATTACTGGGTTGCAATTTGGCAAGAAGGTTTAAAAAAAAATTTTTATCTCAAAAGGGCCTGTTAAAGAACTTGCAAGATTTTTTAAGTAAATGATCCAGGAAAAGGGAGATTAGGGGTCCAGAGTCAGGAAGAAGCCTCTAAAGTTAACTCAAGCTAAGGGGAACCTGGAGGCCACCTTCATCAAAGGTAAGAAAGTGACAGTTAAGGCAAACAAAATCATTAAACATACAAAAATCTTTAAATTACAGAATTAACAAGTCTAATGTAATGGATATATACAAAATATTGTAAAGACCAATTAGAGAATAAACCTTTCAAGCATTCTTAACACAATAATAAAAATTGTTTCTTCTTTCTAGGCCATAATGTAAGTCTCAAAACACATCAAAGAAATGGTAAATTATAGAACAGATTCTCCAGTCAATGAAATTAACTTACATACCAATAACAAAATGAAAATTAGACAAATGCAAACATAGTTACAAGAGAGGCTTTTGAATGCCCTCACCACAAAGAAATGATAAATGTATAAGGTGATGGATATTAAATACTCTGATTTTATCATTATATAACATGTATGTGTATCAGAACATCAGACCGTGCCCCATAACTATGTAGAATTATAATGTAAATGAAGAATTTTGTGAGCTTTGTCTTTCTAAATTTACAGGCATTATTCTATCTCTAATTTAATCTTTGAGTACAACAAATGTTAATATTTAAGTACTCAAATTTATCTAAGAAAGTGTTGGTCAAAGTGTACAAAGTTTCCATGAATAAGTTCTGCAGATATAACATACAGCATGGTGTCTACAGTTAACAGTAATGTATTATATACTTGAAATTTGCTGAGAGGGTAGATCTTAAATGTTCTCACCATGAAAAGGAAATACAAGAAAGAACTATGTGAGTTAGCTTGATTGTAGTGATTATTTCTCAATGTATACATATATAAAAACTTTAAGTTGTAGCCCTTAAATATACATAATTCTTATTTGTCAATTATACCTCAAAAGTTGAGAATTGAGATTAATCTATCTAATTTTATTTTGGGCCCATATTACAATACTATTGATTTTCAAATGGCTTGATGTGTTCTGTGCTATTGTACTAATAATAATTCCTCCCGGCTGAAGGAGTACAGGGAAATCTATGGTCACATGGACAGATTGGCAAAGAACTTTACCTGCTGCAAATGTATTGAATTGAGTTCAGACTAACTGACTTATTTACTTCATAGATCACTACAGGGCATAGTTTGTTTTCTCCACTGCAAAGTACTACAAACTAGGAAGAAAGCAGAATGAGATGTTAAGGCTCTATTATAACAAAAGAGGACTTTTTAAAAAATATTTTGTTCTGCCCCATTGGCTCTCTTTAGTGCAGCTTAATTTCTGACTAAGATATAATGTATAACCAGATGCCATGCTTTAAGAACTGCTGTATCTTTTTTTGCTTCAGAGAGAAAAGCTGTGTCACAGGATCACTTGAGTTGCCATTTTTCTAATGAGAGAATTACATGTACTTAGGCCAGCAACTTCTTTCAAGATCCTAACAATGACAGAGGATGAAACATGCCTTCTAAGTGTCTTCACATGTTTTCATACATGTAACTACAGCTTGAACAATCATTGCAGCTTTAGGAACAAACTCTCAAACAGGATATTGCATAGCATTCAATCAGTTGACTCAAATTCTCGTGCTGACAATCTGGCACCATTCCTAAGCATTTTTTCTATATCTCAAAAAATTTTCTGAACAGCTGTCATCATATTGCACAGCACATTGAGACACTAAGATTTTGGAAGATTTTTTGCCACTTTAACTACTTGGCAAAAAATGAAACAGGAAAGAAGGAAGAGCAGACATCCGTATACGAACTATAAATGTCTGGCCACTCCATTTGCTAACCTTTCTCATGAGCAACTACATAACAGATGGAGAGGATTCTTCATCTTCACAGCATTATTCTACATTTACAAAATAGAACACATTAATCCTGACCATTTTCACCAATTGTAGTGATTTGTTTGACCTTGTATCTTCAGTTCATGGGCTTAAAGAGAAGAGGACATTAGGGCAAAACAAATTTGATTCCTTTCGTCTTCTTTATTTGTTAATGAAAAATTGTTTTCCTTTAACACAAAATGTATTAAAAACCAAAGCGAGTATTTCTTTATATTAAAAATACAATGTTATAAAGAAATTGCTAATTTGCCAATGGATTTGGAACAGAAGAGCACAGATTAAATGTAAAAGCAAAATGATATGGTACAAAAATGTTTTGAATGTTTCTTTCCAAAGCACATAACCTTTCTGTTTTCTTTATCAGTACTAAGAATTTGTATCCACATCCAACTTTTCCAAAATCCACCTTAGAATACCCTTAAATGCTATCTAGAAATATATTTTTATTTTCATTTTCTTTAGTATCAGTGATTGCAAGTCAGGACTAGGTGAGTGGAAAAAGGTAAAACCATATGAAATACAACTATGGGAATGAAGGTATGAGTCTTCGATAAAATAAGAACCAATTTGGCATAGAGTAACCCCTTTCTAATGCCATTATTTAATAAATAGAAAATATTACTAGAATATTTTGAAAGCTTCTAGTAAATAGCCACAGGCAAAACACTGCAGAACTAAGCAATAAGGAAACACAGTCTTGACAACTAGCTCAACCATGGTTCTTCTTATATTTTTAAAATGATGGAATAAACATCAGCAAAAGAAATAATCATATAGATCAAATATTTTCCAAAATGATCTAAGTCATTGCAATGTTTTTCCTTAAAAGCCTGGCTATATATTTTGATGTCCCAAGCAAACATTCAAAAGAGGACTTGCATTTGTTTTTTATTGCTGTGTAACAAATTACCATCTAGTGTGGAGTGACTATGACTAAACGAGGAGTGTGGCTCAGAGAAAATCATGCCACTAACTCCAACTACAGATCCAGAGTCATAGCCCAGAGATTTTGCCCAGGGGGAAGATGAAGGCCATAAACTAGAGAGCTCTGAAGTTCTCCACAAGGGACCTGACTTTATTATAGAATATGAACAAGTTAAAGCCTAAGGGACCATAAAAAAAACAGTGGTTTTGATAGAATGCAATGACGAGCAGGCTGGTAGCTTCACTACAGATATAAGCTAACCTATAGGCCAGCTAATTTGCTGAAGGACCCCAGAAAAGGGAAAGCTAAGAAGGGCTTTCCTGGGGTTAGAAGGGGTTTCAAACACTATTCCTGAAAAGGAGCCAGAATATAACTAGATCAGTCTATGGAGTGGACATTGTTAAAGACAATAGAGCAATCAGCCAGCAATTAGTGGGGTTTAACAGATGAGTATGATCAGAAGAAGAGGCAGTCAAAGAGAGCCCTACCATACATTGTGATATGACCAAGGCTGCATCCTTTGAGGAGCAAGATCAGAGGCTTCATCTTGCAGGGGGGAAATAGACTCAAATAATTCAACCATTCACTAAACAAATAAACAAGTAAACAACAATAACAACCTTCATAGAAGAAAGAGGTGGACCAGTAGCAAGCAACCCAGAATTGCCACAATATATTATCAAAAATGTTCAATTTTTAACAAAATTATGATACATGCAAAGAAACAGGAAAATGTGACCAATACACACGGAAAATAGCAAGCAATGGAAACTGCCTATGAGAGCAGTACAATGACAGATTTAATTGACAAAGACTTCAAAGTAGCCATTATAAATATGTTCAAAGACCTAAAGGAAGTCAACATTAAAGAAGAAAGATATGAAGACAATGCCTGACCAAATAGAGAATATCAATATAGAGACAGTAATTATAAAAAGAACCAAATGGAAATTCTGGTGATGAAAAGTACAATCACTGAAATGAAAAATTCACTAGAGGGACTCAACAGTAGATTTGAACTGCTACAAGAAAGAATTAGCAAACTTGAAGATATATTAGTAAAGATTATGTAATCCAAAAAACAGACAGGAAAGAAAATAAAGAAAAATAAACAGAGCCTAAGAAAAATGCTTACCATTGATTTCATCAGTCTATACATAACTATTATATGAGAAGAAGAGAGAGAAAAAAGAAAAAAATTATTTGAAGAAATACTGGCTAGAAATTTCTCAAATATAATGAAAAGAATTAATTTACATATTCAAAAAGTTCAGTGAAATCCAAGTAAAATGAACACAGAAAGATCAACACACAGAAAATTCATAGTAAAATGTAGAAAGCAAAGGACAAGAAGAAAATCCTGAAAGCATCAAGAGGAAAAAATGATTTATCAGTTACAATGGGACTCCAATAAAATTAGAAGCTGACTTATCAGAAAAATAAACATTTTTCTGAAAGTAACATTTAAAGTGTTCAAAGAAAAAAACTATCAACCAAGAATCATAAATCCAGGAAAAATAAATTTCAAAAGTAAGGCAAAATAAAAAGACATTCTAGAACAACAGAAGCAGAGAATTTGTATTGTCAGCAGACACGGACATTGTGTATCTTGCCTTACAGGAAATACTAACGGAAGTTTTACAAGCTGAAAGCAAATTACCCTCAAAGAGTAAGTTAAACACACAGGAAAAAAAAAAAGCCAACAGTAAATGTAACTACATAGCTGTCAAAGAGAGTATAAATGCATATTTCTTCTTTTTTCATCTCCTAACTGATTTTAAAAGTAATTTTATTCAACATGTATGTAATCTTATTGTTGGGCCTATAATGTGTAGAAATATTATATATTTGCCAATAACAACAAAAAGAAGATAAGACAAATGTTTAACTGGACTAAAGAAAGGATACCAGATAGTAACTTAAAAGCACAGGAACAAATGAAGAAAACCAAAATAGGTAAATATGATAACTAATACAACAGATTTCATAAATACATACTTGCTTTCCTGTCTTCTCTCAGCTTCCTCAAAAGACATAAAATTATGGTTCTTTTGGGGGACAGAGATCCAAGATGGCCGATTAGCAGCAGCACAGGATTGTAGCTCCCACAGAAAGCGCAGAGAGCGAGTGGACGCCACATTTTCAGACGAATTTTTATTGCCCACAGACCAAGAGATTCTTGGCGGAGGAGCCCCACGGGTTGCCAGTGCAATTCTTTGGGCGGGTGCAGCCGTTTTGCAGGCGCACTGGTGTGGCGGTTCTCAGTCTGGAGTATATGGGACTGAGTGCCCTTTTGGTTGGCGTTGGAGCTCCAGGGAGGCAGAGTCTCCCATTCAGCTGGTTGAAAAGCGGACTGAAGTGGGGGAACAAGACCGGGAGATTCCCGGGCAGAAAAGCGCCACGAATCTTAATGCCGCTGTTTCAGCCGGCGTAGTGGGTCGCCGCAGGGGAAGGCTGGTCCCGCCCCCAACAACAACAACAACAAAAAAACAGCAGCTGGAACTGCTGAGGATTGAGAGTTTCACAGCAAGTACAGCTGAACCCGGGAAGGTCCAGCTTTGTGGGGGAGGGGCGTCCGCCGAAGGAAAATTAAGAAACAGAAAAAACTTTATCACCAACAAGCTGGACATCCACTGAGAGACCTAATCTGAAAGTAAACAATTACACAGACGACAGGTGGATAAATCCACAAAGATGGGAACAAACCAGCGCAAAAAGGCTGAAAACACCCGAAATCAGAATGCCTTTCCTCCTACAGAGGATTGCAGTGCCTCATCACCAATTGAACAAGGCCTGATTGAGAATGAATGTGAGGAATCAATAGAATCAGTCTTCAGAAGGTGGATAATGAGAAACTTCTGTGAGCTAAAAGAATATGTTCCAGCCCAATGCAAGGAAACTAAGAACCTTGAAAAAAGGTTTGATGAAATATTAACGAGAATGGACAATTTAGAAAGGAATATAAGTGAATTAATGGAGCTGAAAAACACAATAGGAGAACTTTGCGAAGTATGCACAGGTTTTAACAGTCGAATTGATCAAGCAGAAGAAAGGATTTCAGAGGTCGAAGATCAACTTAACGAAATAAAATGAGAAGACAAGATTAGAGAAAAAAGGGTAAAAAGGAATGAGCAAAGTCTCCAAGAAATATGGGACTATGTGAAAAGACCTAATCTATGTTTGATAGGTGTACCTGAATCTGACGAAGAGAACGAATCCAAGCTGGAAAATATTTTTCAGGATATTATCCAGGAAAACTTTCCTAACCTAGCAAGGCAAGACAATACCCAACTCCAGGTAATACAGAGAACACTACAAAGATATTCCTCAAAAAGAGCAACCCCAAGGCACATAATCATTAGATTCATCAGGGTTGAAATGAAGGAGAAAATACTACAGGCGGCCAGAGAGAAGATCAGGTTACCCACAAGGGGAAGCCTATCAGACTCACAGCAGATCTCTCAGCAGAAACCCTGCAAGCCAGAAGAGAGTGGGGGCCAATATTCAACATCCTTAAAGAAAAGAACTTTCAACCCAGAATTTCATATCCAGCCAAACTAAGTTTCATAAGTGAAGGAAAATTAAAATTTTTTACGAACAAGCAAGTACTCAGAGATTTCATTACCACCAGGCCTGCTTTACAAGAGCTTCTGAAGGAGGCACTATATACAGAAAGGAACTACCAGTTATCAGCCATTCCAAAAAACCCAACGGTAAACTGCATCCAGACCCATCTCACATGCAAGGATATACAGAGACTTAAAATAAAGGGATGCAGGAAGATTTGCCAACCAAATGGAGAGGAAAAAAAAAAAAAAAAAAAAAGCAGGAGTTGCAATTCTCATCTCTGATAAAATAGACTTTAAAGTAATAGAAACAAAAAGAGATAAGAAGGACATTGTATAATGGTAGAGGGGTCAATGTAACAGGAAGAGCTAACGATCCTAAGTCTATGAGCACCCAATATAGGAGCACTGATATACATAGGGCAACTTCTTGGTGACTTAAAAAGAGACTTGGACTCCCACACAATAATAGTGGGAGACTTTAACACTACATTGTCAATATTGGACAGATTAAGGAGACAGAAGGTTAACAAGAATACCCAGGACTTGAACTTAGACCTCGAACAAGTAAACTTAATAAACATTTACAGAACTCTTTACTCCAAATCCACAAAACATACATTTTTTTTCAGTAACACATCACATTCATTCTAAAAGTGACCACATGGATGGGAGTAAATCACTCCCCAGCAATTGCATAGCATTTCATAGGTTTAAATGAAATATTGCTTGGCTGCTTGTTTGTTATTTTCCTCCCTTATTCCTTCCTGTCTCCATTGTATAACACAATTATTAGTATAAAAGAGGTTTTTAATATCCATTTCTAGACTGCATTCTAGCCTGGGCAATAGAGCAAGATTCCCGTTCTCTCTCCCTCTTTTTCTTCTTGTTTTTCTCTTTCTTTCATTCTCTTTTTCTTCCTTCTTTCTCTCTTTCTCTGTTTTTTCTTTTCTTTCTAATAAAACAAAACATAAAATTATACAAAACAAAAATTGTAACAATGTATTGTTGGGTTTGAAACATATAGATGCAGTGTTTATGACAATGACAGCACAAAAGGAGGAAAATAAAGTAGAAGTATATAGAATCAACACTTCTATATCACACTGGAATGTAAACCTGAAGTAGATTCTGGTAAGTTAAGATATATATGGTAAGCCATACAACAAAAAAATGATTTAAAAAATTAAAAAATATTTTGTAGAGAATTGGCTGGTCATGGTGACTCACATCTGTAATTCCAGCACTTTGGAAGTCTGAGGCAGTTGGATCACTTAAGGTCAGGAGTTCAAGACCAGCCTGACCAACATAGTGACACCCTCATCTCTACTAAAACCTAAAAATTAGCCAGGCATGGTGGCACAAGCCTGTAGACCCAGGTACTCAGGAGGCTGAGGCAGGAAAATTGCTTTAACCAGGGAGGCAGTGAGCTGAGATTGCACCACTGCACTCCAGCCTGGGAAGCAGAGAGAGATTCCATCTCAATAAAAGAAAAAAAACATTATGGAAAATTACTAGAGAAATTAAAAGGTTTCATTTAAAAATATTCACTTAATAAAAAAGAAAGCAGTAAAGAAGGAATAAAGAAACAAAAAGACGTGAGATATATAGAAAACAAAAAGTAAAATTGCAAACACAAACCCATTTTTATTGTTAAGAATATTCATGTGCATGGGTTAAACAATCCAATCAGAAAGCAAAGATTGTTAACTATATTAAAAATAGTCAGATCCAACTATGTGCCATGTCAAAGTTGCACACTATAAATTCAAAGATACAAACAGACTAAAAAATGGAAAAATATCACACAAACAGAAACCATAACAAACCTAGAGTGGCTATACTAATGTTAGATGAAATAGACTTTAAAACAAAAAAAGTTACTAGACACAAAGACTGATATTTCATAATGATAAAGAGTAAGTCTGAGTCCATCAGAAGGATCTAACAACTATAGATATGTACCTAATAACTGAGAACCAAAATACATGAAGCAAAAACTTACAGAAATGTAGAGAAAAAGAAGCAATTCAACAGTTCCAGTTGGAGACTTCAATATCTCATTTTAAATAACATATAGAAAAAAAATCACAGAAGATAAACAAGGAAATTAAGTCTTCAACAACACTATAAAGCAACTGAACATAACAGACATTTGCAGACTATTCTACTCAATAATAACAGAATATACATTCTTTTCAAGGGCACATAGAAAATTATCCAAAATAGATGACATGTTAAACCTTAAAACGAACTTCAATATTATCCAACCTCAATGGAATAAAATTAGAAAACAATAGTAGAAATGCTTAAAAATTAAACTACATACTTTTAAATAATGGGTCAGAGAAGAAATCACAATGAAATTAGATTATACTTTGAGATGAATGAAAATGAAAATCAAATACCAAAACTTACGAATACAGCTCTAAAACAGTGCTTAGAGTGAAATTTTCAGTTGCAAATGTCTGTTAAAAAATAATAAAGATTTCAAATCAATATCATAACATGTCACATTAAGATACTGGCTGCTGGGGTGCAAACTAAACCTAAAGGTGGCAGAATAATAAAGAGTATACATAGATAAAAGAAATAGCATTTTTTTGAACTCCTAGCCTATTATATAAAAATTTTAAAAAATAGAAAATATTAGCAAAACCAAAAATTTCTTATTTGAAAAGATCAACTAGACTAATAAATTATTAACTAGACTGACCAAAAGAGGACTTAAATTACTAAATCAGGAAGATAATAAAGGACATTATTACCAACCTTTCAGATATTAAAAAATGATTAAAAATGAATGCTACGAACAATGTTTGCCCATAGGATGAAATGGAAAAATTCCTAGAAAGACAAAAACTACCAAATTTGACTCAAGAAATAAAAGATCATCTGTACAGGTCTATAACCAATTTTAAAAATATATTCTTAAAAATATATTTTTAAAATTGGTTATAGACCTGTACAGATGATCTTTTATACAGGTCTATAACCAATTAAAAAATATATTTTTCCACAAGAGAAAGCCCAAGCCCAGGTGACCTCACTGGTGAATTCTGCCAAATAGTTAAAGAATACTAATTATTCACAAAAATAAAAATGGAGGAAACACTTCCCAACTCATTTATTGGTTCTGTAATGACCCAAACCAGACAAGGACATGACAAGAAAAGAAAACCACCAGCCAATATATCTTGAGAATATAGGGACTAAACTCCTCCACAAAAATCTAGCAACCAAATGCAGAAACATATAAAAAGGACTATATTCCATGACCATATTGAACTTATCCCAGGTAATATTATACTTAATAGGGAACACTGAATGTTCTTCCTCTATGGTCAGAAATAAAACAAGGATGTCTACTTTTACCACTTCTACTTTACATTGTACTAAAGTCAGGGCAAATAGGCAAGAAAATAAAATGAATGGCATCCAGGTTGTAAAGGAAAAATAATATTCTGTAAGCAGATGACAACATTTTTTATATTAAAAATCCTAAGGAATCTTCTAAGAATTATTACAACTAATAAACAAGTTTAGGTTGCAGGACAAAAGATTAGCATACAAATGTCTAATGTAATTTTATATACTAGTTATTTATAGCCAACAAAATTAAGAAAGTTCTCTTTATGATAGCATCAAAAAGAATTGAATATGTAGGCATAAATTTAATAAAAGAAGTACAAAGTTTATATTCTGAAGAGTACAAACTTTTGTTGAAAGAAATTAAAGAAGATCTAAATAAATAGAAAGACATCCCCTACTTATGGACCAGAAGACTTAATATTGTTCAAACGGTTATACTTCCCCACTTTATCACAGATTCAATGCAATCCTGATCAGAATTCTCCAATTGCATCCACAGTAAACATGTATTACAAGATAGTGTCAAATAATCAATGGAAACACCAATAACAAAAACAAAACCTTCTCTTGTCAAACAGATTTGGGAAAATAAATAAAATCTAATAATTTTATTTAATGCAAGACTTTTCTGTGATTTTTAATATGCTTATGAGCACTCTAGCTCAGCATTTTCTCAACTTATTTAAATGCAGAAGTGTTTTTTGGAGGCATGATGCATTAACATATAAAGGCCATTAGTGTTCTCCAACACACATTTTGGGAAAATGCTGTGCTAAGAGATATTAATTCACTCTGTTGGTCTACCTCCTCTTTTCTCCTTAGCTAATACAGTGAAGCAATCAGTTAGAGAGTCAGAAAATCAAGCCCATGTACATAAGCACACATATCTTCATCTTTTAACCCAAAAACTGCATTGAGTGTATTCACTTATGATTACCTCTCAACAGCATTACTGAAAAGCTTTGTACAAACCCCCCATCTGAAACATACAAGCTCCTTTTTAACGACAGTGCAAAAAGGTGTTCATCAGCTTGGAAAGGACATGTGCAGATAGATACCAGTGAATGATGAATGCCCTCTCTTTAGCTCAAGGTTCACAGCACTTTCAAATTGCCTAACAGCTCCCAAGGAAGTAATTAATACACTCACAAAAAAGGATACATCAATGTAATTAACAAAATTCAGATCTCTACAGGTCAAAGAAATTGGGTAATTTTGTGAATAAAGACCAAGGGCACAAAAAGAAATGTGAGGGAACATTTAGATTAAGAAAGACTTTTAAAATACTTTTACTAAATAGGCAGAATTAAATTACAGTGTTCAGAGTTACAGGCTTCAATGAAAAATATTTAAAGAAATGCAAGAAAATCATTATCATGAAAATCTGATGGTGATTACCTTTATGAAAGAAATAAGAGACAGGCAATGTGGAAAGCTTCTGGAGTGGCTGGCAAAGCTCTATTTCTTGACCTTCATTATACTTCACCTTCCAACGATTTATTGTGCTATGATAATTCTTTATGTTATATGTAATAAATCATGTACCATATTCATCATCTGATAGATAATTTTCTGAATCTATTATTTTATCATTAAAACTTTTTTTCAAAAAAGTATACATCAAAGGGTCTATCTCCCCATTCCATTTCTGCAGAAAACTGGACTTCCAAAAAGTGAGGTACACCTCAACACTCTTTCTCCTGATATTCAGTACCTTCCCATGGTAGCACATTAAAGCACACAATATTTCCAAATTAACCAGAAGACGTGTGCCTATACTCTTCTGATGACACTGCTTTCTCTCCATTGTCATTCTTATAAAGAGCCAGATAAAGTATGCATGTGGTGTGCAACTATTTTTTTTAAATCATTCTAAATGGTTCTTCATGGAAGCCATCAAAATTTATTACAAGATTATTCACTTTTTTCAATGCAATAAGACACTCATAATAGGCTCTTCATGAGGTATGCAATTCAATTTTATCTTGTACAGTAATTAAATTGAATTTCTGATACTGAATAATTAAGTACTGTGACACAGAGGGACAAGTGATTCAAAATTTGACTGGAATAATTTAATACATCACAAACACTGAAAAATGTGCTGCAAAATATTAAAAATAAAGATGTTTCATTATGCCCAGTAAAACACAAATATGGCTTAATCTAAATATTATCATTCATACTTGAAAATTCCTATATTCATATACAACTGAATATGGGCCTTGGACCATTTAAGAACCTAAGAGGAATAAATAAAATTTTCTGAACTATGAAACACTTAATTTATCCATCTCTGTGCTAATTCTTAGACATATGTTAGTGATTGATTGCCAATATGATTACATATTCACCATCCAAATTCAAACTAAGTCCTCTATCTCCCCCCCACAACTGTGCAGAAAAAAATTCTGAAAATGTGAAGGTCATTCCTTAGAAACTTTTTAATAATCAGTGGAACTCTAAAAATGAAGAATAAATTGAGAAGAGCAACACACTAAACTATTGTTTACATTATATATTAGCTATAGAATTTAAACTTTGAGTCATCTGCAGGCAAGAGGCAAAGGACAGACAAGAACATGATAAGAAAAAGGAAAGAGCTACCTAAAGGAGCATAGTATGAAGCATGGAACACTGTGCTAGTGGATGACCTAAGCAAGACACTTTGCCCCAGAATAGGATCACATTGACTACCTGCAGGAGTGCTCCTTCACACTATAACTGATGTTACTGGTATATTTTGGAAGACATTTTATATAAATCAAAATGGTAACATATGTTCTGAGAAGCAAAACCAGGGCCATGTCCTGGAAGATGACACTGGGTTACTTAATTTGGGAAAGAGCAGTATAGAAGGTAAAGACAGGAGGTTGCAAAAGCAAACTCTTCCCTCTTTGCCTGTATCATCAAGTAATATTTGCCTTCCTTCTGCCCCTTCTTGTCTCTATAAGGGCACTCTTAGACAGGAATATCTGCCATTATAGGGTTAGCTCCATAAAGTATTATTGGATCTTACTCCCAGAATAACATTCAGGAGTTCCGAGGTCCAGTGTTAAGCAACAAATAAATCTTCACAGCTCAATGGTTAACTGAAGCATATATGGAAAAGAAAACGCAACTACACAGATATCTGCTTTTTGCATGATAGAGTGGCTTGCAGGAGACCAATGCTTCCATTGAGAACAATTAGAAAAACTGGACAAAATACAAAAAGAAACTCTATTTGAAACAATCAGAAAGATAATGAATCAACTAGAACTTGAGGGTCTACATTGCAGAAAGAGTAGAAGCAAATTAATAATAAGTACAATTTTCTTCATGCCACTTTTTCTCTCAGAGCATTTGCCAATTCTCAGAAAAATGCATCAGACTTGGAAAACAAAAGGAGCAAAGAAGTTATTAGAGTTTTAAGTAAACTCATAGGCATACAAACAAAGGATTTAAGATTTGGGGCTGCTAAGGCAGCCAGGATGTTCCAGAAAGAAGGAACACACAGAAAAGTATAACCAATGCTGAACACCAGTTATCCCTCAACATATATGTTGATTAGGCTATGTAAGACAAAAAGCTATTGATATGTTTTGGGTGTCTCCCCTCAAATCTCAACTTGAATTGTATCTCCCAGAACTCCCACATGTTATGGGAAGGACCCAGGGGGAAGTAATGGAATCATGGCGGTCAGTCTTTCCTGTGCTATTCTCATGATAGTGAATAAGTCTCATGAGATCTGATAGGTTTATCAGGGGTTTCTGCTTTTGCTTCTTCCTTATTTTTCTCTTGCTGCCACTATGTAAGAATTGCCATTCATCTCCCTCCATGATTCTGAGGCCCCCCCAGCCATGTGGAACTGTAAGTCCAATTAAACCTCTTTTTGTTCCCAGTTTCGGGTATGTCTTTATCGGCAGTGTGAAAATGAACTAACACAGTAAATTGGTACCAGTAGAGTAGAGTGATACCTGAAAATGTGGAAGTGACTTTGGAACTGGGTAACAGGCAAAGGTTGGAATCATTTGGAGGACTCTGAAGAAGACAGGAAAATGTGGCAAAGTTTGGAACCTCCTACAGACTTGTTGAATGGCTTTGACAAAAATGCTGACAGTGATATGAATAACAAAGTCCAGGCAGAGGTGGTCTTAGATGGAGATGAGGAACTTGTTGGGAACCGGAGCAAAGGTGACTCTTGTTATGTTTTAGCAGAGTCTGGCAGCATTTTGCCCCTGCCCTAGAGATCTGTAGAACTTTGAACTTAAAAGACATAATGTAGGGTATCTGAAAGAAGAAATTTCTAAGCAGCAAAGCATTCAAAAGGAGAATTGGTTGCTATTAAAAGCATTCCATTTTAAAAAGGAAGCAAAGCATAAAAGTTCAGAAAATGTGCAGCTTGACAATGCAATAGAAAAGAAAAACCCATTTTTTGAGGGGGAAATCCAAGCCAGCTGCAGAAGTTTGCATAACTAGCAAGGAGCCTAATATTAATCCCCAAGACCATTAGGAAAATGTCTCCAGGCCATATCAGAGACCTTCATGGCACCCCTCCCATCACAGGCCTGGAGGCCCAGGAGGAAACAGTGGTTTCATGGGCCAGGGCCAGGGTTCCCGTGCTGTGTGCAGCCTGTAGACTTGGTGCCCTGTGTCCCAGCAGCTCCAGCCATGGCTGCAAGAGACCGACATAGAGCTCAGGCTGTGGCTTTCAGAGGGTGGAAGCCCCAAGCGTTGGCAGCTTCCACATGGTATTGAGCCTGCAGGTGTGTAGAAGTCAAGATTTGAGGTTTGGGAACCTCCACCTAGATTTCAGAATATGTATAGAAATGCCTGGATACCCAGGCAAAAGTTTGCTGCAGGGGCAGGGCCCTCATGGAGAACTTCTGCTAAGGCAGTGCAGAAAGGAAATATGGGGTTAGAGACCCCCCCACAGAGTCCCTACTGGGGCACTACCTAATGGAGCTGTGAGAAGAGGGCTACCATCCTCCAGACCCCAGAATGGTGGATTCACCAACAGCTTGCGTATTGTGCCTGGAAAAGCCACAGACACTTAACACCAGCCTGTGAAAGCAGCCATGAGGAAGGCTGTACCCTGCAAAACCACAGGAGTGGAACTGCCCAAGACCATGGGGAACCCACCTCTTGCACCAGTGTGATTCAGATGTGAGACATTGAGTCAAGGAGATCATTTTGGAGCTTGAAAATTTGACTGCCAGCTGGATTTTGGACTTGCATGGGTCCTGTAACTCCTCTCTTTGGCCAATTTCTCCCATTCAGAATGGTTGTATTTACCCCAATACCTGTACCCTTATTGCATCTAGGAAGTAACTAGCTTGCTTTTGATTTTACAGGCTCATAACAGAAGGGGACTCTCCTTGTCTCACATAAGACTTTGGACTGTGGGTTTTTGGGTTAATGCTGAAATGAATTAAGACTTTGGGGACTGTTAGGAAGGCATGATTGTTTTGAAATGTGAATATATAAGATTTGGAGGGGCCAGGGGCAGAATGATGTGGTTTCGCTGTGTCCTCACTAAAATCTCAACTTGAATTATATGTCCCAAAATTCCCATGTGTTGTGGGAGGGACCCAGGGGAAGTAATTGAATCATGGGAGCCAGTCTTTCCCATGCTATTCTCATGATAGTGAATAAGTCTCAGGAGATCTTATGGGTTTATTAGGGGTTTCTGCTTTTCTTCTTCCTCACTTTTCTCTTGCCTCTGCCAGGTAAGAAGTGCCTTTCACCTCCCACCATGATTCTGAGGCTTCTCCAGCCATATGAAACTCTAAGTCCAGTTAAACTTCTTTTTGTTCCCTGTTTCATTATGTCTTCTTTAGCAGCATGAAAACATATTAATACAGCTATCAACCAGAACCAATAAACATCTAAAAACTACAATGGAGGTTTTGATAATCTCAGGATATTGAAGATAAAAAAATTGCAGTCCAGGGCTTATTGAGAAAAAAGGCCTGGAAAATACCTTAGGCTCTTAGTTGGAATCTTGAAGGGCTTCATCCTAGGAATCAAAGAAGAAAAAGAATGCCCATACAGAAATTACCAAAACAAAAAATTTAAGTTGGCTCAAGTTCTGACTGAGTTGAGATAACCTATGCCTCTGTTACAAGCAGAAGTTGGAAGAATCTTCTCAGCGGAATAAAAAAAAAAAAAAATCATCCAGAGCCTCTAAATTCAAGAAGCAGGACTAAGAAAAAAATTGATAATTGAACTAGATACACAGTTGATCCAAATACTGAAGTTATTTGTCATTGACTTTAAGATAATTATGATTATTAATGTATTGCAAAAAATGACATGATAAAGAGTTTCAAATAGAAATTGCAGAACAGAAAAATAAAGTAATTAAATTTTTTTAAAATCAATTTAACAGGTTTAACAGAAGACAGAACTCAACTGAAGAGAGACTGCAATCTGGGAGATGGGTCAGTAGAAAATATAAAAACTAAAGCACATAATTTAAAACTGATACAAAATCAAGCATAAAAGACATATGAAATATAATACAAACTTTTAATACTTATGAACTAGAAACCAGACAAGAGAAAGAGGGATAATGCTGCAAAAGCATACATGAAGAGATACAGGCTGTTATTTTTCCTAAACTGCTGATAGACATCAAGTTACAGATTGAAGAATCAGTATTATCTCACAAATAAGATCATATGACAACAACAACAAAATGCCCTTAGGAGCATCATAATAAAACTACTGAACACCAGAAATAGTCAATACTCAAATCAGCCACTGAATAAAAGACATATTTTCTTCAATAGAAATTATGGAAGCCATGGGATAGTGGTATGATTTCTTGGAACTACTGAAAGAGAATAAACTGCCAGGCTAGATTTCTTTACAAAACAATAATATCCTTTAAAAGGGAAGGCAAAATAAAGACATTTCTCTACAGAAAAAAAATTAGATAATTTTTCAAGATAAGAGCATAAATGCACTTCAAAAATACTGAAGGGAGTTTTTTCAGCAGAAGAATAATAGAAAACAATCCTGATCCAAAATTGAAATTAAAATTATAGACAAGAATGACACACGGAGTATGCAAAAATGTGCATTAATCTTAATGAATACTGATCATACAAAATAATAATTTTGTGGTATTTGAAGTGTATATAAAACTAAAATTCAAGATAATTTTTTTTTTTTTTGAGGCAGAATCTCACTCTGTCGCCCATGCTGGAGTGCAGTGGCATGATCTTGGCTCACTGCAACCTACACCTCCTAGGTTCAGCCAATTAACCTACCACCACCTCTTGAGTGATTGGGATTACAGGTGTACACCACACCACCACACCCAGCTAATTTTGTATTTTCAGTAGAGACAGCATTTTGCCATGTTGGACAGGCTGGTATCAAACACCTGACCTCACGTGATCTGCCCTCCTCAGCCTCCCAAGGTGCTGAAATTACAGACATGAGCTACTGTACCCGGCCCCAAGAAAATAATTTTAAAAGACAGTACATGTAAATGATGATAGAAGGATCTGGGGTTTTAACATTATCAAGAAGAGGTAAAAGTATTCATTTACATTAAACTATAAATAAAGTTAAGGATTTATCTTGTAAACTCTAATTGAAAAAAAGAAAAAGAATAAAATCAAAGCAAAAGAAAGTAGTAACAGAATGCATAATTGGGGGGGGAATGGAAATAAAAATAATATGTAATAAAAGCAAAGTTTAAAAAGAGTGAAAAAGAACAACATATAAAGGTAGAAAAAATAGAAATCAAACTGTTGGACTCTAGACATATGCCAAAAAATATCAGTAATTGCATCAATAGTAAATGATCTAAATGCTCTGATTAAAAGATATAGATTTTTTAACCACACTAAAAACAATTGTGTGTTACTTTAAAACAAATTCAACAGAGCTTTAAGCTAAAAACTCTCAATAAACTAGGTATCAATGGAACGTATCTCAAAATAATAAGAGCTATTTATGACAAACCCACAGCCAATATCAAATGGAATGGGCAAAAACTGAAAGCATTCCCTTTGAAATCTGGCACTAGACAAGGATGCCCACTCTCAACACTCCTATTCAACATAATATTGGAAGTTCTAGCCAAAGCAATCAGCCAAGAAAAAGAAATAAAGGGTATTCAATTAGGAAAGGAGGAAATCAAATTGTCTCTATTTGCAGACAGCATGATTGTATATTTAGAAGACTCCATCGTCTCAGCTCAAATTCTTCTTAAACTGATAAGCAACCTCAGCAAAGTCTCAGGATACAATATCAATGTGCAAAAATCACAAGCATTCCTATACCTCAATAACAGACTAACAGAGAGCCAAATCAAAAATGAACTACCATTCAAAATTGTGACAAAGAGAATAAAATACCTAGGAATACAACTAACAAAGGATGTAAAGGACCTCTTCAAGGAGAACTACAAACCACTGCTCAATGAAATAAGAGAGGATAAAAAGAGATGGAAAAACATTCCATGCTCATGGTTAGGAAGAATCAAAACTGTGAAAACGGCCATACTGCCAAAAGTAATTTATAGATTCAATGCTATCCTCATCAAGCTACCAAGGATCTTCTTCACAGAACTGGAAAAAAACACCTGAAACTTCATATGAAACCAAAAAAGAGCCTGCATAGCCAAGACAATCCTAAGCAAGAAAAACAAAGCTGGAGGAATCACGCTACTTGACGTCAAAATATACTATAAGGATACAGTAATCAAAACAGCATGGTACTAGTACCAAAACAGACATACAGACCAATGGAATAGAACAGAGGCCTCAAAGGCAACACCATACATCTACAACCATCTGATCTTTGAAAAACCTCATGAAAACAAGCAATGGGAAAGGATTCCCCTGTTTAATAAATGGTATTGGGAAAACTGGCTAGCAATGTGCTGAAAGCAGAAACTGAACTCATTCCTGACACCATACACTAAAATTAACTTCAGATGGATTAAAGACTTATACATAAGACCTAACACCATAAAAACCCTAGAAGAAAACCTAGGCAAAACCATTCAGGACATAGGCATAGGCAAGGACTTAATGAGTAAAACACCAAAAGCATTGGCCACAAAAGCCAAAATAGACAAAAGGGATCTAATTAAACTCTAGAGCTTCTGTACAGCAAAAGAAACAATCATTAGAGTGAACCAGCAACCAAAGGAATGGGAAAAAATTTTTGCAATCTACCCATCTGACAAAGGGCTAATATCCAGAATCTACAAAGAACTAAAACAGATTTACAAGAAGAAAACAAATAAACCCATTCAAAAGTGGGTGAAGGATATGAACAGACACTTTTCAAAAGAAGACATATATGAGGCCAACAAACATACGAAAAAATGCTCATCATCACTAGTCATTAGAGAAATGCAAAGCAAAATCACAATGAGATACCATCTCACACCAGTTAGAATGGCAATCATTAAAAAATCTGGGGACAACAGATGTTGGAGAGGATGTGGAGAAATAGGAACACTTTTACACTGTTGGTGGGACTGTAAATTAGTTCAGCCATTGTGGAAGACAGTGTGGTGATTCCTCAAGGATCTAGAAGTAGAAATTCCATTTGACCCAGCAATCCCATTAGTGGGTATATATCCAAAGGATTATAAATCATTCTATTATAAAGACACATGCACAAGTATGTTCATTGTGGCACTCCTTGCAATAGTAAAGACCTGGAACTAACCCAAATGCCCATAGATGATAGACTGGACAGGAAAAATGTGGCACATATACACCATGGAATACTATGCAGCCATAAAAAATGATGAGTTTGTGTCATTTGTAGGGACATGGATGAATCTGCAAACCATCATTCTCAGCAAACTGACACAAGAACAGAAAACCAAACACCTCATGTTCTTATTCATAGGCAGGCATCAAACAATGAGAACACATGGACACAGGGAGGGGAGCATCATACACTGTGGTCTGTTGGGGTGCTAGGGGAGGGACAGTGTGGGGTGGGGAGGTTGGGAAGAGTTAACATGGAGAGAAATACCAGATATAGGTGATGGGGGATGGAGGCAGCAAACCACATTGCCATGTATGTACTTATGTAACAATCCTGCATGATCTGCACATGTACCCAGAACCTAAAGTACAATAAAAAAATTAAAAATAAATAAATAAAAAAAACTGAAAACCAAGGACGGCAGAAATATATGCAACACAAACACTAACTTAAAAAATAAAACCTCTTGTAGCACTTCAAAAAATACAGAAGCAAAAGACATCTTTAAAGCCTAAAAACGACAAATCAAAATGACAAAAGGGTCAAAACACCAGGAAGGTATAACAATTCTAAATTTCAAAACATGTGAAGCAAATTGTACCGTAGTAGAATTTCACAGAACTAAAAGCAAAAATGGACAAATACACACACTTAATAGAAAATTTTAAAACAATTCTCTCACAAAACAATAGAACAACAAAAAAAATCAGTGAAGATAAAACAGTCTGAATAATGGGTTAACAAGTTTGACCTAATTAACATATATGAAACACTACACTGACAATAACAGAATACGCATTCTTTTCAATTGCATTTTAAAAGCTTACCATTATTGACAATGTGTTGGATCATAAGGGAAAAGGCACAACAATTTTAAATAGATGAAGTTATTTGGAGTATGTTTTCTGATCACCACAAAATTAATCTAAAATTAATAAAAACAACAACAAAAAAACTAAAAATCTTTCAAGTACTTCTGCAAACATACTTCAAAATATGTCTGGAACACTCTTCTAAATTATCACCAAGTCAAAGGAGAAACCATAATAAAACTTAGAAAATATTATGAACTGAATGATGAGAAAAACATGTCATATTACTTTGATGATGTTCGGCTTACAAGAAAAAAATTTATAGCACCAAATGTATAAGGAGAAAAAGTCTAAAAGGCATTAATTTAAGTTGCCATCTCAAGGAGTTTGAAAGGAAATGTGACTATTACTCAAAGAAATTAAAAGAAAGGAAATAATGATAAGAGCAGAAATGTATCAAATAGAAAATAAATGTAAACAGAAAAAGATCAGCAAAGCCACAAGTTGTTTTTGGAAAAGACTAATAACTGATAAATTACTAGTATATTATTATTGTTTAAAAGGAAACAAGAGAACATATAAATTACCAATATTATGAATAAAAAAGAAGACATTATTAGACATGATGCAAATATTAAGGCCATAAAAGTATTTTGAACAACTCTATCCACCAAGTCTCAAACTTCATACAAAAATGGACAAATTGCTTGAATATTACAATTTAGCAAACCCTACACAAGAAGATACAGAAAATCCAAATTGTCCTATAATTTAATCTGCAATTCAAAAAAAAAAAAAACCTTTTTACAATGAAACTTCCACTAATGGTGGCTACAATGCACTGGTAATATTTTCCAAATGTTTAAAACTAATAGCACCAATCTTACAGAAGCTCTTCAGGGAACAGCAACAACAACAAAAAAACTACTTCCTGACTCATTGTGTGAGATGAGGGTAATCTTGTAGAAAAACCTGGCAAGAACATTGTAAGAAAGGAAAGGTAAAGAGTATGTATTTTGAGAACACAGGTGTGAAAATTTACAAAAGGAAAAAGAGGACATCAAACTTAACAACAAATAAAAATAATAGTATAGCACAAGTAAGCAGAGAGTTTATTCTAGAAATGGTTTGGTTTGATAGGAAAAAAAAATCAGCCAATGCAATTTATCACACTAAGATAACAACAAAAAAATTCATATAATCAATTTAACAGATTTAAAAATGCATTTATAAAATTTAACACCCATTTATGACTAAAAGGATTTTAAACCTCTTCACAAACTAACAGTAAAATGTGAATTTTGTTAAGCTAATAAAGAGTATCAACATAAAGTCTATAGGGAACAATAATGGTGAAATATTAAAAGCTTTCTCTCTAAACATGGAAATGAGATCAAGATGCTTGATATTATTAAAAATCGTGTGGAGCAATAAAGGCTATATATGTAAAGCTCACAGCTAACATTATACTCAATAGCAAAAGTCTTTTCTTTAAAATCTGGAACAAGACAAGGATGTTCACTTTTATAACTCCTATTCAACACAGTATTGGAAGCCCTTGCCAGAGCAATTAGGCTACAGACATAAATAAAAGACATCCAAATTGAAAAGGAAGAAGTAAAATAATCATGCTGACAACATGATCTTGTATATTGAAAACTCTAACGACTCACCAAAGAATTGTTAGAACTAATAAACAAATACAGTAAAGTTGCAGAATACAAAATCAACACATACAAATCAGTAGCTTTTCTGAATACTGACAACAAACTCTCTAAAAAGATATCAAGAAAATAACCCCATTTACAATAGCTACCAAAAAATGCAAGATACTTAGGAATAAATTTAACCAAGGAGATGAAAGACTTGTACACTGAAAAGTATATAATATTCATGAAAAAGTCCGAAGACACAAATCAATGGAAAGATACTTTGTGTTCATGGATTGGAAGAATTAATATCCTTAAAATATTCACACCACCCAAAGTGATCTATCGACTTAATGCAATCTCTATCAAAATCCTAATGTCATATTTCACAGAAATAAAACAAAATTCTAAAATTTAAATGAAACCACAAAATCACCAGAGCAATCATGAGCAAAAAGACCAAAGCTTGGCATCAACACACTACCTGATTTCAAACTATGCCACAAAACTGTGATAATTAGAACAGCATGATTCTTGCATAAACATTCTTGCACATCCCCCAGTGGAACAGAACAGAGAGCCCAGAAAAAAGCCACGCATGTATAGTTAATTGATTTTCAAGAAAGCTGCCAAGAATACACAATGCAAAAGGATAGTCTCCTCAAGAAATGGTGGTGAGAAAACTGGATATTCACAAGCAAAAGAATAAAATCAGACACATCTCATACCATTTACAAAAAAAAATCAACTCAAAATGGATTAAAGACTTAAACATAAGCCTTGAAACATAAGAAAACAGGGGAAAAAAACTATACAACATTAGTCTTGGCAATGATTTTATTTATTTGACCCCAAAGCTCAGACAATAAAAGCAAAAATAGACAAATGGGATTACATCAAACTAAAAAGTTCTTCACAGCAAAGGAAACAATTAACTGTGTGAAGAAACAACCTGTGGGTTGGGAGAAAATATTTACAAGCCATACATCTGGTAAGGTGTTAATATCCAAAATATAAAAGGAAATCAGCTCAATAGCAAGAAAACAAACCAATTTAATAAATGAGTATAGGACCTGAGTAGGCATTTCTCAAAAGAAAACATACAAATGGCCAATAGATACATTTAAAAAATTATCAATGTCACTAATCATTAAGGAATGCAAATTAAAATCACAATAAGATATCACTTCACACCTGTAAAAATGGCTGTTATCAAAAATATGAAGGATAAATGTGGTGAAGATGTGGAGAAAGGGGAACCCTGTACACTATTGGTGGGAATGTAAATTAGTACAGCCATTGTGGAAAACTGTATAGAGGTTCTGTAAAATGTTAAAAATAGAATTACCATATGATCCAGCAATCCTACTTCTGGGTATTTATCCAAATTATTTAAAATCAGTATGTTAAAGAGATGTCTGCACTCTCATGCTCATTACAGCATTATTCACAATAGCCACCTAAGTGCCCATCATCAGATAAATGGATAAAGCCTGAAAGCTTAAAAAGATGGAAAATTCTCTTTCATTTATGACAACATGGATGGAACTGAGGAAGATTTTTCCAGATGAACTAAGCCAGGCACAAAAAGACAAATGCTACATGTTTTCACTTATATGTGAAATTTTAAACATTTGACCTTAGAAACAGAGTAGAATGGTAGTTACAGGGTTGGGGTTTATGGGGAGATGTTAGTCAAAGAGTAAAGTTTTGGTGGAAGAATAAGCGGGTTTTTCTGAGATCTATTGCACGGCATGGTGAATATAATTAATAATACTATATTGTACATTTCAAAATTTCTAAGACAGTACATTTCAAATGTTCTCATCACAAAAAAGTGATATGTATTCAAGGAAATTGATGTGTTAATTATACTAAATTAATTATTCCACATTGTCTTCATAAATCATATCACTTGTACCCTATAAATAGGTATATAATTATAAATTGTCAAGTTACAATAAAATTTTTTTAAGTACTAAATGTCCTAAGTAATGACATGCACCAGAATAAAAATGAAACATAAAGGTTTGAAAAGAAGTAACCAAGTCATAATTCACAAATTATAGTATTCTCTATGTAAAAATTATAATCTGGAATTAATAAGTTAGCTTAGCAAGCATGCTGGATACAAAGCTGATATTGAACATTAGTTTTTGGACAATTAAAAACAATTAGAAAATAAAAATGTAAAAGATATACTATAATAGCATTAAAAGTTTTAAATATCTAGAAATAAATTTAACAATATACAAACCTTTTACATAAAAAACAATAAAATATTACTGAAAAAAATCAGTGAACACCTAAATAGATAGAAGACTGTGAATGACCATGTATCAGAAACTTCAAGTGGTAAACGTGCCAATTCTAAGTGGTAATTTTGAATACATTGATAATTCTAAGCTTTAAATAGAAGTATGTAAAGCAAAAATAGACAATCTTTGAAAAAAAGTTCTCTATGTTGAGCATTATTTTTATTTTACCTGGCATTATGTTTATTTTTTATTTGTTTATTTTTTTTTACAACAATGGAGAGTTTAATATCTTGCCTTCTGATAAGATCACAAGGAACTGATAGGACCAATTCAGATGTTCTAATCTGTGGATCTAATTTAGTCAGAATCTGCTAACTCAATTTAGGAAACATACAAAGTACAAGGAAATGGACAAATAAAACCATTAAAGTTTCATAAAACAACCACGGTCCTTCCAGGCAGTTATAAATTTGTTTGGATTTAGGCTCTGCCAATTAAAGGCTGCACGACTTGAGCAAGTAATTTAATCTTCGAGGTTCTCAATTTCCTCAACAGTAAAGTTGAGATTTATTATTCCTCTCTAGAAAAGTTGTGTGAGGAAAAAAAGATAAAACACTTTAAAATGTAGCTGTCTGACAAATAGAAGCTATTCAATTTTACTTCATTTCATCCTACTTCAATGTACTGACTTTGTTGTTGTTGAAAATTATCAAGTAAATATCAATTAGTTGAGTCCAGGTTGAGTGGCAAGTGAACTAACGGTCCAAGTTGGATAGAAAAAGTAAAACTATCCCAAATTTGTTTCCTTTTATTGTAAATTATTCCAGATGGTTTTTACATTTTTAGGGAAAGAGAAATCTGTGTGCTTTAAAAATTGATCTATTTTGCTTTGGGCTCTGAGTTTATAGGTACATCTTGAAGATCTCGGGTGCTGGGCTTGATCCTTAAGATATGATGAAATCTTGAACCAACATGCAAAATGTTTGGATTTCAATGCCATCATCAATCAATCGATAATGACCACCTGGAGCATGTATGGAAAATAATTCTGAAGCTGAGTCTGAGCTTACCAGAAAAAGAAGCAACATCTGCTATGGGTGTGGGAAGTGGGAATGGTAGCAAGAATGCATATTTATTTCTGACAAACCTATCCTATTCCATGGTATACAGCATTTCAGAGTATAATAAATCCTCTTAATGTAAAAAATGTTCTTCACGCCTCCACATGATAGAAAAGTTTTTGAATGTTTATTAATAATAAAATATATGAAGACCAGAAATTGTGTTTAAAATTATCTATATTAATAAAATAAATTCACAGGCATTTGGATATTTTATATTTTATGGTATACTATTTATTCAAACTGCTATCAATCTTTGTTATTCATATGGATTTGAGATCATTTGCAATAACAATTGTACTCTTGGAGTTTCTATATCCCTTATGTTGTAAAAATTTCTCCATGCAATATTTTTCGTAATTAAGACAAGCTGTGGATTTTTTAATGGATAAAAAATAGAGCTGATTATAAAAGAGTCCATGGCATTACTCTATATAATAGTTATTATACAGGATATATGTATACAAAGCTTATTCATTAAACAATATCATGATTAGGTTTGCTTCATAATGAAGGAGAGTCTAGAGTGATAGAAAATGGACAGAATGGTTGGGCACAGTGGCTATCCATGTAATCCCAGTACTTTGGCAGGCCAAAGCAGGAGGATCACTTTAGTCTAGGAATTTGAGAACAGCCTGGGCAACATAGCTAAACTACATGGTGAACACCTGTAGTCCCAGTTACTAAAAAGGTTTGAGGCAAGAGGATCACTTGAGGCCAGGACTTGGAGGTTGCAGTGAACTATGATCACATTACTGCACTCCCGCCTGGGCAACATAGTGAGACTCTATCAAAAAGAGAGGAAGAAAAACAGAAGAAAGGAAAAAATGAGGTCAGAATTAATATCATTAAGAACTTATAATTGATTGCATACTCCAAGTATCTAAAGTTCCTACTTTCTTTTCATCAAACATAAATGGCTCCTTCCCATTTATCCCAGAGTATTCATACACTGAAAGTATTAATACTGAGAGACCAGTTGAGTAAGTTAACACTCCTGAGAACTCCCAGGGTATACTGACGGTCTAACTAGATTCAAGGTATGGAGCAAGTTGCAAAGGATGTATGTATGAGAATAATATGGTCCCTGCCCTCAGACACCTTCTATATGATTATTAAATTGTATCATTATATTCAACAATGACTCACTGAGCATTTACTATAAGTGGGGTATTTTACAAGACTGCATGAGACAATCAGTCCTTGCCTGTAGTATGATTAACCATATTTTATCAAAATAGTTTAAAATTTCTAGTGAAGTAGTAATATACTACAAAGACTATTATAAGTGTTTGTGGTTCTAAATGAGTACATTAATATATACTCTTGTCTCATCTTCTCAACTGAAAAGTTTTCTAGGAAATGACCCGACAATAAGTATTTTTTGTATTTTCAATGCCAAGCCCAATCTAGACAGATACTGTTTGGGTGCAGACCTAAGGCACCTATATGGCAACTATGAGAAACAGACATGGAAAAGCATTCTTTTTCAAAAATGTGTATGAAATGCTATTAAAGAGATGTTATCTGGTTCCAAGGAAAAATGAGGGAGAAATAACCCAACTGGAAAGAAATTAATTAAAGCCAATTGAACAAATGAATAAATATACTAGAATGAAATGGCTTGAAATTTGGAAGTTTAAATGATTACTGCTCATTATGACTTATGAAAATAGTTGGGATATTCATATTCTATGGTTTTTTTGAGTTACAAGTATCTTTATCTACACTCAAACAATTTCTTATTAGTTGTATTTTGTTTCTCTTCAACCACAAAAATGATCATTTGTCCCAAAACCAGAGAAAGCATAACATGATCCTTGTAACATGATCTCAAGACACGGTCTCCTTGAGACATCCTTTTGATTTGGAACTTGAAGAATTTGTGTATTGATGAAGTGTCTTGAATAGACATGTTTGGAGAATACTAGTCAATCATCCATGGAGCCAACAGAGGGTGTCAACAAATAGTGGATTTTCCAATAAACAGTGGTATGTAATCATACCACCCTTTACTTTAAGTCAGTGGTTCCCAAAGTATAGATCCTAGGCCAGCAGCATCAGCAACACCTGAAAACTTGTCAAAATGCAGACTGTTAAGTCCCAACCTGACTCATTGGATCATAAACTTGAGGCAGGGGGCCCAGCAATCTGGGTTTTCACAAGTCCTCTAGGTGATACTCATGCAGCCTAAAGTTCAAGCACAAAAATCTAGGCCAACTCCAGTGCATTTCTCGTCCTCTCCTCCTCAGGCACCAATGCTATGACTGTAACTAAAATGATGTCTCCTTGCTCATTATTTTAAGTAAATTAATGAAGTCATGAAATAATTATGTATATTAAACAGGGACCCAAAATTTAACAATTTTTGTTTGCTTAAACATATATAATTGTTTCTACCAATTTATGGTCCTGGTAAAGTTTCAGTGAAAAGACTTTTTCTTTTGTTCACCTTCTCTAATTCCAGCCAAAGTGCTTGATATTGAATTAAAAAGTAACATAAAGTGCCTTTAAAATCCTCAGAAATCTTGTGCATATCCTTGCTTATAAACTTAATTTTAGTATAAAACATTATGACCGTTGTATAAAACACAGCTTCATAAATGTCAATGTGAAGAGGCAGACAGGGAGAGTAATGTTAACTAAATTTAAGACTTTTCTCCTCTAAAGTAAGGACTATTCTGTGATGTCATCCTGTTTCCTAATCAGTAGCAGTAGCAGCAGCACCATCTCTGGTTACTCAGACTACTTTAAATAAGAAAATTGGCCCTCTGTGCAAACTAATAAGAATTCTGTTTAGTTTTTAAAGTATACCTCTGTACATTTGCTGATTTCCCAGTCACAGTCATATTAGTGAAATTAACAAGACAAATTTATCTTATGATTCCTTTGAGGAAAAAGTAGGGGAATGCTAGAGATAAACTAAACAGGAGATGCCTACATGGAATCTCATCACTTCCACTCAGTATTTCAGAAGTTGGTGGTGAAGTGAAGACCCTGAGATTGCAAACATTGCCTTTTCTTTATAGTCTTCTTCCTTGAAATGAATTTATCAGCCATGTGGAACTCTTGGCCAGGAGATATGAACACATTAACCTAGTCTATATAAAATTTCACTCTCCAAATGTATATAAGCAGGCAAAACTTAAACACATATTTTATTACAACATCTCCTATTTAGAAATTATTAAAGTTCTTAGTTATTTTATTGTCCCTCCTGGCTTTCCTCTTTTTTAAATCACCTATCTTTTTACTAAATCCCTCCACATCTAGTCGAAGAACTAAACATTTTGTAGGATACCCCTGTGGCAGACCTAATTTATTGCCTACTCAGTAGGTGAACCTTCTTCACTACAAACAGATCACAATTAACTACAGGTCTCAGGAGAGAGAGGCCCCACCCATAATTCATGAGGATGAATAATAATAACTCTATGCTGGCCATGGAAATTGTACTTGATTTTTCCAGTCAGTGGTCTGGAATTGGCACAAGACCAACTCTAACTAAGGAGATACAAGAGAGAGTTTAAGAAGAGGCTCCTTCTGGGAAAACAAGAGCTGTCTTGTTAGTATGCCTGTGGAAGGATATTGCCGTAAGATGTCAAGGGCAAGAACAGAAAGGCTATACTTAGGATGGAAAAATGGAAGGAGAGTATAACCTAGGGATCTTGATAGCATCTTTGAGCAACAGAACTTATACACTCAACCACCCACGTTCAAGCTTCTTGTTTGTGGAAATAGAACAAACCTCTATTTGGTCAAGACATCATTTGTTATGTTTCCAGCTATATGTAGTCTAACATGTGTCTGGCAGCATAAAGTATGCATCACTATTTCAAAGCCAACTTCCTTTTAAGTCCAAAAGCAACAACCACATTCCCAGGTATAGTATGAGCCTCATCTTGTTGTCCAAAAATGATTCTATATTCTATATAATGTAGGCGTTCATTAATTACTAGTTAAAAACTAATTTTCATTTTACCACTGCCTAATCAGAATTTTCCAACTTTTCAACATGGTAAACTACCACATCACTTTATATATAGATTAGGTTTGCTTTACTCTATATTCTTAGATGTTATCTTAATTTTGTTTTCTAGTCCTTTGCATATTTTGTTTAAACAATTTTATTATAACTTCGAAAATATCTTTTTCTTTAGCTGTTCTGTTCCTTTTTTTTCTTTCCATTTTTATTTTTCCTTGGTGCTTCCCAAATCTCTTTTAGAGAATATTTCCTTAAAATTATCTTCTCTTTGTTCCCTAAAGTGTTCTTGTTTCCCTCTGGTTTCTCTCTCTCTCTTTTTTTTTTTTTTTTGTGAGTACATAGTGGCTATATATATTCATGGGGTACATTAGATATTTTGGTATGGGCATCCAATTCATAATAATCACATTATGTAACATTGGGTATTCATCTTCTCAAGCATTTGTCCTTTGTGTTACAAATGATCCAATTATACTCTTTTAGTTATTTTTAAATGAACAATTAAATTATTATTGACTATAACTTTCCCTGTTGTGCTATAAAGTACTAGGTCTCACTCAGTCCTTCTAGTTTTTTGGTACTCATTAACCATCTCCTCCTCTCCCCTGCCCCATACCCACTACCTTCCAGCCTCTAGTAACCACTCTTCTATTCTCTGTCTCTGTGAGTTCATTTTTTTTGATTTTTAGATCACACAAATAAGTGAAAACATGCGATGTTTGTCTTTCTGTTCCTGGCTTATTTCACCTAGCATAATGACCTCCATTTTAATCTGTAATGACCTCCACTTTCATCTGTAATAACCTCCATGTCAATCTTTGCTAATAACAGAATCTCATTCTTTTTTATGGCTGAATAGTACACCATTGTGAATAAGTAGCACATTTCCTTTACCCATTCACCTGTTGATGGACACTTAGGTTGCTTCTAAATCCTGGCTATTGTGAGCAGTGCTGCAACAAACGTGGGAGTGCATATATCTCTTTGAAAGACTGATTTCCTTTCTTTCCAGTATATACCCAGCAGTGGGATTACTGCATTGTATGGTTGCTTTATTTTTAGTTTTTTTGAGGAAACTTCAAACTGTTCTCCAAGTGGTTGTACTAATTTACATTCCCACTAGCAGTGTACAAGGGTTCCCTTTCTTGTGGTTATGTTTTTTAAAAATACTTAAGGAGTTGGTTTTTCCTTGTCCAAGTATGCTTTTTTTTTTTTAGATGGAATCTCACTTTGTTGCCAGGCTGGAGTGCAGTGGCACAATCTCAGCTTACTGCAACCTCCCTTCCAGGTTCAAGCAATTCTCCTGCCTCTGCCTCCTTTTGTACAGTTAGTAGAGATGGGGTTTCACTATGTTGGCCAGGATGGCCTCAATCTCTTGGCATCATGATCTGCCCACCTCAACCTCCCAAAGTGCTGGGATTACAGGCATAAGCCACCACACCCAGCCAGATATTTTTATTTAAGGAAGAGGAACCTCAAGCCTGAGACCAGTTAATATGGGTTACTACTGTTTTTTAATAAGATCTTTTTTACTCACCCTTACTCTTTACCCAACTGTAGAATTATACAAGCTCTAACAATTTAAGTGTCCACTAGAACACTAGATTCAGAGTTTCAGCTGTCAGCAGGCAGGCCCTTTGAAAGTCTAAAGGAACACAGCTTTATTCTGGAGCCCCAAGTCCTAGCAGCCTGAACTCTAGGACTCAGATAGTTATGTAATTATGTTTCTTTAGAGTAGATTCATTCTCCTTTGCCTGAGGTTCAACACTGCTCCAATCATTCTGCCCATGATACTGGGGAGGTGGGGTGGGGAAAGGACAAAATTATTCCCTTTATGAATCTTCAGGTCTACTCCTGCTCAAACATACACACACACACCACGGTGTCAGCCTCACATCTCACTTCACTTGATTCTGACCCCAGAATCTCTGCAGTATTCCACTTTGCAGTATGGCACATGTTTTCTCCAACTCTTCACAGTGTACTATGGACTGTGATTCCATCACTATTTTTCATCAGTCAACAGGAATCCAATTAGATGGAAAAAAGGCTGCCCTGGAGAACAATCTAGGAGCTGCTGTTTTGAGGATTCCTATTCTGTATGGGGAAGTTGAAAAGCTCAAAGGAAGTGCTGTGACTGTTATGTTTGATATAGTGCAGTTCAGTAACAAGTCAGTAAACATGGATCACTTGCAGCAGAGGTTCCCCACACGTGTCAAAATGTGGCCACTTTCTACCCTCGATAAATTTGTTGAAATCTCTCAGTTCCTGGTACATCCCTCTCCATTTCTCCTTTCTATGCTATGAGCTTACTCTTTCTTTCACTTCTAACTCTCTTTTAGTGGAAACTCAGGCAAGACAGAAGGATGCCTATCATCATTCCACAATTTCTACCATAATTCTGTTAAAAAAAAAAAAACCACTCTCTTCTCTTATCCACTTACCTTACTTTCTCACTGGCAGTCTCTCCCAAATTCCCTGCTCTAGCCTTGCTCTGTGGACTCCTTTATTGCCATCTTCTGCCCTATTCTCCTGATTCTTTATTATAAAGTCAAAATAATGACTCTTGCAATGTTAAAACCTTCTGTGGGTTGGAGGATTCAGAGGAGGCAACTAAGAACTAAGCATCAAAGTCAGAATACTCTTTATGTTGATAACACTCATCGATTACTACTTTTCACTGTGTCATGTCTATTTTCTTTTCTGCCTTCTTCCACTCATTTATTGGATCCTTGAAAGAGTACTGTTTTGTACATTATTGTGAACCTAGAACATTGGAGGTACTCAATATATATTGAAAGAGAAGAATGAAGTATAGTAGGAGTATTATCTACCTAATACAACTAGAAAATTAAGTATTTGAGAGGAAAAGCAATTGGTATTAAGTCATATAGATTATATATGGCAGATCCAGAGCATTGATTAGCTGAACAGGGCATAGAAAAGCTCTCAGGACACATACTCTTTGTATATTTTTATTGCATAGACCAGACCGTCACTGTTGTAAGTCAAAGATTTCAATGTATGAAAGTATCCCCTCTGACTTACAATGTTAAGCTTTTCAGGCAAGACAATAGAAGGACCAAAGTTACTATGCTATGTGTTGGACTAGAAAACCGACTGATGAGGTAACTGAAAAGATCTGTAGCTTTATTCTGAAGGCCTGAAACAATTTCCAAGAAATCCACAGTGCATCCAACCAGATTAAGGCTGGAAAGTTAATATGGCAGAACTCTGGAGCCTTCGGCTTATAGACAAGCAGAAGCAATCTTGTTCCTCCTATGTAATAGACAACTTTTTTGTTTCTGCCTACCCGAACTCTCAAGATGTTGCAAGTTGAAAGAGAATGAGTGAAACTTTCTGGAATATTTCCCATGTGGAGCATCCCAGTGGCAATCACCACCATGTTGTGCTGTCTTACGAGTACAGTGAGGAGGTAGGGAATAAAATCATAATCACAAACCTAATGATACGAGGCATTTTGTCAACAGTTGCAGTGACCTCCCTACTTAAATTTCATAAAACATCATACTCTCTCAAACACTGAAAAACAATGTGATGTCCTTGTTTTACAGAGAAGTCATAACTCTGTTTAGCAAATGTAACATAGATCAGATAAAGTCATTGATTTATGAATAGCAACACACATAGGTAATGTTAATTAGATGTGTCTACACTGGAATATTGTAGCCTTTCTATTTAAAAATTATTTTTTAAATAAGTTAATTTCTCTTTCAGTGCAATCATTAGTTTACCAAATTTAATTTTTATTGTTTTGATTTTTGGCTACAGTTTGCCACAGTGTATGGTAGAACACTTAGTCAAGAAATATTTCTAAATATCTACCTTGTCCCATTCAAATATAAATATAAATACAAGTACTCTATGATTGGGGAGTACTGTGTCTGCTTTCTCTAACTAAAAGGATTAACAGGGTGATTCCCTTAAATAAAAGTCAAATCATTTAGGCTAAATTGTTTGGGAGATTTAGATTTAAGGAGGCCCAAAATGTGTCTTATAAACAGGATTTTGCATATTTTCATGTCACCTTATGTTTACCAATATTTTCTTTTCAGCTTTTAACTATTAACCAAAAGTATTTATGTACCATTAGAGAGAAAAAAATCTGTTTATTCCTAACCTCTTTTATTCACTAAATTATTTCCAACCAATGCCGCATAGCAATGGTTAAACCAAAAGGATCCTACAATCAAAAGAACACATTCAAAAAACAAAATAATTAATTCACCACAAGAGTTGAGTAGCTTTCAAATGTGAAAAATAAAGCTGTTTCTTAAATTAGGACAGACTGGATCAAACTCTTCCCCCAAATATACCACTGGTAATATCCTGAAGATTAGTAAATTTTCCCAGTAATCCTCTGAAAATAAAAACTACTAATAGCCAAGGGAGAAGACATTTTTGTTCTCTTCCTGTTCTAGGCAATACTGCTCCTTGATGGTAATAAGGAAAGAACAGCAAACTAAACAGCAAACAGCTAGAGTTGTTCTAGCTTGCAAAGCTAGCCAGGGACCACAGCAGGGTGAGTTTCAGCCATTCTTCAGTCCAAGGCTCTTAGAAAGATGCCACTGAGTGGCACAGAGGAAACAAAGCAGAAAGGAAACAACTATATGATATATTACTTACATAGACTTCAACCAAAATCAGTGGGCCAAGAGAAGGTTAGAACTCTCAAAAATTTATCTTGATTGGCCACATAAAGAATACCTTCAAATCAACATGAAAAACGAAGACAATTCAATTGAAAACGAACAAAAGGTTTGCATAGACAATTCATAAAAGAAGATACCCAAATGGTCATTAGAGAAATGCAAATTAAATGCATTAGAAGGGTAAAAATTAAAATAATAGAGAATACTAAATGTTGACTTTGGTAAGGAGGAACTGGCATTCTCATACATGGACTGATAGCACAGCTACTCTTCAGATGCATCTACCAAAGGTAATCTATGTATATACAACCTGCACCCTGCAACTTCATTCTTTGGCATATACACTCTAGACATATATATGTATGTTCAACAAAAGATACAAACTAGAATGTGCATAACAGCCCTATTTGTAATACCCCCAATCTGGAAAAGTTCATAATACCAAAATGTCCAACATCGAAAGAATAGCTATATTAATTATAGTATTACATATAATGACACACCATACAACAATAAGAATGAATTAATTATGTCTACCCATAATATAAATGAATCTGAAAACATGGCATGAATAAAAGAAATAAGGCACTAAAGAGTACATATCATATAAATCTATTTATAAAAAGGTTAAAAAAAGTGAAGCTAATCTATGGTATTAGAAGTCAGAATAAAATTATCCTTGATGGTAGGGAAAGGGGATTGGATAATAATTTAAGGGGCATAGAGACACTTCTGGGCTTTGGGCAATGTTCTGATTTTTAATCTGGATGCTAGTTACATCTGTATAAAATAAAATGTGAAGATTTATTAAAATGTACATCTATGAATTTTGCACATTTTCATTAATTTATCCTTCAATAAATAGTATACATAAAATACAAAGAAATAGTTTAAAGCTACAGTATTGGGAAGCAAAAGATTGATTCTAAAGGATTCTTAAGTCTTTTGATTTTAAAGGTTATATTACCAACCAATATTATAGTAAGTCAAGATTGCATGTTATATTTGCTAAAGCTGAACATCAAATCAATAACATTAAATCAAAAGATTGCTAAACAAACTTACACTACAACATTACCAGGGTCACCATATCTCCTCTTGTTCCCCAAATCAATGCAACTTTGTACATTTCTCCCACATTATTTCCTCTCTAGAAAAAACAACTTCATCCTCATACATGTATCAATACATCACACTGTACTTCATAATACAATTTTACTTGCCAATTACACCAAAATCAATCTAGGAAAAAATTTAAATTTTATCCCTCACTTTTCCCCTGCTGATATCTGAAAATATGGCATAATTTTTGGGAATAAGATAATCATGTGGGGAAAGTGCTATTTTTTCACTATCAACAGAACTACTAAGTGACTGATGAATGAGTGGTATAGTATATAAAGCATGCACACCCTGGACAAAGGGATGATTCACATCCAGAACAGAACAGGGTGGGACAACATGAAATTTCATCATACTACTCAGAATGATATGAAATGTCAAACTTATGAATTAATTCCATATATTAAATGTAATTAATTATTACTTTCCATTTAGTGTATGTAGACCACAGTGGACCACAGGTAACTGAAACCATGGAAAGCAGAACTGTAGATAAAAGGAGGCTACTGTATTTCAGTTAAAAATGAAAATTACTAAACCAGCATAGCACAGAACACAGGACTTCAGCATTCTAAACTTTGAGTAAAATTTTAGAGGAAAAAAATATATGGTTACAAGAATAGGTCATCTCTACTATTATACTCATCACCACCAAAAGTTTCTTATAAGATGCTTTTACAATTTTCATATTTACAAAGACAAAAATAAATTTCTACAAATATAATTACATAAATGTTTCTACCATCATGTCAGATATTAAGCTAAATATTTAATGTAATTCTCATATATAAGTTACTTCTTCCAAATACTGAAAATTAGGAACTATTATAATAGTCTTAAAGATACCGAAACTGAGGTTCAGTGGATTTAAATTAATTTCTCAAGGTCAAACATGCGGCAATTAGCAGACTGAGGACTCAAACCCAAAGTCTGTTTGTATCCAATTCTTCACCTTTTTAAACTATATTATGTAACTGCCTATAGTCCCTCAGCAAAGACGTACACGTGATTCATGTTACAAATTAATATATCAGTGACATATTAGTGAAAGGAAGGCTGAAATATAGAGGGTGATGGAAGAAACAATCCTGTGTTCTTCAAATAACTGCCTAGGCATGCAGAAAGCTGGTCCCTGTAAGGAGTTAAAATATATAGCCTAGGTAAAGTAAATTAAAAGGGGCTGTATGAATCAGCTGCAGTTAGATTTGGAGAAAGATGCATTTATTATTCTGTACACCTTGGCATGTGTGATTGATGTCAGTTTGAGGCTTTATAGAGTAAAAAGTGCTGACAAACAAGTGAATCACTTTATTAATGTGCTATAAAAGGATAAATGAGGCTTGAGAAACTTTGTTTGCCCAGCACATTGCCCAGACTCAGCACATTAGAAAGGCTGGCAAGGTAAACACCTCCTTATGGTGATCCATTGCATCTCCTGCTGAGTTATTCATATGCAATCTTTCCCTTAGATGTCTTAGAGGTATTCATTCTCTATATGTACAACTTCAAAATACTTGGTCTTACTTTGACCCACCTCAAAATACTTGGCTAAGTCATCACATTCATTTATCTAGACCACAAAACTTCCACTAATCTCTTATCTAAAGTCTGCTCCCCTGAAAGGACTCACCAGGTACCTTTCTCAGGACTTAGTTTCTTTAAATGTCTGAGAATGTGTATCTCTTAGGAGGAACAAATCAATGCTGTCACAATGGGATTCATGAGCCCACCCCACTCTCCAACACCATGCTTCTGTGAAGCTTCTTTGCAGCACTAGAAATTCATTCCTAGATGTCTTAGAATTTTTTATTCTTCAAAAGATCTTTCTCAAAATGTAAATATCTAAAATTATTATTAAATAAAATGTATCTGGGAAAAGATAAGAAAAAGAGCAAAGCTATAGTAGGAGCTTTAGAAGGAATACAAAAGCTACCTACACATTTTCCTAGACTAACTACAAATGTTCTCCCTAAGCTTCTAAAGCGCTTGTCAATAAATTTTTCCAACTTTCTCAGGTTCCAGATTAGCCTTCTTTTTTTTGAAAATAAACTTGTTCCTTTAGGCCAGAAGAATTGTACCCACTAATAGAAACTGTTTCAGAGAGAGGTAGGTATACATTTAAGACACACAAAGAAAAACAAAGCATAAAAACCCAACTCATTATACCATTTAGGGCCTCAGGACGTTATTATACAAATTAGAAAAAGGTGCCCTTTCTGGATGGAGAGCTCATGACTCAGTAGATAAAGAAACAGCTAAATTTCAGGCCCTACCACCATCCTTACCAGGAACAATTGTGTAATATGCACAGAAACTGCCCAACCATATGTGAGGTTTGTTACGACTACTCTGTTTTCAAAAGATTATTCACAGGCTCTAACTGTGCTTCTTCAAACTGTCTTATTAATTAAAAGAAAATTCTAATCTTTCATGTTAAATTTTAGAGCAAATATCTGAAAAGTCAACAATTGTTTGATATTTTTCCAAGATGTATCTTGTAATTCACTGAAGAAACTGATGTCTTTTATCACTGTATAAGAATTTTTTTGTTTCATCTGACCTCTGCTGTACACTTCGTGTCCTTCATACCAATACACATACACATAAGCACAGACCTAGACACACTCATGTCCTTCACCAGCAACACCCATACCTATACACACAGACACACACATACACACATAACCAGGAAAACACACACTCACCCATACACCTATACACATGCAACCACACACAATCATACATACAACCACATGCACCCAAAAACACACCACACATACCTACACCCATACATACCCACACTCAGTCACACTCACACACACACATATGCTCACCCACACAACAATAAACATATATATACACACATACCCTACACACACACAGAAATACACACTTATTTAGCCTTACACAAATTCTTTCTCCAGTCACTGATGCCTTCTCTTACTAACACTGCACAATCACACACCAAACTCTCATTGACCATGTTTTCTGACTGAACATCTTTTCTGATTTCTCTAAGACCACCCTAATGCCTGAGATACATCTCACTTTGACACATCTCAAAATACTTGGCTAATTATCACATTCATTTACCTACCCCACAAACCTTCCACTAACCTGTTATCTAAAGTCTGCATGGTATTCTGGTTTTTAAACCTCCTTTAAGCATCAGCTTTTATTTGTTCAACCAAGTAATTTAGAATGGCTTTAGAAATCTTTGTAAATAGTAAACTGCATCTGGAAATGTTCCAGAAATTAAACACTGACCAACCAATTTTAACTAAGCATTGAACATCCTATATGGTTACAAATTGTATCCCTATTCAAAATAACATGGAAACTGCTGAGGTTTGAAGGCGGCTTATGTGATACTCTCTTCCTGTCAGATACAAGCCAATTAAAAACAAAAATGTTAGGCAGAGGAGATAAAAATATCAGGTTTATTATTGATTAAATTGGATTGGAAGAGACGGCTTTGGAGAAAAAAAGATGTTCCTAAAACTCCCTTATCCAGAGTTATCACCAATGAGGTTAGTGATTCTTCTCTCATGAGGAAAAGCAAGGACCACAGAGAAGAAAGATGTCCTTCTGCCTGGCAAGAAAGATCAGGATAAAGGAATAAGGATTTACCTTAAAACTTCTCGGCTTTTCTTTCATCTCTACATTTTAGGCTTAACCAATATTTTAGGAATAACCAGATATGGAGACATCTCCCTCCAAGAGAGATGAGCAGTCTATCAAAATTATCTGCTCTCACCTTTGTAAGCCTATTTATTTTTTAAACCTGGACCACAATTTGGCAGCATAAAGTTTTCTCCCAGGAGACACTAAAATATGCTAGAACCACATATTAGCTAAATTAACCCCAGAACTACTTAGGAATTAATACTAAAAATTTATTTCCTATTCTATTTCTTCGCCCAAATTATTTTCCAGTCTTGTCCAACATAGCTTATCAGCTGTTTGCCAGTAAAATGAAAAGGCATCATAAAGATATTTTGGTAATAATACAATAAATTGAGAAGTCCCAAATTTAAATATGAATCCTTTTGAAGTCGAATTATAAAAACTCAAAAACAAAGAGAACATTTTGAAACAAGAAAAAAGTGACTTATACAAGAGAACCTCCTTAAGGTTATTAGTGGATTTCTCAGCAGAATCTTAGCAGTTCAAGAGACAGTAAGATGATAAATTCAAAGTACTGAAAGCAAAAAGTGCCAACTGATTAACTGATAAAACTGTCCTGAAGAAATGAAGGACAGCAATTTTCACAGACAAACAAAGGCTGAAGGAGTTCATCACCATTAAGATATGCCTTATCAGGGATGCAAAGGGGGTTCTTCAAGTTGAAATGAAAGAACACTACTTAATAACATGAAAATATACAAAAGTATAAAACTCACTAACAAATGTAAAGACGTAGTCAAATTCAGAGGACTCAAATTCTGTAATAGTGATGCACAAAAGATTTTTGAAATACAGTGTAAAGTTGAAAGACAAAGTATTAACAATAACCATAGCTACAATAATTTGTTAATGGATGCACAATATAAAATGATGTAAATTGTGACATCGATGACATAAAATGTGGGAAAGGGAGAAGTAAAAGTGTGGAGTTTTTGTACGCAGTTAAAGTTAAGTTGCTATCAGCAAGAAATAGTCTGCTATGAGACTAAGTAAGCCTCATGGTAACCATAAAAACAAAACTTCTAGTAGAAACATGGGATAAAGAAAATGAAATCAAAGCATTCCACCATAAAACTCATCAAACGACAAAGAGAACAAAACAGGAACAAGAGGAACAAAAGAAGTAGAAACCAGTGAGAAAGAAAAATTTTTTTAAAATTGCAGTAAGTTCTTACCAACAATTATTTTAAATGTAAATGGATTAAATTTTTCATTCAAATGATATAGTGTTTGAATGGATTTAAAAAAAAAAAAGACCAAATATATGCTCCCTACACTAGATTCACTTTAACTTTAAGGACACACATAGGCTAAAAGTAAAGAGATGAAAAATGATTATATATATATACATATATATATATGTGTGTGTGTATATATATTCTAAAGTTGGATCACATACATTGGATACAAATTGGAACATACAAATATGTAAAGCAAATATTATATTGTATATATAACATTGGAACATGTTAAATATACAAGACAATATTTAGATATAATATATAAAGCATTGGAACATATAAATATATAAAACATCACTGGACTATATAAAGCAAATATTAATGGAACTGAAGGGAGAAATTGGTAGCAACATACTGATAGCAGGAGATTTCAATACCCACTTTCAACAATGGATAAACCATCCGGACAGAAAATTAATATGGAAACATTGGATTTGAATAACCTATAGACCAAATGAACTGATAGACATATAGAATATTCCATCCAACAGCAACAGAATAAATATTCTTCTCAAGTGCACATGGAACATTTTCCAGGAGAGATATTTACATGATTATAAGCCACAAAAAATAGTCTTAACAAACTTAAGAAGATTGAATACTTATCAAGTATCTTTTTGGACCCCTATGGCATGAAATCAATAATGGAAGGGAAAATTAAAATTCAAAAATATATAAAAATTTTAAAAAACACACTCTTGAACAATTTGCATTAATACATACTAACAATGAACTATCTGTAAAAGAATTTAATATGATGATTTCATTTACAATAGCTTCCAAAACAATAAAATATTAGGAGAAAATTGAACCAGGTGTCCACTTTCAGTTCACTGAAAACTACAAAACATTGATGAAACAAATTTGAGAAGAAACAAATAAATGGAAAGATTTCCTGTCTTCACAAGTTGGAAGAATAAATGTTATTAAAATGGCCCTACTACCCAGTGTGCTCTACTGATTCAATGTAAACCCTATCAATAGAAAAAAAATCCTAAAATTCATTTGAGACCACAAAAGACCCTAACAGCAAAAGCAATCATATAAATAACAAAGCTAGAGGTATCACACTTCCTGATTTTTAAATACATTACAAAACTATAGTAATCAAAACAGTAGGATACTGGCATAAAAATAGACATATACACCAATGAAACAGAATAGCGATAACTGAAGTAAATCTGCATATATATCATCAGCTGATCTTTGACAAAGGTGCCAAGGAACATACAATAGTGAAAGGATGGTCTCTTCTATAAATTGTGTTGGAAAACTAAACATCTACATGTGATAGATACTGCATGATCTCCCTAATATATGGAGTGTAAAGAAGTTGAACACATAAAAGCAGAGAGTAGAATGGTAGTTGCCAGACACTGGTGGGTCAGAGGAACTGGGGAGATGTTGGTCAAAGGAGATAAAATTTCAGTTATACAAAATGCATAGATCTGGAGATCTAATGTATAGCATGGTGACTATAGTTAATAATACTACATTGTATACTTAAAATGAGCAAAGAGAGTAAATCTTAAGTGTTCTCACCACAAACAAAATTATGTAAGATGAAAAATATGTTCACTAGCTTGGTTGAGGTAATCATTTCCCAATGTGTACACACATCAAAACACCCTATTTTGCACCTTAAAAATATACAATTATTATTTGTCAGTTACACCTCAGTAAAGCTGAGGGAAATAAATCAGGGGTGAGGCCATAAACAATGAATAGAAAATATCTCACTTGACTGTCATTAGAAGAAGATAGTTTCACCTGACAATTGTTTAAAGTTGCCACTGTCAAGTCCAGGATGTAGTAATTTCTGATGCTAGACCCTCAAATTCTCCCTCTACCTGGGCCAAAGCAATTGGTAACTTTTGAGGAAGTGGTTGGTCTGTCATCCTGGGCCCCAGAGTGAGGAAAATGTGGAGCAGAAATGTCAGGCAGGCTGAAATAAACACACAGTAACAACAGGAAATAAATATTTATTATTACATTTTAATCCACTGAGATTTGAAGGTTAATACTATCAAAACATAACCTAGTTAATGCCAGTTGCTCAATCTCTCATTCTCCAATTATCTTCCTCCTCCTATGTTCCCTCATAAAAGGTACTTTCAGGCATGCAGACCTATCATCTTTATTACATTTTTCTCTCTTCCTCATGTCTTTCACTGATCACTAGATTCTATTAATAAATCTTTCAAACTGGTTTTGACAATGCTGTGCTTTTTTATTTTGAAAGTAACTTTCACCATTGTTCTCATCATCTATCACCAATAATGAAGCTATATTCATATCTGATCTCTAATTTTCCAATCACTTATTGTGCAGCCAATCTATTCACCTTACTTCAGCACATTTAACATGCCTTGTACACAATGGACATTAAGTCATTTAACTACTTAGAACTTTCAGTGTTTTGTTACTGCTAATTAAAAATTCAAATTTTTAAGTTAGGGAATCAAGGTTTTTGATTCCATATTCCCAAACTAGCTTCTCAGCTATATTTATTACTCAAATTTATATATTTTACATAACAGGGAGCTTTTCAATGGAGGGCTCTTGAGCTTTTGGAAGAATGTGAATATTGATGACAATCAGTTTTTTAAAAGACTCTACAAATTCAAAGCTCTATAAATTCACCTACATATTAAATGTGAAACTGATAGTGTCCAACCATCCATAGAAAAGTCTTCAAAGTTGTGTCCTTTAAGACTCAGACAAAATGAGAAGATAATTCTACTTGTTAAATCATGATAGCAAAGCTCAGAATTAGGGAGTTAATGCTCTTCTGTCTTGACATATCTCAACCTCACTAATTTTCTTCACAAGAACTTTCAGTATTTTAAAATATCTTCCTGCATTCTGTTTATCAGATTTTCTAGAACTATACACTCTTTAAGACAATGGCAACTCATTATCAGAGGTATAGAACTAAGACCTTTCTCTTGTTATTCAGTGAACTCAATATGTGTTTCATAAAAACATAACATATGCAAAGGACAGTCATGTCTTTTCATATTTGTATCCAAAACAAAAAGCATCTTGCAAAGAATGACTGTATTAGTCCGTTCTCATGCTGCTGATAAAGACATGCCTGAAACTGGGCAATTTACAAAGGAAAGACGCTTAATGGAGAACTCACAGTTCCATGTGGCGGGGGAAGCCTCACAATCATAGTGGAAGGCAAAGAGGAACAAGTCTCATCTTACATGGATGGCAGCAGGCAAAAAGAGCTTGTGCACAGAAACTCCTATTTTTAAAACCATGAGATCTCGTGCGATTAATTTACTATCATGAAAACAGTGCAGGAAAACCCACCCCCATAATTCAATCACTTCTCAGTGAGTTCCTCCCACATGTGGGAATTGTGAGACTTACATTTAAAGATAAGATTTGGGTCGGGGCACAGCCAAACCATATCAATGACTAATAAATAAATTCTGATAATTGCTAAGCTCTGGGGAACACAAGTTGAATTACTCATAGGCCCCACCCGCAGAGACTTTCAAATATTTGGGGGAAACAGTAAAAACTACCCACAATGCAAGTCAAAATTAAATTAATACCAAATGGAAATACAAACATTATAAGAGCCTGAAACAACAAAAAATGCACTATAATTTAAACTCCAGGAAAGTTTAAAAGAGAATGTTGCATTTGAACAATGCCTTTTTTTTTTTAACTGTAAAAAAATATAGAGAAAGCATTGCAGGTGAGAGATCAGTATAGCCATATAAGGAAATCTGAAATTATCTAGCATTATTAGGAAATAGAAAATATGACAGAGTACTAAGTCAGAATTCACACAGTGGAATAGTGAGAGAATTGGCTGAAGAGGTAACCTGAGGTGCTAGCATAAACTGCCTTTAATGCCAAACAAACACTTTTGAATTTAATTTTTTAAGCAACTGAACACAGAGTACAGGATAGTAAAAATAGTATAACCTAATATATTTTTAAAAGATACTTCCAATGGTAATATCCATTATTGATAATATTTTGAAAGTTATTTTACAGGAAGCTAAATTTTTCTAATGACAATGTGTTCATTGTTCATTCTTTCAAGGGCACCTGAATATTGCACTTTGCTCTCCTAGGATGTCTCTGGATGGTATTGCAAGTGTGAGCACTTAGGTGCATTTTAATCACATAGTCCTATGTTGCATGCAATCTGGTTCACTTTGTGTAAAATATTTTATATGAGTTTATAAGAGGCAGATAATCTTACCCTCTATTCAACAGGTCTGAATCATTTAAAGTGATTAAGGACTAAGAAGTCATAAAGTTGTTTCAGTGGATTAAATAGTTCAAGGATGATCGTTACTGCTTTATCAACAGTTTTCCCATTAATCTGTCATTCCTATGCTCAGCAATGTTCTCTCAAGGCCAAAACCATCTCTTTTGGGCTGGTGAACATAAGTGCCCTCCATTTTTGGCACCTTTGGTCTCCTGCTTCACTGTGATGAGCCAAGCTGTTCACAAAGCTGTTTTCATCCTTGCCAGCTTAATATCCTGAAGCACAGCAGTGCAGTGAAGAAAATCTTTTTCTGATTACAGGTATGCAACAAGAGTTAATTATTAGAAATGCTTTCTGATAATACTAACTGAAATAACAATCTCAAAAGGTGACATTTATGAGCAAAAGCTAGAGTTCTTTCAACATATCTGCAGACAGAGAACAGAGAGTGGTAACAAGGAAGAACAATTTCTTGTAGTTTCCTAGCAGTGGAAATCATAAATCACAAGAAGCATTAATTATCCTCTAGCTCCATGAGAATATGGGTCAAGACACCACAAACATACAATGAACCAAAAGCCTCAAACCTCATCAGTTTTTTTTCCACTTTTATTACTTTTCTGATAGGTAAGTATAATGTAGAAAAGAATACACCATTTAAAAAAACCACATATGATCTAATTGAGAAAACTGCATGAAACAATTCAAAATCTCTCAACCAATGTGGCATTTAACTTAGCAGAGATGGTAGGGAAGAGTAATTAACTGCTTAATCATTTGCAAAAGGACATGTACTTGGATGGAAGAATTTTTGACAACATTTCAGTAAAAGGCACATTAAAAATGGCTGTTCCAATGCCATTTCCTATAAAGGAATAAGATTGCAATTTTAACACCACATTTATTTATTATGATCACATCTAATTCTGCTCTTATGTATGTAAACAAAAGCATTTCTTAGCCTTACTATTTTTAGAGTCACAGAAATTTCTTTAGAAAGGGCATTTTCAAATAACTTTCAAAAGTTCATCATTATCATAAAGATATCATCTGACTATTAGATACATAATAGCCTTACCTGCTTCCATTACTACCATAGACACACTTTACCCAGTACTGATTTAATTGATTAAATTCTCAGTGATATGGACAATGAAGTCTAGGCTAAAGTGGTCTCAGATGGAGATGAGAAACTTGTTGGGAACTGAAGCAGAGGTGACTCTTGCTATGCATTAACAAAGAGACTGGTAGCATTTTATCCCTGCCCTAGAGAACTGTGGAACTTTGAACTCAAGAAAGAAGATATAGGGTAATATGGCAGAAAAAGTTTCTAAGTGACAAAGCATTAAAGAGGAAGCAGAGGATAAAAGTTTGAAAAATTTTGCAGCCTGATAATGCAATAGAAAGGAAAAACCCATTTTCTGGGGAGAAATTCAAGCTGGCTGCAGAAATTTGCATAATTAACAAGGAGTGAAAAGGTAATCAACAAGTCAATAAAGAAAATGTCTCCAGGGTGTGTCAGAGGCCTTCACAGGAGCCCCTCCCATTACAAGCCAGGAGACTTAGGAGGGGAAAAATGTTTTGTGGACCCAGAGACCCCCTGCTCTATGCAGCCTCGGGACATAGTGCCCCGTGTTTCAGGTGCTTCAATTCCAGTCCCTCCCATCACAAGCCAGGAGGCTCAGGAGGGAAGAATGGTTTTGTGGACCCAGGGACACCTTGCTCTCTGCAACCTCAGGACATGGTGCCTTGTGTTTCTGGTGCTTCCACTCCAGCTATAGCTAAAAGGGGCCAAGGTACACCCTGGGCCATTGCTTCAGAGAGTGCAAGCCCTGAGCCTTGGCAGCTTTCATGTGGCCTTCTGTGGGTGCACAAAAGTCAAAATTTGAGGTTTGGGAATCTCTGCCTAGATTTCAGAGGATGTATGGAAATGCCTGGATGTCCAGGCAGATGTTTGCTGCAGGGGCAGAACCATCATGGAGAATCTCTGCTACAGCAGTGCAGAAGGGAAATGTGGGGTTGGAGCCCCCAAACAGAGTCCCCACTGGGGTACTGCCTAGACGAGCTGTGAGAAGAGGGCCACCATCCTCCAGACCCAGAATGGTACATCCATCAACAGCTTGCACCTTGCACCCAGAAAGGCACAGGCACTCAACACCAGCCTGTGAAAGCAGCCAGGAGTGGGGCAGTACACTACAAACCCACAGAGGCAGAGCTGCCCAAGGTTGTGGGAGCTCACCTCTTGCATCAGCATGACCTGGATGTGAGGCATTGAGTCAAAGGACATCATTTTGGGACTTTAAGGTTTACTGACTGCCCTGTTGGATTTCAGAGTTGCATGGGGCTTGTAGCCCCTTTGTTTGAGCTACTTTCTCCCGTTTAGAAAAGGTGTATTTACCCAATGCCTGTACACCCATTGCATCTAGGAAGTAAGTAACTTGCTTTTGATTTTATAGGCTCATACAGGGAAGGAACTTGTCACAGATGAGACTTTGGACTTGGACTTTTTGGCTAATGCTGAAATGAGTTAAGACTTTGGGGAACTGCTGGAAGCACATGATTGTGTTTTGAAAAGTAAGGCATGAGATTTGGGAGGGGCCAGTGATGGAATGATATGGTTTGGTTCTGTGTCCCCACCCAAATCTCACCTTCAATTGTAATAATTCCCATGTGTCAAGGGTGGGACCAGGTTGAGGTAGCCGGATCTTGGGGGCAGTTTACCCCATGCTGTTCTCATAATAATGAGTAACTCTCATGAGATCTGATGGTTATATATGTGTCTGGCATTTCCCTTCTGGGCTTTCACTCTGTCTCCTTCTGCCCTGTATATAGGTGACTTCCACAATGATTGTAAGTCTCCTGGGCACCCCCCCCCACCAGCCATGCAAAACTGTGAGTCAACTAAACCTCTTTTCTCTATAAATTACCCAGTCTTGGGTATTTCTTCATGGCAGAGAATGAACTAATATACAACCAATATCAGATGTTTCCACCACCCAATTCTAAAAAATGTTTAAGGTACAAATAATGCCAATTTTTAAAACAATTTTTGAGATAACAGAAAAATACAAAAAACTCCCAACCTATTTTACAAGGCCACCATAAAGGAAATTATAAGAAAGGAAATCCTAAGGCCAAATTCATTTCTAAATGTAAACACAAAATATATATAATTTCTTTTTTGAGGCAGTTTTACTCTGTCACCCAGACTACAGTGTAGTGGCACAAATATGGCTCATTGCAGCCTTGACCTCCTGGGCTCAAACATTTATCCCACCTGCAACCTCCCGAGTAGCTGGGACTAGGTGCATGCCACCATGCTTGGCTATTTTTTTATTTTTTTAGCAACACAATGAGAGATGGGGTCTAGTCATGCTGCTCCAGCTGGTCTCAAACTCCTGGGCTTGAGTAATCCTCCTGCCTCTGCCTCTCAAAGTGCTGGGATTAGAGGCATGAGCCACTGCACTAGGCATAACATAAAAATTGAATCCAGAAATCAATGAAAAATACCTGACATACTTTGTTTCTCTTTCAGGTCCACCCTGCAAAGCTTCAAGGAGCCAATATCCTGAAGAAAACAAACCACAAAGGATGTTTGCCCAAGGTCCTCCTCCCATATATCTGTAGCCATGGTGAGTCTACAGTAGTCAGAACCTATATTAATTGCAAAGCCTTTAGAGATCCCCCATATAAACCAAACAAGTACTCTCTGCCTATCAAACTGCAATCTAAAATTTCCCAAGAATTTCCAGATATTCATAAAAAAACTCAAAAGCCTAGTGGAGGCTGAAGGGGTGGGAACTGCTAAACCTAAATTATAAGAAAATTAGTATCATAATCTCTTAAATAGATACAGTAGAGAAAAACAGAAAAAAACTTTAAATAACTATAATCAACATCCTCAGAAAGAGAGAGAGAAAGACTTTCTCATCCATTATAAAAGAAATATTCTTCTCTAAAATAAATTATTTTGGAGATTAAAGATTAAAGATTAAATATATATATAATTTTTCATACTTAATATAATATATATTTCATAGTTTATGTATCTAAAATATTTAATGTATGTAGATGAACACACATACATATATGTTTATAATAAATGCTGAAATTTTAAAACCCACACAAAATTACAAGCTGTAGATAAGAAGAGACCCAGATAAAATATGAATTAGTGAGATGGAAGATTAAACAAAATGATTATCAAAAAATAAGTGCAAAATGACAAAGAAACGAAAAATATGTAGAAAAGCTTACTGGCATAGATACATACAAATATGCCTATTGTGACATTGTTTTAATAGTGAAAAATTGAAAATATTCTAAATGTCATTTACTTATTGAATTCTTAAATAATTTATGGTGCATTCATATTTATTATCTACTACATATAACATATTAAAATATGGTACATCTGTATTTATTAACTATTACATATATAACAACAGTTGCATTCCATTGTAACAGTTTTAAGTAAGCCGTGGCTTAAAATAATGGCTAGAATCACATCAAATTGAGGCAGGATAGGTAGTCAAGGAAGTGATGACCATACAGTCAACACAATAAGCCTCAACATGTGCATTGTAATTGAGTATTCAAGCAAACCTATCTTCAGTAGGAGATTTTCCCTGTAGAGAGCATGTGAATTTTGATTTTACCTGTCCTCAAACTGACCCTTTACTCATTTTAATAGTAAAAAACACACACCTGGGTGGATATTTAAGATGCTAATGAGATATGCAACGTATGAACAAGCATGTACAGCTACTCCACCTGTACACCCAGACCACCCAGAACGTGTTTACTAGTAACACCTCTTTCCACCTCCTTATGAATAATCATGGAAGATTCCCATTAAGGGAGTCACATAGCGCCAGTCTTGCCTGTCTCATCCTTAAGGGCAGCCCACCCTGAATCCTCTCTCTCTCTCTCTCAAGGTATAGTATCTATTCTGCACCTAACTTCCAAATATTCTTTTTATTTTGCAATATGTTAGTCTATGCTGCATCTCCTTGCTGTGTGTCTCTTGTTTAAATTCTCTTAAACCAAGAAGAAAAGAATCAAGGTATACCATGAGCTGTCAACAAAATGGCTATGCAAGCAAAGGACACATACACCTGTTGATTTTGTTTGTTTCATCTGGGCACATTGCTGCTTTCAATATAATTGGAATTCTCCTAGAAAGAAGAGATTACTGGATATTAAGTAGGCATCTAACAGTCCCTATAGACTATAAAAAGAATAAGTTATTTGAAATAATATGATATACCACTGTCACAGAAGTATACACATAATATCATTCTATGTAAAATTAAAAGAAATCAAACTATATTTTTTAGGTGGGTTTCTGTGCACGTGGTCATGAAAATGAAAACACAAAGGCATTTATATTACATTGTGATTTAGAAAAAGAGGATAAAAATATAAGAATAGTCTGTAAAATATCAAAGTTGATCATGTGAGTGAGAACAGCATGAATTGTTTTTAATTTGTCCTTGTGTTTTGTGTATTTCTTCCTTTTTCCTAAATTATACATATTTATTTTGGTAATCAGGATAAAAGCAGCAAATTAATATGTATAAAACATGGCATTAGCTAAGTGAAGTTGTAGACATCTTGAAGAGGCAAGCAGTCAGAATAATTTCAGAGAACAAAACACTCTGGTGGAAAATCTGATGATTTCTTTTGGGATTTTTCCATTACTTTTTTTGCCTTAGGTTTTGTTTTATTTATTTATAATTTCAAAATTATTTCATAACCAGGTATAACTGAAAGTATTTATGAATGGGAGATACAAACTTAAAGATACCTGTTTACTTCCTGTTTTGTTTAATGAATTTACATTGATGGTCAGTGTGCCAGCTTGATTATCATCTCCCCCAGGCAAAGGAAGATAGCATTGATAGCATTCTTTTCTGGAAAAAGCCAGTATTACCTGAAGTGAATATTTGAATATTTTTACAGCTGTTTTAAATTAATACTTAAAGTTGCGGATGCTAGTCTGAACTTTTACCATGTGGGTCTCTCTCTCTCTCTCTCTCTCTCTCTCTCTCTCTGTCTCTCAGTTCATAAGTATATGAACTGAGGCCATGGGGATATATATCAAACATATGATGCTCTGGAGCTGCCATCTAATTCTTACTAGCTCCTTTGGGTGATTTACCTCAAAGCAGTGAATTTTGAAAGAATTTGATCTGTGATAATGCCAATTCATGTTTATCTCACTGGACTGATATGAAATATAGCTGAAATGTTTAAATTGAAATAATTTTGTAATATTAAAGAGCATGAGCCAAAAGAAAAAAAAATCCTTTTTTTCTAATACTAGTATTTGTCTGCAAGATGCAGGAGCCAAACTCTGCTTCTAGAATATGCAAAAGTTACCAGATAATATTTGTAATTCTTTTAGGCTATGTCACATTTTTAAAGCATTTCCTATTTTCTGGATTATCAACTTCCACAATCTAAAGGATCACCAGTTGAAATATATATTATTGATTCAGAAAAATTACTTTACTTCCAATGACAAGGAGTTCCTTCTCTCTATTAACTGGGACCTTGTATAAAATTTTGACTCTCAAAAGAGCCTTCCAACTTCAAGGAGCAAGTTAGGATCAAGAATATTGGTAAAGGATAGGAGTGAAGTAAGTAAAAAATTTAGTCCACCAATTTTTCTCATATCCATTCTTTAGAAGGCAAAAATGAAGTATTTTTCAACATTTCTTTGAAGAAGGAGTTTCCAGGGTCATGAACTTAAAGGAAAGCATACACATCTCTGCCATGCCTGACACCTCAAGGAGGTCAAATGCAATAAAATAAAGATTTGTATATTGTTCTAAATATGCTATGATAATTCCTCTCTCTCTCTCTTTCATTCTTATTGTAGAGCCAGTACAACTCTCAGTTTACCAAATTACAAGAGTTAATCAATCACATAATGTACTACATGAAGGATTTTTGAAAATACATGTAAATAAAAACTTTAATTAGTTTCTCCTAAAACTATCCATATTATAAAGTGAAATTATGTGATCAAAGCGTGGCTCCCTCCACTGAAAGAAAAAGAATTACTTGTTGCAAAAATCAGGAAAGATCACCTTCAGATAGGGCATAAGGATTTTTTTCTTAAGTCATATATATTGGGTCTTAGTGTCTAGGGTGACATATCCCCTCAGACAGGGCCACTCTGTAAAGAAGAAAAATCAATCTTGCATGTTCTTCACATGTACCCTAAAACCTAAAATGCAATTAAAAAAAAAAAGAAGAAAAATCAAGTAAGCAAAGCTGTCATTCTGGCCTCTAGTCAAATATTCTATCTTGTGTCTCTTCCTCCAATTGTGTGTAGATATTCACTTTCACCTGTCTTAACAAAAGCTGATCCTAAAGGCAGGTAATATGTCAGGGTATCACTGAAATATCAGAATGAGCTTAATTCCATGGTTAAATTTTTCCAGTTGCATTTGCATTTTAATTATTTTTATCTTTAAAGTTTTTAAAATATAGCTATGATTTTCAAGTATTAATTTTAGTCAACAGAAACTCTACAAAGCCAAAACTTCCTGAATCAAGGTAAGCAAGAGAATGTCAGAAAAAAAGAAAGACATGAATTTTGGATGCTATACATTTTTGTTATACTATTTACAACAAAACAAATTATACATATTTTTGATATTTCACTTTCTTCTCCATAAAATAGGATAACTCAGGTTTCTTTCACAGAATTTTGTAATAAATGATCAATATATTAGAAAATTCAGGGACTGCAGAAAATGTTGTATCCCTTCCACGTTAATGTTTTCTTTTGTATCCCTCCATGTCAATCTTTTCTTCCTTTTATTACATTTCTCCTCTGTAGCTAAGAATCTGCTTTCTACTCTTATGATTATTTTTATTTACTTTTTATTGATACATAATAAATGTATATATTTTGGGGTACATGTAATAATTTGATATGCTCATATAATGTGAAAAGATCAAATCAGGGTATTGGAATACACATCACCTTAAAAAAATCATCTTTTCTTTATGCTGGAAACATTTACATTATTTTCTTCTAGCAATTTTGAAATGTTCAATAGCTTCATGTTAACTATGGTCACTTTATTGATTTATTGAACACTAATAATGGATACAAATACACAGAAGAATTAAGTTGTCTTTAATAAATGAAGTATTAAACTTTTGCATCCAAATTGCAGAAAGTACTCCTATACAAAGAAAAATAAGAGAACTAAACTGCACTGAGAAAAAACACATCTACATTATTCCTACATTATTCCATCTTTTATGGTTCTTTTAAATATAATTCTTCCTTAACTCTCTGCCTAGATAGCATATTTTTGTTATTCCTTACTTTAAATAGGTACTCTGTCAAATATCTGAATTGTCTTGTTAAAAATGTTAATGAAAAATGTCGTGTAGAAAAATTAACATGCTTATGAAAGAAAATGTTGATATATTGGGAGGAAGACAATGCTGTCAAGTTTCAAGCTCTCTCATCACTGTTTGATTGTTAAAGATTTAAAATAAGAACTCTTGATATGTATAGAAAATGCTAAGCGAGAATGTATAGTTTTATTTCCACTCCTCTTGACTTCAGTAATGTAGAAATAAGGTGTCTATTTTACCCAGAATCTTAAAAAAAAAAACAATGGTGGTTGAGGTAGAGGAACTTTTGAAACAAAGACAAGGACAGTAATGAAAAAGTCCACGTTATTATCATTTCATAATATATGTATGTGTGTAATTTAAATGTTATAATGAGCAGAGGTAATATGGTGTCATGATTAAAAGCACAGATTCTAAGATCAGTCAGGTTAGATTGCAATCCATTTCCCTCATTTCCCACTTATGTCATACTGAGAAAATTATTTAATGTCTGTAGGGTTCAGGTTTTTTAACCTGTAAAATGGATGTACTAGTAGGTGCTAACTCAGACAGTAATGTGCCAGTAGGTATTTAGCCTTGATTTATAGTTTTATTAATTATTTTCTAGAAAAAAGAATCCTGGAATATAATATAATAATTTAAGTATATCAAATATATCAGGGCAAATGTTTTGAATCCTTAACAACAATGAAAGAGTTTCTAATACCTTTATTATCTCAAGCCTCACAAAAGAAGCAACCTGATTACTTTCCCTCAGGTCTCACAGAAGAAACAGAAGCCATCAGAAAGAAATTTCATCATTTTTCCACCCCCAAATTTAAATACCTTCCTGCATTAATACCCATATTGCCATCTTCTATACTGTTTCAACAAAAGCATACATCTGTCCATGGCCAGCCACTCGACTTCTGCACTGAATTAAATTCCCTCATACTTTCTGTAAGGCCCATGCACTGTCAAAGTCATTGCTGAGTTTCGTGTTGCCAAATCCAGTGGGCACTTCCTTCATTCATCTACTCCACCTTTCAATCTCATTTAATATGATAGACTATTCCCTCTGTCTTGAAATCATATCACCTCTTCCCTTCACAGATATTGTGGTTTCGTTTTTCTTCTACCTCAGCTTCCTTTGCACATTCTCTAATAACTGACCTCTAAGGGTAAGGGAATCTCAGAGCTGACTTCTACTATTTTTAATCTATACAACCTACCTCTAAGATTCATATTAAGCCCAGACCTCTGCTCAGTGTTCCAGACTCATATCCAAGAGCATATGTGAAATCCCCAGTTGAATATTTCAGATAGTTCTCAATTTTTATAAATCTAAAATGCAACCTTTAATATATCCTCCCATGGCAAGCCAGTTCTCCTACCTTCTCCATCAAATAATCGACACCATCATCATCCAAATATCACAAGCCAAGAAAATGTAATGACTGCCCTTAATTGTCTCCCTTTCCTTAGCTCCTACTTCCCACAAATCAGCAAGTTCTCTTGATTTTGTCTCTTAAATATCTCTGTACGTCCTATCAACGCAAATTATTAGGAGAGAGCTTTCACTGTATCAATTCAAACTTTTTAAAGCTGTTTGGCTTTTCAGTTGAAGATGATAGACAAAGGACTCTTTTTATTGTGTTCCCAATCCTATGAAACCCACTAAAAACAACCAAAAAAATGCAAGGAGAAAAATCTTCATCATCAATTAAATTAGAAATCTGAGGTATGTAGGCCAAAATGGCCAGCGGCAGACCTGTGTTACTTGTAGTTAAATGATTACAAGCTTGCTTTGCTTTTTATACACTGAGATTTGTGCCACGGATCAAATATTGAATTAAGAAAACTCCAAACTATGGTTCAGTAAAATAAAAGCAGACATCAAGTGGTAACAGGAAGCCTATATTAAAGACCATCTGAGAGCAGTTTATAACTGCGGAGTGCTGCAGTGTGATTGCAAGGCAGCAAAGAATGCTTTGGTTCCAGGATCTCTTCCCAACATAGGGTCTGCATGAGGGTCCTGTAAAGAGGGCTTATGCAAGAACTAGGGAAGGAATGCAACCACTGATCACAAGACTCAGGAGGGTCTTTGCAGATGGGAGCTTGCAGGACAGGAAAGTCTTGCAGAGCAGAGATAACTGGAATGCCACAGGCTCTGCCTACATTCTCAGAATATGGAGGAATTCTAATTGCTCTGTGTCCACAATGCTCCGGAGATAAAAGTCCCTTGATGCACTGTATGTGGTCAAATCTTATGGCACTTTATTCACCGTGCCTCTTTGCTAATGCACCTGCATAAACAATGGGTGGTAAAAATTCTGTGTCCTAAGTTAGCATTTCTTAGACAAACCATATTTGCTTTTGTTGCTGCAGACACATGCTCTTCCCCCAGCTATCTTTCTTCTCACCTCCCTTCCCCATGGCCCACAAAATTAGCAAGATAATGCACCTAATAAAAGTTTGTAGACCCCAGAGCTCAGTGGACAGGAGTGCATTGGCCCCCTGGACCCATACTGTGAAAATTCTACTCTTGTCTTATTTCTTTTCTCACTCCCTCGTCACTGCCAGGACTCAGGGCACCCAGGTACAGTGTTGGGCTGGATTCCAACAGAGGCATATTTGCAATACTGGAAAATCTAGACCAAAACAAGGTGAGATGTTAAGAAAAGGCATATACAGTCTTAAGTCTTAAACAAAGAAACTCTTGTCTAAAAGAAAATAATTCTGTTCTAAGTTAGCAATAAGATCTAGGAAGATGGGTGGGAAAGAAAAGTAATAGGGAGTGTAAACAGGACCACAGGGAACAGAATGGATATCCACGTTGATAAGCCATTTCTCTGGTCTACTCCCTAGACTATTCGTGAATGGATAAAATGGAGGAAAGACAGTTATTACAGACCAGCAGATCTCAGTAGGAGAGTTGTGACATGAAGGACATTAATATGTCATAAACTGCTAAGACACTGAAAGCTGAGATCCCAAGAGACCTGAGGGAGAGGAAATAACAAGCTTTCTAAGAGGGTTTTTAAGATGAGAAACCTAAATCTAAACTACAGTGTCCCAACGCACATCACCTATACCTCTGTCCAGTTATCCAACTATATCCTTCAAATAATTAGACCCATGAAAAGAAGAACAAAAAAATTAAAATATTAATAGATACACAAAAATGTAGAAAGTTGTCTTAGTTCATTTAGGCTGTTCTAACCAAACACTTTGACTGATAATTTATAAACAACAGAAATAGATTGCTCATAGGCCTGGAGTCTGGGAAGTCCAAGATCAAGGTACCAGCAAGTTCAGTGTCTGATGAGAGTTCATTTCTCAGAGCTGGCACCTTCTTGCTCTGTCCTCACATGGCACAAGGGGCAAACAAGCTTCCTCCAGCCTCTTTCACAAGGGCACGAATCTCATCCATGAGTTATCTACTCTTATGATCTAACCACTTCCTAAAGGGCCTACCTTGCATTAGTCTCCAACTAAGAATATTAGGGGAAAATAAACACTCAGACCATAGTAGGAGAGAAAATTAAAATCAGGCAGATGAAGAAAATACATTGCAAGAATAATTACCCAACAGATTAGCAGTTCAAACAAATAATTCTTCATAGTCTCAAATGAATTTCAGAAAATATTACCTGCAGTTAAAAGAAGGGCTCACAAAAGAGACAAATAGCTCAAGAAAGAGTTGATAAGACAGAAGAGGAAACATGAGCTAGTTGAGTGCAGAAATAAAATCAAAAAGAATGCACAAAGAAAAAACATAAATTAAAGGCAACTAGAAATACATATAGCAATGTGACTATAGTTAACAATACTGTATTGCATACCTCAAATTTGCTAAGAGGGTAGATCTTAAGTATCCTCACCACAAAAAAAATAAAAATATAATAGAATGACTTAAATTCAATTCACGTACATGTTGACAGCCTAGAAAAATTATAAATATAAATAAATGAAAAAATAAACATATATGAATAGTTATAGCAAAGATGGTAGATCAAATGCCATGCACAGAGATCCATCACACATGTAATACTCATGAAGCAGAATTTATAATGAATGGAAATGAACATACCCTGTAAAGACAACAAAAAATGTTTTCATTTCAAACTATAGAAAAAATTTAATCTGAATATCTAAAGAACATTCATTTTCCCAAGTGTCTCAGAAAAAAAAATATTTTATATAAATTTTATTGCACTTTAGGTTCTGGGGTACACGTGAAGAGCATGCAGGATTACTGCATAGGTACATACATGGCAATGTGGTTTGCTGCCTCCATCTCCATCACCTATATCTGGCATTTCTCCCCATGTTATCCCTCCCCAACTACCTACCCCCCAGAGTCCCTCCACTAGTCACCCCCAACAGACCCCAGTGTGTGATGCTCCACTCCCTGTGTCCATGTGTTCTCATTGTTCAACATGTGCCTATGAGTGAGAACATACTGTGTTTAATTTTCTGTTCCTGTGTCAGCTGGCTGAGAATGATGGTTTCCAGGTTCATCCATGTCCTACAAAGGAAACAAACTCATTGTTTTTTATGGCTGCATAGTATTCCAGGGTGCATATGTGCCACACTTTTCCTGTCCAGTCTATCATCGATAGGCATTTGGGTTGGTTCCAGGTCTTTGCTATTGTAAACTGTGCTGCAGTGAACATACATAAGCATGTGTCTTTATAATAGAACAATTTATAATCCTTTGGGTATATACCCAGTAATGGCATTGCTAGGTCAAATGGAATTTCTATTTCTAGGTCCTTCAGGAATCGCCACACTGTCTTCCACAATGGTTGAACTAAATGACACTCCCACCAACAGTGTAAAAATTTTCCTATTTCTCCACATCCTCTCCAGCATCTGTTGTCTCTGGAATTTTTAATGATGACCATTCTAACTGGCATGAGATGGTATCTCAATGTAGTTTCGATTTGCATTTCTCTAATGACCAGTGATGATGCGTATCTCTTTCATATGTTTGTTGGCCTCATATATGTCTTCTTTTGAAAAGTGTCTGTTCATGTAATTTGCCCACTTTTGAATGGGTTTGTTTGTTTTTTCTTATAAATCTGTTTTAGTTCTTTGTAGATTCTGGATATTAACCTTTTGTCAGATGGGTAGATTCCAAAAATTTCCCATTCTGTTGGTTTCCGGTTCACTCTAATGATTGTTTCTTCTGCTGTACAGAAGGTCTGGAGTTAAATTAGATCCCATTTGTCTATTTTGGCTTTTGTTGACAATGCTTTTGGTGTTTGAGTAATGAAGTCCTTGCCTATGCCTATGTCCTCAATGGTTTTGCCTAGGTTTTCTTCTAGGGTTTTTATGGTGTTAGGTCTTATGTTTAAGTCTTTAATCCATATGGAGTTAATTTTAGTGTAAGGTGTCAGTAAGCCGTCCAGTTTCTGCTTTCTGCACATGGCTGGCCAGTTTTCCCAACACCATTTATGAAACAGGGAATCATTTCCCCATTGCTTGTTTTTGACAGGTTTGTCAAAGATCAGATCATTGTAGATGTGTGGCATTGCCTCCGAGGACTCTGTTCTGTTCTATTGGTTTATATCTCTGTTTTGGTACCAGTATCATGATGTTTTGATTACTGTAGCCTTGTACTATAGTTTGAAGTCAGGTAGTGTGATGCCTCCCTCTTGTTCTATTTGCTTAGAATTGACTTGGCTATGCAGGCTCTCTTTTGGTTCCATGTGAAGTTTAAGGTGGTTTTTTCCAGTTCTGTGAAGAGGGTCATAGGTAGCTTGATGGGGATAGCATTGAATTTATAAATTACTTTGGGCAATATGGCCATTTTCACAATATTGATTCTTCCTAACCATGAGCATGGAATGTTTCTCCATCTGTGTGTGTCCTCTCTTATTTCCCTGAGCAGTGGTTTGTAGCTCTCCTTGAAGAGGTCCTTTACATCCTTTGTCAGTTGTATTCCTAGGTATTTTGTTCTCTTTGTAACAATTGTGAATGGCATTTATTCTTGATTTGGCTCTCTTTAAGTCTGTTATTGGTGTATAGGAATGCTTGTGATTTCTGCACATTGATTGTGTATCCTGAGACTTTGCTGAAGCTGCTTATCAGTTTAAAGAGATTTTGGGCTGAGATCATGAGGTCTTCTAAATATTCAATCATGGCATCTGCAAATAGAGACAATTTGACTTCCTCCTTTCCTAAGTGAATACCCTTTATTTCTTTTTCTTTCCTGATTGCTCTGGCTAGAACTTCCAATACTATATTGAGTAGGAGTGGTGAGAGAGGGCATCCTTGTCTAGTGATAGATTTCAAAGGGAATGCTTCCAATTTTTGCCCATTCAGTATGATATTGGCTGTGGGTTTGTTGTAAATAGCTTTTATTATTTTGAGATACATTCCATCAGTACCTAGTTTGTTGAGAGTTTTCAGCATAAAGGGATGTTGAATTTTGTTGAAGGCCTTCCCTGTATCTATTGAGATAACCATGTGGTTTTTGTCTTTGGTTCTTTTTATGTGGTGAATTACATTTACAATGACTTACCGTATGTTGAACCAGACTTGCATCCCCTGGATGAAACCTACTTGATAGTGATGGATAAGCTTTTTGATGTGCTGTTGCAATTGGTTTGCCAGTATTTTATTGAAGATTTTTGCATCTATGTTCATCACCGATATTGGTCTGAGGTTTCTTTTCTTGTTGAGTCTCTGCCGGGTTTTGGTATCAGGATGATGTTGGTCTCATAAAATGATTTGGGAAGGACACCCTCCTTTTGAATTGTTTGGAATAGTTTCAGAAGGAGTGGTACCAGCTGTTTGTATGTCTGGTGGAATTCAGCTGTGAACCCATCTGAACCTGGACTTTTGGTTGGGAGGCTATTAACTGCTGCCTCAACTTCAGCCCTTGTTATTGGTCTGTTCAGCGTTTTGACTTCTTCTTGGTTTAGGCTTGGGAGGGTTCAAGTGTCCAGGAATTTATCCATTTCTTCCAAGTTTACTGGTTTATGTGCATAGAGTTTTTTGTAGTAATCTCTGATGGTAGTTTGTATGTCTGTGGAATTGGCGAGGTGATGTCCCTTTATCATTTTTTATTGCATCTATTTGATTCTTCTCTCTTTCTTTTTTATTAATCTGGCTAGTGGTCTATTTTGTTGATCTTTTCAAAAAACCAGCTGCTGGATTTATTAATTTTTTGAAGGTTTTTTTGTGTTTCTGTTGAAAAACATATTTTTTTAAATGATAGGCACTACGCTATAGCTGGGTGAACTTAAATGAAGAAAAAGCTTTGTTGAAGAAAAAGTATGGCCACCCCAAATAAAAAAGAAGTCACATACAGAGGGAAAAGTCAAATTACTTTAGACTTCTCTGTAACTACTCCCCATGCCAGGACTCAGGAAGACATGTAAGCAAGATAATAAATAAATAAATAATGTCACCCAATCATTTAACCCAACCAAATTATCCTTCAAGTACAACACCAATAGACATACATTACCAAAAATAGGAAATTCATGAGAGTAAGACTTGACATCAGATTCCTCATTGGCAATGCTGAATCCAAGAGAAAGAAGCAATAGCTTGAAAAGTTATCGGGGATGATAATTGATGTTGATTAATTCTAAGTTAGATTAGTAAAATATAAGTAGAAATATAAGTCAGTTTTTACCAGGTAATGTGTTACAAACAACCCCAAACATCTGGATACCTTACCAAAACAAGTTTTTTTCTTAGTTTCATGCTATCTACAGATTGCTCTAAATTGTCCTTTCATTAAAAGATCTTTGAGATATCATGTTAAATAGACCACTCCAAAAAAATAAGCTAGGAAGAAATATGTATGTTATAATAAGAAATTATGTATAACAGTAATATACTGAAAATGCAATTTGTAGACCAGTGCTAGTAGTTGATCATGAGTCAAGTACAGAGAATTGAGAGTAAGCACTCAGAAAACTTAAATAAATAAAACTCAATAAAACTTAGAATGCTTTATTGGCATTGGCACAACCTTTTTACTACATTTTACAATATTACTGGTCTCCATCTGATTGGAATTTTTTTAACTGGTCATTCACTACAGATAGCTTGAGAAGTACTGGTACATAATTGTCTACCAAATACAAGATACACACAAATATTTATGAATATAAAATATCTCTAGAAATATTTATGAGAACCTGGTAAATAGTGCTTGTTTCTGTCTTCCTATTATACACCTCCACACCAAGCTTCCCAGAAATGAGAGTATAACCTTGAGTTCTTGATTTCTAGAGTTTTATTTTGTGTGTGTATGTGTGCATGTGTGTGTGCATGTGTGTGTGTGAGTGTGTGTGTATGTGTGTGCCTGTGTTGTTGTTGTTGAGTGGGAGATGGGAAAGGAAGTATTTGTTAACAACCTTTCAAAGTTTCAAACCTGAGATAGAAAATTGGCATTGAGCAACCCAGCAGAAAAATTCAAATGAAGTCCCTCTTTGAGAGAAGGAGCTGTTTTGTCTGAGAGAGAAAGAGGTAGATGTTATGCAGCATCTGAGGAAGGGCATGGCTTCAGCCCAGACTGTGGCAACCTTCCTTAACTGGGAAGTGTAGAGAGGAACTTAGCAACTTACGTCCCCCTGGGTCATGGCAAGAACTCTGATGGTGACAGATGCATGAATGCCTCCATGGTCTGCAAACTATAAATCATGGTCTTGTGCCTTCCAGTGACATTCCTATGGCTGAAGCTGAGAACATGGTCTCACTGCAGCCACACATGTGCCAAGCACATGCTGATGGACCAGACATTGAATAACACAAGAAGCCAAGGCATCATGGCCAACAAAACAGAAGACCATGCCCCTTAGCCTTTTTTCTTAAACTGAGTAAATTCTGGAACTTCTTCTATATAATGGAGGAGCGATGTCTCAAATTTTATTGATATTAAAGACATAGCCAAACTTGGCATGTGAGTATTAAGATTAAGTTTCATTTAGACAAATGTAAAATATGACATATCTTAAACTGTTAGTATCATGAAAAGATGAACTAAATTTTTATTTGTTAGACGTAATACAAAATAAAGTATTTAATCCTAAAACTCTATGAGATAATCATCACCATTATCCCTATTTCATAGATTAGCAAACTGATGCTTAGACAAATTTGCCCAAAATTTGCTTCTAGATGCTAATGAAGCTAGTAAAATCTATTAATTGTCAAATCTACTGATAATCTTGGGGAAATTAGCACAGTAGAGTGAAAATAAAATGGAGTTCAGGGTCAGAAAAAATGGCTTATAAATATTAAATTCTGCTGATACTACTAAACATCTAGTACTTAGCAAACATCTGTATATTAAGTCCATTCTCACACTGCTAAAAGTACATACTCAAGACTCAGTAATTTATAAAGGAAGGAGGTTTAATTGACTCCCAGTTCTGCAGGGCTTAGAAGACCTCAGGAAACTTACAATCATGATGGAATGGGAAGCAAACACACCATTCTTCACATAGTGGCAACAAGGAGAATTGCTGACCATAAGGGGGGAAAGCCCCTCATAAAACCACTGGGTCTCATGAAAACTCACTTACTATCATGAGAACAGCAGCATGGAAGTAACCATTCGATGATTCAATAACTTCCCACTGGGTCCCTCTCATGACATGTAGGGATTATGGGAACTACAATCCAAGATGAGATTTGGATGGGGACACTGCCAAACCATATCATTCCACCCTTGGCCCCTCTCACTTCTCATGTCCTCACATTTCAAAACACAATCATGCCTTCCCAACAGCCCCACAAAGTCTTAGCTTATTTCAGCATTCACTCAAAAGTCCAACTCCAAGTCTAGTTGAGAGAAGGCAAGTCTCTTCCACCTATGAACCTATAAAATTAAAACAAACTTAGTTATTTCCTAGGTGCTATAGGGGTACAGGAATTGGGTAAATATACTCATTCCAAATGGGAGACATTGATCAAAACAAAGAGGCTACAGGCTCATGCAAGTCCAAAATCCAATAGGGCAGTCATTAAACCTTTAAGTTCCAAAATGATACCCCTTGACTCCATATCTCACATCCAAGTAACAGTAATGCAAGAGGAAAGCTCTCATGGCCTTGGGCAGCTCTGTCCCTGTGACTTTGCAGGGTACAGATTCCCTCCTGGCTGCTTTCACAGGCTGGCCTTGAGTGTCTGCAGCTTTTTCAGGCACATGGTGCAAGCTGTCAGTGGATCTACCATTGTGAGGTATGGAAGACAGTGGTCCTCTTCTGACAGCTCCTCTAGGCAGTGCCTCAGTGGGGACTGAGTGTGGGCTCCGACCCCATATTTCCTTCCTGCACTACCCTGGCAGAGGTTCTTCATGTGGGTTCCACTCCTGCAGCAAACTTCTGCCTGGACATGCAGGTATTTCCATAAATCCTCTGAAATCTAGTAAGAGGTTCCCAAACCTCAATTCTTGACTTCCGTGCACTCACAGACCCAACACCACATGGAAGCTGCCAAGGCTTGGGATCTGCACCCTCTGAAGCAATGGCCTGAGCTGTACATTGGCCCCTTATAGCCATGGCTGGAGCTGGAGCAGCTGAGATGCAGAGGACCACATCCTCAGGTTTCATAGGGCAGGAGGTCCCTGGTCCAGGCCTATTAAACCATTTTTTCTTCCTAGGCCTCTAGACCTCTGATAGGAAGGACTGCCATGAAGTTCTCTGACATGGCCTGGAGACATTTTCCCCATTGTCTTGGTGATTAATATTTGGCTCCTCATTACTTATGTAAATTTCTGCAACTGGCTTAAATTTCTCCCCAGAAAATGGGGTTTTCTTTTCTGTCACGTTGTTAGGCTGAAAATTTTTCAAACTTTTATACTCTGATTATTTTGAATCCTTTGCTGCTTAGAAATCTCTTCTGCCAGATACCTAAATCATCTCTCTCAAGTTCAAATTTCCACGGATCTCTAGGGCAGGGGCAAAATGCCACCAGTATCTTTACATAGCAGAGTTACCTTTGCTCTACTTCTCAACAAATTCTTCACCTCTGAGACCACCTCAGCCTGGATTTCATTGTCCATATCACTATCAGCATTTTGGTCAAAGCCACTCAACAAGTTTCTAGGAAGTTCCAAACTTTCCCACAATTTCTTATCTTCTTCTAAGCCCTCCAAACTGTTTCAGCCTCTGCCTGTTACCTAGTTTCAAAGTCGATTCCACACTTTCAGGTATCCTTAAAGCAGCACTTACTCTACTGGTACCAATTTACTGTACTAGTCCATTCTCACTCTGCCATAAGGACATACCCAAGACTGAGCATCTTATAAAGGAAAAAGTTCAATTGACTCACAGTTCTTCAGGGTTAGGGAAGCCTCAGGGAATTTACAGTCATGGTGGAAGGGGAAGCAAACATATTCTTCACATGGTGGCAACAAGGAGAAGTGCTGAGCAAAAGGGGAAAAGTCCCTTATAAAACCATGAGATCTCTTGAGAACTCAATCACTATCTGAGAACAGTAGCATGGGGTAACCATCCCATAATTTAATTACCTCCCATGGGGTCTCTCCCCGTGACATGCAGGGACTTATAAAAACTCCAAGATAAGATTTGGGTGGGGGACCCAGCCAAACCATATCAACATCTAAAATATTAATTTCCAATTTTCTTTCCATTGCTCTCTTTTTGTTGATATATAAACCTAGAAAAAAATCAATAAAAATTCAAATATGTTTGGAAGTCACAATAAAAACTCATATATTTTTGCCATAACACGTGCTGCAAATGGGGTTTGGAAATGAGAGAAAAAGATGTCTTAAATATCACTCACTTAGGAAAATTAAACTTTACCTTACCTTTTATCTGTGAGCAATTCCCAGTCAGTCTTGAATGCATTAACCTTCAACTACGAGCACCTGTCAAAGTTTCTGGCTCTTTGAAGGCATGTAATTACCTGCAGTGGCTGCAGGTAATTTTCTCATGCTTCAGAAACAGTGAAAACCAAGGGAGATAACATGGGCTTTGGAGTTGAACAAAACAGAGCCTCCGTCCTGGTTTCCCTACATACTTGTCATATAAATGTGAAAAAAAAAAAAATCACCTTTCAAAGCTTCAGTTGTTTTACTCTATTGTCTTCATAGAATTGTGTGAGAATAAAGTAACATAAAACATGCAAAGCATCCTGTAGAACACTCAGGGCCCTGCAAGGGCTCAGTAGCTCAGTAGGGGATTAGTATTTCATTTTAGTTTGCTTTTCTCTGTCAGATAAAGATGATGCTTTCTTATAACTCAAAGGAAAAGAGTTGAGAGGTACTTTTAAAGGGCTAGTGATGATGCAGAGATTTCTTGATTAATTAATATGACCATTTTCTTATGAATCATCCATTGCATTAGGTAATTCGAATTTTTATTCCCATAAGGCACCTTTGTGTGCTTCAGTTCAATAACTATTTCCTGGGCATTTACTGGCCCCATACTACGTTATAGGGATTTTAAATGGCTAGAAGTCACCTTCTTTCAAGGAGAGGATTTCTGAGTAATAAAGAACTCAGCCTGATCATAAATTTCTTAAGGGCACACGAGGTCTTAACTTTGTAACTTTTATGGCACCTGAACTGAGTTTATATTTAATACAATGTTGCTGAATTTAACTGAATTTCTTCCAGGGTTCTATTTCCCCATAACTTAAGTTCAAATTTCTTCCACAATATAATATAATCCTTCATGGTCCTATTGGATTTATAAAGATATCTGGAGCAGTTCCAGAGGTGTTTTTCTTCTTTTTATTGTTTAAGCTCCAGCCACATTTATAGTTTTTTGTGTGCTATCCATGACCCTACAAATTACATCATCTGTTAAATTCTTGCGTATTCTATAGAATTTATCTTGGCACAGCCTTATATTAACAATCAGAAAGGTAAGGTTAAAAACAGAAAAAGGTAGAAGAAGGGGGTAAGAATCACAATAAGGAGATACAGAATACAACTTCTTGGAAGAACTATCAGTGAAGACATAATTATTATGCATTAACAATTGACAGTTAGCATTAGTCCAAGGAAGCTGTCTGTATTCTATAAGTACTTCAAAAATGTGATATTCATTTATAAATTTGTGACAGCTCTTTTAAGTATGTATAATAATTTTGCAGCAATCCATTATCTAACTGAAAATGTTTCAATATATATTTGGAATAATTTTTCCAAGTCTTAAATGTGCTTTACTTCAAATATATGACATACATTTAAAGGATCATTTAAAATATTAACATGAGTCCAAAATTTCCTCCTTTCCTTCTTTGGTTCTTCTCTGTTCTATTTATAGGTCTCTGAACAGTGCTTCTGGCTTGATCAATAGAAACTTGGTAATTATTTTGAAAAACACATTTAGTCCTCAGGAAGGAACATCTACCATTATCCTGCCCAAGCTGAGGCTACCTGAATGTGCTAAGAAATTCTGATGAGGAAATGCTGCAGACCTGGACTGATTAAGGGAAAGTTACTGATGAAAAGACCGTGTTAGACAATACAATGAGAAAGCCTATTGCGTATACTCCAAAATAAACTCTCAAGGTTTTTTAAAGAATCCATATGTGATACTCCCCCTCCCTGTGTCCATGTGTTCGCATTGTTCAACACCCACCTATGAGTGAGAACATGTGACACACTGGGGTCTGTCGGGGGGGGGGGGAAAGGGAAGGGATGGTGGGGGGTGGGGAGTTGGGGAGGGATAGCATGGGGAGAAATGCCAGATATAGGTGATGGGGAGGAGAGCAGCAAATCACACTGCCATGTGTGTACCTATGCAACAATCTTCCATGTTCTTCACATGTACCCCCAAACCTAAAATGCAATAAAAAAAATAAAATAAAATAAAAAAAAAGAATCCATATGTGGCTAAAATTGTTTGGGTTTTTTTTTTTTATAAGATAACCCCACCCAGCCTGCTCAAGGGCATGTAGTCCAGAGTGGCTTCTTATTAGCTGCCAGGTAATCAGTTTATCCCACTTTGACTCCAAAAAATGCAGAAATAACTCTACTCATCCCAGAATTCCTATGGTTTATTTTCTTTTGTTTTTCTTTACACACATTCCTATAAACCTTGTTCCTTGATGACAGTACAATCATCCCTGTCATGGGATATTGGTTCTAGTAGCCCCCACTCCATGGATACCAAAATTCAAAGAGGCTTAAGTTTCTTATGTAAAATGGTGTAGCATTTCCCTATAAGTTACATACATCCTCCTGTATACTCTAAATCTTATCTCTAGATTACTTATGATATCTAATATCATGAAAATACTATAAAATAGTTGTTTTACTGTATTGTTTAGGGAATAATAACAAGGAAAAATGTCTGCACATGTTCTGAACAATTTTTTTTCAAATATTTTTGATCCATAGTCAGTTAAATTCACAGACACAGAACCCACAGATACAGGGGGTTGACTGTATACCAGTTATCTCCTTTAAATGTGAGTAAGATATTTTTCTTGCAGATAACTAGCTAAAATGCCTAAGCTGTTACTCAACAGTCCCAACACAAGTAAGTAGCCCCATTGTAAGGGTAAATCTAAAAGGATTTTCTCAAAAGCCATAAAATAACAATTTAGAGTCACATAATTAATGGCAAAAATAAACAGACTGGACTCCTGCAAACTATGGAGCAAGTTAATAAGGACTGATCATTTTACTTTCTCATTCTACTTGGCCTTTTGATTGAAAACAAACTCTGCCAGAAAGCAAAATGAAAACTAGTATCAAGAAAGCAGAATGAGTCATCATAAGAGGACATTCAGTAAGAGGGATTTTCTTATGTTCAACTAAACACTCAGACTCATAAGACGATCATAGGCCCCACTTGGCCTTAGCTGACTCTGAGAGACATAGGAAAGGAGCCACAGTTTGCCAGCATGGAAGTGTAGCATCAGGATTCAAGTAAAGTCCTGGCAGCAGTGTATGCAACAGTCTACACAGACACCCAGCATCTGTTCTCTTTGCTCCCTCACCTCACCCCTGTAAAAGAAAAATAGCACTGGAAACCTCTTAAAAATGGCAAGGAAGTCTTCATTCAAGACTATTGCATTATGGACAGAAACTGAACCAAACTCCTCTGGAATAAAAGGCAGGAGAATTGTTAAATGCTGTGATGAGCTAACAGAAAAGTACTGGAGGAATTTAGTGGGGAGGTTGGTCAATGTGATTAGGCTATCTCTGTTTATGAATTGCCCCTTATCAGAGTTAGTCTCCTACCTCTCCACAAAGACTGGGAGAGAGGAGGTCCTGTGTTTCTTGAGCACTACATTTCCAAAGGATGGCTCCTAATCTCTTAGGAAATTCATTTTTAGGTTGTAGAAGATTTACATTTCAAAGGGGCAAAGTGCAAGCTTTCTGAAGTTAATGCTCTCAGAAGAAGGAGATCACTAGATAAATGCAAATAACCGTATAATCAGAAGCCTACAATCAGGAAGAAACATGTAAAATTCAGTCACGCTGAGGGAAATATTAAGTCTGTCTTGGTCACCCCCAGGTAACAGCACAGGTACAAGAAAATGCACCGAAAAGGAGGCATAAACCAAATCAGCTAAAATGCCTCCTGCCCCACAGGAGCCTGTATTTCTTTCTTTCTTTTTTTTTTCAATTGACCATAGATGTGTGGGTTTATTTCTAGACTCTCAATTCTATTCTGGTGATCTATGTGTTGATTTTTATGCCATAACAACACAAAAGATTGCATCTTTGTAGTAAGTTTGGTAATTTGCAGTGTGAGTCTTCCTGTTTTTTTTTTTAATTACATTTTAGGTTTTGGGGTACATGTGAAGAACATGCAAGATTGTTGCATAGGTACACACATGGCACTGTGATTTGTTGTCTTCCTCCCCCATCACCTGTATCTGGCATTTCTCCCCCATGCTATCTCTCCCCAACTCACCACCCCCTGCTGTCCCTCCCCTATTTCCCCCTGACAGACCCCAGTGTGTGATGCTCCACTCCCTGTGTCCATGTGTTCTCATTGTTCAACACCTGCCTATGAGTGAGAACACGTGGTGTTTGGTTTTCTGTTCTTGTGTCAGTTTGCTGAGAATGATGGTTTCCAGGTTCATCCATGTCCCTGCAGAGGACACGAACTCATCGTTTTGGATGGCTGCATAATAGTCCATGGTGTATATGTGCCACATTATCCCTGTCCAGTCTATCATTGATGGGCATTTGGGTTGGTTCCAAGTCTTTGCTATCCTAAACTGTGCTGCAATGAACATTCATGTGCATGTGTCCTTATAGTAGAATGATTTATAATCCCTTGTATATATACCCAGTAATGGGATTGCTGGGTCAAATGGAATTTCTATTTCTAGATCCTTGAGGAATCACAACACTGTCTTCCACAATGGTTGAACTAACTGACACTCCCTCCAACAGTGTAAAAGTGTTCCTATTTCTCCACATCCTCTCCAACATCTGTTGTCTCCAGATTTTGTAATGATCACCATTCTAACTGGCGTGAGATGGTTTCTCAATGTGGTTTTGATTTGCATTTCTCTAATGACCAGTGATGATGAGCATTTTTTTCATATGTTTGCTGGCCTCATGTATGTCTTTTCTTTTGTAAAGTGTCTGTTCATATCCTTTGCCCACTTTTGAATGGGCTTGTTTTTTTCTTGTAAATCTATTTTAGTTCTTTGTAGATTCTGGATATCAGCCCTTTGTCAGATGGGTAGACTGCAAAAATTTTTTCCCATTCTGTTGGTTGCCGATTCACTCTAATGACTGTTTCTTTTGCTGTGCAGAAGCTGTGATGTTTGATTAGGTCCCATTTGCCTATTTCGGCTTTTGTTGCCCATGCTTTTGGTGTTTTAGTCATGAAGTCCTTGCCTATGCCTATGTCCTGAATGGTTCTGCCTAGGTTTTCTTCTAGGGTTTTTATGGTGTTAGGTCTTATGTTTAAGTCTTTAATCCATCTGGAGTTAATTTTAGTGTAAGGTGTCAGGAAGGGGTCCAGTTTCTGCTTTCTGCACATGGCTAGCCAGTTTTCCCAACACCATTTATTAAACAGGGAATCCTTTCCGCATTGCTTGTTTTTGTCAGGTTTGTCAAAGATTGGATGGTTGTAGATGTGTTGTGTTGCCTCTGAGGCCTCTGTTCTGTTCCATTGGTCTATATCTCTGTTTTAGTACCAGTATCATGTTGTTTTCATTACTGTAGCCTTGTAGTATAGTTTGAAGTCCGATAGTGTGATGCCTCCTGCTTCGTTCTTTTTGCTTAGAATTGACTTGGCATAAATGTCAGTATCTTCACGGTGAATCATGTTCTTTATTATAGCTAAATTTTAAATTTTAATGAAAGAAAATCATCAAAAACTAAGAAATATTTCATACTTTTGTGTATTTCACCAAACTATTTTTACTTCGTTTACACTGCAGTGTTAAACATTTTTTTAAAGGAAGAAATAAGCATTAAGAAGAAAATTACATTATTGTATTGTAAACAGTCACCTCTATACAAGTATAATCGTTCACCCCCTCCTGTTCATGAAAATCACTGTTTGTGACATAATATGTAGTATTAAAATATAAGCAACTCAAAGATATTATAAAATTGTGGAAACTATTTTAGTTTACAGCATCGAATCTGTTTCTCAGAATGATCCAGTGTTAAGTAAATCCATGTTGCCTCGGCCAGATCCCAGTATGTTTACAGAGAATACAGGAGAATGAAGTTTTAACACACTTGGCCAAGAGGGTGAGTAGGGTTGAATCTAGCCTCCCCTTTGCCAAATCCAGCACTCTAGGAGGGCCATGACCACACAAAAGGGATTTCCTTTTTAAATTTACACAAAAGTGTTGTGTGAGCTGGGGGCATCTTTATGTGAAATAGAGTTAAATAAGAAGAAAATTGCTTTCAACTAAACTGAGCCAGGCAAGGGAATGCATATGAAATATATCATGCTGTCTACTAAACTATAGAAGTAAATATTTAATGTAAAAAGATAGTGGTAGGGGAACTAATGATGAGGCTGTGTCTAAAAGAAAGATGATGTGCCTCTAGTCTAGGTATGAAAGGTGGGAGCATACCTAGATTACCTAAATACCTTGGCAGGGTGTGAGGCAGTAAGTTGGCTAAAGACAGAATTCCATCTGTCCATCAAATGCCTATTTTGAAGGGAAGATAAAGGAAATAAAGATTTTTGACAGGAATTAGTGTTCATTAGAAAAAAAAAGAATTTTATATTATTCTGGATTTTATGATTAATGGGTCTTTAAACACATTTTAATGTAATAAAATATTTTTCTTTGAAATTAGTGTATATTGTGCAATGCATAACATATAAGTTGACAAAAATGATTGTCTTTTCTATGAAGTAAAATGCAAATCATTAAATTGTATCTAGATTTCCTACAACTTAAAAAAAATAGCCTTTTATTTCTGTTAATCTTTGGGATTCTTGTCATACGTTGTTAATAATGTCATTTAGTTTAGCAAAATAAAACACTTTATTACAAAATAAAGAATTTTATTAAAGAATGGAAAAAAAAAAAAAAGAATTGACTTGGCTATGTGGGCTCTCTTTTGGTTCCATATGAATTTTAAGGTGTTTTTTTCCAGTTCTGTGAAGAAGGTCATAGGTAGCTTGATGGGGATAGCGTTGAATCTGTGAATTACCTTGGGCAGTATGGCCATTTTCACGATATTGATTCTTCCTAACCATGAACATGGAATGTTTCTCCATCTGTTTGCATCCTCTCTTATTTACCTGAGAAGTGGTTTGTAGTTCTCCTTGAAGAGGTCTTTTACGTTCCTTGTTAGTTGTATTCCTAGGCATTTTATTCTCTTTGTAGCAATTGTGAAAGGCAGTTTGCTCTTGATTTGGCTCTCTTTAAGTCTGTTATTGGTGTATAGGAATGTTTGTGATTTTTGCACATTGATTTTATATCCTGAGACTTTGCTGAAGTTGCTTATCAGTTTAAGGAGATTTTGGGCTGAGAAGATGGGGTCTTCTAGATATACAATCATGTCATCTGCAAATAGAGACAATTTGACTTCCTCCTTTCCTATTTGAATACCCTTTATTTCTTTTTCTTGCCTGATTGCTCTGGCTAGAACTTCCAGTACTATATTGAATAGGAGTGGTGAGAGAGGGGCATGCTTGTCTAGTAAGGCCAGATTTCAAAGAGAATGCTTCCAGTTTTTGCCCATTCAGTATGATGTTGGCTGTTGGTTTGTCGTAAATTGCTTTTACTGTTTTGAGATACATTCCATCAATACCTGGTTTATTGAGGGTTTTTAGCATAAACTGCTGTTGAATTTTGTCAAAGGCCTCCTCTGCATCAATTGAGATAATCATATGGTTTTTGTCTTTGGTTCTGTTTACGTGGTGAATTATGTTTATCGACTTGTGTATGTTGAATCAGCCTTGCATCCCTGGGATTAATCCTACTTCATCATGGTGGATAAGCTTTTTGATGTGCTGTTGCCATCAGTTTGCTCGTATTTTATTCAAGATTTTTGCATCTATATTCATCATGGATATTGGCCTGAAGTTTTCTTTTCTTGCTGAGTCTCTGCCAGGTTTTGGTATCAGGATGATGTTGGTCTCATAAAATGATTTGGGAAGGATTCCCTCTTTTTGTATTGTTTGGAATAGTTTCATAAGGAATGGTACCAGGTCCTCTTTGTATGTTTGGTAGAATTTGGCTGTGAAGCCATCTGGACCTGGGCTTTTTTGGGTGGTAGGCTCTTAATTGCTGCCTCAACTTCAGATCTTGTTATTGGTCTATTCAGGGTTTCGGGTTCTTCCTGGTTTAGGCTTGGGAGGATGCAAGTGTCCAGGAATTTATCAATTTCTTCCAGGTTTACTAGTTTCTGTGCATAGAGTTGTTTGTAATAATCTCTAATGATGGTTTGAGGAGCCTGTATTTCTAGAAATAATTCCATATGTCCCACAGAGACATTTCCAACTACAAGAATCACCACAATCGTGGAGGCGCAGAATTATCACTTCCTATCAGACCAGACAAAATTTACCAATCAAAGGTCTTTTTATAACTTTTAAGTTCAAAGGCATATGTGCTGGTTTGTTATATAGGTAAATTTGTGTCATGGGGGATTGTTGTATGATTATTTCATCTTTCAGGTATTAATCTCAGCACCCATTAGTTATTTTTCCTAATTCTCTCCCTCCTCCTACCCTTCACTTTCCATTAGGCCTCAGTGTGTGTTGCTCCCTTCCATGTGTCCATGTGTTCCCAACATTTAACATCCACTTACAAGTAAGAAAATGTGTTATATGATTTTCTGTTCCTGTACTAGTTCACGGGGGATAATGGCTTCTGGTTCCATCCATGTCCCTGCAAAGAACATTATCTTATTTCTTCTTATGACTGCATAGCATTCCATGGTGAATATGTGCCATATTTTCTTTATTCAGTCTATCATTGATGGGCATTTAGGTTGATTCCATGTTTTTGCTATGTGAATAGTCCTGCAATGAACATGTGCATGCATGTGTCTTTATAACAGAAAAATTTCTGTATATACCAAGAAATGGGATTGCTGGGCCAAATGGCATTTCTGTGTTTAGATCTTTGAGACATCACCACACTGTCTTTCAAAATGGTTGAACTAATTTCCACCCCCAGGAACAGTGTATAAGCATTCATTTTCTCCGTAACCTCACCAACATCTGTTATTTTTTGACTTTTTCATAATAGTCATTCTGACTAGTGTGAAATGGTATCTTACGTGGTTTTGATTTTCATTTCTCTAAAAATCAGTGATGTTGAGCTTTTGTCATTAGATTATTGGTGACATATATGTCTTCTTTTGAGAAGTGTCTGTTCATGTCATTTGCCCACTTTTTAATGGGGTTATTTGTTGTAAATTTAAGTTCCGTACAGACGCTGGATATGTGACCTTTGTCGGATACCTAGTTTGAAAAAATTATCTTCTGTTCTGTAGGTTGTCTTCTGACTCTGTTGATAGTTTCCTTTGCTGTGTCAAAGCTCTTTAGTTTAATTAGATCCCATTTGTCAATTTTTGCTTTTGTCACAATTGTTTTTAACACTTCTATCATAAAATCTTTGTTCATGCCTGTGTCCTGAATGGTATTGTCTAGGTTTTCTTCTAGGGTTTTTATAGTTTTAGGTTTTACATTTAAGTCTTTAATCCATCTTACATTAATTTTTACACATGATATAAGGAAGGTGTTCAGTTTCAATCTTCTACATATGACTAGCCAATTATCCCAGCACCAGCACCATTTATTGAGTAGGAAATCATTTTGCCATTGCTTTTGTCAGGTTTGTCAAAGATCAGATAGTTGTAGATGTGCCGCCTCATTTCTGGATCTCTATTCTGTTCTATTGTTCTATTTTTGTACCAGTACCATGCTGTTTTGGTTACTGTAGACCTGTAGCATAGTTTGAAGTTAGGTAGCACTGTGCCTCCAGCTTTGTGCTTTTTGCTTAAGATTACCTTGCCTATTTGGACTCTTTTTTGGCTCCATATAAATTTTAAAATAGTTTGTTCTAGTTCTGTGAAGAATCCCAATAGTAGTTTAAAGCATTAAATCTATAAATTACTTGGGGCAATATGGCCATTTTAAGAATATTGATTCTTCCTATCCATGAGCATGGAATGTTTTCCATTCGTTTATGTCATCTGTGATTTCTTGGAGAAGAGTTTTGTAGTTCTCCTTGTAGATATCTTTCACCTCTCCAGTTAGCTGTATTTCTAAGTATTTTATTCTTTGTCTGGCAATTATGAAAAGGATTGAGTTCTTAGTTTGGCTCTTGTCTCTTCTATTGTTGGTGTATAGGAATAATAGTGATTTGCACATTGATTTTGTATCCTGAGGCTTTGCTGAAGCTGTTTATCAGCTTAAGAAGCTTTGGGGCTGAGACCATGGGGTTTTCTAGATATAGGATCATGTTTTCTGCAAACAGTGATAGTTTGACTTAACTCTCTTCCTATTTGGATGCCTCAAAAGTCATTTTTACTACAAACAACGCTTCCTAATAACAGAGTTGATATTTTATCTTTATTGGGCTTTCAGAAGTATTAAAAAACAGAAGTTTATCTTGGAATTAAATTCTCATGCAGAAGGGGAACAGTCATCTTTTGCTACATTGTTTGTTTGTTTGTTTGTAACAGAGTCTCTCTCTGTTGCCCAGGCTAGAGCACATTGACACCATCTTGCCTCACTGCAACCTCTGTCTCCCAGGTTCAAGCAATTCTCCCACTTCAGCCTCCTGAGTAGCTTGGATTACAGGCGCATGTCACCACATTGGGCTACATTTTGGATTTTTAGTAGAAACGGGGTTTTGCCATGTTGGCCATGCTGGTCTCAAATTCTTGGCCTCAGGTGATCTGTCCCCCTTGGCTTCCCAAAGTGCTGGGATTGCAGGAATGAGCCACCACTTCTGGCTCTTTTAGGCTCTGTTATTCTTGATAGGTTTAAGAAAAATGTTGTATTTTACCTCTTCTCTTTTCTCCAAAGCCCTCTCTCTACCCTTCCAAAAACACACACATTCATGGGAACACATGCACACACAAATACACACACTCATGCCTGCACATCCAGTCTGTCATATTTTCCTCCACCACTCAAAATTGCCTGAAAATCCTTCTTAGTAGAAGCTTTCTTTTCACAATTTCACTATCTTGCAGTTCTACTAAGTTAAATGAGTATATGATACATGTTGCTGGTTTTGAACTTGTACTTAATTCTCTCAGTGTTCTGATTTCCTGTTTTCCATCCTTCATTTCTAACTAATTTCTCCCACCCTGGAAAGCAATCTCCTATGGACATATAAACTTGCATATTAATTACAGACTTTGTCCATTTGATCTGTATTTATCCAGATAGTGCCCACATGGTCAATCCCTCTTCTATACACTAAATAAATGTGTGCCCTTTCTGTTGGAGGTTGGCTGTTGGAGTATAATGAACCTAATTTCTTTCCAAAATTGTTTGATAAAAATTGTTATAAAAGATTTATGCCTGAGTAATAAAAAGAAAATGAAAAATGGAAACCATAGAAAAATGTACCCAAATGTGTTAAACATAAGGATTAATATAATTGCTATAATTATACCTCAGATTTAATTCTGAGTCTTCTAGAATGCAGCTTGAAAAAACAAATATAGTGTCACAATGTACATTAAAAGAAAGAAGCAAAACAGTTTTTTCTGAGAAAACAAAGTTTTGGTAATATTTTGTTTTGAGGTGGTTTTTTGTTAGTAACTCCTAAAATGAATTTCTTTCCAGAAGTTTTACATAGGTAATTCTGTTGCAAAAGTTAACTGTTAACATACATTTTCTAATATAGCAACAGAAGCAGCAATAGGTACCATTCAGTTGTTTCTTGAAACAATTTTTGAATAAGTTTAGCAATATATGAATGTACAAGTTAGCAAATTATGGTGATTCTATAAAGGCCTAAGTGAGTATGGTACTCATATACAGCTTTTCATTTCTAAACAGAGCCTAGAATAGGATCTTTTGGTCTTTCAAAATCCTTCAAAATCCTATTCTCCTTCAAAATCCTTCCCCCAGATGAAATTAATCAAAGCCAAATGAAGAGTAGGTGGTGCAATGTCATCTATATGTTTTGATAATGTGATGAGTAGAGTGGGGTTGCTTACTGCTGCCTGACAGGAGATCTGAATATTCTGGAAAGCAAGAGAACAGATGGTAGAGTTTACATTTTGCTAATTAAAAAAAAAAATAGCTAATATTATCCCATAGAACAGCTGTATTGAAGGTGCAGCTCAGGGGGTAACTCCACACATGAACAAAATTTTCCTTTGGAAAAATTCTTGGCCTTGAGTCAGCACTTGATCAACAAGGTTTCTGAATGAAACCAAAAGACCAGCATCAAAGATCATGGGAGTTTATTTAACCAAGAAATGTTTTGATGTAGGATGCTACCACTCATGACCCCATAGACTGGAGCAAACTCCGGTTGTTCCCCTTTTAGCACCTGCAAGCCAGAATTAATTAGCTACAAAATGTACTCTCTGACCAGAAAACTAGTTTCTTTGCAAGGTAGAGTTATCCATTACTGGCTTTTCATTTATTGAAGAACACATGCCACAGGAAATATTGTTTGTTTGGTTTTCTTTTTAAAAAAGACTGTTGTAAAATTCTTTATGGCAGTAGTTGAATGACAAGGCCAATTATCTTTTGATTTTATGCCTGTCTCATGATAATTAACAACATTGTCAGTATATAGGAGCATGTGTCTCTGTTCTGTAAGTATTGAGGGCATAAGTTCAGTTCATCTAAGATAACTATCAAACAATAAAGTTATAAAATAAAATTAAAGGACAAGGGTAGTGCTGATGGTCATTCTTCTTTGCCCTAATCCTTGTGGTGTTATAAGAACATACATTTTACAACGTGCAACACTAATCAAGAATACATATCAAGGCCACAAATCTTGTCTCTTTAGCAGTGTCAAACTGGTTGAAAAAAATTACCCTATTCCTGTTACATGAGCTACGAATTTGGAATACAAAGAAATAATTTTGCATTAAAACATAGATTGCAATCACTCAGAAGGAAAGTTGGTTTGTCTGGTGGACTTGAGAAAAATAAATCAAGAATAATGTGTAAAAAAAGATCTAGATTAGCCACAGTTGATCTCCTCTACAGTGAAGCTAATTTACTCAGCAGTGTAATTCTCAGAAGGCCTTAATGCATTTCTGTATTTTATCAGGTTAGTTACCTAACTTTAAAAGGTTAATAAAAATTATTATATCTTAGGTAAAATTGAAGAAAAACACACATAGGATTTAAGAGGCTTGCCCATACAAAAGAAGAGGCATTTTCACTTTCGTTTCTGTCAATGCTTCTATTAGTCAGTAACGTTTTATCTGTTTGCTATGTTGATATTCCAACCTCTAAATTTTTGAAAGCCCTATTATGCAGTGATTATTCTGCATTAAGCCAGTGTTCTACATGAATCAGAACTCCTACTGTTCTACTATTCTTCCCTTCTCCATCACTCCACCATAATAAACAGGAGAGAGATGAATTGAGAAAGTATTCAGTAACCTACTTATTCACTTGTTTGTTCCACAAATATCTGTTGAGTGCATATCACTTATGAGACACCACTATTTGCTAAGGATAAAGAAAGATTAAGACAGATATGTGTCTTTGTCTGTATGGAGCTTAGAATGCAGTGAAATAAAAGAACAAATACTAAAACAAAAACTATCAGGGTGGTGAATGCACCATATAGAGTAATTGCAGATGCTTTGGTAACAAGGAGCAGGGACCATGCAAGGGCTTCTTGAGGAAGGTGATATTGAGGCTGATCTAAGACTGGAAGAATGAGCAGGAGTTATTAAATCATCTCATTCTGTAATCTACATGTATGCAAAGAGAATCTGTATAAGAAAAAATTCAAATGTTTCTGTCAGCTTATCCTTCCAAGTGTCCCACCCCACAGAGATAACTTAGCATAAACAATAAATGAACAGGGTCAACAGCTGGCTTCTTTATTCAGAGGTTTTGCTCCCTTGGGAGCACTGAATACTTTAAACATTTTGTTTTCCCTTTAATATTACCCTGAGCTCTTGACTTTGTCTAACAAAAAAAAAAAAAAAAGCCTTAAGTGTTGCTTGTGATTACTGAGAATTTTGTTTGTTTCACCTCTTTCCTATAACTTCTACTTTCATTTTCAAGCAGCAGTTCTTAACCTAGGTTATCATTCAGGGAACTCATAACTTGAATAGGAAAAAAATTGCACCTTCACTTTCATCTTTACTTCTCTAACCTCTAACCTCTAAATAAGTGTAATATTTCCTTCATCATGAAAATAGGCAACAAACCATGGAAGCATTAACAGTGCTTATGACTTTATCACCAATAGAAACCAAAGATATTTTCATATCACAGTAGCACCATTACATACACTTCAAATATTTTTTCACCAATACTTAAAAATTTCAGTGCTATTACAACTGCCACTTGATTATATGCAATTGTAATCTTTCTTCTTACAGCCACTCAGGATACATGACTGGCCAACTGCTTGGCACCTAAAAGTCATTACATCACCAAAATGGTAGCAATCTTATGATGGTGGCCCAGGCATCTACTCTGCTTTCTTATATTTTCTATCCACAATTGTTTACTCATCAAGACATGGACAGATATAAGTCATCTTCATTACTGTTTCAGGTTTCCCAAAACTGGGCAAATCCAATGAGATTGCTTAAATTCCTGTAAGATGCAACCTATTGTAAAGTGACATAGAAGTGTATCACAACCTTCATCCTGACCTACCTCTTAAAAATGAATTTTAACTGTAATTTGTCTATATTTAAATTGTCTTGATCTATTCACCTGCTGTAACGAAAATGCCATAAATTAAGTGGCTTATACACAACAGCAATTTGTTGCTTATAGTTCTGAAAGCTGGAAAGTTCAAGATCAAGACACCAACAGATTCAATGTCTAGTGAGGATTTACTTTCTCATTCACAGATCACATCTCACTGTACCCTCAAATGGTAGAAGGGGCTAGCTAGCTCTCTGGGATCTTTTTTATAGAGACACGAATCCCATTCAAGAAGGTGGAGCCCTTATGACCTAATCACCTCCCAAATGCCTCACCTTCTAATACTATAACCTGAAGATTAAATGAATTTGGAGGAGACACATTCAAACCATAGCATAAATGTGCTGTCATATTATTTAATGTATTAACTAAAGTTCACTTTTTTATATTTTTATAATTATACCATAATGAATTTTCTTTGTGATCTTACATGTATTCTTTTATTTTATACGCTTAGAAACATTTTTTCCTTCTGGGAAGAAATTTATAGATCTCATACCAAATTGCCAGTGGAACTACAAAGTTAAGAATCTCTGCTTTAAAGTAATGCTCTCCTGATTGGTTAGTTTGAAATTATAATGTTTAAAGGAGTCTTTCTGGAGCTTCCAGAAGGACAGTATTGGCCTTGTACTGGTAAAACTTGTATAGTTAGGTAAAGAACATAGTAAAAGTGATTTCTTCTAATTTATGTTTGGTCATATTTCTGCTTGCATGCAGATAAACAATTATCAACCTGGTTTGGGGGGAAGATGCCTACGTTTTTGTTGAAGTATAAAACATAAAGAAATGTGCACAAATTATATATTTATGTGCACAAATCATAAAATATAAATTATCACCAAATAAACATGCCATGTAACTACCATCCAGATTAAGAAATAGAACATTCTAACACCCCAAAATTCCCCTTCATGCACCTTCCCAATCACTATTACCCTCATACCATTCTCTTGACTTCTAATACCATAAGTTAGTTTGCTTATGGTGAACTTTACATTAATAAAAACAGCCTTAAAATTCAGCAATATTTATGTGTGTGGCTATAGTCTAGGCATTATTGGTGGCATATGGTATTTCATAGTATAAATATACAACATTTAACTTTTAAATGAACATATCATCTGTTTTTACTGTGGATGGGCAATTAGATTGTTTCCATTTGGGGGCCATTACAAATAATAGTTCTGTGAACATTATCATTATATCTTTTGGAGTACATGAGAATGACTAAATAATAAGCATGCAAATATTCAATTTTAGTAGATAAGTCAAACAGTTTTCTAAAACAACTGTACCAATTTATATGCCATCAACAATGTATGAAAGTTATAGTAGCTCCACATCTTCACCAGTATATAGTACTATTAATCTTCTTACTTTTAGCTATTCTGAGGTATAGTGGTCTCTAATTGCTGTTTTAATAATATTTAATATAAAAGACATATGACAGAATTTAACATACCAATTCTCTGAAAAACAACATATTTCAATTTCTAACAACCTTCACAGGCAAAAGTTTTACATTAAATACACGGATGCTTATGTAAAATGTAAGACAATTTTCTCTTACATTTTGTGTCATTGAAGAAAAAGGGAGTCTAAATTGATGAATTTTTATCTACTATTCTCTGTAAGAACTTAATGATAATCAACACCCACATGATGCCTGATCCCCAGGATCTCACAGTCAAGAAAAAGATGCAGACAATGAACAGGTATTAACAAGGCAGTCTGATAAGCACTTCTGGAAGCATATAGGGTGGCACAGATCCTGTCTCAGGAGGTCTTGACATTGTGTCTAAGTTTAGACATAAAGAAAAAGTAAGCTCCAGATGGGTGCACAAGTGGGGGATAAGGGGACTAAGGAAAAAGGGAACACCTTATACAAAGGTCTAACTGCGTGGCTAAAGCCCAAAGTGAATGACACTAAGAAGTATCGCATGTGTATACCTATGTAACAAACCTACACGTTGTGCACATGTACCCCAGAACTTAAAGTGTAATTTTTAAATTTTTTTTTTAAAAAGAAGTATCTGAAGATGAAACTAGAGAGCTTGCCAGGCGCTAGATCACTGGGACCTCTGTAAGCCACATAAGAAATAAAAACTTTATTATTTGGGGTGCTACAAAAAGATTTCTTGAAAAGAAGTTATGTGATCAGATTTGTAATTTACAAAGAGTTTTCTGGCTGCAATATGTTGAATACATTGCTGTGGGAGGCATATCGACCCAGAAGTAAAGTTACTAGTTCGGAGGCTGCTGCAACAATGTGGGAGAAACATGATAGGGTCATTTAGAAATATCTATTAGTAGAGTGGCAGTATGAATGGGATGTTAGGGAGTAGGCCGAAGATTAAGGGATAACTTCAAGAAAAATCAATAGAACTTAGTGATAGAGTCTAAATTTGATGGAAAGTGAAAAAGAATAAGAAGCCAAGAACGACCAACAGGGGGATTCCTAAAAGATGGCAGCCTGCCATCCCCTCCTCCCTCATCATCATCACCACAAATTCCCTCAGAGACTAACATAAATGAAATAAATAAGTTGGAACGTGGAGGTATCTCAACTGCATCTGAGGTCAAAAGTTTCAGAAAACTGATATGGGGGTTGGCATGCATAGTAGGAGAGACTCTGTGAGGTTGCTTAGGCTTGTGGGTACAGGTATATAACTTATCCATTGTCTATGCACCCACATCATGCTGATGTTGCTGTGCCCCTCAGTGCCACAGCCTAGCATAGAAAATGGCTCAGGGAGTGACAGAATTGTAGGTGCCTTTAAGCAGGTGATGACATATTTATCACAGCACAATTCACAATTGCAAAATATGAAATCAACCTAAGTGCCCATAAACCAATCAGTGGATAAAAAAAAATGTGATATATATGACATGGAATACTCTTCAGCCACACACGCAAAAAGAATAAAATAATGTGTTTTGCAGCAACTTGAATGGAACTAGAGGCCATTAATTTTTGTTGTTTTTTTCATTTGTTTGTTTTTTCTTTTAAGTTCCGGGATACATGTGCAGAATGTACAGGGTTGTTACGTAGGTAGACACGTGCCATGGTGGTTTGCTGTACCTAGCAACCCATCATTAGGGTCTAAGCCCCACATACATTAGGTATTTGCCTTAATGCTCTCCCTCTTCTTGCCCCTCCACTCCCCGGCAGGTTCTGGTGTGTGTTGTTCCCCTCCCTGTGTCCATGTGTTCTCATTGTTCAACTCCCACTTATGAGTGAGAACATGTGGTGTTTGATCCTCTGCTCCTGTGTTAGTTTGCTGAGGATGATGGCTTCCAGCTTCACCCATGTCCTTGCAAAGGACCTGATCTCATTCCTTTTATGGCTACATAGTATTCCATAGTGTATATATATGCCACATTTTCTCTATCCAGTCTATCATTGATGGGTATTTGGGTTGGTTCCAAGTCTTTTCTATTGTAAATAGTGCTGCAATAAACACACATGTGCATGTGTCTTTATAGTAGAATGATTTATAATCCTTTGGGTATACCCAGTAATGGGATTGCTAGATCAAATGGTATTTCCTTGGTTCTAGTCCCTTGAGGAACCACCATACTGTCTTCCACAATGGTTGAACTTACACACCCACCAACAGTGTAAAAGCATTCCTACTTCTCTATAGCCTCACCAGCATCTGTGGTTTCCTGACTTTTTAACGACTGCCATTCTGACTGGCATGAGATGGTATCTCATTGTGGTTTTGACTTGAATTTTTCTAACGACCAGTGATGATGAGCCTTTCTTCATGTTTCTTGGCCATATAAATGTCTTCATTTGAGAAGCATCTGTTCATATCCTTAGCCCATTTTTTGATGGGGTTGTTTCTTCTTGTACATTTGTTTAAGTTCCTTGTAGGTTCTGGATATTAGACTTGTGTCAGATAGGGAGATTGTAAAAAATTTCTCCCATTCTATAGGTTGCCTGTTCACTCTGATGCTATTTTTTTTTTTTCTTTTTTGCTGTGCAGAAGCTTTTTAGTTTAATTAGATCCCGTTTGTCTATTTTTGCTTTTGTTGTAATTGTTTTGGTGTTTTTGTCAAGAAGTCAGTCTTTGCCCATGCCTATGTCCTGAATGATATTGCCTAGGTTTTCTTCTAGGGTTTTGATGGTTTGGGGTTTTACATTTAAGTCTTTAATCCATCTTGAGTTAATTTTTGAATAAGGTGTATGGAAGGAGTCCACTTTCTGTTTTCTCTACATGGCTAGCCAGTTTTCCCAGCACAATTTATTTAACATGGAATCCTTTCCCCATTGCTTGTTTTTATCAGGTTTGTCAAAGATCAGATGAGTTTTAGATGTGTGGTGTTATTTCTGAGGTTTCTTTTGTGTTCCATTGGTCTATGTAACTGTTTCAGTAACAGTACCATGCTGTTTTGGTTACTGTAGCCTTGTAGTATAGTTTGAAGTCAGCATGATCCCTCCAGCTGGGTTCTTTTTGCTTATGATTGCCTCCGCTATATGAACTCTTTTGGTTCCAGATGAAATTTAAGGTAGTTTTTTCTAATTCTGCAATAAAAGTCAATGGGAGTTTGAGAAAATAGCATTGAATTTATAAATTACTTCGGGCAATATGGCCATTTTCATGATATTGATTCTTCCTATCCATGAGCATGGAATGTTTTTCCATTTGTTTTTGTCCTTTTTTATGTCTTTGAGCAGTGGTTTGTAGCTTTCCTTGAAGAAGACCTTCACGTCCTTTGTAAGTTGTATTCCTGGATATTTGATTCTCTTTGTAGCAATTGTGAATGGGAGTTCACTTATGATTTGGCTCTCTGCTTGTCTATTGTTGGTGTAAAGGAATGCTTGTAATTTTTGCACATTGATTTTGTATCCGGAGACTTGCTGAAGTTGCTTATCAGCTTAAGGAGTTTTGGGGCTAAGAAGATGAGGTTTTCTAAATGTATAATCATGTCATCTGCAAAAAAAGACAATTAGACTTCCTCTTTCTCACGTGAATACCCTTTATTTCTTTCTCTTGCCTAATTGCCCTGTGGAGGTCAGTATTCTAAGTGAAGTAACTCAGGAATCAAAAACCAAATACCACTTATAAGTGAGATATAAGGTTTGGGCATGCAAAAACATACAGAATAGTATAATAAACATTGGAGACTCACAAAAGGGGGAGAGTAGGAAGAGAGAGAGGGATTAAAAACTACCTACTGGGTATAATGTACACTAGTTGGGTGATAGGTACACCAAAATTCTAGACTTCACCACTGTACAATTCATCCTTGTAACTGAAAACCACTTGTATTCCTAAAGCTACTGAAATTTTTTTAAAGTAAGCAATGAGGTTGAATGAATCAGTCACCTCCCTCCTGTGCCAAAAACCAACCTGAATGCGTACATCTTGATGGATTACAGTGAGTTTTTTTTAACAACTACAAGGAAAGGTCTTTCTCCTCCCACCCTCACCACCCAACTTTCACTTTAAGATACATAAATTCCCTGATAATTAGATACAATTTCATAAAAAGAGGGAAAATACCTAAATTGACTGAGATATAGTTTCTGTCAGTCAGTAGACTAGTTATTTAAATGAGAAACTAATTTGTTAGTAGAATTAGTAGATGAAGAGTTACTTTTACTACATACCAAATTAAGGAAGTAAAACTTGCATTTCTTTTTTTTCTTTCTTTCTTTTTTTTTCCTGGCTGTTTTTTTTTAAATTGCATTTTAGGTTTTGGGGTACATGTGAAGAACATTCAAAATTGTTGCATAGGTACACACATGGCAGTGTGATTTGCTGCCTTCCTCCCCATCACCTATATCTGGCATTTATCCCCGTGCTGTCTCTCCCCCAACTCATTTCTACATTTTTGGGTGATTTTTCTCCAAAATGCTTGACCATCCAATTGTAGAGTGGGTTAGAAATTCTCTAGGCAGGTGTGAGTGAAGGACAACAGGAAAGAAAGTGAGAGAACCTAGCAAGAGAGCATAGTTCAATGATAGTCCACAGGATCTAGACTTAATAATAAAGAAAATGAAAATGGAGAGAAGCTAACATGTGTAGAAGAATCAGGCAGCCCAAGTAGCTCTTAGAATTCACCATAAGACTAAGGATCAGGAGTAATGGCACTGAATGAGAGAGACTGAGAGTGGGTGGTAAGGTTAGAGAGCATAATGTTTATATTGTGGGAGTTAAATCCAGGAACTTTGCACAGACATCATTATTTTTAATCGAAGCTCTACCATTTTCTTACTGTATGATCTCAAGTACTTTACTTAACCACTCAGAGCCTCATTTTCCCTCTCAGTGAAATGGGGGATCAAAATAGTACCTACTTCACAGAGTTTATTTCAAAATTAAGTAAAATAATAAATCTAAAAATTACATCTCAGTGCCCTAGTGCATAGTAAGTGCTTAACCTGTGTTAGGTATTATGATTGTAAAACAATTACTGTTATGGGATTTAGGGTGACACAGTGTCCACAATGTGAATAAGGAAGTGTATGGCTGATGTAGAAAGACAGTTTAAGCCTTTAACATTGAAGAAGTCACATCTCACTGTATGCAGTTAAAACTGGCCGTGCAGCATCCTGAATGCTTTGCTGCTTAGCTATTTTTATGTCACCAGATATCCTAGTTCATTGCTCTTAAGTTCATTCCATAAAGTCCTAGGAGATGAACACAATTCCACCAAGTTATTTACAAATGCATAGGAAAGATGGCCTTTACTCCAGTTTCCAATATATTGTGCCTCATTTCCATTTGAGATCTTATCAGAATGACCTTTACCAACATCCATATTTCTACCAACATTCTGGCTGTGACTACTTAAGGAATCTCTAAGAAGATTCCAACTTTCTTCACTTCCCTTCTTCCAGAAGAGAGAATAAGGTCTCTTCTGCTTCTGAGCCCTCACTAGAATCACTCTTAATGCTTTGTTCACTGCAATACAGGTTTTCTCTAACCTGCTTCTCCAAATTCTTCTAGCCTCTACCCATTACCCAGCTCCAAAGCCACTTCCATATTTTCAGGCATTTGTTATAGCCACAGTCACAGCCTCACATTTCTGCACCAATTTTCTTTTTTTTTTTTTTTTGAGACAGGGCCTCACTCTGTCACCCAGGCTGGAGTGCAGTGGAGTAATCTTAGCTCACTGCAATCTCTACTTCCTGGGTTCAAGTGATTCTCCCACTTCAGCCTCCCAAGTAGCGGGGACTATAAGCCCATGCCACCACGCCTGGCTAATTTTGTATTTTTGGTAGAAATCCGGTTTCACCATGTTGGCCAGGCTGGTCTTGAACTCCTGACCTCAAGTGATCCACCTATGTTGGCCTCCCAAAGTACTGGGATTACAGATGTGAGCCATCACATCCCGCCCCAATTTTCTGCCTTAGTCTGTTTTCTGCTGCTATAACAGGATACCACATACCGAATACTTTATAAAGAACAGACATTTATTGGGCTTATAGTTCTGGAGGCTAAGAAGTCCAAAAGCATGGCATCAGCATCTGGTGAGGATCATCCCATAGAGAAAGGCATCACATAGCAAGTGTGAGAGACAGAGAAAATAAGGTCAAATTCATCCTTCTACATAAGCCCACTCCCACAGTAATGGCGTTGATTACTCTGTGATGGTAGAGGCCTCATAACATAATTACCTCTAAAGTTTCCACCTCCCAACACTGCTGCACTGGGGATTAAGGTTCCAGCACATTAACTTTGGAGTACATATTCAAACTATAGTAAATGGGGCCCTGTAAACTCTGAAGTCATTCGGCACAATGGCATAATTTGGGGTAGAGAGGAATTTTGTAAGCAGGATGCCCCAAGTATTTTAGCCAACAGGGAGTAGTCATAAAATCAGGGATAATCATGTTGAAGAGTACTAACATCGAAGAAGTAGATTTGTTTATGCACGTGGAAAAATGAGGATTCAGAATTGATGTTGGAAGCTAAAATGTATGAACTTCACCAGGAAAATGAGCCACATTCACTTGAGAAAGATGCAAGAGGAAAGGTCCTCAAGAACCGGGTTTAAATTAAAGCAGTAATGGGACAAATTGTTCCAGAAATTAGGAGACACAATGGTAGGCTTTGTCTACCATGGACAAAAGCCTCAGAGGGCCCCTGGAAAGGTTTTCAAGGAAAAAAAAAAAAAGCATAGGAAATGGGAGACCCAAGCAGTGGCATCCCTCAGAAGCATTCTGCAGAAACCCTACAGGATCCTACAGGTGACAAGATCTTTTTCAATAAATTGGTTAGACTTTTCTGTGCTGTTAGGGCTGAAAAGACAAAAGTGAATAAATCAGATACACACTTTTTTATATTTAATTAGAAAAAATTTAAAATGTTAATTAACAAATCAGTATGCAGATGATCCTTGACTTAAAATTGGGTTACATCCCCAAAAACAACCCATTGTAAGTTGAAAATACCAAAAATGTTGAAAATGCATTTAATACATCTAACCTACCAAACATCATATCTTACTCTAGCCTTCCTGAAACATTCCCAGAACACTTGCATTAGCCTACAGTTGGGCAAAATCATCTGAAAGAAAGGATATTTTATAATAAAGTTTTGAATATTTCATGTCATTGAATACTGTACTAAAAAATGAAAAAACACAATGGTTGTGGGGGTACTCAAAATACAATTTCTTTTGAATGAGTATTGTTTTTGCACCATCATTAAGTTGAAAATTCCCAGGTCAAACCATCGTAAGTCAGGGACCTCTGTGCAATAGTTCAAAACTCCCATTCTACAACATCTCAGTAAAACCCTAGAAACTTTCCTAATTAAATAGTTATATTTTTATATCTCAAAAGCACCAGAAATTACCTAGGTATATCCTATTAATGACAAGCATTAAATACTTTGCTAGCTGAATCCCTAGAGCTAAAGGTAATGATTGGTTTTTAGAAAAGCACTTTAGATAACTCACTTCTTTCCATTTAAAAAATTTGGTGTTTAGACTGCCTTTGAGCATACCTCATATCTGTTGAGAAGTCTTTGTGTTGTCCAGGACATGGTCTCATCTCAGGGCCTTAGACATCCTTTAGGGAAACCAGAGAAATCTGTCTGTCTGGAAGAGAATTTGCCAAAGCCAACTTCAACTGTGGCTTAGCTTTAAATTCAAATTCAAAGAGCTTTTCAAACAGTAGAGTTGATGTTGTCAAGGCCAAACACTGAGTGTAAAATAAAAGAAGAATCCATAATGAGGGATACAAATGAAGATAAAATCATTGTGCAAGAAAAAATAAAAGAATTATGGAAAGGAGTTATGATAGGATCTGCTTCCTACTCAGATTTATTATTTTGCTTTCTCCAGGAAAACAACAAAAAGGTCAGAGATCTTCAGATCTTTAAGTCTTGTGTAGCAGAGACAAATTTTTTAAAAAGTAAGAAGCAGTGCAGACATCTGTCTGCCAGGACAAGCAACTTCGGACCAGGGGAAACTCTCCTCAGCTGATTCAGACATTTGGAATAAATTACTGGCTGCCAGCTGGAAATAACTTCTTGGGAAGGATTTCCTGAGACACTAATATTATGCTCAGAAATTCAATGCTGCTGAACAAAGAGAACACTGTTGTGAGGTTCTACCATGACTCTGGTGCATCTGGGCACTCTACTGAGATGCCAAGGCCCTTCCAGATACCATTTGAAGTTGCAGGGGTCTACCTAAGTGAGAATAATCAACTATTGCATTTGCACTTGGTTTAGAAGACACAAGGGGTTATCCATTAATAAACAACCTTAATATTGGCTGACCATGATTCACTGTAAATCCAGAAGAATTTTAAAAAGTTATCTAATTCAAGTCCCAGCCCATTTTCCAACTTCTTAAAATTGCACATGGATATAGATATTCTGGAGTGGGATCATTCACACTATTCGTTCAAAACTCAGGCCTTCAACCGGTACAAGTTCCTCACTCTAGACTCCAAGCCTGGAACGTGACCAACACCTTCTCTAGTGTCCGGAGAAACAACTTCCCAGAGGGGGGATTCTCTCTCTCACTCCTTTCTGCTGCTGGCAGAGAGTTGTACCAAATTTATAGCATTTTCCATGAGGAAAACTGTTTTACAAAACAATAACAAAAGACAGGTTTTGTATCTACATATATGTATATTTGTATATGCATGTATGTTTATATCTATACTTGCACACATATACATATAGTTTTATATAATTCTAATTTGAAGGAAGAGATGGTATATAGTTAATATGGATTATTTGCGGGAAAGGGAGGGATGGGGTAGCAAATTTCTGTGTGGGAAAAAGCAAGAGAGTCAAAGCAAACAAATTTTTTTAATGTATAAAAAAATTTTAATCATTATCATGTGACTCTTGCATGTAAATTATTCTATATCCATCAAATGGACCTTATCTTCAATGTCTGGAATGCAGACTTGCAAGATGTTCCTACACTGACGGTATCTTTGAGTTAACTCAGCAATATGCTTTTGTTTATCTAGGGCCTTCTTTGATCTATGATGTCTACTGAGGTTCAAAAACAGCTTTAGTTACCTAATTCTACTTGAATGAGGCTGGGTAATATATCAGGAGAGTAGATGCACACTGCTCCTCAGTCTGCCCATAGAAAAATTGGCTGAATACCTAGGAGAGGCTCACATTGTTCACAATGAGCATACCTATTTCAATGTGGTCTGTAGAAATTTGAGCACACTATCTCAAATGTGTGCCTAATTAACTCACTCCCTCAATTCTCTTTGGAAATTCCAGTTCACAATATGCCCAAGATACAGAAAAATCTCTGTCTTAAAAAATTATAGTAAATTAGAATCCACTGCCCAATACTGGTTAGCACAACCCTACTTAGCATAGCCTATGGCTTCATGGGTCTCTTGGGAAATATCCTGATAATTCTGGATCATAATGACAAGCAAAAAGTCCCAGATGGTTTTTGCAGGTTTTAATCTAACAGTGCATTGCCTTGAAGATACTGGATTTAGGACCAAGCTCACTTTCCAAATGCCCCTAATTTTTCTGCAACCTTTTCAACATTAAACTATGATTCCCCAGGCACATGCAGTGCTCCATTAAATGTATATTCTTCTTATAATGGTTACAAAAATGACCCCTTATTGCTGAAGAAAGCACTCTGAACTTGCTGAGGGACATTTCTCTCCTAACCCCTCAAAAATTTCAGGGGTTCTCACTCTCCAGTTTTTTTCACAGGATACTCATATTTCAACTTAAGCCTACACATCTTCTACATGGACACTAGGCTTTGAGCTCTGTCAAGTGGACCCATCTCTCCTACTCGATTCTGGATTTTTGCCAATTTTTAGTAGCCTAGGTCCTTTCTGGTTCTACTCAATCTAATTGTAATAACAGGAAGACTGCAGAAGGCCCTGCTGCCATCAGTTTGCTGACAGAGCTTGGCCATATTTACTTTGAACATTGGATTCATCCTTATTCAATTATCTGTACAAGTTCCCTGAGCCATTTGTCTACTACCTTGAGTAGAACTATTTTTTTTTCTAATTTCAAAAAACTAGAAGTCATTTATCTCACTTTGCTGAATGGTGAAAATATTGGCATGTATTTCCTAAAATTCACACAACATTTTTTAACTTTTCCCAAACAGATGGTTGAAAAGGGGTACCCATGTTTGCTATATTTTTTATTTTCATGATTAAAGTGAGAACAAGAATAATTTCATTTTTCCTGTCTGTTATATTTTTCAGTAAATGAGTAGCCATAGCCTTTGCCCATATTTCTATTGAGCTGTCATATTTCTCATTTTGAATGAATGTATTGATTTTTGGCAAGGATACAGAAAAACTACAACACGTATACACTGGTTGTTAAAGTATAAATTGCCCCAGGCACTTTGGAAAGCAATTTAGCTATACCTTCTAAACATAAACAGGAGTGTGTGCCATGAGTCAGCAGTTCCATTCCTGGAATCTATCTTAAAGAAAAATCTCCCTCATGTTCATAAGGAGATATGGATATTCATTACAGTAGTCTTTGGATAGCAAAACTATGGAAATGATTAAATTTCCCATTAATTGAAAAACATGGTTAAATAAATTATTTGTTCCACATTTAAAGACAAAAAAATAATACCTAGAATATATAAAGATAAATTAATTCATTAGTAGATTTTCTTTGAGAAAATCATAATGCTATACATAAAACTAAATCCCTCTTTTATTATCACTCCAAATCCTAGGTCCTTCTACATACCATATTTGTAGCCTTTTTCCACTTTTCTCTTGGTTTTCATTTTTTTTTCTTTTCTGTCTGTCTGTTTGAGCTACTTTAACAAAACTTCATAGACTAAGTGGCTTATAAACAACACAAATTTATTTCTCACAGTTCTGAAAGCTGGGAAGTCCAAGATCAAGGCACCAGCAGCTTTGATGACTGCCAAAGGCCCACTTCCTAGACTGTCTTCTCATTGTAACTTCTCATGGTGAAAAAGGCAAGTTATCAATTGGCAATTTCTCTAATAAGGCCACTAATCCCACTCACAAGGACTCCTCTTGCCCTCATTATCCAATCACCTTCCAAAGGCTCCACCTTCTAATACCATCCCCTAGATAATTTTAAGAGGACACAAACATTCAGTCACTTCTTGACTTACAGAAATTTCATATGCTTTTGACATGAATCCAATTTTAGTTTATTTATTTTTTTATTTATATATATATTTTTAATTGCACTTTAGGTTGTGAGGTACATGTGCAGAACATGCAGGATTGTTGCATAGGTACATACATGGCAATGTGGTTTCCTGTCTCCATCCCCATCAACTGTATCTGGCATTTCTCCCCATGTTATCCCTCCCCAACTCCCCACACCCTACTGTCCCTCCCCTAGCTCCCCTCACTGTGTCCATGTGTTCTCATTGTTCAACACCCATCTATGAGTGAGAACATGCAGTGTTTGATTTTCTTTTCTTGTGTAAGTGTGCTGAGAATGATGGTTTCCAGATTCATCCGTGTCACAACAAAGGACATGAACTAACCTTTTTTATGGTCGCATAGTATTCCACAGTATATATGTGCCAAATTTTCCTTTTCCAGTCTATCATGGATGGGCATTTGGCTCCAGGTCTGTGCTACTGTAAAGAGTGCCACAATGACATATGTGGGCATGTGTCTTTATAATAGAATGATTTACAATCCTTCAGATATATACCCAGTAATGGGATTGCTGGATCAAATGGAATTTCTATTTCTAGATCCTTAAGGAATCACCACACTGTCTTCCACAATGGTTGAACTAATTTACACTCCCACCAACAGTGTAAAAGTGTTCATATTTCTCCACATCCACTCCAGCATCTGTTTTCTCCAGATTTTTTAATGATCACCATTCTAACTGGTGTGAGATGGTGTCTCAATGTGGTTTTGATTTGCATTTCTCTAAAACAAGTGATGATAAGAATTTTTTCACATTTGTTGGCCTCATATATGTCTTCTTTTGAAAAGTATCTGTTCATGTTCTTTGCCCAATTTTGAATGGGTTTGTTTTTTTCTTGTAAATCAGTTTTAGTTCTTTGTTGATTCTGCATATTAGCCCTATGTCAGATGGGTAGATTGCAAAAAATTTTTCCCATTCTGTTGGTTGCTGGCTCACTCTAATGAGTGTTTCTATCGCTGTACAGAAGCTCTGGAGTTTAATTAGATCCCATTTGTCAATTTTGGCTTTTGTTGACAATGCTTTTGGTGTTTTGGTCGTTAAGTCCCTCCTATGCCTATGTTCTGAATGGTTCTGCCTAGGTTTTCTTCTAGGATTTTTATGGTGTTAGGGCTTATGTTTAAATCTTTAATCCATCTGGAGTTAACTTTAGTGTAAGGTGTCAGAAAGTGATCCAGCTTCTGCTTTCTACACATGGCCAGCCAGTTTTCCCAACATCACTTATTAAGCAGGGAATCCTTTCCCCCATTGCTTGTTTTTGTCAGGTTTGTCAAAGATCAGATGATTGTAGATGTGTGGTGTTGCCTCTGTTCTGTTCCATTGGTCTATATCTCTGTTTTGCTATCAGTATCATGCTGTTTTGATTACTGTAGCCTTGTACTATAGTTTGAAGTCAGGTAGCATGATACCTCCAGTTTTGTTCTTTTTGCTTAGAATTGACTTGGCTATGCAGGCTCTCTTTTGGTTCCATGTGAAGTTTAAGGTGGTTTTTTCCAGTTCTGTGAAGAGGGTCATAGGTAGCTTGATGGGGATAGCACTGAATTTATAAATTACTTTGGGCAATATGGCCATTTTCACAATATTGATTCTTCCTAACCATGAGCATGGAATGTTTCTCCATCTGTGTGTGTCCTCTCTTATTTCCCTGAGCAGTGGTTTGTAGTTCTCTTTGAAGAGGTCCTTTACATCCTTTGTTAGTTGTATTCCTAGGTATTTTACTGTTTGTAGCAATTGTGAATGGCAGTTCGTTCTTGATTTGGCTCTCTTTAAGTCTGTTATTGGTGTATAGGAACACTTGTGATTTCTGCACATTGATTGTGCATCCTGAGACTTTCCTGAAGCTGCTTATCAGTTTAAGGAGATTTTGGGCTGAGATGATGGGGTCTTCTAAATATCCAATCATGGCATCTGCAAATAGAGACAATTTGACTTCCTCCTTTCCTAAGTGAATACCCTTTATTTCTTTTTCTTTCCTGATTGCTCTGGCTAGAATTTCCAATACTATATTGAGTAGGAGTGGTGAGAGAGGGCATCCTTGTCTAGTGATAGATTTCAAAGGGAATGTTTCCAATTTTTGCCCATTCAGTATGATATTGGCTGTGGGTTTGTTGTAAATAGCTTTTATTATTTTGAGATACATTCCATCAGTACCTAGTTTATTGAGAGTTTTCAGCATAAAGGGATGTTGAATTTTGTTGAAGGCCTTCCCTGTATCTATTGAGATAACCATGTGGTTTTTGTCTTTGGTTCTTTTTATGTGGTGAATTACATTTACAATGCCTTGCCATATGTTGAAACAGACTTGCATCCCCGGGATGAAGCCTACTTGATAGTGATGGATAAGTTTTTTGATGTGCTGTTGCAATTGGTTTGCCAGTATTTTATCGAAGATTTTTGCATCTATGTTCATCACGCATATTGGTCTGAGGTTTTCTTGTTGAGTCTCTGCCAGGTTTTGGTATCAGGATGATGTTGGTCTCATAAAATGATTTGGGAAGGATTCCCTCCTTTTGAATTGTTTGGAATAGTTTCAGAAGGAGTGGTATCAGCTCCAGTTTGTATGTCTGGTGGAATTCAGCCATGAACTCATCTGGATGTGGGCTTTTTTTAGTTGGTAGGCTATTAATTGCTGCCTCAACTTCAGCCCTTGTTATTGCTCTATTCAGGGTTTTGACTCCTTTCTGGAGTAGGCATAGGAAGGTACAAGTGTTCAGGAATTTATCCATTTCTTCCAGGTTTAATAGTTTATTTGCATAGAGTTGTTTATAGTAATCTCTGAAGGTAGTTTGGATTTCTGTGGAATCGGTGGTGATATCCCCTTTATCGTTTTTTATTGCATCTATTTGATTTTTCTCTTTTCTTTTTTATTAATCTGGCTAGTGGTCTATTTTGTTGACCTTTACAAAAAAACAGCTCCTGGATTTATTGATTTTTTGAAGGGCTTTTTGTGTATCTATGTCCTACAGTTGTGCTCTGATCTTAGTTATTTCTTGTCTTCTGCTAGTTTTTGAGTTTTTTTTTTTTTTTGAGCTTGCTCCTCTAGCTCTTTCAATTTTGATGATAGGGTGTTGATTTTAGATTTTTCTTTGCTTCTTATGTGGGCATTTATTGCTATAAATTTCCCTCTAGACACTGCTTTAAATGTGTCCCAGAGATTCTGGTATGTTGTGTCTACGTTGAGTTCAAGTCCTGGATACCCTTGTTAATTTTCTGTCTCATTGATCTAATACTGACAGTGGAGTGTTAAAGTCTCCCATTATTATTGTGTGGGAGTCTAAGTCTCTTTCTAGGTCATTAAGAACTTGCTTTATGTATCTGGGTGCTCCTGTATTGGGTGCATATATATTTAGAATAATTAGCTCTTCTTGTTGTATTGATCCTTTTACCATTATGTAGTGCCCTTCTTTGTCTCTTTTGATCTTTGTTGCTTTAAAGTCTATTTTATCAGAGACTAGGATTGCAACTGCTGCTTTTTTTGTTCTCTATTTCCTTGTTAAATATTTCTCCATCCCTTTATTTTGAGCCTATGTGTGTCCTTGCATGTGAGATGGTTTTCTTGGATACAGCACACCAATGGGTTTTGACTTTTTATCCAATTTTCCAGTCTGTGTCTTTTGATTTGGGCATTTGGCCCATTTACATTTAAGGTAAATATTGTTATGTGTGAATTTGATCCTGCCATTTTGATGCTAGCTGGCTGTTTTTCCCATTAGTTGATGAAATTTCTTCATGGTGTCGATGCTCTTTACCATTTGGTATGTTTTTTGAGTGGCTGGTACTTGTTGTTCCTTTCTGTTTAGTGCTTCTTTCAGGAGCTCTTGTAAGGCAGGCCTGGTGGTGATGAAATCTCTGAGCAATTGCTTGTTCATAAAAGATTTTATTTCTCCTTCACTTATGAAGCTTAGTTTGGCTGGATATGAAATTCTAAGTTGAAAGTTCTTTTCTTTAAGGATGTTGAATATTGGTCCCCTCTCTCTTCTGGCTTGTAGGGTTTCTGCCAAGAGATCCACTGTGAGTCTGATGGGCTTCCCATTGTGGGTAACCCAATCTTTCTCTCTGGCTGCCCTTAACATTTTTTCCTTCATTTCAACCCTGGTGAATCTGATGATTATGTGCCTTGGGGTTGCTCTTCTTGAGGAATATCTTTGTGGTGTTCTCTGTATTTCCTGGACTTGAATGCTGGCCTGCCTTGCTAGTTTGGAGAAGTTCTCCTGGATAATATCCTGAAGAGTGTTTTCTAGCTTGGATTCATTTTCTCTGTCACATTCAGGTACACCTATCAAATGTAGATTAAGTCTTTTCACATAATCTCATATTTCCTGGAGGCTTTGTTCATTTCTTTTTATTCTTTTTTCTCTAATCTTGCCTTCTCATCTTATTTCATTGAGTTGATCTTCAATCTCTGATATCCTTTCTTCTGCTTGGTCGATTTGACTATTGAAACTTTAGTATGCTTCGTAAAGTTCTCCTGTTGTGTTTTTCAGCTCTATCAATTCATTTATATTCTTCTTCTCTAAACTGTTTATTCTCATTAGTGTTTCATCAAACCTTTTTTCAAGGCTCTTAGTTTCTTTGCATTGTGCTAGAACGTGTTCTTTTAGCTCAGAGAAGTTTGTTATTACCTACTTTCTGAAGCCTGTTTCTGTCAATTCTTCAGACTCATTCTCCAATCAGCCTTGTTCCCTTAATGGTGAGGAGTCGTGATCCCTTGGAAGATGAGAGGCATTCTGGTTTTGGGTGTTTTCTTCCTTTTTCCATTGGTTTCCTCCCATCTTTGTGTTATTTACCTGTGGTCTTTGTAGTTGTTGAATTTCAGATGGGGTATCTGAGTGGATGTTCTTTTTGTTTGTGATGAAGTTATTTCTTTCTGTTTTTCAGTCTTCCTTCTAACAATCAGGCCCCTCTGCTGTAGGACTGCTGTAGGTCCACTCCAGACCCTGCTTGCCTAGGGATGACCTGCAGCTGCTACAGAACATTAAGGGTTGCTGCCAATTTCTTCTTCTGTTATCTTTGTCCCAGAAGGATGCCCTCCAGATGTCAGCCTGAGCTCTCCTTTATGAGGTGTGTCTTTGGATATAGAGGGGTTGGGGGAGCTGCTGGAGGAGATGGTCTGTTCTTTATGGGAACTCAAGTGCTGAGCTGTGAGCTCCATTCTTCTGTTCAGATCTGCTGGGCAGGTACATTTAAGTCTGCTGTAGTGGAACACATAACTGCCTTTTTTTCCCAGGTGCTCTGTCCTGGGAAGGTGGGCCTTTATTTATAAGTTCCTGACATGCTGCTGCCTTTTCTCAGAGATGCCCCACCCAGCAAGGAGGTAGCCTAGTCACAGTCTACCAGCAAAGGCATTGCTGAGCTGCCATGGGCTCTGCCCAGCTGCTGTGTGAACTTCCTTGTGGTTTTGTTTATAGAGGTATAGTTAGAACTGCCTCGGTAATGGCAGTCTACCTCAGTAATGGCAGACTGCCTCTGTAATGGTGGACTGTCTTGGCAATGGTGGACAGCCTCAATAATGGCAGACCACCTTGGTAGTGGTGAACTGCCTTGGTAATGGCAGACACCCCTTCCCCCCCCCCACAGAGCTGGACCATCCTGGGTCCAGCTGTGCTTGCTGTGAAACTCTCAATCCAGAGCATTTCAGATTGCTGGTGGGCATGGGACCCACGGAGCCGGATCACTTGGCCCCTGTTTCAGCCCCATTTTTATCAGTCGAATGGGTGACTCTGCCTCCCAGGTGTTCCAGGTGCCAGATGAAATGGCTGCCCAGATTTGCATGAGTTTTTGTGTGGAGATCCACTGTGCCAGCTGAAACAGCCATGCTGGAAACTCATGATAATTTTCCACCTGGGAATCACCTGGTCTGTGAGCAGTAAAAACTCATTTGGAAATGCGGTGATCACTCACCCTCTGCGTTCTCACTGGGAACTGCACTCCAGAGCTGTTCCTATTTGGCCATCTTAGATCCTCCCCTCAATTTTAGTTTATATACATTGCAAACATTTTCTCCTATTGTGTTGCTTATTATAAAGAAGATTTTATTGACAGTGGAGCAATTTTGAAATAAAATTTATCAATCTTTATGACCCTTTTGTGCCTTGATTAATAAGGTTTAAGCTATTCTAAGTTGTAAACAGTTATATGTTTTCTATTATTACTTTTATAGTTCAGGATTTTGATATAAAAATCCTTATCACACATAGAATCTTCATGAACAGCACGTACCAGACATATAACCTGACTTTTTTCCCAATCAATAACCAATGTCCTCATAACTACTTATTGAATACTTTATACTTTCTCCACTGATTTGAAACGCCAACTTTGCCATACAAATATGTCTGGGACATTTCTACTGTTTTATTCTATCATTCTAATCCATTACATTTCTAAAAAACCAATTAACATCTCAAAACAAGCAGGAAAACACTGGCTAAAATTCAAAACCCATTTGTTTAGAAAACAATCTTAAATTAGTATTAGAATTATCTGTTATTCTGCATCATTCATAGTAGTTCCCCTTCATTGAATTCAAACTGACACAATGGTTTTAATTATGGTGTACTTCCTGGGATAATCCAGTTGTACAATGTATATTATACTCTATCATGAGAGACGTAAGGAGCCAATTAACACTGGAGCACATATTAAAAACAGCAGCAGAATAAGGGAGACCAATTAATAAGAAGCTGTTGTTTCTGTTTTACAGATGAGAAAGCTGAGATTCAGGGAAGTTATGTAACTTGCCCAAAGTCATACTGTAAGAGGGTGACAGAGCACGTATTTAGACGTTAACAGTTGGACTCCAGATCCTATGTACTTAACCACTACTAACGTGACTTCCAAATGGAATGAAATTAAACACTCATGAGTCCAGATTAGTATTTTAGATGTTCCTAAAGTTTTTATTAAAAACATGTCTGTTTACCTATATTTTCCTACTTTGCTTTATAAGAACAATCAAGTAATTTCTGAATGGCTACAATTTTAAATGTCACAGAACTTTATACATTACCCAAATTATTCTGAGACATAAATAAAAGAACAAATTAATAATATAATGAATAAAATTATTCCACTTCCAAAATTAAGTGGATTATCCACTTACAATGATGTTACAATTAATTACAAAGTAATATTTTTATATAATTATTAGTACATATCTAATATCTATGAAATAATAACCTTGTCTTATGAAAACTGAGGTACTAATGCTACCCGTAAGCATGGCATATGATTTTCTTAAAAACACAAACTGTAAAGAAAAACTAAAGGTGGAAAGTGTTAGCCTTTCTTGACTCATATTTAGTTTTGGAGTGTTCTGAAGGTTCTAGAACATCTACAGCAAAGAAAAGGAGAAGCAAAACAACAATATATAATTAGATTCTGTGTGATTGGATAGTAAAAAGATATAAATGTCTTTCAACTATAAATTCCCAAAGAGGAAAGGATGAAGCTGAAGGAAGCTCCAGAAAAATATAGTTCTGGTATCGGATTGTGTCCTATAATCTTTGTTTTAACCTCCATTTGTAATAGAGAGAATTATGTATACATTTTAAATATAATCAATATGATCAGGTTCAATGGCTTCTGGAAGAAGGAAAGGGTTTCATAATACTAAGAAACCATTTTAGTACCCCAAATAAGTTCCTAGATTTGCACAAATCAAAATTAGCCTATAGTCTCTAGTCTACTTAGGCAATCGTGATACCATAATGAAGGCATCTGAGGCCTCAGATGGCCAATGCTTAATGTACATTTTTTTTTTTTTTTTTTTTTCTGAGATGGAGTCTCGTTCTGTCACCCAGGCTGGAGTGCAGTAGGTCAATCTTGGCTCACTGTAACCTCCACCTCCCCAGTTCAAGCAGTTCTTGTGCCTCAGCCTCCTTAGTAGCTGGGATTACAGGCACACATCACCACACCTGGCTAATTTTTTTATTTTCAGTAGAGACAGGACTTCACCATGCTGGCCAGGCTGGTCTCCAACTCCTAACATCAAGTAACCTACCCACCTTGGCCTCCTAAATGCTGGATTTACAGGCATGAGCCACTGTGCTCAGCCTTAATGTACAATCCTTGAGTACCGCAATGATCAGAACATGAAGTGTAGTCATCAGAATTATCTTTTAAACATAAGAAAAGACTGGAAAATAGTCAAAATCTTCAAATAATTTAAAAACATGGTAAAAATGTGAATGTCTTGGGTGGTGGGAGCAACCAAGACTTTCTCAACCATACCAGTGATTCTTCATATAAAAATTCTGTTGGTTCCTATGAAAAATATAAATACTAATATTCCCATTTTAGTAATGAAGGACCCAAAAGCTCAAATGACCTACTTAAGGTCAGGCAGCAAGTCAAAACTAGAAATAGATACTATGTCTGCCGACACTACTCCTTAAATGAAGAAACAAACATGTCATTTTGAGTTCACAGAAACTTTGCTGCTATAAAATTTTTTATAAAGTCAAGGAGTATGATTTCACAAAAAGACATGAAAGAACTGAATGAACATTAAACAAAGCTTGCCATATTCAGTAAATCTCTCCAGGACCTTGAAGACAGATTGAAATGACGTACTGTCCAGATTTATTTTATGCATTAACCAACATAAAATAATTAAATACCAAAATTCCAGAAGGCCAATAGGCCGTTATTAACAAATCTGTAGAAACAGAGAGGGAAATATTTGGTAGTGGAGATTAGACTTAACTGCAGAGTAAATTACTTGTGAGTACTGGAGGAAAATCTTTCAAAGGGCCCTTCATTCAGCTCAAAAGTTTATTCTTCTTTTTAAAAAGGAGGGTGAGTCGCTCCTGCTCCAGAAGTACAGAAAGGAGCATTTTGTCATGTTGGGCATAAGTAGTCATAACTGTAGCATTGCACAATCTGAGCAAGAACTAATGAAAATAGAAATAAGTAGATCTGTAGATGTAAACCTGATAAAGATTCTGTGCTTGAATATTGAACTTCAAGAAATTACTAGCATAAAGGGAAAAAATTCTTCCAACAATGAGAGCGACCAACTGTGACAAACACAAAATTAGGGTACATCTTGGCTCATAGCAACGCCAACGCCACCATATTTGTGCTGTTCCACTACCCTGTTGCTCATTACTGGTGAAAGTAGAGGTAAAAAATGTAGAAAAATGTCAGATGCATCCATGCCTTTCTCTTGAGAATGTGGAGGTCAAACAGAAAGACATGGGGCCCCATAGGGACGTGGGCTGACTCAAAAAAAAGCACCCTAACATTGGCTCCACGAACTCCAGTTACTATGGTCTCAGATTCAGCCTTTGTCCCTGCCTCACAAAACCATAACTGCTTGGCTTGGGGCTTGCTTGATTTTTGTTTGTTTGTTTTTGGTTGTCTTTTTTTTTTTTTTTTTTTCAGTTTGTGTTTAGCTACATCCATTTTATGCTTCAATTACCCAGAGTCATTTTTTTTCTATTGGTTGCAATAAAGCAAACCTTGTCCAATATATCTGTATGGTATAAATGTCATGGAATGATGTGAGATATGAATGAGTGTGAGCCACAAAAAAGAATGAGCAAATGATACTAAATGAAATACAGCCCTCCAACCACAAAGTCCCAACAGAAGTAAGAAACATACATTAGTCTTCTTCACTCCTAATTAGGAGATAGTTGGTAATGGACAAAAAGGCACAAAGAAGATATATTTCCATGTGTTCTTTTGTGTTTGTGCTTAAGTTAATGTTTCACAAATTTTATGTGCTTTATACTACAGTTTGGGTCTAGTTCTAATTTACATAATAACCATATTCAGATTTTTCAAAGAACTGTCACATACATCTCATACTGGATACTAAAAAATAAACAATGACTTTCAATAAGTAGTATTCCCAATTTAAAATGAGGAATTTGAAGTTTAAATTATTTAATGATCTTACCAAAGACTGGTCACAGCTGAGATTCATACCTTTGTTTTCTGGCTGTAAAATTCTGTTTTCTTCCCTATGTCACATACAGTGTTGCCACAGACAAAAAATTTTTTTTAATTATCCTTTTGTAATTTCATTTAGAATCAATTTATGAGCTATGAAAGAAGGCTATCTCATTACTATATACCAAAGGTCTCAGATTTTTGTGACAAGCAACTATTTTTCATTTCCAAGAAAACTTCACATTAAAAAGATAGGTATAATATTAGTGACAGAAAAAAATCCACAGGTGTAGGGAAAGGTAATTCACTCTTTTAATCTAGTGATTCAGTCATTAATTCAATGAGTATTTATTTTTTGCCTACTCTGAACATATAATGAACATTATATGAACACTTTGCATATAATGGTGAGAATTTAATAGTGAACAAGACAAAACTATCTCACCAAGCTTACAGTGAATGCAATAGCAGAGTGAAACAAAAATAAGCAATTAAATAAATTCTGATAAGTAATCTGATTCTGATATTAAATTCTGATAAGTAATGCTGTTTCTAGAAGATAATATTGGAAATGTTTTCAAACTATGGAAAGAATAACTGTGCTGTTTTCCCAGCCATATAAAGTACAAGAAGGGAACAGAGTGTCTAGTCACATACACATTGAAGCTGCAATCCTTGGACTTCAATATCTTAATTCTTAACTGGGTGACTTTGGAGAAGTTGCTTAATTTTACAAAACTTCCATGTCTTCTCATAAAAATGGGGATACCTCAAAAACCTAACCAAGTGGAGAATGCATTGAGAGGAAATCAATGCATCCAGAAAGATCCACAAAATTCCTCTGTGGGAAGTGGGGGAAGAACCAGCAAGCTTGAAGTTGCCTGGTCCTCCAGACATCCTAGAGTATAGTTGCTAAGCCAACAAAAGTTGAGAGTGGAAGTTCTGTCCTCTCTCACAGAAAGATAATGCAAAGTGTCTCAGAGGAATGACAAAAAGAAAAGGGAAAAAGACTCACTGGATGTCAGAAGGAGTTGAGGAAATTTGGCAATCACTGAGCCATAAAGGATTAAATAGATTAAGGAGAAAGACATTTAGAAAACTTCTACTGTGTTTAATTAGATATATTCTTGTTAATATTCATCTCTGAGAGATCTAAGTAAAAGTTGGGTGTTGTGTTTATTTACATTTGTTGGCTGGACCACGTTTCTTTAAAGGTTACGCTATGTAGAAACTGAACCACACTGGATTATACAAGTTGGTGATACTCACGGGTTGATGTTATAAGATGATTAGCATAGTGCTTCTCACAGAGTAAGCACTCAAAAATTAAATGTTATTGTCATTATTCACAATGCATTCTAAATTTGCAAAACTTAGAAACTCCTATTTTTGTTATATTTGTCTCATCCAAATCAAATTTTAATTTGAAGAAACCTATACAAGATGCACAGAAAAGGAAAGACTAGAATCCAATATTTAATATATTCAAGAGAAACAGAAGACAGAAGAAATTATCTGAACAAATTCTAAGAAAAGCTACAGCACCTGAATATTGAAGCTCCTTGCTTTCTATAGATAAAGAAAAGAGAAAAAATAAGTGGCTTGCATGGGTCTAATTGTCTAATAAAACAAAACAAATATATAGGAGAGTAAATGTATTTACCTGGGTTTGAATGCTGAGGAAATTAGTCACAAGTCCCTCTTTGTATAAGAGGGACTAAACAACATAATGTATAATATCCTTGACAAAAGTTCTACTTGCAAAAAAAGTGCAGAGATGCCTCACATATAGCCATTTATCGTATCTCTTTTTTTTGAAAGCTTTAAGAGCATAATAGGTCTTCTGCAAAGGCAGTTCCACTGGAATATAACTTTCTGGTGATTTGCCTTCTCACTGAGATACATCCTGGGAACATTTTGGCCAGTGAGCCTAAACCAGACCTACTGATTCAGAATCTCCAGGATTGAGGCCCAGTATTACACATTTTTAGAATTCCCAAGCTGACTGTAACTACCAAACTGTATCGATGAGATTTCTAGTGTTTCCCCTCAAATCCATTCTCCCCTTTCCATTTATAGGAATAGAATCCTTGATTTCTTCTGCACACCTGGCTACCCACAATAAGAACTAAATTTCTCAGCCCTGTGTTTTGCTGCATATCACCATGTGACTATATTTTTTGCAACGGACTGTAATAAAGAGTGATGCCTACCCTTTCTGAAGTTGTCTTTACAGGAGAGGCCATGCCACTTCATCCCTCCCTCATCCTGCTGCTGCTTGACTGATGGTATAAAACTTAGACCTCTGTCATTTACCATGAGGAAGGTAATCACAGGCAGGGAAAATGGAGAGAAAATAATGAATGGCACCTAGTCTCTGGACAAGATCATCCAGATTCTCATGAACATCCCTGGATCGTAAAAGTAGGATCACATTCTTCACATAAAGAGGATGCTTCTCTGGTCTGCCAAACAGATAGTGACAATTTTATTTAAAATCTGTACATAACCTTAGGAAGGGGAATGTTAGCACCCATCCCTGACTTAGAATTTTAAATACAAGAATATCCTCTATTAGAAAATTCTTACTATTTGAACTCTCATAGTATATTTTTATGAAAGTTGTGAAAGTGTATTAAAAGGTTCAGATCAAGGTTGAGATGAGGTCACTTGACCCTAGACTATGTTTTTTTATTGAACCAAATAGAATAGGAATCCAAAATGCAATAAATGTCAAGAGAAATTTTAAACCACATTTGAGCAATTTACTATTCAGTAAAGAGCAGATTAAAATTTAAAATTAATCTCTCTCTCCCCTTCCTCCTCCCCCCTCCCTCTCTCTCTCTCCTTCTGCCTCTTTCCCTCCCCCCTCTTCCTCTCTGTATTAATTCATCACCCTCACAATTTATAAAGAAAAAAGCCAACACTTACAGAACATATTTAAAAGAATACTTGGAAAATCTTGTCTCACCGGCCTAGGGGAAATCTTGGCTAGTTTCTACAGGATAATACTGCCTTCATCTGGAAATGAATGGATTTAATATGAGAAAATTACGCCTCAAAATATGGCCATTCCATTTCTAAGACGTAATTTATATTAGTTACATGTGAAAGAAGAAAAGTTTGGTTTATCTTTCAAAATTGTTTAAGTCCTGAGAAATTTAACATGTGTTTTACTTTCTAATAATTCTATGAATAAAAGAGATATCCCAAATTAGAAACAAAAAGTCATCACTGGATGTCACCATTGTCGATTCTGTTAGGTATGAATGAGGGAGGCTGGATATCAGTGAAGATTGGACCTCAATACATTTCTTTCTACCACTAACATTCATGATTTCATGATTCAACAGAAAGTATAAATTCTAAGGTCTATTTTCAATGCAAAACAGATGAACAAAAGTAGTCTCATGACATCCTACCAGCCATTATTAAGCTGAATCTTGCACATGGGAAGAACAGGTAGTTGTTTAGCTTTCAAGTTTATCACAAAATTAGGAGTTAAACTGATGCACAGGAATTGAACTCATTGCAGTTCCTAGGTAGGACAAAAAAATAGACCTCTCCAGCCTCTGGAAGGCCAAGCACAGCATACAACATAGTGTCTATAAAGACTATTGATATTCACAATGAAAATCAAGTTAATTTTCAGGCCTTATGGCAGTTCCCACTTAGTATTATTTTTGGTCTGATGTCCTCTAATATATAAGCCTAAAAGTATTTTATAAATTGCTTTTTTGTAAACTTACAAGGAAATAATTTTATTCTATGTGTTAAAGTTCTGTATGTGATTTAGCTTACATATTTGAGAAAAACAGTCATTTCATTCAAGGACTTTCCTTTTTTGTTTTATATTGAATTTTAACTTTACTTATGAACTCTCAAAAGCAACATTTAACAATTTCTGGTTTTGTGGATTGATTTTTTCTTTCTTTCTTTTTTTTTTTTTTGCCATTCAGGTTTTTCTTTGACAGGTGGAAGTGAAAACTTTATATCATATTAAATACTTAAATAGCTAGCAAATCGGTGTGGAGAGAGGTGAAATGAAAAAGAAAGCCCAGTTCCAGGGACTCTGCCATATAAGTTTCCTACATCTAGAATAAGGACAAAACAGGAAATGGATTTGAAATTGACTGTCAAGTTTCAGAAAGTGTGGTAGGGACAGATGTAGTGTAACTCATCTAATATTTACTCAAAAGGAAAAGTCAAATAACGCTTTTTCTGATTCATTTGTAATTTTAAAAATCATTTGAAATAATTTATCATTAATCCCACTACAGAGAGCTTTTATTTTTTCCATGAAACGTTGTCAATTGCTTTGGCATTGGTAGCTCTCACTGTGCAAAAAGAAAAGAAATAATCTTGGAAATGGAGTACCTGTAAAGACAATCCCAGAGCTACTGGAAATAACTGAGGGTCCACAGGAAACATGCTCACTAAGCTTGACTCCAACAACTCACAAAACAGTTGCCCAGCTGATTATTTGATCTACTCTCTAAAATGTATTAATTCTTTCTCAGACTCACTTTCCAGTCCTACTTTCTCTAGATGTCCAGCTTTAGCATTTTCACACTTGAAATGTTTCTTACATGGTCTCTTACAATGTCTCATGAGTAGTCTCTTACAAAAAGAGTAAAGTTAATCCAGAAGGTTTAGCCTAATTTCTTTGAGCAACTAGAAGCAAGCAGAATTACTTTACTGTGCTGGGTTTGTAAGGCATAGAAAAGATAGCTAAGGCAGAACCTGACATTTAATTAGTGAAAAATGTTACTTTAAGAGTAAACACAGCCCATGGAGTACTGACCCAAAACCTACGCAGATGGACTTCTACCCCGATTTTGCCACTCCTTCATTACTACTCAGGAAAAATCACTTTATTTATTTAGGCTTAAGCCTCCCCTCTTGGAAAAAAATACTAAAACAAATATTTTTTAAAGTTGCTTCTACTATAAAATTCTACAAAATAAAAGTAGTTTATTAATGACCAGAAGTGCTTATGTGTATATCAAATAGCTTGATTTTGATACTTCATCAATAAAATTAATCCTACTGCACTAAAAACAGCACTTGGATATTCACATGCCATAGTGTGAACATTCTTTGCCACTCCTCAGAGGGGCTCAGGAGTTCACCCTTACCTTTTTCATGACTCTAACACCTAAATGTTCTTGAACATAGGGTCTTATAAAGTTCTTCCCAAAAAGAAATATTTTGATGAATGGGCTTGACCTTCTCAAGATCCCAGCATATTTCAAAATTTCAAAATAGGTAATAAACATTAATATATTACCTCATTAAGAAAGTAATGTTTGCTCTGAGAAATTGTGAAAAATAAAAAACTAGCAAGTGAGAGCAGATTTTTACAATTTTATTACTCAGAGATAGTATTTGTTATTGTTTACCCCCCTCATAATCTTGTGGATGTGTACAAATTAATTGTGATTTCTTATTGTATTAGTCTGTTTTCATATTGCTGTAAAGTTACTACTCAAGACTAGGTAATTTATAAAGGAAAGTGTTTTAATTGACTCACAGTTTGGCACAACTTGGGAGGCCTCAGGAAACTTAAAACCATGGCAGAAGGTGAAACAGGCACCTTCTTCACAAGGCAGCAGGAGAGAGAAGAGAAAGTGAAGGGGAACAGCCTTTTATAAAACCATCAACTCGCTCCCTATCATGAGAACAGCATGTGGGAAACCACCCCCATGATTCAACCACCTCCCGCCAAGTCCCTCCCTTGACATGTGGCGATTACAATTCAAGATGAGATTTGGGTGGGGACACAGAGACAAACCATAGCATTCCACCCATGGTCCCTCCCAAATCTCATATCCTCACATTTCAAAACACAACCATACCTTCCCAACAGTCTCACAAAGTCTTAACTCATTCCAGCATTAATTCAAAAGTTCAAGTCCAATGTCTCACATGAGAAAAGACAAGTCCCTTCTACTTAGAAACTTCTAAAATCAAAATCAAATTAGTTACTTCCAAGATACAATGGAGGTATGGGCATTGAATGAATGCTTCCATTCCAAATGGGAGAAATTGGGCAAAACAAAGGGGCCATCCAAGTCTGAAATCCAGCGGGGCAGTCATTAAATCTTGAAGCTCCAAAATAATCTATTTTAACACCATGTCTCAAATCTAGGGCACACTGATGCAAAGGGTAGGCTCCCATAACCTTTGGCAGTTCTGCCTCTGTTGCTTTGCAAGTTACAGCCCCTGCGGCTGCTCTCATGAGCTGGCATTGTGTACCTGTGGCTTTTCCAGGCACACAGTGCAAGCTGTCAATGGATCTACCATTTTGGGGTCTGGAGGATGGTGGCCCTCTTCTCACAGCTCTTCTAGGCAGTGCCCCAGCAAGGATTCTGTGTGGGGGCTTGAACCCCACATTTCCCTTCTGCACTGCCCTAGCAGAGGTTCTCCATGAGGGCTCTGCCCTTGCAGCAGACTTCTGCCTAGACATCCCAGCATTTCCATACATCTTTTGAAATCTAGGTGGAGGCTCCCAAAACTCAATTATTGAACTCTGCATCCACAGGCCAAACACCACATAGAAGTCACCAAGTCTTGGGGTTTGCACTCTTTGAAGCAATAGCCTGAGTTATACCTTGGCTTATTTTAGCCACAGCTAAAGATAGAGTGGCTGGGACACAGGGCATCAAGTCCCAAGACTGTACACAGCAGATGCACCCAGGGCCCAGGCCCATAAAACCACTTTTTCCTCCTAGGTCTCCAAGTCTGTGATGAGAGGGCCTGCTGTGAAGGTCTCTAATATGCCCTGGAGACATTTTCTCCATTGTCTTGGTGACTAACATTCGGCTCCTCATTATTTATGCAAATTTCTCTAGCTGGCTTGAAAATGAGGTTTTCTTTTCTACTGCATGGTCATACTGGCAAATTTTCCAAACATTTATGTTCTGTTTCCCTTTTAAACATAAGTTTCAATTTCAGATCATCTCTCTCTGAATTTCCAAGTTTCATAGATTTCTAGAGCAGGGGCAAAATGTCACCAGTCTCTTTGCTAAAATATAGCAAAAGTGAACTTTGCTCCAGTTGCCAAGACGTTCCTTAACTTTATCTGAGATTCACCTCAGCCTGGACTTCATTGTCCATAGCACTATCAGCATTTTGGTCAAAACCATTAACACGTCTCTGGGAAGTTCCAAACTTTGCCACATCTTCCTGTCTTCTTCTGAACCCTCCAACTGTTCCAACCTCCAACTGCTACCCAGTTCCAAAGTTGTTTCCACATGTTCAGGTTATCTTTACAGCAGAACCCCAATCTCTGTGGTACAAATTTACTGTATTAGTACATTTTCACAATGCTATAAAGATATTACCTGAGACTGTGTAACTTATAAAAAAAAATGAGGCTTAATTGACTCACAATTCCACATGGCTGGGGAGGCCTCAAGAAACTTACAACCATGGCAGAAGGGGGAAGCAGGCACATCTTACATGGCAGCAGGCAAGAGAAAACATGGGAAGGGGGAACTCTCAAACACTTATAAACCACCTCATGAAAATTCACTCCTTATCATGAGAACAGCATGGGGGAATATACCCCCATGGTCCAATCACCTATCCCCCATAGCATTCCACCCATAGCATTCCACTCATATTCCCTCCAAAATCTCATGTCTTCACATTTCAAAACATACCATACATTCCCAACAGTTTCCCAAAGTCTTAACTCATTCCAGCATTAATCCAAAAGTTCAAGTCCAATGTCTCATCTAAGAAAAGGCAAGTCATTTCCGCCTTGTAAAATCAAAAGCAAGTTAGTTACTTCCAACATACAAAGGAGATACAGGCATTGAATAAATGCTTCCATTCCAAAACGGGAATGAAAAGGCCCTCTTTTGACATGTGGAGATTACAATTTAAGGTGAGATTTGCATGGGGACACAGAGCCAAACCATATTATTGGCATATTCAAAATGTTAATACTGATTATAAATGTCAGGTTCCTTTATTATAAGAATAATATAGACACATTGTATATTGCCTAAAAAGCAAGGGGAAAATTCAAAGAAGAAAATAAAAACATCTAAAATCTTACTTAAGAAGATAATTGTCTGTAGAGGAATAGGAAAATCTCTAGAAAGGGGATTCATTGTGATCATATTTAGCCACTGGCAACCTGATCCCATGCATTGATTATTGTATGTGAGGAGGGATCATGATCATCATCATGGGCCCACAGATGAGACAGCTCAGCTATGCAGAGCTATATTCCAGATGTTTGTAGAACCCAAGTCATATTTAAGCATTTATTTTAAAAATTCATGTCTCCTATTTATACTTAAGCCCTATATTCACTTTTGCACAGCTGAATATTTGTAATTCTATTCTATGTTTGACATTCAGCTGCAAAACAATAAAAACACAGGACACACACAAAAAGAAGACAGACATTGGACATATTGGCCTATTTTTAACCATTATATGTCTGTATGTATATAGTTTAAAAAATGCATATTATGCTCCATATAATGACCCAAGATGAGGTTTTGGAGCTGAGGCTCCTAGAAGGGCTATAACTTCAGCCTTACTAACTAATACCATTTGCAATTTATAGGAAGACAATGTAAAGAAAGTTCCTAACTGATGGATAATTTGTTCTCTCAGTAGTCACATCCACACCTGTGTCAGCACTTTGACTACCACTTGTTTCAGCAGTTCTACAACCACCCACACATCCGGCACCTCCCTAGAACTGATGGATGTCAGTGTACATTTGCACTTATGGAAAAGATTTTTTAGAACAACATAGCAAGGCTACACAGCCAGATCGACAAGGAATAGAACACAGCAGACAGAGTCTGGTGGCATTCACATGCAAGCTTCCTATGGTCTCCCAGAAAGAGTCACATAGAGCTCACTGTCCCTCCAACAGCAAAATATAGCAACATGTGTAAAATGTTTCTGCCAGTAATGCCATTGTAGGACTCAGATCTAAAGATTTTTATAGGGGACTGGTCAAGTAGGCACTCTCTACATAGCCACAACTACTAAAATTCTAGACTCCCAGATTGAAAGCAGGTTAAGTGATCACCCTAAATCTTACTGTCTAGGCAAACTAGTAGAGAGGCCTTAGCACAGTGAACATTTCAAGGTCAAGTTTCCAGATGCCAGTTCTGTCTTTTGCTGGCAGTTTTCTTTGACCTCTTTTAAATTTCATTTTCTCACTCATTAATTGGGTGATACAACAAGGAATATAGTTGTGAAACCCCAGTCCTCATGGAGCACGTAGTACAATGCCCAACACATAGCATCCTATGCTAGCTATTATCATTATAGAGTTGAACAAAATTATATTAAATAATAGTTTTAACAAAACAGTGTTGCAATACACAATGTAAGTTTTAAAGATACTGAGAAGAAATGTGCAAGCTCCTTTGGCAATAAAAATAGGTATTATGTTGATTTATCTAACTCTATTTGCCTGCAGTTTTGGTGGGCTTTTTGGAAAGAGGTACTTTATTTAACAAAGGCCCTATAACTGTATCTCCACTATTTGAAGGGTAGAAACATTATGAGCAAGTATTGGAAATGAGCAACATAGGTTAGTGATTTAAATGTTCCTCACACTTTCAACAGATTTCATTTGAATTGTGGAAGGAGAGGTTTGCTTTTCCTAACACCAGGAAAGTAAAAGCAGCAGAATAAAAATGAGCTGAGTAGTACTGCAAGGTCAGACTGCACTCCTGTACTCATTGGTGTCATAAATGAGAAAACATGTCTTTTGATTATTGAACACTTTAATGTGTCAGTTAATGGGCTTTAAACTTTTATTTCATTTAACCCTAACAACAACCATGTCAATAAAGTATCATTATCTGTACAAATGAGAGAACTGTAACCCAGGAAATCTAGGTAACATGTCCAAGGTAGCCCCAGTAAGAGCAGGTCTAGGAATTCAAACTTGGAAATGTCCAGATCTGACCAAGAATCTTCACCACTTTGTCATATTACTTCTCTGGACCTAAAAGAGCTTTGCATGTCCAAAAGTTCAGCATAGTCAAAAGCTAATCATTCTTTCACATTGCCTTTACTTGACACAAAACATTCAAACTGCTGGATACAGAGGAAAGCAGATTTATATTAACCTAGAATGTAAGAGTTATTCAAAAGTTATTTAATTATAATTCTGCTTTTCAATTGGTTTCCCCAAAAATAACTCTGTACAGAAGTGAGATTTTTTAATGCTCTTGCTGCAGCTACTTTTATATAAAATATTTTAGAGGTAATCTATTAGGAAGTAAAAGTTTTCAACAAACAAGAAATATAATACACAATGCATCTGGAAACCCAGAAAGACCATTTTATCTAGACTTCCTTTTCTAGAGAAGTACACTTTTTGCATTGTTCTCTCCAAAAATGTTGCCTTGGTGCTACTATATTCAAGGTGCACAACACATACACACACACACACATTTTAAAAGAAAGAATGCAGGAAATTCAGAGCAGCATAGTCAAAAGCCCCAAGGAACTTTCTGTAAGCCAACACATTCCATAACTAGATTTCTTGGTTTTAACAGGAGAAAATGCACAGGACTTAAACCCCTGAGATCAGTGTCTCCATTTCAAGGTCACTTGCATAATGTAGAAAAACATCACCCTGTTTTAAAAAATGAAGGAAAAGCAGGACTCAGCATGTGGAGTGTGGAATAACAGCAACCAGAGAATCTCTTTTCAAAAAATTAAAAACAGGAGCATAAACCATGCATAGAAGTTACAATCTCATAAAACTACAATAGTACATCTGGTCTGTGACCTCAAGAAGCTAGACTAATTTCTGACTTAAGAAAAGTATTGACATATTTCTCAAGCTCTGTACTCCACATAGGAACCCAGGAGAGCCAAACCATGGAAAATGTTCCAGAAGCTACTAGTTTTAAATAAAAGCATCCTAAGAGGCTCCAGGGAGATTTTGAAACAATTTTTTAAAGTGATTAAGTGCTATCAACATTACATCACAGAAAAATTTTGGGGGGAAAAAGCCACTAACGTGGTCTTCCCCCTTACTGTGTTGCTCACTTTGGATTTCTCTTTAGATTATCACCAAAGAAGAGTTCTTCTAATAAGTGAGAGAGTACAGGCCTCAAGCAGAAATCCCAATGTGTTTGGACGATCTACTAGTTAGTTTTCATGCTACTGATAAAGAGGTTTAATTGGACTTACAGATACACATGGGTGGGGAGGCCTCAGAATCATGGTGGGGAGGCAAAAGGTACTTCTTACATGGCAGCAGCAAGAGAAGAATGAAGAACAAGCAAAGTGGAAATCTCTGATACGTCCATCTGATATCATGAGGCTTATTCAGTATCATGAGACTAGCACAGGAAAGACCAGCCCCTGTGATTCAATTACCTCCCCCTGGGTCCCTCCCACAACAAGTGAGAATTCTGGGAGATACAATTCAAGTTGAGATTTGGGAGGGACACGGCAAAACCATATCAGACAAATAGGAAAAATAGATGATCAGATAGAGATAGAAATATAGACATAAACTTAGCTAACACATTCTTCATTACAGTTGAAGGAAATAACATACTTTGTGTAATATTTATTTTCCTTCAGAGAAACTATATTTAATTTTAACTCCATATAGCTGCTACAATCTTTTTTTAACCCATTCCCAAAAGCAAGAATTGTACTTATCTATATCCTTAGGCAATCAGCCACTGCCAGACACATGTATAAATATCCAGACACATAGGAAAACAGCCAAAATGAAGAAGCCTTCAGATGACAGCCAAGAGAGGGGCGATCTCATAGGCTTTAACATCTCCCTTCTACCATGAATGGAATTTGATGTTTCTTGGTGATCATAGTCAGGGTGACTATAGGTGCTGGGATGCTCCAGACCTATTATCCTGGCCCCCTATTACTCTTAAAACTACTCCAGTTCAGGTATAGTATCTTAACAATAGTGATAGTTTAGAAATTGCTATAATGACATATATTATATCCACAGAGAAACATGAATATATATACCCACTATTGCCATCTACAAACCCTTTGTAAACAAAGATTTGAAACCAAGGAGTGCCTGTCTTACCATAGAAGTCCAATGGTATTTTAAGTGACGTCAATAAGATTTGACTCTATGCTGGGTGTGGTGGCTCATGCCTGTAATCCCAGCAATTTGGGAGGCTAAGGCAGGCAGATCAACTGAGGTCAGGAGTTTGAGACCAGCCTGGCCAAAATGGTGAAACTCCACGTCTATTAAAAATATAAAAATTAGATGGGATGCTGGCCTGTAGTCCCAGCTACTCAGGAGGCTGAGGCACAAGAATTGCTTGAACCCATGAAGCAGAGGTTGCAGTGAGCTGAGATCACACCACTGCACACCAGCCTGTGACACAGAGAGACTCCATCTCAAAAAAAAAAAAAAAAAAGAACTGACTCTTAAAGCTTGCTAAGAGGTTCTGGTTTAATGGTACTATTTATTTGTCTTATGAGTTTTGTTAGTCTAATTCCTTCTGGATCACAGTAGTTGCAGATCACAGGAAGAAAATTTTGATGTTCAGAAAGTGTCATAAAGCAGCATTGATATTTACTTCCTGCCAATCAATGCTTCTCATGCCAATCTTTAAAAAGCCAGTAATTACACTGACTAGTGTGTCAGTGATTCAAAAAAAAAAAAAAAAAAAACATGGTTTCATTTTAGTTCCTCTGTTTTCTCTTTTGAAGTTGTATTCAACATACCAGGATTTTTTTTATTAACACTGCAATTCTCATTACATTATTTTATCAATTTTTAAAGGAACATAAGTAATAGGGAATATAAGAAAAAATTCAGCCTCCATTAGGCAGAAGAATAGAAGTAGCTAAGATTTTTTGAGTGCTTATTAAATCCTAGGAACTTTTCTAATTCATTTATGCATTAACACTCCTCTTTGCAGGATGATATCAGCAATATGGCACAATAGGAAGCTCCAAACCATTCTTCCCCCCTACAGACAACAATTCAACAACAATACATGGACCACATCCCTTTATGAGAAATACAGAAACTGGATTAGAGGCTCCTGCATCCTGGGAAAGCATGAAATCAGTCACATTGACCAACAGGAAAATTTGTGGCACTCACTCACCAGAGCCCATATCCCCAGCATAGCCCAGAGTGATCATGTGGTAATTCCCCAACTCCCAGGTTCTTCCTGGGGAGTGAAAGAGAAGACTGGAACATAGGCTTAATATTCAGATGTTTTGTGGGGCTACCCAAGGGACTGGTTTCTGTCTTACATGAATATAAGCATGGACAAGAAATGGCACCAAGTTGGGAGGCACTAAGAACAAAGATGGTGATGAGCATTTTTTCATATGTTTGTTGGCTTCATGTATGTCTTCTTTTGTAAAGTGTCTATTCATATCCTTCGCCCACTTTCAATGGGCTTGTTTGTTTTTTTCTTGTAAATCTGTTTTAGTTCTTTGTAGATTCTGGATATCAGCCCTTTGTCAGATGGGTAGACTGTAAAAATTTTTTCCCATTCTGTTGGTTGCCGATTCACTCTAATGACTGTTTCTTTTGCTGTGCAGAAGCTGTGGAGTTTGATTAGGTCCCATTTGTCTATTTTGGCTTTTGTTGCCAATGCTTTTGGTGTTTTGGTCATGTCCTGAATGGTTTTGCCTGGATTTCTTCTGAGGTTTTTATGGTGTTAGGTCTTATGTTTAAGTCTTTAATCCATCTGGAGTTAATTGTAGTGTAGCGTGTCAGGAAGGGGTCCAGTTTCTGCTTTCTGCACATGACTAGCCAGTTTTCCCAACACCATTTATTAAACAGGGACTCATTTCCACATTGCTGGTTTTTGTCAGGTTTGTCAAATATCAGATAGTTGTAGTTGTGCTGTGTTGCCTCTGAGGCCTCTGTTCTGTTCCCTTGGTCTATATCTCTGTTTTGGTACCAGTATCATGCTGTTTTGATTACTGTAGCTTTGTAGTATAGTTTGAAGTCCAGTAGTGTGATGCCTCCAGCTTTGTTCTTTTTGCTTAGAATTGACTTGGCTATGTGGGCTCTCTTTTGGTTCCATATGAAGTTTAAGGTGGTTTTTTAACGGTGATCATTAAAAAATCTGGAGACAACAGATGCTGGAGAGGATGTGGAGAAATAGGAACACTTTCACACTGTTGGTGGGATTGTAAATTAGTTCAACCATTGTGGAAGAGAGTGTGGTGATTCCTCAAGAACCTAGAAATAGAATTTCCATTTGACCCAGCAATCCCATTACTGGGTATATATCCAAAGGATTATAAATCATTCTGCTATAAGGACACATGCACATGAATGTTCATTGCAGCCTTGTGTACAATAGCAAAGACCTGGAACCAAACCAAATGTCCATCGATGATAGACTGGACAGGGAAAATGTGGCACATATACACCATGGACTATTATGCAGCCATCAAAAACGATGAGTTCGTGTCCTTTGTAGGGACATGGATGAACCTGGAAACCATCATTCTCAGCAAACTGACACAAGAACAGAAAATCAAAAACCGCATATTCTCACTCATAAGTGGGCGTTGAACAATGAGAACACGTGGACACAGGGAGGGGAGCATCACACACTGGGGTCTGTAGGGGGGGGAAATAGGGGAGGGACAGCAGGGAGTGGGGAGTTGGGGGAGAGAGAGCATGGGGGAGAAATGCCACATATAGGTGATGGGGAGGAAAACAGCAAATCACAGTGCCATGTGTGTACCTATGCAACAATCTTGCATGTTCTTCACATGTACACCAAAACCTAAAATGCAATAAAAACACACATATATGTATATAAAAAATTTAAAAAAAGAACAAAGATGGTAAGAATTATCACACACTCACTCACCATTCTCCCCTAACCCCAGTTCAGCACAGCACAAGTGGGAGAAAACTCCCAACTCCTGACTTCTTGCTGGGGGAGGAAAAGAGTTGCTGTCTCTACTCTATATTTCCAGCTTTTCAGAGGGCTGCCTGAGGGCCTGGTTTCTGTTTTATTCATTTTGGGTACTTGTGGGATGCAGCATATTTTAGATGCCTGGGAATCACTGAGAACAAAAAAGAGCTGAGTAGCTTACTGCCACTCTAAGGACCTATGGTGCAGAAGACAGAGGCTGATGTATCTTGGTAGCTTTCTCTCTCAGGGAAAGGAATGTATCCAATGTTCCAGCTTCTCCAGCATCTGCCTAATAAATGAATTTCTGCCTAACCTGACTCAAAGTGCTATTGGTGCCACTGAGAACAAAACCTGAATGGCCAATGGCAGCTCCAGAGAACCTTCAGTACTCCAGACAAACACCAGAGGGAGGAAGAGATAATGAGCTTCGGAAAAAGGAAACTGGAAATTGGGAATTTACATGCACAAATCCAGAGAAGACACATCACCAAAAAACGTTGAGAGGTCACCTGAATCACTAGCTGGGCTGATTTGTGAAGGTCTCCGTATGAAGCAGGTAAGGACCGGGAGAGGTAGTTGTTTTTTCAAATGGGTGCATCCAAACACAAAATAACAAGGCCATCTGAAGACATAGGGAAACACGGCCTAACCAAAGCAATAAAATAAATCTCTAGAAATCAACTTTAATGAAACACAGGTATATGAATTATCAAAGACTTTAAAATTATCTTCATAAGGATGCCCCATGAGCTCAGGAAAACAGCAAAGAGATAGAAAATACTACAAAGTAACAAACATAAAAATATGGAGCTGAAGAATAAATTAACTGACTTTAAAACTCACTACAGCGATTCAAAGCAGAGGAAATAACCAGTGAACTCAAAGACAAGTCATTTAAAATTATCCTATCAGAGGAACAAAAAGAAAAATGAATGAAGAAGAGGGAATAAAGACAAAGACTATGGGACACTTGTGAGCACACCAATATATACATTATGAGGTCTCAGAAGGAAAGTAGAGAAAGAAAGAAAGAAAGAAAGAAGTAGAAGAAATAATGGCCAAAAATTTTCCAAATCTGAGAAAGGAAATGGACATATAGATTCACAAAGCCCAACAGAGTCCATCATGGATGAACCCAAAGAAGATCACCCTGAGACACATTATAATCAAACTGTCAAAAATGAATGACAAAGAGAAAATTTTGAAGGCAGCAAAAGATATTTGAGCTCCCATATTCATTGTGGCATTATTCACAGTAAGAAAGATATGGAAATAATCTAATTGTGCATTGACAATTGATGAATGAATAAAGAAGATAGTATAGATATATAATAGAATATTATTTAACCTTTTAGAAGAAGAAAATACTGTCATATGGCACAGTATGGATTAACCTTGAGAAAGTCATGCTAAGTGAAATAAGCCAGTCACAGAAGGACAAATACTAATGATTCTACTTACATGAGATATTTAAAATAGTCAAACTCACAGAAGTAAAAACTGGAATGATGATTGCCAGAGGCTGAGGGGAAGAGAAAATGGGGAGTTGCTGTGCTATGGGTATGAGTTTCAGCATGCAAAAATAAAAAACATTCTAGAGATCTGCTGTACAACAGTATCCATACACTTAACAGTATTGTCCTATATAATTAAAAATTTGTCAATTGACATTTTATGTTTTTTTACCACAATTTTTAAAAATTCATCCACAGAAGAATTTTTGAGGTAAACAGTATACTTTTCACCACTTTGCAGATGGCCAAGCTAAAGCAGAAAGAGTTCAATTCACTTGCCTAAGGTCATATCACTACTTAGTGGTACAGCCAGGATTTTAACCCAGATTTCAATCCAAAGCCTATATCTTAACACCTTGATCATTGCCTCTCTGGACTGCTAAAGAAGTGTGGCAACCAATTAGCTGAGTTATCACACCTGTCAGCACTGGGCTCTCCCAGCAATTAACCAAGCACTAAGGCTTGTGAATCACCATTCTGTGACCAAGCCTGTGCTAAGCACTATGAAGCACATAAAAAAAGATTTTAACTTCCATCCCTTTCCTCTTGGGAATTACACCGTATACATAGTAGTAAACAAATTAGCTAAATATTGAAATCACCAAAGGAGTTATTTTTTAAAAAAGATGCAAGTGGATGAGTCTCACCTTCAGAGATTATGATTTGATTGATTTGGGCTGTAGTCTGGATATAGGGATTTTTGCAAGCTCCCCAAATGAGTCTAACACACAGCCACTGAGTTTAACCACTGATGTACAGCAACTATTAACCCAAAGAGAAAAGTTATTCCAAACATTTTTCTAAACAATCTAACAGATAAGGATTATGGAAGAAATAACAGTATGACGTGAACATGGGGAAGCAAAAAATAGCAAGGAATTATGCAACCATAAAGTTGCTTAGTCTCAAAGATCCGAGGCTTAAAGAAAAGAATAGATTAAAACCTAAAAAGAAAGAAAAGAAAGATACCAGCACACTGAGGAAAAGAGAAGTTCCCAAACCTCTTCTTGCTCATTCTTATAATATAATCCACAGCTGGGCCCACCTTAACACATCCTAGTTGATACCATCTTTATCAACTTTTCCATTAAAGCCAAACTACACTTAGCACAGTTAATGATGAATTGTCTATACCAAGTGTATCCCTTCTATAACTGACTGTGTAATGGCTAAAATTGGGAAATGGGGGCAGAAGTATTGGGTAGCTCTAAGGATCACCAAAGGAACCCATGCAGATGACTGTTTAGTACAGAAAGTAACCCAAAACAAGTGTTACATTATGGCCACAGTTGACCGAAACCTTAAACAAGGAATCTAGAAGATTTCTAATCATAGATACAATATCAACCAGATGCCAAATGATTATGGAGTCCCTCATTTCTAACTCTTAGAAAACAAGGTTCTTCTGCCTTCCTGTGAACAACTTTCTCTGCTGCCAGTTAGTGCTGGAGCATGAATTATGAATCTATTCACCAATTTGCTCTATTATGAGCTGAGTATGATTAAATACATTCACTTTAGATGCTGTTTTGAAAAAAAATCTAACAGGTGAAATAGATTTGAGAGTGCAGGACAGAGTTGCCACAGAAAGCTGTGAAGGAACTCTTAAGTTGGCACTGACACTGAGTGAAGTTTGAGAGGAAGAAGACATAGAACAGAGAAGGGAATGAAGGGTGGAATTCGCTTGGTCTTGGGTGGAGTCAGGAGTGGGGCAAAGCATATGCCTTTCTTCTTGAGCACAGAAGTTCCTGGGAATTAGGCTGCAGCAAGCATTGCCAGTTCCATCTGGCTGACAGCTGCTTCTGGTAATCATCCAGGTTTATCTCCTGCCAGACCAACAGAATTCCTGATGAGTAGTTGAACTCAATAGCTCAGTTCCACTTCAGGCTCTGAATCTGGGATATGCCAATGAATAGCATCTGAACTCCATGAAAACCATGGAACACACTTAGGGCCCATCCACCCACCATAACATCTGCATCATATCTCCTAGGAAAGTTTTAGAAGAAATTAATATATCTGTATTCCAAAAACCAGAATAGAGTTCTTAGAAGTATCATGCCAAGTATGTTCCAATTTTTTCTCATCCCTTGTACCACGCATCCCAGTTTCTTTGGCAGTTCCAACACTCACCACTCTGTGGTGGACCATGAACTGGGACCCAAAAATTATTCCAAGCCAGCTTGTAGACTCAGTTTTGTGAAACAAGTTGATCCCTGGTTTTTCAACCACAAAACATATGTTAAAACTTTATTTTATTCCCAGAAATATATTACCAAGTGAAATGAAGCAAAGCAAATAGTATTTCTAAGGGATAGGTCTTTACAAAACATTGCAAATAGCTTACAAAAAAGGATTACACTTATACCCTACTTACTAAGTAATAAAATGTACCACCTCCACCACTTCCAATATTACTTAACTTATATGAATACAAACATCTTCCTATAGTAGATGCACTGTTACTCACTGAAGCTGATTTATAATAAAATAAAACATAAGGGAAAGAACACTGAAAGAGTCCTGAGTACTATTCCTGGTCCTGCTACAAACTGCTTATACTAATTACATTGAATACATTACCCTAACTCCTCTGAACCCTATTTTTCTCATCTACATAGTGTTAAGAGGAAACTAAAAACATGTATGCTTATTTACAAGTCTGAAATGTCTAGATAGATTCTTGGATCTAGATTGCTTAATTCCCTGGAAACACCTTGTGTGGACCAACTAGGAACACAAAATCATTTCAAGGACTATAGGAAGTCACTCTATAAGTAGCATTGCAAGGTTAAATACACCTATTCGGTTAATTTGTGGCTTGTTTTTTACTAAATCTCCATTTTAATTTGACATTAGTTCTAATTCCAACCTGCTAAAATATAACGAGAAAATCATGTCCTTCCTTGGTAGCCAATCTTCAAATATGGCCCCTAAATGAGCCATTTCTTGCATCGTTCACATCATTATGTAGTCCCCTCCTGTCCCTTCCTGTTTAACCAATAGAATGAAACTGAAATGATGTTGCAGGATGTCCAGGTCCAGGATATAAGAATCTTTGTGTGCTACTCCTTGGAACACTTGCTCTAGGGGAAACTAGCTGTCATGTAAGAAGTCTAACTATCCTGAGATCACCAGGCTGTAACGAAGCACAAACTAGCCATGTAGAGAGGACACACAGAAAGAGAAATATGCCTGAGTAGCCCTATCAGTTCCAGTCATCCCAAATGAGGCTCCAAAAATGTGAATAAAGAGGCCTTCTTGCCTATTAGCCCACTTGGGCCTTCAGATGACTGACTCCAGGCCCAATAGCCATCTGACTATAACCACAAGAGGATTCAGATGAGAATCACTCAACTGAGCCCAAGCAACCAAGAGAACTATAAGAATTAATAATAAATGTATTTTAAGGACGATCCAAGATGGCCAAATAGGAACAGCTCAGGATTGCAGTTCCCAGCAAAAATGCAGAGGGTGAGTGATCACCGCATTTCCAATGAATTTTTACTGCCCACAGAACAGGAGATTCCCATGCAAAAAAGCACCACGAGTCTCCAGTGCGGCTGTTTCAGCCAGCGCAGTGGGTCTCCACACAAAATTCACACAAATCCGGGTACCATATCAACTGGTCACTGGAACACTTGGGAGACAGAGTCACCCATTCAACTGAAAAAAAAGGGGGCTAAAACAGGGAGCCAGGTGATTTTCTTGGCTCATCCCACCCCCCACAAAGACCAGCAATCTGAAACGCTCTGGATTGAGAGTTTCAAAGCAAGTACAGTTGGACCCTGGACGGTCTAGCTCTGTGGAGGGAAGGGTGTCTGCCATCACTGAGGCAGTCCACCACTACCCAGGCAGTTCAACATTACCAAGGCAGTCCACCATTACAGAGACAGTCTGCCATTACTGAGGCAGACAGCCATTACTGAGGCAGTTCTAACTATAACACTACAAAGAAAACTGCAAGGAAGTTCACACAGCAGCTGGGTAGAGCCCATGGCAGCTCAGAAATGCCTCTGCTGGCAGACTGCGACTAGGCTACCTCCTCACAGGGCAGAGCATCTCTGAAAAAAGGCTGAATCATGATAAGAACTTATAAATAAAGCACCACCTGCCCAGGGCAGAGCACCTGGGAAAAAAAAAAATGCGGTTATGAGTTACACTGCAACAGACTTAAACATACCTGCCCAGCAGTTCTGAATGGAAAAACAGAGCTCACAGCTCAGCACTTGAGCTCCTTTAAGGGACACATTGTCTTCTCAAGCATCTCTCAACCCCTGAATAAGCAGACACATCATAAGGGAGAGCTCAGGCTACCATCTGGTGGGTATACTTCTGGGACAAAGATAACAGAAGAAGAAACTGGCAGCAACCCTTACTGTTCTACAGTCACCGCAGGTGATCCCCAGGCAAGCAGGGTCTGGAGTGGACCTCCAGCAGTCCTACAGCAGAGGGTCCTGACTGTTAGAAGGAAAACTAAGAAACAGAAAGAAATAACTTCATTATCAGCAAAAAGGACATCCAGAGACCCCATCTGAAAGCCACCAACTACAAAGACCACAGGTAGATAAATCCAAAAAGATGGGAAGAAACCAGAACTAAAAGGATAGAAACACCCAAATCCAGAATACCTCTCCTCCTCCAAGGGATCACAACTCCTCACCAGCAAGGGAACAAGGCTGGATGGAGAATGAGTCTGATGAATTGACAGAAACAAGCTTTAGAAGGTGGTTAATAACAAACTTCTCTGAGCTAAAAGAACATGTTCTAACACAATGGAAAGAAACTAACAACCTTGAAAAAAGGTGTGATGAAATGCTAATGAGAATAAATAGCTTAGAAAGGAATATAAATGAATGGATGGAGCTGAAAAACACAACACAAGAACTTCATGAAGCATACTCAAGTTCCAATAGCTGAATCGACCAAGCAGAAAAAAGGATATCAGAGATTGAAGATCAACTCAATGAAATAAAATGAAAAGGCAAGATTAGAGAAAAAGGGTAAAATGAAATGAACAAAGCCGCCAAGAAATATGGGATTATGTGAAAAGACTTACTCCACGTTTGATAGGTATACCTGAATGTGAGGGAGAGAATGAATCCAAGCTGGAAAACACTCTTAAGGATATTATCCAGGAGAACTTCCCCAACTAGCAGAGCAGGCCAATATTCAAGTCCAGGAAATACAGAGAACACCACAAAGATATTCCTCAAGAAGAGCAATCCCAAGGCACATAATCATCAGATTCACCAGGGTTGAAATGAAGGAAAAAATGCTAAGGGTAGCCAGAGAGAAAGGTCGAGTTACCCACAAAGGGAAGCCCATCAGTCTCACAGAGGATCTCTCAGCAGAAATCCTACAAGCCAGAAGAGAGTGGGGGCCAATTTTCAACATCCTTAAAGAAAAGAACTTTCAACCCAGAATTTCATATCCAGCCAAACTAAGCTTCATAAGCGAAGGAGAAATAACATCCTTTATAAACAAGCAGTTGCTCAGAGATTTCATCACCACCAGGCCTGCTCTACAAGAGCTCCTGAAAGAAGCACTAAACATAGAAAGGAACAACCAGTACCAGCCACTCCAAAAATATACCAAGTGGTACAGAGCATTGACACAGTGAAGAAACTGTGTCAACTAATGGGCAAAACAACCAGCTAGCATCAAAATGGCAAGATCAAATTCACACATAACAATATTTACCTTAAATGTAAATGGGCTAAATGCCCAATCAAAACACACAGACTGGCAAATTGGATAAAAAGTCAAAACCCACTGGTGTGCTGTATCCAGGAAACCCATCTCACATGCCAGGATACACATAGGCTCAAAATAAAGGGATGGAGGAAGACTTACCAAGCAAATAGAAAGCAAAAAAAAAAAAGCAGGAGTTGCAATCCTAGTCTCTGATAAAATAGACTTTAAACCAACAAAGATCAAAAGAGACAAAGAAGGACACTACATAATGGTAAAAGGATCAATGCAACAAGAAGAGCTAACAATCCTAAACATACATGCACCCCATATAGGAGAACCCAGATATGTAAAGCAAGTTCTTAATGATCTACAAAGAGACTTACACTCCCACACAATAATAGTGGGAGACTTTAACACTCCACTGTCAATATTAGACAGATCAATGAGACGAAGATTAACAAGGATATCCAGGACTTGAACTCAGACCTGGACCAAGCAAACCTAACAGACATTTACAGAACTCTCCACCCCAAATCCAGAGAATAAACATTCTTCTGAGCACCACATCACACTTACTCTAAAATTGACCACATAATTGGAAGTAAATCAATCCTCAGCATATGCAAAAGAATGGAAATCATAACAGTCTCTCAGACCACAGTGCAATCAAATTAGAACTCAGAATTCAGAAACTAACTCAGAACCACATGACTTCATGGAAACTGAACAACTGGATCTTGAATGTTGTCTGCATAAAAAATGAAATGAAGGCAGAAATAAAGATGTTATTCGAAACCAATAAGAATTAAGACACAACGTACCAGAATCTTTGAGACACATTTAAAGCAGTGTGTGGAGGAAAACTTATAGCAATAAATGCCCACATGAGAAGTCAGGAAAGATCTAAAATCGACACCCTATCATCAAAATTGAAAGAGCTAGAGGAGCAAGATCAAAAAACTCAAAAGCTAGCAGAAGACAAGAAATAACTAAGATCAGAGCACAACTGAAGGACACAGAGACACAAAAAACCCTTCAAAAAATCAGTAAATCCAGGAGCTGGTTTTTTGAAAAGATCAACAAAATAGACCACTAGCCAGATTAAAAAGAAAAGAGAGAATAATCAAATAGATGCAATAAAAAAATGATAAAGGGGATATCACCACAGATTCCACAGAACTACAAACTACCATCAGAGATTACTACAAAAAACTCCATGCACATAAACCAGTAAGCCTGGAAGAAATGGATAAATTCCTGGACACTTACACCATCCCAAGCCTAAACCAGGAAGAAGTCAAAACCCTGAATACACCAATAACAATGTCTGAAGTTGAGGCAGCAATTAATAGCCTACCAACCAAAAAAGCCCAGGTCCAGATGGCTTCACAGCCGAATTCTACCAAACATACAAAGAGGAACTGGTACCACTCCTTCTAAAACTATTCCAAACAATCCAGAAGGAGGGAATACTTCCCAAATCATTTCATGAGATCAACATCATCCTGATATCAAAACCCGGCAGAGACTCAACAAGAAAAAGAAAACTTCAGGCCAATATCCATGATGAACGTAGATGCTAAAATCTTGAATAAAATACTGGCAAACTGATTGCAACAACACATCAAAAAGCTTATGCATCACCATCAAGTAGGCTTCACCCCAGGGATGCAAGGCTGGATCAACATATGCGAGTCTATAAATGTAATTCACCACATAAACGGAACCAAATACAAAAACCACATCATGGTCACTCACGTTGGAAGAAGTGGAAGAAGATGGCGTTCACCAGCTTTTTACCTCCATCTACTCAGCTATCTCAGGACCAGCTCCAGGCTGAAGAAAAGGCAAGATCCCAAAGATCACGGCAGGCTTCACTGGTCTCCTCCCGAAGAGAGCCTCCCCTCTACGGATATCGGAAAGGCTGGATACCTCGGTTGTTAGAGGATTTTGGAGATGGAGGTGCTTTTCCAGAGATCCATGTGGCTCAGTATCCACTGGATATGGAACGAAAGAAAAAAATATCGAATGCACTGGCCATTCAGGTGGATTCTGAAGGAAAAATTAAATATGATGCAATCGCTCGACAAGCACAGTCAAAAGACAAGGTCATTTACAGCAAATACACTGACCTGGTTCCAAAGGAGGTTATGAATGCAGATTACTCAAACCTGCAGAGGCCTGATGAAGAAGCTATTAAAGAAATAACAGAAAAGACAAAAGTAACCTTAGAAAAATCTGTATCACAGAAGGTTGCTGCACCCATGCCAGTTTGGGCAGCTGACAAACTGGCTCCTGCTCAATATGTCCGATACATACCATGTCAGCAAGTAGTGGCTTTCAACTCTGGAGCTAAACAGAGGGTTATTTGGATGGTAGAAATGCAAAAAGATCCAATGGAGCCTTCAAGGTTCAAGATTAATAAGAAAATTCCCCAGGGACCACCTTCTCCTCCTGCACCTGTCATGCATTCTCCTAGCCGAAAGATGACTGTAAAGGGACAACAAGAGTGGAAGATTCCTCCTTGTATTTCTAACTGGAAAAATGCAAAGGGTTATAAAATTCCATTAGACAAACGTCTGGCTGCTGATGGAAGAGCACTACAGACAGCACATATCAATGAAAAATTTGCCAAACTGGCCAAAGCCCTCTACATTGCTGATTGGAAGGCTCATGAAGCTGTGGAAATGTGTCCCCAAGTAGAGAGAAAAATGGTTCAAAAAGAAAAGGAAAAACATGAAGAGAAACTTAGAGAAATAGCCCAGAAAGCCAGGGAGAGAAGAGCTGGGATCAAAACTCATGTGGAAAAAGAGGATGGGGGAGGCACGTGAGAGGGATGAAATCCAGCATGACAGGTGAAAAGAGAGACAGCATGACCAGAATCTTTCCAGGGCAGTTCCTGATAAGAGGTCGAAACTTCAGAGAAATGAAAATCAGGATATCAGTGAGGTCCTTGCTCTCAGTGTTCCTAATCCTTGGACTTCCAATGAAGTTCAGTAGGACCAGAGTCTTTTCAATCAATCCAAGGGTATGGACAGTGGATTTGCAGGTGGAGAAGATGAAATTTATAATGTTTATGATCAAGCCTGGAGAGATGGTAAAGATATGGCCCAGAGTATTTACAGGCCCAGTAAAAATCTGGACAAGGACATGTATGGTGATGACCTAGAAGCCAGAATAAAGACCAACAGATTTGTTCCCGACAAGGAGTTTTCTGGTTCAGACCATAGGCAGAAAGGCCGAGAAGGACCAGTTCAGTTCGAGGAAGATTCTTTTGGTTTGGACAAGTTTTTGGAAGAAGCCAAACAGCATGGTGGCTCTAAAAGACCCCCCAGATAGCAGCTGCCCTAAGGAACATGAGTATGAAGGCAGGAAGAGAAGGAAGGAGGAGACACAGGTCTCTTTCAAAGTGAATGAACTATTATTATCCATAACCCTAATGATGCAAGTCATATGGAGGAACACTTTGTAAATGGTCAGGATAAAAACCAAATCTGGGTGCCAGGTCCCAGTACTATTTTTTATTACTGGAAAATTGAGGAAGATAGAAAATTCTACTTTGAAGTATTTAGTTTTTTAAAAGAGTGGGTTGTGTTTGTGCTTCTCTCACATTTCGGCATTTATAGAACATGCTGTCCCACATACAAAATCAAGACCACTTCCTTTTGTGTGACACTAGTAGTTTGGGGTTAATATTTTGTGTAAGAACAGCTGATTATGAGTAAAGATACCCCAACCACAGTGAGTAGGAGGATGCTCACATATTGGAACTGTCCTGCCAAATAAATATTGCCCTTACTGTGCTCTGTTTTAATTTGGAGTGGGCAAAGTAAGCTCTTTCTTGATGCAACTTATTTGTTTCAAATAAAAACATTTAGACCAAAAAAAAAAAAACCACATGATTATCTCAATAGATGCAGAGAAGGCCTTTGACAAAATTCAACAGCTCTTTATGCTAAAAACCCTCAATAAACTAGGTATCAACGGAACATATCTCAAAATAATAAAATCTATTTATGACAAACCCACAGCCTATATCATACTGAATGGGCAAAAACTGGAAGCATTCCCTTTGAAATCTGGCACTAGACAAGGATGCCTTCTCTCACCACTCCTATTCAATATAGCATTGGAAGTCCTAGCAAGAGCAATCAGCCAAGAAAAAGAAATAGAAATAAAGTGTATTCACTGAGGAAAGGAAGAAGTCAAAGTGTCTCTATTTGCAAATGACATGATTGCATATTTAGAAGACCCCATCATCTCAGCCCAAAATCTCCTGAAACTGATAAGCAACTTCAGTGAACTCTCAGGATACAAAATCAATGTGTAAAAATCACAAGCATTCCTATACACCAATAACAGACTAACAGAGAGCCAAATCAAGAACGAACTGCCATTCACAATTGCTACAAAGAGAATAAAATACCTAGGAATACAACTAACAAAGGATGTAAAGGACCTCTTCAAGGAGAACTACAAACCACTGCTCAAGGAAATAAGAGAGGACACAAAGAGATGGAGAAACATTCCATGCTTATGGTTAGGAAGAATCAATATCATGAAAATGGCCATACAGCCCAAAGTAATTTATACATTCAATGTGATCCCCATTAAGCTACCAATGACCTTCTTCACAGAACTGGAAAAAAACACCTTAAACTTCATATGAAACCAAAAGACAGCCCACGTAGCCAAGTCAATTCTAAGCAAAAAGAACAAAGCTGGAGGCATCACGCTACCTGACTTCAAACTAAACTACAAGGCTACAGTAATCAAAACAGCATGGTACTGGTACCAAAACAGAGATATAGACCAATAGAACAGAACAGAGGCCTAGGAGGCAACACCACACAATGACAACCATCTGATCTTTGACAAACCTCACAAAAACAAGCAATGGGGAAAGATTCCCTGTATAATAAATGCTATTGGGAAAACTGGCCAGCCATGTACAGAAAACAGACACTGGACCCCTTCCTGATACCTTACACTAAAATTAACTCCAGATGGATTAAAGACTTAAACATAAGACCTAACACCATAAAAACCCTAGAAGAAAATCTAGACGAAACCATTCAGGACATAGGCACAGGCAAGGACTTCATGACTAGAACACCAAAAGCACTCACAACAAAAGCCAAAATAGACAAATGGGATCTAATTAAACTCCAGAGCTTCTGCACAGCAATAGAAACAATCACTAGAGTGAACCACAAACCAACAGAATGGGAAAGAATTTTTGCAATCTACCCATCTGACAAAGGATTTATAGCCAGAATCTGCAAAGAACTAAAACAGATTTACAAGAAAAAAGCAAACAAACTCATTCAAAAGTGGGCAAATAATATGAACAGACACTTTTCAAAAGAAGACATATATGAGGCCAACAAACATATGAAAAAATGCTCATCCTCACTGGTCATTAGAGAAATGCAAATCAAAACTACATTGAAATACCATCTCATGCCAGTTAGAATGGTGATCATTAAAAAATCTGGAGACAATAGATGCTGGAGAGGATGTGGAGAAATAGAAACACTTTTACACTGTTGGTGGGAGTGTAAATTAGTTCAGCCATTGTGGAAGACAGTGTGGCGATTCCTCAAGGATCTAGAAATAGAAATACCATTTGACCCAGCCATCCCATTACTGGGTATATACCCAACTGTCTATAAATCTTTCTATTATAAAGACACATGCACACGTATGTTCATTGTGGCACTGTTTACAATAGCAAAGACCTGAAGCCAACCCAAATGCCCATCAATGATAAACTGGATAAAGAAAATGTTGCACATACACGCCATGGAATACTATGCAGCCATAAAAAAGGATGAGTTCATATCCTTTGCAGGACATGGATGAATCTGGAAACCATCATTCTCAGCAAACTAACACAAGAACAGAAAACCAAACCCCATATGTTCTCACTCATAGGTAGATGTTGAACAATGAGAACACATGGACACTGGGAGGGGAACATCACACATTGGGGTCTATTGGGGGGTGGGGGCCTTTGGGAGGGATAGTGGGGGGGAGGTTGGTGAGGGATAATATTGGGAGAAATGCCTAATGTGGGTGATGGGGGGATGGAGGTAGCAAATCACCATGGCATGTGTGTAGCTATGCAACAATCCTGAGAGTTATGCACATGTACCCCAGAACTTAAAGTATAATAAAAAAATTGACTAATATTCCTGAAGATGGTAAGAGACCTTCTGAAGTGCTGATGCAGGAATATAAATCACCAGCCTCAAGACTGCATACTAAATGTATACTCTCAAAAATCTATGAGTGACATTAAAACTCTCATTAAAGCAAATAATCTAAAATCTAGGTGACCAAGTCCTCCAACATAAAGTTACTTAAGCATAGGCATATTCGCAGTTACTTCTCTATCATAGGAAACCACCTATAGTCCTTCTTGTTTCCAAGAAAATATCTTCACTAGAGTATATCACACATCACACTATTCTGAATCAAATATTCAGTTGCAAATAGGTAGTTTCCAGGTAGAGAGGAGCCCTTGCCTAAAAGCTGTCCCTATTACAAACAGTTTATCTCACTTCAATTTTCTTCCTTTTCTTTGCAAGAAGAATGTCCATCACTTTTTTTTTAATCTGGAGACCTAGATCCCTAGTTCAAAGAATTTGTAAGAAAAAACTCAGCTCAAATATCTGAATCTGTCCTAAAAATGATGTGCTGGGATAATAACTTTTGAAGGAAGCAATTTTTAAATTTCACCTGGCTTTTGGCACAGGCTTCTCACTTTTCAAGAGTTTCCGTATTGACAAGGGTGTTAAATGAGATTTCTAGCTGCTTCAAAGTGTAAGATACTATTGAGCCCTTCTAAATTCCACAGATGATGCCCTGGCAGCAGCATTAAAGGGCGACCCTGCTGCATCACATTCACATGTGAGTCCCCTTACAGCACTCTTCTGCATTCTGGAGGAAAACTCAGCATTGACCCAGTGAGAAGCCAAAGAGCCCTAGGATTCATAGATGTATTCCCTGGGGTTCTACAGTTCCCATCTAAAATGAATTACATAAGCACATTTACAATAAAGATTATGTGTGCTACACAACCTTTATATTATCAAACTTTGTTTTTTGTCACAGAGCTGGTAGTTAAATATTTGCCACCAAACCACTGGATGTATGTACATTAAAATAATGCATTGATATAAACTAAAGTCCAAAAGAGAATATGTGAATATACATTTTGCTATAGTAATTCAGGAGAAAAATAAAACTGGGAAAAGAATTAAGTCATCATATGATTTTAACAGAAATGCTAAAACCAAACATTTTTGAACTATAATAATAGTATCACAGGCAGACAGCAGAAATTTAATTTTCATAAAATATCACACATCAAATTAATATTCTTAAATATCTGTTATTGAATTTTATACATTTAAAATGGAAATTTTATTTGAATTTTATAGTTCTATAAGAACTATAATCATTCATCCATCCACTGATTCATTCCCTAGTGAATGAATTAATATAGTAATATATGCTAGACACTAATTTAGGTGCTGGACTCTATCAGTGAACCCAATAGAAGCATTTATTTCTATTTTGTTTATATTTAAGTACCATTCTAATTCAAGTCATAGTTTAACATTGGATATTTTCATTTTTGTCAAAAAAGACTGTACATTACTCAAATTTGACAAAAACATATTAAAGTCTTTCTCAGAAGGCAGACACTCTATAGCCTGCTCACTGCAGAGAGGGCTGAAAAGTGATAAAGCATAAAACTCAGTCAATAGTAATGGCTAAGGATGATGGAGTCTGACCTTTGCTACCATTTTTTTTAACGTGTACAATTATTTGTAGATCACTGTCTTAGTCCATTTATCCTACTATAAGAAAATACCACAGACTATGTAAGTCATAAAGAAATGAAATTTATTTCTCATGGTTCTGAAGTCTGGGAAGTAAAAGATCAAGGTCTGGCATCTGGCAAGGACTGCTCTCTACTAACAAGATGGTAGCTTAAATGCTGTGTCCTCTAAAGGGGAAGAATAACTTGTCCTCATGTAGAAGGGCAAGAGGGCCAAACTGCTTCTGTCAAGCCCTTTTATTACAACAATCTATTCATGAGGGTAGATCCCTCATCTCCTAAACACCTCCCAAAAGGCCCCACTTCCCAACACAATTGCACTGGATTACATTTTCAACACATTTTAGAGCACACTCTCGGACTATAGTAATTATCAAAAATAGACTACCCTCAGCATTTATGATTTCTTAAATAATTTCATTGGTAACCAAACCCTTTCACCTAAAAGATTTTTTCCATTTTGAAAGCACAGGATTTAAACAGAGTAATTTAAAGTAGCTAGATGTGGCTGGGCATGGTGACTCATCTGCAATCCCAGCACTTTGGGAGGCCAAAGCTGGTGGATCACCTCAGGTCAGGAGTTCGAGACCAGCCTGGCCAACATGGCAAAACCCCATCTCTACTAACAATACAAAAATAAGGTGGGTGTGGTGGCATGCACCTGTAGTCCCGACTACTCAGGCGGCTGAGGCAAGAAAATCAAGTGAACTCAATAAGTGAAGGTTGCAGTGAGCCAACATACCACTGCACTCCAGCTTGGATGATGGAGTGAGACTCTGTCTCAAAAAAAAAAAAAAGCTAGATGTATTAATCAGGGTTCTCCAGAGAAACAGAAACAACATGATAAACAGATGTGGATAAATGGATGGAAGATAGATTAGATAGATATAGAGATTTTAAGAAACTGGCTCATGTGACTGTAGAGGCTTGACAAGTCCAAAGGTAGGCCAGCAGGATGGAAACCCAGGGAAGAATTGCAGTTTGAGTTCAGAGGCAGTCTGCTGGCAGAATACCCTTTTGCTCAAGGGAGGTTAGTCTGGTGCATGAAGGTCTTCGACTGATTGGATAAGGCCCACCCACATTATGTAGGGTAATCTACTGTACTTAAAAGTCATTGCTTTAAATGTTAGTCTCATTCAAAAACACCTCCAGAAACATCCAGAATAACATTTGACCAAATATCTGGGAGCCATGTGTCAACCAAGTTGACACAAAAAATTAAGGATCATTAGTAAATTTAGCATTTATTGCTTAGTCAGTAATTTGTAAAATACAAATGAAAATATTTAGAATGTTATTATTACCTTTATTTTGAGATAAGGTATCACTCTGGGAAATAATTGTAAATTGAATTGAACCCTGACAAATAACCATGAATTGAATTCCACCATACTTAAACTTCTTTTAGGTTTTCCTGTTGTCTGTTAAATTAATTTCAGCTGTAAAAAAATTGAAAGCAAATTAAACTGAAGTTATTAAAGAGCAATTTATACACAAAAGGAAAAATGAAAGTACTGAATTTGGGAAGGAACATAAAGAAATAAGTCAGTTGATGCACTATCCTAGTTGTCATTTTAAGTTCTTTCAATAAAAATAAGGGCACAGTGGTAATTTAAACACACACAGAGAGACACAAGACAGAAAGAGCTAAAGAACAAGAGAGCCAAATTCTGCCAGCATGTCAAAGGAAGGAATTGCTAGGGAGGATCAGAAAACTGCAGAACAGAAATGAAGTCTAACTGGGAGTGATGAAAGAACTACAAAGGTTCTCCATGTAAAGAAGCAGCCAGAAAGAAAGGCATCCCATAGCTTGCCTTAAGCACATTTGGCTTCTGAAGGAATAAATGTGCTGAGGTTTATCGCTGAAGAGACAATGAAGACAGAGTCAGAGGGCAGTCAGTGTGTGTAAATCAGTGACAATACATTTTCTAATGCCTTGTTGCTTATGGTTCCAGGCCTCAACTAGAATCACATGCCATTTTCACTGAAGGCCAGCTTGGCAAACACCATGTCACTCTCCACCTTCATTTAAAAAATACCCAGCTGAGAAGAATTTTCCTGGGAGCTTAAATTAAATAGCCCAATCAAGACCAAATGTAAACTTTCCATTTTTTATTTTACAAGAGGATTTTTTAAATTTTCCTTTAAAATGAGACAGCTATGATCAATATAGTGGGTACTGATCGGTGCTTCCCCAATTCCCCAGGACTACTTCTGCCATTCCCACATACCCTTCCTCAGGCTTTGATGTGCTTTTACCTCCAAAGTTCTGTATGCAGGACTATCTGCCACTAGGTGCTCTTGAGTCCTGGCACAGCTTGGGCTGCAAGAGCAGAGAGCAAGAAGCACCTGGAAGTTTACCTCTGTACCTCCCTAAATTCCCTCCTCCAGTCCAGGACTGGCAGGGGGATATGGAAGCCCATCTCTTCCTCTCAGGTAAAGACAACACTGAGATGTATCTTCCACTCTGCAGGAATTCACTACACTCTCCCCAGGACTTTGCCTGAAACGAGCCCCTTGCTTGGCTTCTGCCTTGCTCTGCCCTACCTCCCTCACACCCTTAACAGTTTGTCCTGAAAACACTTCCCAGTAAATCACTTGCACAGACAATCCTTGTCTTAAACAACCAGTGAAAGATGATTCTACAGTTTATATTCTTTAGAGCTTTAAGGTTCTGTCAAAACAATACATGCAAAACAAGATAAACAAATCCAATATTTTGTTATAATGAGCCCTAAATTCTGTAGCCAAAGTCATAAACAGTGAGTTAGGGTCATCTCAAGTTCATAAAGTCACCAGTAATGTCATGTATGATGTCACCAGTGGTTCCAGATTTTTAAGATGGAAAGTACTATAATGTTCCAGGGAGACCATGGACTTTGGAGCCAAACAGGCTTGAATGCCATACTAACACAACAAATCACTAGTCACATACTCACTGGAAGCCTTAGATTCAAATTCTATAAAATGGTTAGATTGTGAATCAACAAAATTGCAATGCTGATCTTAAAGAGTTTGTAAAAGTAAATGAGTAAATATTTAAAACACAAGATACATAGTAAACACAAATTATTATTTCATTTTGCTTTCTAAAGGGAATGATTTTGTCACAAGGAAAACAGAGCCGATGGAAGCATCTGTTTCCCTACAGTGAAAAGCCTTAAGGAAGAGCCCCAATTAATAATGTCATTAGCCACCAGTTCACATTTAGAAGAGGGTCACATAGCAATTGGGTTTTTTTTTCTGCTTGTTTACAGATAACCTTAAGGTTGTCTTCAATTACTGAAGCTTGTATCACCCATTCATTAATCCATCTTTATTGAATGGTTATAGAACAGGTACTGGGGGAGACAGATCCAAGATGGCCGATTAGGAGCAGCTAAGGATTGCAGCTCCCAGCGAAAGTGTGGAGGCTGCTGCAGGTGATCCCCCAGGCAAGAAAGGCCTGGAGTGGACTTCAGCAGTCCTACAGCAGAGGGGCCAGGCTGGTAGAAGGAAAAATAAGAAACAGAAAGAAATAATTTCATAATCAGCAAACTGGACGTCCACTCAGAGACCCAATCTGAAAGTCAACAACTACAAAGACGACAGGTGGATAAATCCACAAAGATTGGAAGAAACCAGCCCAAAAAGGATGAAAACACCTGAAACAAGAACACCTCTCCTCCTACAAGGGATCACAACTCCTCACCAGCAAAGGAACAAGGCTGGATGGAAAATTAATGTGATGAATTGACAGAATCAGGCTTCAGAAGGTGGGTAATAAGAAACTTCTGTGAGCTAAAAGAGTATGTTCTAACCCAATGCAAAGAAACTAAGAACCTTGAAAAAGATTTGATGAAATGCTAATGAGAATAAACAACTTAGAGAGGAATGTAAGTGAATTGATGGAGCTGAAAAACACAACACAAGAACTTCTCGAAGCATGTACAAGATTTAACAGCCGAATGGACCAAGCAGAAGAAAGGATATCAGAGGTCAAAGATCAACTCAATGACATAAAATGAGAAGGCAAAATTAGAGAAAAAAGCGTAAAAAGGAATGAACAACGTCTCCAAGAAATATGGGACTATGTGAAAAGACCTAATCTACGTTTCATAGATGTACCTGAATGTGACGGAGAGAATGAATCCAAGCTGGAAAATATTCTTCAGGATATAATCCAGGAAAACTTCCCCAACCTAGCAAGGCAGGCCAATATTCAAGTCCAGGAAGTACAGAGAACGCCACAGAGATATTCCGCAACAAGAGCAACCCCAAGCCACATAATCGTCAGATCCACCAGGGTTGAAATGAAGGATAAAATGCTAAGGGCAGTCAGAGAGAAAGATCAGGTTATCCACAAAGGGAAGCCCATTAGACTCACAGCAGATCTCTCAGCAGAAACCCTACAAGCCAGAAGAGAGTGGGGGCCAATATTCAACATCCTTAAAGAAAAGAACTTTCAACCCAGAATTTCATATCCAGCCAAATTAAGCTTCATAAGTGAAGGAAAAATAAAATCCTTTCCAAACAAGCATGTACTCAGATATTTCATCACCACCAGGCCTGATTTACAAGAGCTCCTGAAAGAGGCACTAAACATAGAAAGGAACAACCAGAACCAGCAACTCCAAAAACATACCAAATGGTAAAGAGCATTGACACAATGAAGAAACTGCATCAACTAATGGGCAAAACAAACAGCTAGCATCAAAATGGCAGGATCAAATTCACACGTAACAATATTAACCCTAAACGTAAATGGGCTAAATGCCCTAATCAAAAGACACAGACTGGCAAATTGGATAAAAAGCCAAAACCCATCAGAGTGCTGTATCTAGGAAACCCATCTCACATGCAAGGATACACAAAGGCTCAAAATAAAGGGATGGAGGAAGATTTACCAAGCAAATGGAGAGCAAAAAAAAAGGAGGAGTTGCAATTCTCATCTCAGATAAAATAGACTTTAAACCAACAAAGATCAAAGGAGACAAAGAAGGACATTACATAATGGTGAAAGGATCAATGCAACAAGAAGAGTTAACGATCCTAAATATATACGCACCCAATACAAAAGCACCCAGATACATAATGCAAGTTCTTAATGACTTACAAAGAGACGTAGACTCCCACACAATAACAGTGGGAGACTTTAAAATCCCATTGTCAATATTAGACAGATCAACGAGACGAAGATTAACAAGGATATCCAGGACTTGAACTCAGACCTGGACCAAGCAAACCTAACAGACATTTACAGAATTCTCCACCCCAAATCCACAGAATATACATTCTTCTCAGCACCACATCATACCTACTCTAAAACTGACCACATAATTGGAAGTAAATCACTCCTCAGCAAATGCAAAAGAATAGAAATCCTAACAAACAGTCTCTCAGACCACAGTGCAATCAAGTTAGAACTCAGAATTCAGAAACGCAGAACCACACAGTCTCATGGGAACTAAACAACTGGCTCTTTAATGTTGACTACATAAACAATGAAATGAAGGCAGGAATAAAGATGTTCTTCGAAACTAACAAGAACGAAGACACAACATACCAGAATCTCTGGGACACATATAAAGTAGTGTCTAGAGGAAAATATATAGCAATAAATGCCCACATGAGAAGAAAGGAAAGAACTAAAATTAACACCCTATCGTCAAAATTGAAAGAGCTAGAGGAGCAAGACCAAAAAAACACAAAACCTAGCAGAAGACAAGAAATAACTAAGATCAGAGCAGAACTGAAGAAGATAGAAACACAAAAAAACCTTCAAAAAGTCAATAAATCCAGGAGCTGGTGTTTCAAAAAGATCAACAAAATAGACAGACCACTAGCCAGATTAATAAAAAAGAAAAGAGAGAATAATCAAATAGATGCAATAAAAAATGATAAAGGGGATATCACCACAGATTCCACAGAAATACAAACCATCATCAGAGATTATTACAAACAACTCTATGCACATAAACTAGTATACCTGGAAGAAATGGATAAATTCCTGGACACTTGCATCCTCCCAAGCCTAAACCAGGAAGAAGCCGAAACCCTGAATAGACCAATAACAAGGACTGAAGTTGAGGCAGCAATTAATAGCCTACCAACCAAAAAAGCCCAGGTCCAGATGGTTTCACAGCCAAATTCTACCAAACATACAAAGAGGACCTGGTACCATTCCTTATGAAACTATTCCAAACAATATAAAAAGAAGGAATCCTTCCCAAATCATTTTGGACACCAATATCATCCTGATACCAAAACCTGGCAGAGACTCAGCAAGAAAAGAAAACTTCAGGCCAATATCCATGATAAGCATAAATGCTAAAATCTTCAATAAAATACTGGCAAACCAATTGCAACAACACATCAAAAAGCTTATCCACCATGATCAAGTAGGCTTCATCCCGGGGGATGCAAGTCTGGTTCAACATACACAAGTCTATAAACGTAATTCACCACATAAACAGAACCATAGACAAAAACCACATGATTATCTCAATTGATGCAGAGAAGGCCTCTGACAAAATTCAACAGCCCTTTATGCTAAAAACCCTCAATAAACTAGGTATTGATGGAACGTATCTCAAAACAATAAAAGCTATTTATGGCAAATCAACTGCCAATATCATACTGAATGGGCAAAAACTGGAAGCATTCCCTTTGAAATCTTGCACTTGACAAGACGCCCTCTCTCACCACTTCTATTTAATATCGTACTGGAAGTTCTAGCCAGAGCAATCAGACAAGAAAAAGAAATAAAGGATATTCGAATAGGAAAGGAGGAAGTCAAATTGTCTCTATTTGGAGATGACATGATTGTATATCTAGAAGACCCCATTGTCTCAGCCCAAAATCTCCTGAAACTGATAAGCAAATTCAGCAAACTCTCAGGATACAAAATCAATGTGCAAAAATCACGAGCATTTCTATACACCAATAACAGACTTAAAGAGAGCCAAATCAAGAACAAACTGCCATTTGCAATTGCTACAAAGAGAATAAAATACCTGGGAATACACCTAACAGAGGATGTAAAGGACCTCTTCAAGGAGAACTACAAACCACTGCTCAATGAAATAAGAGAGGACACAAACAGATTGAGAAACATTCCATGTTCATGGTTAGGAAGAATCAATATCGTGAAAATGGCTATAATACCCAAAGTAATTTACAGATTCAATGCTATCCCCCATCAAGCTACCAAGGACCTTCTTCACAGAACTGGAAAAAAACACCTAAAACTTCATATGGAACCAAAAGAGAGCCTGCATAGCCAAGTCAATTCGAAGCAAAAAAACAAAGCAGGAGGCATCACAGTACTGGACTTCAAACTATATTACAAGGCTACACTAATCAAAATAGCATGGTACTGTTACCAAAACAGAGATATAGACCAATGGAACAGAACAGAGGCCTCGGAGGCAACACCACATATCTACAACCATCTGATCTTTGACAAACCTCACAAAAACAAGCCATGGGGAAAGGATTCTCTGTTTAATAAATGGTGTTGGGTAAACTGGCTAGTCATGTGCAGAAAGCAGAAATGGGACCCCTTCCTGTCACCTTACACTAAAATTAACTCCAGATGGATTAAAGACTTAAACATAAGACCTAACACCATAAAAACCCTAGAAGAAAACCTAGGCAAAACCATTCAGGACATAGGCGTAGGCAAGGACTTCATGACTAAAACACCAAAAGCATTAGCAACAAAAGCCAAAATAGACAAATGGGACCTAATCAAACACCACAGCTTCTGCACAGCTAAAGAAACAGTCATTAGAGTGAATCAGCAACCAACAGAATGGGAAAAAATTTTTGCGGTCTACCCATCTGACAAAGGGCTGATATCCAGAATCTACAAAGAACTAAAACAGATTTATAAGATAAATACAAACAAACCCATTTAAAAGTCGGCAAAGGACATGAACAGTCACTTTACAGAAGAAGACATACATGAGGCCAACAAACATATGAAAAAATGCTCATCATCACTGGTCATTAGAGAAATGCAAAACAAAACTACATTGAGATAACATTTCATGTCAGTTAGAAAGGTGATCATTAAAAAATCTGGAAACAACAGATGCTGGAGAGGATGTGGAGAAATAGGAACACTTTTACACTGTTGGTGGGATTGTCAATTAGTTCAACCATTGTGGAAGATAGTGTGGCGAATCCTTGAGGACTTAAAAATAGAAATTCTATTTGACCCAGCAATCCCATTACTGGGTATATATCCAAAGGATTATAAATTGTTCTACTATAAGGACACAGGGACACGAATGTTCATTGCAGCACTGTTTACAACAGCAAAGACCTGGAACCAACCCAAATGCCCATCGATGATAGACTGGACAGGGAAAATGTGGCACATATACACCATGGAATACCATGCAGCCATCAAAAACGATGAGTTTATGTCCTTTGTAGGGACATGGATGAACCTGGAAACCATCGCTCTCAGCAAACTGACACAAGAACAGAAAATCAAACACGGCATGTTGTCACTCACAGGTGGGTGTTTAACAATGAGAACACATGGACACAGGGAGTGGAGCATCACACACTGGGGTCTGTCAGGGGAAAATAGGGGAGGGACAGCGGGGGGTGGGGAGTTGGGGAGAGATAGCGTGGGGAGAAATGCCAGATATAGGTGAAGGGGAGGTAGGCAGCACATAACACTGCCATGTGTGTACCTATGCAACAATCTTGCATGTTCTTCACATGTACCCCAAAACCTAAAATGCAATAAAAAATAAAAAACAAAAATAAAAAAAGAATGTAAAATCCCCCCCCAAAAAAAATCACAAGGGAGTTCTTTGTCTGTTTGTGTTAATCACAGCCTGCTACTTCAATAAAAGACTACTGAAGATTTAGAAAACCCCATGAAATCATATTGCAACCATATGTGGAGGCAAAAAAAAAAAAAATGTATCATTTAAGTATACACTTATACTATTATTTCCTTATAGGAAATAAATGGAATGTCTTATCATCTTTAAGGGTAAAGTCTAGACACCAAAGAAAAAAGAATATCAGATAAAAAAATCACAAGGGAGTTCTTTGTCTATTTGTGTTAAACACAGCCTGCTACTTCCATAAAAGACTACTGAAGATTTAGAAAACCCCATGAAATCATATTGCAACCATATGTGGAGACAAAAAAAATAAACGTATCATTTAAATATACCCTAAATTATAAGGACACATGATTAAAGGGAGGCTACTTTGGGTGAGAAAACTGAATCTTTGGCAATTTTCTAAGAGCAGGAAAGACACTTCGGACTTTCTAAAATAAACATATGTAAACTTAGATTTTAATCACTGAACAGCTTATCAAGATTGTGTCAGATAGTTTTGTTGCTGTTGAGTTATCTGAATTCCTTAAATATTTTGGATATTAGCCCCTTAACAGATTCATGGTTTTGCAAATATTTTCTTCCAGTCTATAGGTTGCTTTATCATTTTGTTGATTTTTTCCTTTGCTCTGCAGAAGCTTTTTAGTTTGATGTAGTCCCACTTGCTTATTTTTGCTTTTGCAGCCTGAGCCTTTGATTTCATACTGAAAGACTCACTGTCAAGGCCAATGTCAAGCTTTTCTCTTGTTTTTTTTTCCAGCAGTTTCATGGTTTTAGGTCTTGCATTTAAGTCTTTAATCCATTTTGAGTCAACCGTTTCTGATGTAGGATAAAAGTCCAATTTCATTCTTTTGCATGTGAATATCCAGTTTACTCAACACAGCTTATGGAAAAGACGATCTTTTACTCATTGTGTATGCTTAGCAACCTTGTCAAAAATAAGTTGGCCATATAAGCTTGAGATAAGTATATTAATGAGTTTAGTAATCATCTCACTGTAGATATGTATGTCAAAACATCATTTTTACCTTAAATATATATAACCTGTATTTAAATAAATTAATTTATAATAAAGGGGTAAGTTTGGTTAGATGGGATGAAAAGATTGTATCAATTTTCTCTAAAATGCTTTGTATTCAGAAGTTCCTCATAACAGAATATACAGAAATATTTGAGAACAAAGACTGCTTCCTAGTAAGAAAACTTTAGATCTAGTAAGAAAACTTTAGATCTAGAAAAAAACTTGTGAAGTAACTTCCTACCAAACCACACCATGATTATTTGTTAAAATAAACATCTATCAAGGATTTATTATACTTCAATGTGGTATTCATCAACCAATGTTTCTCAAACCATCTATGGTAAAAGGCCATTTTCCTTCAATTCATCATATATTTGCAAAATATAATAAAAATAAATTACTAGACAAAAAAAAAGAACAGGCACTGGGACATACAGAGGTAAAATAGATACAATCCCAATAAGCAAGTAAACAAGTAAGTAAAATAATTAGCGATGATGATAAATAGCATGAGGGAAATAAAGGGTAATCAGATGAATTAACTGCAAAAGGGAGGCTCACGACATTAAACAGATGGTCAGGAAATATCTCTCTAAGGGAGGGATATTCCAGCTGAGGGAAGACAGGAGCCAGTGCTGTGAGATCCAGGAAAGAACCTTCCAGGAAGAGGGAACAGCAATCTGAGATGGGTGAGACCTTGGTGCCAGCAGAACTAAAGTGATCTGAATTCAGAAGATTATGTTACAAGATGAAAACAGAAATTATCAGGAAGAAGACCATACAGTTCCTCATGGGTATATTGAATGGTTTGACTCAATGTAGTACAGCCATGAGAAGAATTTTTGTTTCTCTCCAACCTTTATTCCTCAATGAATTATATCAAGTTTCCTTTGCCTTCCCTTTAAAGACATTTCAGAATGGAAAGCTTCACAGTCAATTTCAATTATAAAACAACCCAGTCTAGTAATATTAAATACAGTTTAAAACTTAACCCTCAAATGCAGTTTAATGCTGTAATCCTTCCCTAGCTGGGACTGGCCAGCAATTGGAGAGCGACAGTGTCAGCATTTCCACTTCTTTCCCCCATCTCCATCCCTCTTTTGGGTTGCCCCTTTTCCATGGTTTGAAATCTTGGTGAAAATAGGAGGAAAGGGGAGAATGTCTCTGACTTCCCTGGTGCTGCTGCTCATCCTCCCTGACTGTTGATGCTTTCTGTGTTATGGATGTTCAAGGGCCCACTATCACACATGTAAGAGTATGTGCAGACTCTTCAGGAAGCCCCACAGAGAACACCCAGTTCTTTGATGTAGACAATCTACTTAGAGAGACTTCACCCCAATCCACCTGACTTCCCATCCTCAGCGATATAGTCCATGGCTTCTTGCTTCTAGCAATATGGCTAAAGCCTAGTTCCCTTTCGAGTGCCCACCTGACCCATGGGAGAATTGTCCTTTACCTACTAAACACTGGAGGTGTGACTTCCCTAATGCTCAACACTCTTCCCCCTCACCTCACATTTTCCACATCCTGATTTCAAACCCACTGCATAAGCAAATATCCAACTTTCAATTCAGTGCCATTCACACCTTCTTCAGACACTCCTAGTCTCTGTGAGTGGATCTCTTGGAGTGTCACTCCTTCGCTTGGCTTAAATCAAAATAACCTACTCTCTTTTGTCCATAAAAAGAAAGAAGAATCCACAGCACTGTCTCACAGACTAGTAACTCGGTTTTCTCAGACTCTTTTATTTCCTTTAGATGGATAAGAGGCAGGTAAAGAGGTATGCCAGATGTGATAATGAAACTGAAAAGCTGTCTTTTCTTACCCAGTGCTATGGGGATGGAACCGATGCCACTTTTTGCAATGTGGAACTACATAGCAGCTTTTTCATTTTGATTGAATACAATACAAAGCTTTTTGCTTTGAATACAATCTATGTGATGTATCTATTATTAATAAATACTTGGAGACTATCTGTATAACTTTTCATTGAAATTCAGCTATATTAAGGCACAAATGTGTTCATTTATTCATCAGAATGTATTTATTTATTCATTAGTATGATTTTTTATTGTTAGAGTGCGAACACATTTCTATCCCTTTTCCTAATTAATCTCTTAATTACTCAGGGATGACCACTAACGAACAGCTGTGATTGCTAATATACTCTCTAGCAAGAGATGGTCGTACTTCTTCCCAGGACCCCACCCAGTCATTCAGAAATATGTGTTTTCATCTCTCTCCCCCTGTTCTGCTAGAAATAACTTCTTCTAATAAATGCAGACACCTGGGAAGAGGCATATAGGTTCTTTTCTTTTTCTAATTGAGCTTCTTGTTTTTGTTTTAATGAAGGAGAAAATTAGGTAAGCTGGATGCCTTAGTTACATACTATGTAAAGAAAGAAAATAGTAGAGTTGAACAAGCATTTCTTAATTAATCATAGCTAATTTGTACAAGGTGACAATAAGAAAAATTAAACAAAAGAGGGAAAAAGAAAAAGTATTGTCAATTTTTTTTAGATCCTAAAAGCAAAAGAGAATGACACATTGGGACGTCATAGAAACACATTAAACTTTTATCTCTGACAATTAGTGATGACAGATGATTAACAAAACCATAAATGCATAAATCAGCACATCATCCTGCAGCTAATGTGCCATGTATCATGTACTCAGTACATGGAGCAGCCAGCTTGAGGACTCTGAGGCTTCAATGATTTCTAAAGAAAGTAAAATTCAGAAATTATTTGCATGGCATTACTAGCCGTAGGATACTGGTACCCAAGAATCCATTCCAGATGTCTGTGTAAACATGGGCCTAAGTAGTAAAACACAGTAGCCTAAGTTAGACAACCAGTTTAGGCATTCTTCACTTTCCTTAAGCCCGCAAGTGCAGCAGATTAGGTGCATGAAGCAAACACCCCTGTTCTCAGGGGCTCACTCCCACACATATAGTCTTTGATACCATTAAATGTGAGTGGTGATTCAAGCCCTTTGAAATCACTGGGCTGCAGTCACACAAGCTGAAATCACCTTACATCATGTAGCTATATAAGATAGTTCTTGCCAGGAAAGAAAAGAAATAGATGAAAACTTTTGAAATGTAATGCATATTATCTTTCATAGAAAATTTCTATGAAAAATAAACCTCTAAAACAGAAAGACATGAACATTACATGAATCTGGTTTTCTTGATTTGCTTTAGTGTTTCTCATTTCAAAAAAAAAAAAAAACGTGTGTGTGTGTGTGTCTGTGTGTATATACACTTGTCCCTTGTCCCTTAGTGTCCATGGGGAATTGATTCCAGGACCTCCAGGACCAAAGTCCAAGGATGCTGAAGTTGTTTATATAAAATGGTATAGTGTTTACATATTAACCTAAACACATTCTCCCATATACTTTAAATCATCCCTGGATTAGTTATAATACCTAATATAATGAAAATGCTGTATAAATAGTTGTTATACTGAATTTTTTATTTGTATCACTTTTGTTGTTTTGGAGTAAGTTTTTTTCAGAATACTTTTTATCTGAGGTTAATCGAATCCACAGATGCAGAACCCACAGATACAAAGGGCCTTGAGTGTGTGTGTGTGTGTGTGTGTGTGTGTGTGTGTGTGTGTGTGTAGAGACAGAGAGAGAGAGAGAAGAATAGATGAACAAAATTACAAACAGCCACATTTTTTGCAGGTTCTTTAGATGCTGAATTTGGAAAATGTAAACAGTCTGTAAATCTATAAATTTCTGTTATTGTAATAATATCAGAACATATCAGCAGTAACCTAAGAACCATTGCTTTGATGTCAATCTCTAACTAGGAGTGTACATTAACCAGTTTCCTGGGTAATATAAAGAAAATGGCATGCGTTTCATTTTCAGTGACCTAAACATGCCATTCTCTCTTTCTTCTGGCCTTTGCATATGTTATTCCCTCTGACTGAAATATTTTTACCACCTCTTGGCCTAACTCCTACTCATCTTTTAGGTGGCAATTTTAAAAAATCACTGCCTCTATTAACTCTTTTGTTGAATGTCATGTACCTTTTGTCATCCAGCTCCACTCTTTCATATTCTCTTATGTAATACTTGCACTGAGATTCTGCAAATTACATTTTCCGAACTCATTTGCCAGCCTGCTCTTTAGGTCAGTCAACAGGAGGCAGTAGAAAGGGTTGGAAGGCAGAAGGGGTAGTGAAGGGCTTTATTCTGTTTTTGTTTTATTTTGTTTTGTTGGGATTTTTGCCATTTCTGTCTGTGTTGCCAGAGCAGTGGCAATTTACCTCAGCATCAACAGTTGGCTCTGGCCGCCAGTGACTTTCAACATTCATAAAATCAAGCCCATTACACTCCCTCACAAATACCTGCAGAATCCAGATGTGCAAAGGTCTGAGACCAAACTCTGCAGGACACATCTTTCAAAAATCATAGGTTATAGTATCCTTTTGTTCCTTCTGTCTCAGAGGTAGCAGCTGTTTCCTGTAATTGTTTTATCTGACTGACTTCCATGCTTTGATTTTGATTTGTCAACCCTCCAATACTTAACCATTCAATTCTTAGTGGTACACTTAGGGTGCAGAAATTCCTAGTGCAATTCTTTTTCCAAACTGGACCCAACTGATACAGCAATTGGCACTATGAGTGAGATCAGAAAACAGATCCTCAAAAATAAAACCCTAGGACTTTGGTCATTTCATTAGCCTTGAATGTTGTGCTGAATTCCCTGTCAATTAAAAATGGGATACTTATCATCTGTCATACAGTGGTATCATATTTTATTAGGTTGTCATCTGTAATAGAGTGAAATGAGGTGCCTTTAAAGTGAATGTCTTGGAAAACCAGGGCCTCCTATATTTTACTTTTACAGCAGTAGTGGTAACTACAAAATTGTGAGGTGAAATTTATCTATCTGTCTATCTATCTATCTATTTATTTATTTATGCTTCCTGGAAAGCTTACAAAAACAATAAAGACTTTTCAACTTTAAGTTCAAGAAAATGAGAACTTCTATGTAAGGCCAAGAGAATCTTATTTCTTAAAAATTATAGATAATGTTTAAAAATCAGACACAAAATTTATGCAGGTTGAAGAATTATAACAGAAGTTGATTCACAGACTCACATTCTCCTTTGTGAAAGGTAGGACACTAATTTGAGAAGAATAGGACTCAGATCCTTGAAATGAAGACATCTGGGTTGACTTACATGAAAGTGAGAATATTCATCCCTGCCTGGGTCATTCTGAATCTCTTCTGAGAAGATTCATCACCTCTTACTTAGACATATTATAATAACCCATCTGAAGCAGATGCTTTGCTGGAGGCATCTTATTAATAGGATGCCTTATTACATCCACTCCTATAAGTAAAGCCTAATGATCCTAGGGGTAGTGCAATGTCTGAGAAGATAGGAGATCATTTTTACTCCAAGATAATTGCAAACATGGAAATGGATTCTAAGAGTGTTAGACCAGAGGATGCACTATAACTTTGACTGGGACCTAATTTATTAATATGAGTACATTTACCAGAGATTATGTAGTAGGCTGGGATTACAAGCATGCACAACACCACCTAGCTAATATTTGCATTTTTAGTAGAGACAGAGTTTCACCATGTTGGCCAGGCTGGTCTTGAATTCCTGAGCTCAGGCAATCTGCCCACCTCGGCCTCCCAAAGTGCTGGGATTACAGACATGAGCCACCATGCCTGGCTGCAATTCCATATTTAATGTGAGATTGAGATGTCAAAAATTCCTTAGAATACAAAGAAATAAAAGCTAAATGCCCAGAGAGATGGGAATGTTAGAGTGGATCATTTGCACTGCCATCCATACACCTCCTTGCCATTGACTCCCCGCAATAAGACCCAGAGGACATGCTTTTCACTAAAGAATTGAGAAGCACAATAAAGAAACATAGTTCCTAACATCTACTCACTGACTTTGCAAAGATCAATAAAGCAACATTTCCTGGTGGTTTTAAGACTGGAGCATAAACACTGCTTTTTTTGTTTGTTTGTTTATAGGGATTGTTCCATCTTCCTCTTTATATTATTAGATGCAAGAGGAGACTGCTATTACAGCATCTGCCTTTCTCATCTTCTCTGTCTCCTCTCTCCTTCTTCCTATTCTTAATCTGTTGCCCAAAAATAGACATACTCCCTTGTATCTGTGAGTTCACCCAAGTGAAAACCTATATTATAGTTAAATAATATACTAAAATCCTGAATAAACATAAACAGTACTAAACACCCTGAATAAAATTAGTTTAATGAAGCTGGGAACTACCATACTGTCACTGAATTTTCTGATGTTTTAAGTATATTTTACCTCTTTTAACTTTAGCAAAAGTTTTAATAATGAACTACGTATATTTAAAATCTAAACCCTGAATGAAATTAAAGTCACTCAAAGAACCAGGTAGAGGTTGGAGGTATTCTAAGCAGAAAGAACCAGGTATGTGCTGGCTCCCCAAGGCAGGGAGGAACTGGGTGTCTTTCAAAAGCCTTAAGAAAAGCAGGTGTCCACATGTTCTCACTCATAGGTGGGTGCTGAACAATGAGAACACATCGACACAGGGAGGGGGAGCATCACACACTGAGGTCTGTTGAGGGGGACTAGGGGAGGGAGGAGGGGGCTAGGGAGGTTGGGGGAGGGATAGCATGGAGGGAAATGCCAGATATAGGTGAAGGAGGGATGGATGCAGCAAACCACATTCCCATGTATGTACCTATGCAACCATCCTGCATGTTCTTCACATGTACCCCAGAACCTAAAGTGCAACAAAATTTATTAAAAAAAAAAGAAATAGTGAAATAAACAACTATGTATTTGTTAATAGTTAACTATTTATTTGTTAATAGTTAATCAATAAAACCACAAGAAAAGAATACCCCCCCCAAAAAAACTTGCTATTAGTTTTACTTACACATAAATGTACACAATCACACACACAAACATACACATACTACAACTACGAAAGGTGTAACATATGTAATGGGAATTCCAGAAGGAGAAGAAAGAAAAGAAGTATTTAAAACAATAATAGCTGACAATTTCCCCCAAACCAATGTCAGACACCAAGCCACAGATCCAGGAAGCTCAAGCAACACCACACAGGATAAATGCCAGGAAAACTACCCATGGGCATATCACTTTCAAACTGATTGATCCAATAGATAACTATTTGTTCAAAATAATAGCAACAATGTATTCGATTATGTGTATGTGTGATTATGTACATTTGCATGTAAGTAAAATGAATAATAGCAATGATACATAATAGCAAGAACAAGAGAGGGATTTTGTTATTGTGAAGTACTCACACTACCTCTAAAGCAGTACAGTGCTATTTGAAAATAGACTTGGATTAATTGGAAATGCCTATTGCAAACTCCAGGGCAATCATTTAAGGAAGTTTGTTTTGTTTTTTTTTAAAGTATAATTGATATGCAAATAGAGAGAAAATTAAATCACATAAAATTCTCAAATCCACAAAAAGGTGAAATACAGGCGAATACTCTGGAAATTTAAAAAAAACACAACTAAAAATGAAAAATTCAATGAAAGAGCTAATAGAAGAATATAAATGACAGAGGAAACAAAAACATAAATAGATGGCAAAAGAGATATTGTGCAAACAATAACCAAAGAAAGTGAGTATATTAATTTTAGCCATGTAGACTTAAGAACAAAATAAAAACAGAGAAAAAGAAGGCTGATTATAAAATTTATATGTAAAGACAAGAAAACTAGAATAGCCCAAACAATTTTGAAAAAAAAATTTGAGGATTCAGACTAGTAAATAACACAGTGTGGTATTGGAAAAATAATAGACAAATAGATTAAAAGAACAGAATAGAGAATTCAAAAATAGATCTACACAAATCTGAAAACTATAGGCTTTTGACAAATGTGCAAAAGAGTTCAATGGAAACTATATAGTCCTTTCAGCAAACGGTTCTGGGTCAACTGAAAAACAGAATTAAACCTCAACTCATACCTCACGCCTTGTTCACAAATTAACCCAAAATGGATCACACACCCAAATGTAAAATATAAAACTTTATACAGAAGAAAATTTACTTGACCTTGGGTTAAAAGACAGTTCTTAGATTTAACATCAAAGCATGACCTTTTTAAAGGACATATTAGGCTTAATCAAATTTTAAAATTTTTCTCTCTGCAAAAAAAAAAAAAATATATTAAGAGAATGAAAAGACAAGTCACAGATCCAGGAAGCTCAGGCAACACCACACAGGATAAATGTCAGGAAACCTATCCATAGACATGTGATTTTCAAACTAAATAAAATAAAAGATAAATTTAAAACTCTGAAAAAAGCTCAAAGAGAAATATCACCCTACCTACACAGGAGCAAAGATAAGAATTACATTAATCTTTTCCACAGTAACTATGCAAGCAAAATGACAGTGAAAGGAAATATTGAAAGTATTGAAAGTTAGGAGAAAATATTCACAAATCACATATTCAACAAGGATCTTGTATATAAAATATATTAAAATCTCTCAAATCTCAGCCAAAGAAAAACAAATACAATATAAAATGGGCAAAAGATTTTAACAAATGCCTCACCAAAGGAGAAATATTGATAACAAATAACTATATGGAAAGATGCTCAACATTATTAGTCATTAATGAAATACAAATTAAAATCTCAATAAAATATCACTATAAACCTAATAGAATGTTTAAAATTTTAAAAGATGGAAGGGTTGGAGGAGGAGAAGAGAAAGAAAAGAAAAAATAAGAGGAAGAGAAACTGACAACACCAAGTACTGGCAAGAAAGTAAAGCAACTCAGAATTTCATATATTGCTAATGGGAATGCAAAACGATACAGTAACTCTGAAAGACAGATTGACAGAATTAGTTTTATATAATATATGAATATAAATATGTTTTTGAAAAAGGCTAGAAACAGGATGGTAGCTAGGATGTGGAGTCAACAGAGAGTTTTTTAAAGATAAAGATGTATCTATATGTTTGAAGGCCAATAAGAAAAGTCCACTTAAGGAGGAAAACTATTAATGAGGGAGAGAGAGAAAAGAACTACTAGAGAAATTTATTTAACTACACAAGAAAAGAAGGTATCTTGGCAGGATGGAGATGTTGGCATTTGCTGGGAAGTTGAATGGTTCATTAAATAGGAAAGAAAGCAAAGTATCTAAGGACAGATGCAAGGAGGTGAGTAGATGTTGTGGGTAGCTTGTCCAGGTTCTCTTCTGATTGCTTCTATTTTCTGAGAGAAATAAAAAGCTGTGACTGGTGCTGGGGGAGGAGGTGTTCTATGAAATTATTAACTAAGAGTGTGGGAGAGTGAAGAGACTAGGGAAATATAGTACAGATGGATTCACGAAATATTTTGTGACTCAATAATGGTACGAGCCTCTGGAAATTAATTCCTATCTGGCAGTAAGATGTGGCTTTAGTTCTAAAAAAGAGAAATAATATTAGGTGGGACCAAATATCCAAAAATAATATTAGGTGGGACCAAAACTGTATTTCTGATAATTAACTCTTAAATAAAAAGGAATTTTGACATCAGAAACTGCAAAAGTAATCATCCAAGGTAAGAAATACTCAGATGTAGCCTTATGTAAATATTTAAATACACAAAGTAATATAGACAGAAATATCAATATCACAAAGAAACCCACAGTTGATTATGTATTACTGAAAAATGGAAACCAATCATGAGGCATAAAATGTGACAAAGAATTGCAAATGAAAATATATTAAAGTTAAAGAATTATTTGGAGGAACTTATTTAAATCCAACCACATTCAGAATCAAACTTCATTATATCTATAATTTGGTTCTTTTAATTTTACAGATGAGAACTTAAGAAATATATATAGAACTAATTAATATAGGTGTCTCAGGTACAAGCATCAAAAATAACACAACTGAAAATCACCAGGAATATTCTGTACATAGTAGAAAAGATTACATCATTACTATATCAATGACATTCCACTTAGAGTCCACAGAAAAAGAACTAGAATTAGCAGCTGCCAAGCAGCATGCAGTCTACTATTGCCACCTTAAGAAGCAAACTGTTCTTACTGTATCCAGAAACCATCCCCAGAGTAAAAGATTTAGAGGAGGGATTTGAAAGATGCCTGAAATGTAGTTCCTCATATGGTTAGAGAAAGATAGCCAAAATGTCTTAGTAAAGTATCCAAACTTACTATTTCCAAATTTTCCTTATAAGTTATAAAACCACATAAGAAAATTTGGCTTCTATACTTCCAAAAGCATTGCTACTAAATGAATAAATGATCTACAGAAGCCATGCTCTGAAAATTACATTAGAATAATTTAGACAATGACAACAGGATGATTACGTTGCCTGTTAGTTGTCTTTTTCTAGGTACAGAAAAGTCAGTTAGTTAATATAAGAAAGAAAAGTATGCCAAAAAGGCACTTGCCTTCACTTTTGGACAGAGAGCTAAAAATGGGGGAGGGGACAGAACTTTTAGTATCAACACCACAGAAAATGATAGGATTTTATTGAATCTTTTAAAAGTGAAATCATTAATGAGATCAAATAGTCTGCCAAGCAATTCATTCTCTATATTATTTTTTTTACAATTAATTATTTATTTTGCTTCTCAAGGTAATCAACATGGCCTTATATTGTATGTATTCCATTATACTCAACATGGTAGGTAGTGTCCACCAAGTGTTTTAAGCAAGAGGTGATATTGCTGTAACTTTCTAAGTAGTATAATAACATAAACTCCTGGGCACTGACTTATTTGGCACTGCACTGTGTCACTAAAATCCAAGCATTTAATGGCAACAAACAAGGAAGAATATCAGGCAAGAACATAAAGTAATAAAGGCATTCCATGCTAAATAATAGAGAACATCCTGCAATTGTTCCTTTGGTTTTGCTGATGAATAAAACTGATGGTAAAGTTCTTGTAATGAATAACACACCACTGAGATTTCTTTATCTATGATTGAAAAGAGTTGAGGAGGAGATCAGTGAATTAGTCTCATTCTTACTCTGTAATTAAGAAAAACAATAATCCTTTTTAAATTATTTTTCCTGATTTCAAAGCCTTCTGTTTCAGTTGATGTTCATTGGATATTGCCTCAGCAATTAACAGACCATGTTTGTCTATATTTTTTCTTCCTTATTTGACCTGAAATGCTTTACTTGCATTTTAAAGCCATCTAAAGACACAGACATACACACACACACAAAAACACACGTGCACATGCACACACACACCCCTTTAAAACTCAGTTACCTAAAATTATGGCTGAACATTCAGAGATTATTTATTTATCAAACCAATTTGATTTAAAGGCCATATACTTTATCTTCTCTTTCTTTCACTTTACATTTTTAAACCTTTGTGGCAAAAAGATCATAGCGTTAATGGATTTCATCTTTTAAGATAAACAAATGCTGTAAAAATCTTTTCTCCTTCAGTATTGTCCTATGTTTCCTCACATTTGCATAACACATTTTTAACTGATATTGAATTCAGCCTCCAAAAACTCTGACTGAAAACTGAATAGGTTTGTTGGGATAGACTGATGGCCAAGGAAAAATTCTTTTAATATTCAACCACAGTAAATAATTTATTCCTAGGACCATAGCATGGTATCTTCCCAACCTCATCTCACCTCCAAAAAGTACATAAAGTAAGGGGGAGATAAAGATATAAATATGTGCTTTTAAAAGTGTAACTGATAAAACTAACATGCAGCAATCCCCCAATTTAGGACTTAAATTTGTTGTAAACAATCATCTACGTTATGAGGACGCACATTTTCCCATAGAAACAATAGTATAAATGGTGTTTCAGATGCCAGGAAAAGCTCATACAATTCTTTTCAACATAAAATAAACATTCAAATAGTTCATTATTTTATTTAAATACGTGGTATTAGCTAAGATACTTCAGTTGTGAGTAATATAAATAAACTTAGGCTTTCAAAGCATAGAAAGAAAATTTATTACAAGAATACAGGGATGTTTTGTGCAACCCCAAGACATGGGTATATAGCTAAGTCCCATGGTGAAATAGAGAGCCACCATGCCTTTCTCTCCAACACCAATTCCTACTTATTTCAGTAAATCTGTTTCATTCTTTTCTCTTTTTCTGCAGAAGGCAGATTGTAGCTGCTTCACACATCTTTAGTATATACTTTGCAAGTTGCAACCACTTTCATATCCAAACCTGATGCTCTTAATTCCAACTTTTCAGGTGAAAAAAAAATTTTTTTTTGAGATAGTCTCACTCTCTCACCCAGTCTAGAGTGCAATGGCACAATCTTGACTTACTGCAACCTCTATCTCCTGGGCTCACGCGATTCTACAGCCTCAGTCTCCCAAGTACCTGGGATTACAGGTGCATGCCACCATGCCCAGCTAATTTTTATATTTTTAGTAGAGATGGGGTTTCACTATATTGGCCAGGCTGGTCTCAAACTCCTGACCTCAGGTGATCTGCCCACCCCGGCCTCCCAAAGTGCTGGGATTACAGGCCTGAGCCACCACGCTCGGCTACAGAAAACTACTTCCTTTCTGACATGGATCATGTTTTTCACCTCATAACTTGAGAAGACAGGTCATAAAGTACTAACTCATTAATCGAAAGACATATACTGATGACCCAGTATGCACTAAACACTATTCTAAACATTCAGCTAGAAAAGAAAAGAAATATCCTGGCTCTCTAGAAACTTATAAAAGTGGAAAGCCATTTCATTCCCCTTAGGCAAAGGGGATTCTATCACAAGTACTCAAATCAGGAGTATTCTTGGTCCCCATGGGCCAGAAACTTCCTTCCTACACACAAAGGCATCTGGAAACATTGCTGCAGGAAATTCCTTTCACCCCATCAAGGAGCACCATTAGGGACTAGACAGAGATCCAGTAGCATGAGATAAACCAAACAGACAAAAATATCACCACAAGACCTATGTCACTGAATCACAGCCCCAAAAAGTAATCAAGGACCTTTGTACTAAATCTAAACAGACTCGATTCCTGCTAAAATAAAAAAAGTAGAACTCATCATCTCCTCAAATAAACAAAATGTCAAGGACATAATTTAAAAATCATGCATCATATCAAAAACCAAGAAAATCTCAATTTATATGAGAAAAGACAAACTACTGATACCAACACTGAGATGAATTAGTATCTGAAAAAGATTTTGCAGCAGGTATCATAAAAATGACTCAATGAGGAATTATAAATTATCTTAAAATAAATGAAAAATTAAAAATAACAGTAAAAATTCAAGTTATTATTTAAAGAGCCAAATAAAATTTATGAAACTGGAAAACACAATAATAGAGATTTTTTAAAAAACTCACTGGGTGCATTCAATAGTAGAACAGGGGTAACAGATGATATGACCAATAAGCTTAAGAACAAATCAATAAAATTTACCCAATAAGAACAAAGAAAAAATAGACTGAAAAATAAATGAGTCCCAAGAACCTATGGGACTATCAAAAGATCCAATATTCACATTATTTGAATTCCAGAAGAAGAGGAGAAACAGAATGGAACTGAAAGAGTATTCAGAGACATAATGGCTGAAAACTTCCCCAATGTGGTAAAAGACATAAACACAAATTCAAAAAGCTGAGTGAATCCCGAGTAAGATAAACCCAAAGAAATCCACTCCAAGTTATTTCTAAAAACTAAACTATAGGATATGTTCTAAATACACCAATTAAAAGGCAGACACTGGCATACTGGATAAGAAAACACAACCCAGTTACATGTTTTCTACAAGAAACATACTTCCAATTCAACAACATAGGTAAGTTGGAAGTAAAGACTTCTGGTTGCAAAATGGCAGTATAGAAGCAAATTAGCTTCACTCCCCTATAAAGAAAACCAAAAATAAATATATAGCACCAAGATTTCTACCAGCAGCATCCAAGAACACAAATATGACAATAAGAGAGTTCTTAGGGCCACAGAAAAGTGAAAAAACTGAGTTGATAAGAGAATCAGACTTCCATATCTATAACACATAGCTCCTATTCTGCCCAGTACCAAGCACATAGAAATTCTGTCCCCAACTCATGTTTTTTATGCTGGAAAAGTCAATCAGCTTCCCTACTATCTTGGGTGCCATGACAGAAGACCTTTTTTGCCTTAACACCTGGGAAGAATTGTGACTGCCTGATGGGAGAAATATCCCTAAAGACAGGAAGAGATGAAGAGGGAATACAGCGCTATTATCCTTGGCCCTGGAAACTCTGCTCTACCAATTGACCTAAGGAGATGCCAAATCAGAATAGCCATTCAGCAGCCTGATACTGTAGGAGATACATTCCACAGGCCCCCTGGGCAGAAATGCCTTGCCAGCTTTGACACACCAGTGGGATAATGATAATGCTTTTGAGACCACCCCAATTCAAGACAGGCCATGTTCTAATTATTTAATAAAGCCAAGATGAACCTGGACTTAAGGTGCCATCTAGAGCCCCCCCCCCCCCCAAAAAAAGGTAGCAACCTAGCAGTAAAAATTTCCTCAGCAAATGTATCAAATAAAACCAAAATAAAACAGAGAAAACTGCAATAATAATCTTTCAATGCAAAGACATAGGCATATATACACAAGAAACAACAGAAAACAGGGAACTATGATCACACCAAAAGGACAAAGCAAAAATCAAATGACTGACTCTAATGAGATGGCAATTTATGAGCTCTCTAATAAAGAAATCCACATAGAAGTTTTAAGGAAACTTGGTAATCTCTAAGATAATACAGATAAGCAACTCGAAAATTTATCAGAGAAATTTGAAAGAGATTGAAATAATAGAAAAAAATCAAACAGGAATCTTGGAACTGAAAAACACAGATGCTTAAATGAAGAACTCATTACAGGCTCTGAACAGCATAATGTACCAAGCAGAGGAAAGAATCAGTGAGCCTGAAAATCAGCTATTAGAAAATACACAGTCAGAGGAGAAAAAAAGAAGGAAAAGAACAAAGACTGCCTACAAGGTATAGAAAATTACCTCAAAAGACCAAATCTAAGAAATATTGGTGTCCAGGAGGGAGCTGAGCAAGATCAAGGGGTAGAAAGCTTATTTGAGAAGATAACAAAAAACCTTCCAAAACTTGGGAAATATATAAATATCTAGGTACAGGAAGGCCTGAGGACACCAAACAGATTCAATCCAAATAAGACTACCCCTAAGAGATCTAATAATCAAACTTTCAGAGGTCAAGGACAAAGAAAAGATCCTAATAACATATAATGAAACTCCAATACATCTGGCAACAGATTTCCCAACAAAAACCATACATGCCAGGAAGGAATAAAATGACATACTGGAAATATTCAAAGAAAAACAGCTGCCATCCAGTAATATTGTATCCAGCAAAATTCTCTTTCAACTGTGAACAGAGATAAAGTCTTTCTCAGAGAAACAAAAGATGAGAGATATTCACCACAACCAGACCCATCTTAAAAGAAATGCTAAAGGCAGTTTTTCAAGGAACAAAACCTATTGGTAAAATTAAGTACACAGACAAACCAAGAATACTCTATAACTGTAATGCTGGTATGCAATCCACATATAGCTCTAATATGAGGCCCAAAAGACAAACCTATCAAACACAACAGCTAAAGCAACTGGCAAAAAGTAGAGAATGTAAAAATTGAGACAAGCAAAAGTCAAAATGTGGGGGCATGAAGTTAAAGTGTAGAATATTCTGTCTTTTACCTTTGTTTATGTCAATTTTTCTATTTTTGATCTAAGATAAGTTGTCATCTCTTTAAAAATAGCTTATTATATCTATAAGTGTTTTCTGTAAGCTTCATGGTAACCATAGAGCAAAAATCTATAGTAGAATCACTAAAAATTAAAAGCAACAACTTAAAACATACTACCAGAGAATATCACTTAACCACGATGTAAGAAAAAAAGGAAAGAAAGAGTCTCAAAACAAGCAGAAAATAAGCAATGAATGTCAGTAATAAGTCCTTACTTATCAATAATAACAATGAATATAAATTGTCTCAGTTCTCCAATTAAAAAGCAGAACAGCTGAATGGATAAATAAACAAAATTCAACTATATGCTGCCTTCAAGAAACCCACTTCACTTATAAAGACACACATAGACTGGAAGTGAAAGGGTGGAAAAATATTCCGCATGTGCCTGCAAACTAAAAAAGAACAGGAGTGTCAACATTTACATCAGATAAATAGAATGTCAATGTAAGCTTCTAAAAAGAGACAAGAAGGTCATTATATAATAATTAAAAAATTAATTCTGCAAGAGGACATAACAAATATAAATATATATGCACTCAACACCAGAGTTTCCAAATATATAAAGCAAACATTAATAAATCTTAAAGGAGAGATATACTACAATATGAATAACTGCAGTATATTACAGTATGTTATACTGTTCTAGTTGGAGATTTTAACACCCCACTTCCAGTAACAGATCATCCAGATACAAAATCAACAAATAAACAGCAGAGTTAAATTACACACTAGATCTAATAGGCCTAACTGACAATTCTTCAGCATTGGATGGACAGAGCATTCCATCCAACCACTGAAGAATACGCACTCTTTCCTCAGTACATGAAACATTCTCCAGAATGGGCCACATGTTAGGCCACAAAACAAATCTGAACTACATGCTAACAAATTGGAAACCTACAAGAAACAGATAAATTATTGGACACATACAACCTACCAAGACTGAACCATAAAGAAATAGAAAGCCTCAACAAACAAATGAGTAGCAAGATCAAAGCCATAATAAAAAGTCTCTCATCAAACAAGAGTCCAGGAAACAGCTTCACTGCTGAATTTTACCAAATATTTAGAGAACTAATACAAATTCTACTTAAACTCCAAAAAATAATAATAATAAAGAGTAGGGAATACTTCAAAACTCATTCTAGAAGACCAGCATTATTCTATAACAAACCTGATAAAGACAAAACAAAAAAAGAAAACTACAGGTCAATATTTCTGATAAATATATGTGCAAAAATTCTCATCAAAATGCTAGGAAACTTAATCCAACAACATATCAAAAAGATAATACACCATGATCAAGTAAGATTTATCCCACAGATGCAAGGATGGTTTGACATACACAAATCACTAAATGTGATACATCCCATCAACAGAATAAAGGACAAAACCTATATGATAATTTCAATTGATGCAGAAAAAGTATTTCATAAAATTCAATATTCTTTCATTATAAAAATCCTCAGCACATTAGGTATGGAAGGAAAATACTTTAACATAATAAGTGCCATATACAACAGGCCCATAGCTAACATCATGCCAAATGGGCAAAAGCTAAAAGTCTTTTCCTCTAAGAAATGGAATAAGATAAGGATGCCCATTATCTCATTCAGCATAGTCTTAGAAGTTCCAGCCAGAGCAATTAGGCAACAGAAAGAAATAAAGGGCAACCAAATTGGAAAAGAGGAAGTCAAATTGTCCCTCTCTACAAATGACATGAGTTTATCTCTAGAAAATCCTAAAGACTCCACTAGACATCTCTTTAAAATAGCTTGTTATATCTGTAAGTGTTTTCTGTAAGCCAGAAGTCAGTAAAGTTGCAGGATACAAAATCAACATATAAAAATCAGTAGCATTTATTAAATATATGCATCAAGAATGAACTATCTGAAAAAGAAATTAAGAAAGTAATCCCATTTATAATAGCTACAAAAAAATATAAAATATGTAGAAATCAATCTAAAGAAAGATCTATACAAGAAAAACTATAAAACTCTGATGAAATAAATTGAAGAGCACACAAAAATATGAAAAGATATTCCACACCTATGGAGTGGAAGAATTAATGTTGTTAACATATTCATACTACCCAAAGCAATCAACAGATTCAATGCAATCCCTATCAAAATGCCAATGACATTCTTCACAAAAATAGAAAAAAAAACCCTAAAATTTATATGTAATCACAAAAGACCCCAAATAGCCAAAGCAATCCTGCTCAAAAAGAAAAAAGCTGGAGGCATCACACTACCTGACTTCAAAATTTACTACAAAACTGTAGTAACCAAATCAGCATGATACTGGCATAAAAACAGATACATAAGCCAAGAGAACAGAATAAAGAGCTCATTTATGAATTCATGCATTTAGAACTATTCATCTTTGACAAAGGCACCAAAAACATACAATGGGGAAAAGACAATCTTTTCAATAAGCAGTGATGGGAAAACAGAATAACTAAATGCACAAGAATGAAACTAGACTCTTATCTCTCCATACACAAAAATCAAATTAAAATGGATTAAAGACTTAAATCTAAGTCCTGAAACTATGAACCTACCAGAAGAAAACATTGGGGAAATGCTCCAGGACATTGATCTGGGCAAAGATGTTTCAAATATGTTACTTGAAACATCTTTGCCCAGATCAATGTCTCTCAAAAGCATGGACAACTAAAGCAAAAGTAGAAAAATGGTACTAGAACAAGCTAAAAACCTTCTGCATTGCACAGGAAACAATCAACAAAGTGAAGAGACAACTTGCAGAATGGGAGAAAATTCTTGTAAACTATTCATCTGGCAAGAAATTAATAACCAGGATATATAAGGAGCTCAAACAACTCAACAGGAAAAAGTGATTAATCTAATTAAAAATTGGGAACCAAACTGATTAAACATTTCTCAAAAGAAGACACACAAATGGCCAACAACTACATGAAAAAAATGTTCCAACATTATTAAGCATCAGAGAAATGCAAATCAAAACCGTAATGAGGTAACATCTCACCCCAGTTAAACTGGCTTTTACCCACAAGATAGGCAATAACAGATGCTGGCAAGGATGTAGAGAAAAGGGAACCCTCATATGCTGTTGGTGGGAATGTAAATTAGTACAGCAACTGAGAAAAGAGCATAGAGGTTCCTCAAAAAATTAACCACTACTGGGTATATATCCAAAAGAAAGGAAACCAATATAATGAAGGGATATCTGCACACCCTTATTTATTGCAACACTATTCACAATAGGCAAGACATAGAATCAATCTAAGTGCCTATCAACAGATGAATGGATAAAGAAAATGCAGTATATGAAAAAGAATGAAATCCTGTTATTTGCAACAACATGAATAGAACTGAAGGTCATTATGTTAAGTGAAATAAGCCAAGTGAAAAGAGACAAGTGTTGTGTGTTCTCCCTGATATATGTGGGAGCTAAGAAAGTAAACATCATGAAGATAAAACAGATTGGTGATTACCAGAGGCTGGGAATGGTAGAGGGAAGGGAAGGATGGGAGGGGGGAAAACATATATAAATATATTTATTGCCATTAAACTGTACATTTAGGAATGGCAAAGATCATAAATTTATAGGTGTATTTTACCTCAATTTTTAAAATGTAAAATTTTTAAAATGGAAAAAAGATATAGTATGCAAAAATTGATCAAAAAATAGAGAGCAAGACGATCCCAAAATACACAAATAATGTAAATGATGATTTTAAATTATAACAAGTAATGTGAATATGATAAAATGGTGTGATGTTATGAAAAGTGACTGAAACCAGGGGGTATACTGCTTTGGATTAAGTTGGAAGACATTTCTACAGAGGTAACATCTAAGGTTGTTCCTCAATGATATGAAGAAGGCAGCTATGCAAAGATCTGAGCACAGCATAAAAAAGGAAAAGGAACTTGAGTGCATAGAGACAAGGCAGGAATGAGCTTGAAATGTCACCAGAACATACTGTGATCTAACAGGGGGATAGGATCAAGGAGACAGACAGAGGTCAGATAATGTAGGGCACTGGCAAACTTGGATTTACTTCTGAGCTCAATGCAAAGCTTCTGGAGGCTATTAAGCTAAGGAGCAGCATGATTTGATTCATATGTTTCTAAAGAACTCTCAAGCTGCTGTGGGGGAGTACAAGCAGTAGCGTGACAAAAATGGAAACAGGGAGACCAAAGCTCTCGTAGTTTCTCTTGTTCTCAGAAAGGCTTAAATCCACACATGATAAAAGTGGCAGGACTAAGGAAAGTTGTCAGAATAGTAGGTGGAAGTAAGAGGAAATTGCAAAGAGTATAGACAGGCAACAGGTAAGGAATTGGGGGATGACTGAAATAATGGAAGTAATATTAGGGAATTAAAGAAGAATATGAAACAGAGGACACCCCACAAAACTAAAGATCACAGTTTGTCCTGGAAGTCAATCTCTATAGGCTTTGGAATGAAGTCCACAACAAGAAAAGCTCTGAGTTATCATCAGAAAATACACTGAGCCAAACACGGAACAAAATTCTATCCTTATTAAAAATCATAGATAATTCATACCAGAAATACTACGTGACTTTCTGGTTAATGAACCTCAAAACAAACATAATGGGGTTGGAGAAGGTCCAAAGACACAAAATTAAAATGATAAAAGATATCTATTTGAACACAAACTAAAATATTTAAAGTTCTCCCTTATGAAAACATTAAGACCGTAGAGTTGTGGAGATAAATCTCCCCCAAAAACATGGATCAGGTATTATCTCTTCAACTTATTCTAAAGTATTAGAACAAGCACTCTCTTAAAACTTAAAAAAAATTGCCTGGGCCTGGTGGCTCACGCCTGTAATCCCAACACTGTGGAAGGCCAAGGAGGGAGGATGGTTTGAGCCCAGGAGTTCAAGACCAGCATGGGCAACATAGACCCTGTCTCAGAAAAAAATCAGCCATGAATGATGGCATGCCTATAGTCCAGGCTACTTGAGAGGCTGAGCTATGAGAATTGCTTGAGCCCAAGAGGTGAAGGTGGCAGTGAGCTGTGAATGCACCACTGCCCTCCAGCAGCGTGGGTGATAGAGTAAGACTCTGTCTCAAAAATAATAATAATAATTTTATGACAGATACTTAACATGGGGGGAAGAATATGAAAAGTGTCTCCCCATTTAATCACAAAATATAAATTCAAAAGGATGTGGAATAAAAAATTAACAAACCAAAGAATACTCTGCTGGTTTGGAGTTTCAGAAAGAATTATCAGAAATAACAATAAAAACAAAATTCTGTTAAAATAGGGAGAGATGAGTGGAATGGCTCTTTCAACACCATGAAAACAAATTTTCTTTTATAGTCATTGAGCACAGAACGCCTTTAGGAAAAGTTCAAAAAGTTTTTTGAATCTTAATTTTCAAACCATTGTTATATGACATATGGACATGACAATGACAAAACACAATATTACCTCAGTGCTGCCATGAACGCTTAAATCACCAATTGTCAACATATCCAGAAAATTAGTAGAAGGACTATACAATTTTATAGACTCATCTGTTACTTTGTCATGTGCCTCAGTAAACAAGGTAACTTCCAGACTTAGAGACTGAGCACTAGAGCTCATTAAACGTTTATTAAAAAATCAATATATGATTTTTTAAAATAAGATAAATCCTTGAACTTCCAGTTAAATATGAAGAATTGAACATATTTTGTTTCTACTGTCTCTATTGCAATTCATTAAAATGATAGTGAAAAAATTTAAAGCTCATAAGATAAAGCAAGACCAAAAAGCAATGACAGAGACTAAATTTTGGAAGCTAGGAAGAGGATTAGAGAACCAGAAAACTTCCAAATGAAAGAAACTGGAAGCTAGCTTTTTGGGACTTTAGAACCCAAGAGATTCTCAAACATTGGAGTCATCACAGGCGTGCAATTAAATTTGATACAGGAGGATTGTTAAAGAATTTGTATAAGATGCTATTAAAAACACAGATTCCCTCCTCCACCCCCACAGATAACTTAGAGAGATTAAATCAGTGTAACTGTGTCTATACAAAACGCAGGCAAATTGAAAAACAGAAGGATTAAGTGAAAGTATACTGAACAATGAGATGCATGGGTCCTCTCTCCTATTTGTCTCCAAGAACAATAGCAGACTTTAAATCTTCTCAATAAGAAGTTAAAAGAATAATCTCTGAATTAACTGACCAGCACAAGTTAGGGAAAAATAAAACTACGATAACAATTAAAATTCCATTCCTGAAAGATCCAAGCCAAATAACCCCTGGGTGAGGACCACCAATCAGCAACCTACATCTCTACCACATATACACTCTTAAATTGACACACAACACTTCCAAACAGCTTTCTAGTTCCTCATTCTTAAATGTGAATAGGTAGACAAGCAACATCAGATATTTTAGAAAAGCCACCTACATGAGACAAAGACCAAAATGAACTGGAAAGTCAAAAACAGATATCTTAAAGGGAGCCTGATATTTTACTTATTTTCTTTAGAGATGAAGAAAAAATTACTATATATATGCAAAAAGGAATGGCAAATTTTTTAGAAACACTCAAATATCAAGAAAAACCTCTTGGAAATTAAAAATAAGATAGAATAAATGTCAAAAAGAATTAGAAGATGTGGTTAAAGAAATCTCCAGAAAGTGGAGCAAAGAAAAAATTAGAAAATGGAAAGGAGAAAAAAGGAAAATTTAACAATAAGTCCAGAACGTCTACCATCCAAGTAACAAGAGTTCCAGAAAGAGAGAACAGAGGAAAAGTAGTAAAAAATTATCAAATAAATAATGCAGAAAATGTTTCAGAATTGATAAAGTTAAATTTCCAAATTGAGAGTGCTTAACACACTAGACAGAAAAATACACACACTAAAATAAAAGTATATCATCATGAAATTTCTCCACATAAGAGACAAAAATATATATACTAGAAGCTTTCAGAGAGATAAATAAAACAGGTCACAAAGAAAGGATAGGGCATCAGAATGGCATTAGACTTCTCACCGGAAGCAAGTATACAATAGAGAAATACCTTCAATATCCTGAAGGAAAATTACTTCCAACCTCAAAGAACTCTAAGATACAAATAAAGATACTTTTAGATATATAAGGCATCAAAAACCTATTTTCCATGTCTTTTTCAAGGTGCTACAGGAGATACTCTTATCAAAATTAGAGACTAACCCACTGTTTTAGTATTCTATTGCTGCTGTAACAAGATACCACAAACTTTGTGGTATAAAACAACTTACATTTATTATTTTACAGTTCTGCAAGTCAGAAGTTCTAAAATCAATGTGTTAGCAGCCAGCAACGCTGCATTCCTGCTAAAGGATCTACGGAAAATATTTTTCTTACCATTGCCAGCTTCTAGAGGCTGCTCTCAGTCCTAGGTCTATGGCCCCTTCTTCTGTCTTCAAAGCCAACAGCATACGATTTTTGAATATCTCTGACTCTGATACTGACTCTCATGCCTCACTCTTTCACTTACAAGAACTCATTTAATTACAATGGGCCCACACTGACAATCCAAAATAATTTCCTTTTCTCAAGATCTTTAATCAGTGGACAAGGTCAAGATGGTCAACTAGAAACAATAGCAATCAGAGGCTCCCACTGAAAAGAACCATAATAAGCATGTGACTCCTTCACCAGCAATCAAGGTATCCAGGTTATCTCATCAGAACTGACTAGGCAGCTGGTGAAATCCACAGAGAGGAAATAAGAGCAATATGGTGTGGCAACCCACCTGAAACCCACACAGGGCAGGGGGAGCCCCCAACCACCCAACCAAGGGAGGCAGTGAATGAGCAGGCTACCCCACCCAGGGGAAACCATGCTTTTTCCACAGAACTGTGCAACCCACAGATCGAAAGTTTCCACTCACAAACCCATGCCACTACGGCCTAGCTTCCCAACCCCAGAGCTGCACAGATTCTCAATAGCCTCTCCTTTGGAATCTCCTTAAGCCCACTGAGCTCCTGAGGAAAGGGGCAACCAGTACCACAGCTGTGGCTGCCTGTTGTCTAAGCCATTTGAGCTTATTAGGTGAGGGGCAGCAGCCAACACTGGGACTCACAACTGCCTAACACACTAAGCTTCCTGGGCAGGGGAAGGGTGGCATTCATCTCTGTAGCCAGGCAGTGCTTTTGCCCTGCTGGACCCAGGGAAGCTGGATGGTTTGGTCCCAAGACATGGCCTCCACAGCCCGACACACCAGCTGTGGAAGACTGTGACCACAATGCCTCTTGAGGCCTGATCCTGACTCACCCTTCCTCACTAGATGGGGCCTCCCTGCAGGAACTCCAATAACTCTAGCCAGAGGCTCAGGGACAGAACCCATATCTTCCTGGGCCTGAGCCCCTAGTGGGAGAGGGATGCAGTCTCTGTGGACCATCATACTTAGCCTTTCCTCCTGGTACTTCTGAGGACTCTGGGCAGCCCAGATGAGTGAGTTTTCCCCCAGTGAAGCCCACCCCCCTCCACCAAGGGATAATTAAAGTGCTTTGTTAAATAAGTCCTGTTCCCTGTGCCACCCAACTAGGTGACACCCTCCAACCGGAGTTGTCAGAAACCCTATACAGGAGTGATACTACTGGTATCAGGTTGGTGCCCACTGAAATCAGAGATCCCAAAAGAAGGAGCAGGCATTCATCTTTGCTGTTCCCCAGCCTCCTTCAGTGGCATCTCTGGGCTCAGGAATGAACCAGATGAATAGGGCCTGAAGTGAACCTCCAGCAAACCACAGCAGCCCTACAGAAGAGAGACCCAACCATTGAAAGAAAAACTAACAGAAAGCAACAACAACAAAAGCCCACAAAAAAACCCCATCCAAGGGTCCGTAGCCTCAAAGATCGAAAATAGACAAACTCACCATGATGAGAAAGAATCAATGAAATAAATGCTGAAAACCCAAAAGGCCAGAATGCCTCTTCTTCCCCCAAATGATTGCAATGTCTCTCCAGCAAGGGCACAGAACTGGATGGAGAATGAGATGGATGAGTTGACAGAAGTCGGCTTCAGAAGATGAGTAATAAAAAACTATGCTGAGCTAAAGGAGCATGTTCTAACACAATGCAAAGAAGCTAAGAATGTTGATAAAAGCAGAGAGGCCCTGCTAACTAGAATAACCACTTTAGAGAGGAACATAAATGACCTGATGGAGCTAAAAAACACAGTATAAGAACCTTGTGAAGCATACACAAGTATCAATAGCTAAATTGACCAAGCAACAAAAGGATATCAGAGTTTAAAGACCACCTTGCTGAAATAAGACATGCAGGCAAGATTAGAGACAAAAGAATCAAAAGGAATGAACAAAGCCTTCAAGAAATATGGGACTTCATAAAAAGACTGAAGCTACAATTGATTGGAGTACCTGAAAGATATGGGGAGAATGGGAAACAAGCTGGAAAACACACTTCAGCATGTTATCCAGGAGAACTTCCTCAACCTAGCGCGACAGGCCAACGTGCCAATTCAGGAAATACAGAGAACACCACTAGGATACTCCATGAGAAGATCAACCCCAACGCACCTAATCATCAAATTCTCTAAGGTCGAAATGAAGGAAAATATCTTAAGGGCAGCCAGAGAGAAAGGCTATGTCACCTACAAAGGGAAGCCCATCAGACTAACAACAGACCTCCTAGCAAAAACTCTACAAGTTAGAAGAGATTGGGGGCCAATATTCAACAATCTTAAAGAAAAGAATTTTCAACCCAGAATTTCATTTCCAGCCAAACTATGCTTCATAAGCAAAGAAGAGATAAAATCCTTTCCAGACAAGCAAATGCTGAGGAATTTCGTTACCACCAGGTCTGCCTTGCAAGAGCTCCTGAAAGAAGGACTAAATATGGAAAGGAAATACAAGTACCAGCCACTGCAAAAACACACCAAAATATAAAGACCAGTGACACTCTGCAGAAACCACATCAACTAATTTGCAAAATAACCAGACAGCATCATGAGAACAGGATCAAATTCACATATAACAATATTAATCCTAAATGTAAATGGGCTCAATGCCCCAATTAAAAGACACGGACTGGTAAATTGCATAAATAGTCAAGACCCATCAGTGTGCTGTATTTAGCAGACCCATCTCAGGTTCAAAGACACACATAGGCTCAAAATCAAGGGATGGAGGAAAATTTGCCAAGGAAATGGAAAGCAAAAAAAAAAAAAAAAGACAGGGGTTGCAATCCTAGTCTTTGACAAAACAGACTTTAAACCAACAAAGATCAAAAAAGACAAAGAAAGGCATTACATAATCATAAATTCAACAAGAAGAGCTAACAATTCTAAATATATATGAACCCAATACAGGAGCACCATGATTCATAAAACAAGTTCTTAAGAGACCTACAAAGAGACTTAGACTCCCACACAATAGTAGGAGACTTTAACATCCCACTGTCAATATTAGTCAGACCAATGAGACAGGATCAACTGACAATCAGATAGTTAACCCTAAATTAACAAGGATATTCCAGAATTGAACTCAGCTATGGATCAAGTGGACCTAATAGACAACTACAGAACTCTCCACCACAAATCAACAGAATATACATTCTTCTCAGTGCCATGTGGCACTTATTCTAAAATCAACCACATAATTGGAAGTAAAACACTCCTCAGCAAATGCAAAAGAACTGAAATCACAACAGTTTCTCAGACCACAGGGCAATCAACTTAGAATTTAAGATTAAGAAACTCACTCAAAGCCACACAACTACATGGAAATTGAACAACTTGCTCCTGAATGAGTCCTGAGTAAATAATGAAATTAAGGCAGAAATTAAGAAGTTATTTGAAATCAATGAGAACACAGAGACAACATACCAGAAACTCAGAGACACAGCTAAAGCAGTGTTATGATGGAAATTTATAGCACCAAATACTCACATTGGAAAGTTAGAAAGATCTCAAATCAACACTGTAACATCACAATTAAAAGAGCTAGAGAGGCCAGAGGAAACTAATCCAAAAGTTAGCAGAAGACAAGAAAAAACTAAGATCAGAGCAGAATTGAAGGAGATAGAGACATGAAAACCCCTTCAAAAAAATCAATAAATCCAGGAGCTGGTTTTTTGAAAACATTAACAAAATAGATAAATAACTAGACAAATAAAGAAGAAAAGAGAGAATAATCAAATAATTTAAAAAATGATAAATGGGGTATCACCACTGATCCCACAGAAATACAAACTACCATCAGAGAATACTATAAACACTTCTATGCAAACACATACACCCTCCCAAGATTAAACTAGAAGAAGTCAAATCCCTGAACAGACCAATAACAAGTTCTGAAATTGAAGCAGTAATTAATAGCCTACCAACCAAAAAAAGCCCAGGACCAGACAGATTCATATGCGAATTCTAGTAGAAATACAAACAGGAGCTGGTACCATTCCTTCTGAAACTATTCCAAACAATTTAAAAGCAGAGAATCCTATGAAGCCAGCATCATCCTGATACACAAACTGGGAATAGACACAACAGAAAAAGAAAACCTCAGGCCAATATCCCTAATGAACATCAATATGAAAATCCTCAATAAAATACTAGTAAACTGAATCCATCAGTACATCAAAAAGCTTATCCACCATGATCAAGTTGGTTTCATCCCTGAAATGCAAGCCTGGTTCAATATATGCAAATCAATAAAAATAATCCATCACATAAACAGAATCAAAGAAAAAAACACATTTATCTCTGTAGATGAAGTAAAGGCCTTTGGTAAAATTCAACATCCCTTCATGTTAAAAACTCAATAAACTAGGTATTAATGGAACATATCTCAAATAATAAGAGTTATTTACAACAAACATGCAGCCAATAGCCTATTGAATGGGCAAAAGATGGAAGCATTCCCTTTGAAAACTGGTACAAGACAAGGATGCCCTCTCTCACCACTCCTATTCAATATAGTACGGAAGTTCTGGCCAGGCCAATCAGGCAAGAGAAAGAAATGAAGGAAATTCAAACAGAAAGACAGGAAGTCAAATTGTCTCTCTTTGCAGACAACATTATTTTATATTTACAAAACCCCATCATTTCAGCCCAAAAACTCCTTAAACTGATGAGCAACTTCAGCAAAGTCTCAGGATACAAAATCAATATGCAGATATCACAAATCACAAACACTTCTTTACACCAACAATAGATAAGCAGAAAGCCAAATCATAAATGAACTACCATTCACAATTGCTACAAAGAAAATAAAACACGTAGGAATACAGCTAACAAGGGATGTGAAAGACCTCTTCAAGGAGAACTACAAACCATTGCTCTAGGAAATAAAAGAAGACACAAATGGAAAAATATTCCATCCTCATGCATAGGAAGAATCAATATCAATATCATGAAAATGGCCATATTGCCTGAAGTAATTTATAGATTCAGTGCTATTCACTGAAATCAAACTACCATTGACATTCTACACAGAATTAGAAAAAAACTAGTTTAAATTTCATATGGAATCAAGAAGACCTTGTAGAGCCAAGACTATCCTAAGCAGAAGAACACAGCTGGAGGCATCATGCTACCTGACTTCAAATTATACTACAAGCCTACAGTAATAAAAACAGCACGGTATCGGTACAAAACAGACAAGTTCCTCAGAAAGTACACCACACATTTACAACCATCTGATCTTCAACAACCCTGATTTAAAAAAAGGCAGTGGAGAAGGATTTCCTGTTCATATATCTGGCTAGCTATATGCAGAAAACTGAAACTGTCCCTTTCCTTACACCATATACAAAAATTAACTCAAGACAGATTAAAGACTTAAATTGTAAAAACCAAAATCATAAAAACCCTAGAAAAAAACCTAAGCAATATCATTCAGGACATAGGCATGGGCAAAGACTTCATGACAAAAATGCCAAAAGCAATTGCAACAAAAGCAAAAATTGACAAATGAGATCTAATTAAACTAAAGTGCTTCTGTATGGTAAAAGAAACTATCATCAGAATGAACAGGCAACCTACAGAATGGGAGAAAATTTTTGCAATCTACCCATCTGACAAAGGTCTAATATCCAGAATTTATAAGAAATTTAAACAAATCTACAAGAAAAAAAAAAACATCCCTATCGAAAAGTAGGCAAAGGATATGAACAGACACTTCCCAAAGGAAGACTTTTATACAGCCAACAAATATATGAAAAACAACTCAACATCACTGGTCATTAGAGAAATACAAATAAAAACCACAATGAGATACCATCTCATGCCAGTCATAATGGTGATTATTAAAAAGTCAAAAAGAAATAGATGCTGGCTAGGCTGTGTAGAAATAGAAATGCCTTTACACTGTTGATGGGAATGTAAATTAGTTCAACCATTGTGGAAGACAGTATGGCAATTCCTCAAAGATCTACAACCAGAAATACCATGTAACCCAGCAATCCCATTACTGGATATATACCCAAAGGAACAGAAATCATTCTAGTATAAAGACACATGCACACGTATGTTTACTGCAGCACTATTTACAATAGGAAAGTCATGGAACCAACCCAAATGCCCATCAATAATAGACTGGATAAAGAAAATGTGATACATATACACCATGGAATACTATGCAGCCATAAACAGGCATGAGATCATGTCCTGTGTGGGAACATGGATGAAGCTAGAAGCCATCATCCTCAGCAAACTGACACAGGAGCAGAAAAACCAAACACTGCATGTTCTCACTCATAAGTGAGAGTTGAACAATGAGAACACATGGACATGGGGAGGGGAACAACACACACTAGGGCCTGTGTGTGTGTTGGGGGTTTGGGCGCAAGGGGAGGGATCTTAGAGAATGGGTCAATAGGTGCAGCAAACCTCCATGGCGCATGTATACCTATGTAACAAACCTGCACGTTCTGTACACGTATCCCAGAACTTAAAATAATTTTTTAAAAAAGAAAGTAAATGGTGAAGCATAGACTAGAAATCATGTCTTTGATTTGACTTACATATCTCTTCAGATTGTAATATGTAACTAGTATAACTTGCCCCACTATAGACACTAATCAGTGTGCAATCATTGAGATCCATTTAAAGATATTACAATACATTTAATTTAGCCATGATTAAAATTAAGTTGCTTAAGAGATTCATATATGTATTTCTTAGGCATTTTGGAGTAGAAATAACTCTTTTATTATTGTTACTGGTGCTGCAGCTGCTGTAGGTTAAATTTATTAGAGCTATTATCTTTTGATATTTTTTATTTTTTTTCTATTTTTATATAGATTTTGACAGCTACAAAAAAATTAAATTCAATTTAAAAAAAGATCTTTAATCATATCTTCAAATTCCTTTTTGCTATGTAAAGTGCATATATACAGATTCTAGGGATTAGGACATGAACATATTTTGCAGGCCATTATTCTGCCTACTATACCCAAGAAAAAAAGTTCACTTAAAATAAGAAACAGAGCTCTCAATTTAAAAAAAATTAAATAAAAGGGTAGGATCTCAGAATGATGCTATAATGAAAAATCAATCAGTTCCTATTAAAGCAAGTGAATGGAGGGCACTAGGAGAAATGTTTCCATGAAACAGTTGGAATTGATACACTGCCTAATGTGTTTGAGAATTTGAAAAGAGATTTATAGTTCTAAGGGAGAATTTCGGTGTGAAAAAATGATACGTAAAAAACAAACGAAATTTTAAAATAAGTAAATCATTAATACTTGAGAAGATAAAAGGATATACAAGAAAGTAAATGTAATCATAACAAACTACATGGTTCAGATGTAAATAATATTTATAGGGTTATGATAAACTCTGAACCATGTTCTAATTAAAACTAATAATGTAATTTTTTTAAAGATAGTGGGAGTGGGCTGAGCGTGGTGGCTTATGCCTGCAATCTCAGCACTTTGGAAAGCCAACATGGGCTGATCACTAGACCCCAGGAATTCAAGATCAGCCTGGGCAACATGGGAGACTCTTTCTCTTAAAAAAAAATACAAAAATTAGATGGGCAAGGTGGCATGCACTTTTAGTCCCAGCTAGTGGGGTGGCTGAGGCAAGGGGATTGCTTGAGCCTGGGAGGATGAGGTTGCAGTAAGCAGTGATCACACCACTGCACTCCAGCCTGGGCAACAGAGTGAGACCATATATATACATAGATATATATATATAGATATAGATAGATAGATAATTTAGCCCTCTTATAATCTCCTCTCTCCCACTACCATATATATATATATGATTTTATATATATATGTATGATGTGATATGATATATATATATCATATATATATGATAATGGGAGAGAGAGTATAAGAGGGCTAAAATATTATTTTCAACAGAAGAAATCTATATGCAACGTGTAAAACTAAAAAAATCAAGAAATAGTGTATAAACATTATTTTTGAAGTACTAGATGTTAAAAAAAATAAAATAACTGAAAGATTAAAAGTGGTTGTCTCCCTGCAAAGGACATGAACTCATTCTTTTCTATGGCTGTATAGTATTCCATGGTGCATATGTGCCACATTTTCTTTTTCCAATCTACCTTTGATGGGCATTTGGGTTGGTTCCAAGTCTTTGCTATTGTGAACAGTGCCGCAATAAACATGCGTGTGCATGTGTCTTTATAGTAGAATGATTTATAATCGTTTGGATATATACCCAGTAATGGGATTGCTGTATCAAATGGTATTTCTAGTTCTAGATCCTTGAGGAATTGCCACACTGTCTTCCACAATTGTTGAACTAATTTACACTACCACCACTCATAAGTGGCAGTTGAACAATGAGAACACATGGACACAGGGAAGGGAACATCACACACCAAGGCCTGTCAGGGGATGGGAGATATGGGAGGGACAGCATTAGGAAAAATACCTAATGTAGATGACAGGTTGCTGGGGTACAGCAAACTGCCATGGCATCTGTATACCTATATAACAAACCTACACATTCTGCACATGTACCCCAGAAATTAAAGTATAATTTTTTAAAAAGTGGTTGTCTCTAAAAAACAGAAACTGCAGGTGGGAATGAGTGCAACAAAAGAGAGTTGCCCTTCCTTTTACCTCTTTAGAACTATTTGACCTTTTAAAGTTTGTATATCTGTAACTTGATGGAAGTAAAATTTAAAAAGAAAATGCCAGATATAGGTGATGGGAAGGAAGGCAGCAAATCACACTGCCATGTGTGTACCTATGCAACGATCTTGCATGTTCTTCACATGTACCCCCAAACCTACAATGCAATAAAAAATATATATTAAAAAAAAAGAACATGTCTACTAAGAGGATTTGTTGTATTCAAATAGAATATTATATATGCCTTTGCATCTTTATTCAGAGAAAGAGAGTGAAACTTCAGAGAGAAAAGAGATGTGACAGTTGTTTTTCCACATTTGTCTGGTGAAATAAGAGGATGCTTCACTTAGGTTTTATTTTTGTTTTGTCTTATTTTGGCTTTAAGAGAATTTATTTTTTTCCAAAATTTTTTACACAGTTGAAAACATTTAATTCAAATTCTTCATAACAGTGAATAAAATATCTACTGTTCACTTCCCAGCTACAGTGTCACCTCCTCTGAAAGGCCTTTTCTGGCCTTAGGAAGGATATATAAGGTAGTATCACTCAACAGTTACAATCAAGTCATCTTGCTTTATTTGCCTTACAGCACGGACCATTGTCTGACAGTTTCTTATTACTTGTTTTGTTGTCTCTCAACCGTGCATTTTTCCTCTAAATATGGGGTTCCCCCAACCCCCAGGCCACAGACCAGTACCAGTCCATGGCCTGTTAGGAGACCGGGCTGCATGGCAGGAGGTGAGCAGTGGGTGAGCATTTCCACCTGAGCTCTGCCTCCTGTCAGACCAGCAGCAGGCATTAGACTCCCAGGGAGTGTGAACCCTATTGAGAACTGTGCATGTGAGGGCTCTAGGTGTGTGCTCCTTATGAGAATTTAACTGACGCCTGATGATCTGAGGTAGAACAGCTTCATCCCAAAACCATCCCCCATCATCTGTGGAAAAATTTTCTTCCCCAAAACCAGACCCTTGTGCCAAAAAGGATAGGAACCCCTGCTGTAGAATGTAAACTACAATAGAGCAAAGCTGGTCTGCTCGTTCACTGACCCATCCCCCAGCATCTATAAGAGCGCTAGCCCACAGTAGGGCTCAATCCATATTTAATCATTCATATATCATTGTGACTTAATTCTTTCCCCTATCCCCTTTCCCAATTATTTCTAAAAGCATATACTTGGAAAAAGTATTCATTTTAAATCTACCTTAGAGACTAGACCACATTTAATGAGAAGAGCTTGGGAAATCCTGTTGCCTGGTTTGGAATTCTGACTCTTGTTTTTAGCTGTGTTGGCTGGGTAAGTTACTTAATCATTCTAGGACTTGGTTACCTCAGCTCTAAAATGGCGTTATTTATAATAGCTATGCCATACAGTTGCTTGGGGATCATTCACTTCAGTTTTTAAAATTGCCAGATAAATCATTCTTTATTTAAAAGATGAGTTATGCCTTCTCTCTCATCCTACACATCACTCTCAGCAAGGCCAAGATCACATAGAGTTAAGAAGATGGCTTGGCAAATGCTGAGCAGCTTCAGGGAACAGAAGCAGTCACAGTAAACTTTTTAAAAAATGTTTAAAGCTTGGAAAATGTTTTTTATATTTTCCAAGCCTTAAACATTCACATAATCTAGGTGCAATGTGGTCCAGTAAGAGTTTCTCAAACAAGTGGGTCTTAAACAAGAGCTCAGGTGAGAAGTGGGTCAACTTAACCCGAGAGTTTAGGCAATATATGAATCATGAAAAGGGGAAATTCAAAAATCAGGAAAGAAAAAAACAAGGGACCTAGAAAAGGGAGTATTATATCAGAACAGGAATAGTGAGCCTCAAAGATATCAATATAAGACAGGCAACAAGAAATGCATGAAAAGAAATAACAGCAGAGACTTAAAAGAAAGCAACAATGACTTTATTAATTTTCTAATCTGTAAGCTATCAGAGATGCTAAGGAAAACAAATGAGCTAAATTACATTAAATAAAGCTATAATAATTTGCAGCATGTCACCCTCAGTAGAAGAGGGTACTGTAAGGATAAGGAAGAGTTCACCTAGCTCTTCACTGTCATCCCCATAGCGTGATTTGTTCTTGAGGGTAAAAGAAAACAGGTGGTAGCTCTCATTTTTTTTTTAATGTCCTGGAAATTTCCATAATATCCCATGGCAGGAGCAAAGGAATGCTTTGAACTGGGAAACAAATAACTAAAACCTATGAATTTTCTCAGAAGAAACTATCTAATTTCCTGCAGATATCCCCCAGAGTCTGCCTCAAGGGAAGGACATTACCTTCTGTGCCCTTCATAGGGAGTTTCATTGCAAATAACTAAATGATCCCCATTGGCGGAGCATGAACTACAGATGTATATCTTAAGGAGACAACAGAGTTAAAATATTTTCAGCAATCCAAGATATCACAGACTCAGGGATTCCCTAAAGGTGATTGTTTAGCTGAGATAAAATTACTTTTCATTTGTTTGTAGCCCACAGGCCAAAGTACATGGAGTGGGGGAAATGCTGAATGTTACTTGAATTGCTTTTGTTGGATAAGGAAAATTTACATTCATTTTGCCATCAATAGAGTGACTGGAACTTTAATGGGTTTTTAAGAGTTAGGATCTTATTCAGTGCCTGCTAGGGCTGCTGTTCTTAAAATAAGACTACTCTGAACATTTTGTCCAAACAGTAGTTCTCTCTGCAATGAGCATGAAGCAGGAGGAGACAAGATGTTTTAGGGAGCTTGGCATTTACTCATTATGCAAACTTTTTATAGAACATTTGTTTTTTGCAAGGTATTATGCAACATACTTGGGAAGTGAAGTAAATAAATAAACTTATTTACATCCAATCCAGTGGGGAGAGCAGAAAAGAAACAGACAATTAGACTTTATGAGTGCTAAAAGGAGGTTAGTACCAGGTCCTAATGAGGTTGTTATTCATCTGACCCTTGCCACAGAGACCCAAAGACTCCATGTAGGTCATACACCACTGACCACATGGGGTAGAAGGCAACTCAGCAACTCAGATGAGATTTACTAGCACCAATTAAAAAAAACTCAAAGTGTATCTTCTACTGATACTGGCTCAAGAACATCAGCACTGAATATTAAATATATACATTATATCAGTATTAGAAATTGGTAAGATGGAATTCTTTCTTGGGCCTATTTTCAGGCACTAATATGAGAAAAAGACAGCTAATGATAAATGGTGAGTATTGCACAGAAAGGAGGACAATAGACTGATGACATCAGCCTCCCCCTCCTATGACCTCCCCCAGACTCCCTTTACCCTATGCCAACAGCTTCCACTGGTATAACAGAAAATCTAAGGGAATTTCAACATAATGTAGAAATTTTTACATAATGTATTTCAACTCTCTCCCTGACACTCTGCTATAATAAACACAACAAAGTGTCGACTGGTTCAGCTAGAAGTAAATTGTACCATGAAGTTGTACTTTTTGAGATTTTTCTGTTTGGGTATTTATTGTGTCCTTCTGCTTTATTTAGTGTTCACGTTTTGTAGACATGCCTGATAGTCCAATGTGATAAATTGTGAAGACAAGGTTTGAGATGGGAAAGGAGATTTCCAGGCCTAGATATATAGATAATTCTGATAAAGATAGTGATAAATGATTATAATTTTCCAAGTTTTGCTGCTGTTCTAGTGCAATAAGAGACACCAATTTTTTTTTTCCTTTTTTGAGATGGAGTCTCACTCTGTTGCCCAGGCTGGAAAGCAGTGGTGCAATCTCAGCTCACCACAACCTCCACCTCCGAGGTTCAAGTGACTCTCCTGCCTCAGCCTCCCGAGTAGCTGGGATTATAGGTGCCCACCACCATGCTTGGCTAATTTTTGTATTTTTAGTAGAGATGGGGTTTCACTATGTTGGCCAGTATGGTCTCGATCTCTTGACCTTTTCATCTGCCCACCTCAGCCTCCCAAAGTGCTGGGATTACAGGCATGAGCCACCGTGCCTGGTCCCGATTTTTTAAAAAAATCCATCTTAACAACAAAAGCTGCTTATTAGTTAGTTTTGCAGGAACTGGTGGTAATCCAAGTTGCTATTCCATAGTGGCTGGTTTGGGGCAAAAAACTTAACACAGCAGCTATAGCCCCAGCAAAACTGAAAAAAACACTGAACCATAAATGACAGCCATTTATCAAGTAAAGATTCTGATCTTTTTTTATTTTTAATTTTTGTGGGTACGTAGTAGGTATATATATTTATAGAGCACATGAGATATTTTGATACAGGCATGCAATGCATAATAACCACCATGGGAAGTGGGATATCCATCTGATCATTTTAAATGGCAATTGGAATCCTAGAATGAAGTAAAGCTTTCAGTAAAAAGTCCCAGGAAGCAAACTATTTAGTAATAGAACTTATTTCCTAGAAAACGAAAAGTTACATAGTTGGTGAGAACATATTAAGACTACCATATAAAAATATAGCACAATATTAGGGCAAAAAGAGTATGAGAAATTGGAAGTATTCTACTTTCTAACAGTACAACTCGACAAAATTTTAATTATAACATGATGCTCAAGAGGTTTTGTGCAATAAATTTTTTAAAAACTGCTTCTTGGTTGGGCACAGTGGCTCACACCTATACTCCCAACACATTGGGAGGTTGAGGCCAGCAGATCACTTGTGACCAGGAGTTCAAGACCAGCCTGGCCAACATGGCAAAACCCCGTCTCTATCAAAAATACAAAAATTAGCCAGGTGTGGAGGCACGTACCTGTGGTCTCAGCTACTCAGGAGACAGAGGCTCAAGAATCACTTGAACCTAGAAGCTGGAGAATGCAGTGAACCAAGATCAGGCCACTGCACTCCAGCCTGGGCAACAGAGCAAGACTCCATCTCAAATAAATAAATAAATAAAGTTAAGTAAGTAATTTAAAAAACTGCTTCTCTGCCCAAGTGGTGAATCAAGATATTTCACCAATAAATTCGTGTCATAGCATTTATGAGATTTTGTATATAATCATGAATGTGAGAAAATATTATCTGCTGCAAAAAGTTGCCCTGAGGACAATAAAAATACTCTGGAATTAGTGTTGGTAGTTGCACAACCTTGTAAATATACTGAAAATCAATGAACTGCACATTTTTAAATGGTTAATTTTATGGTATATGAATTATATCTCAATAAAAACAAAAGCTACCCAAAACAAAGAAAGGCCAAGATAAATGATGACAAAAGACAACTAAAATGCCCTCCCTCAGTCACTCACCCTGTACTCTCATAGTGTTCATTTTCTCTAATATGGCCCTCATAAAGGTTGTCCCATGTTATGATTAGTTTTGTAGTTCTCCAACTAAGTTTTAATGAACTCAAGAACAACTATCACTAAGACATATTTCTTTTGGCCAAATATTAATGATATCCTCACTGTAGCAGAGTTGTTGAAACTTCAGGTAACAAGAATTTGGCCAGCCCAACATATGCCCCATCAGAAGCACATAAGGTTTTAGCATGCAATTTTCTAACCAAGGTCAGCTATTTGGCCATAGAGAGTGACCAAATAGACCTAGTTCACTTTGCATCACCATGATGGTTAATTTTATATGTCAACTTAACTAGGTCATGGAATACCCAGATAGTTGATTAAATATTATTTTGGATCTGTCTGTGAGGGTGTTTCTGGATGAGATTAACATTTGAATTGTTAGATTGAGTAAAGTAGATAGCTCTCCCCATTGTGACTAGGCTTCATTAAATCCATTGAAAGCCTGAATAGAATAAAAGGGTTGAACGAGTAAGACAGAATTCTCTTTGTCTGCCAGACTGTCTTGGAGCTGTGACACCGGTCTTCTCCTGCCTTCAGACTCAGACTGCAACTCACAACATTGGCTCTCCTTGTTATCAGATCTTTGGAGTTGGACTGAAACTATTCCATTGGCTCTCCTGGGTCTTCAACTGGCCAGCTATAGATCTCAGGAATTCTCAACCTCCATATAATTCTGTTTCTCTGAAGAACCCCGACTAATAGTCAGCCAGGGAGACTGAACTGGTCTCTAGAAGGGTGATATTTGTATAGATCAAGTCAACTTGGTAGCTGTGGAGTACAGAGGGTGACTGAAGAACCCAGACAAGGCTAGATCTTTGTTTTCTTTTTATTCCTCTTATCTAAATCTGGAGAAAGCCCCAGACTGATGTAATTCCAACAAACATTTTAGTCTGTCAAGCCATTGACCTATCTTGAGCACATATGCCACCTCAGTTTATTCCTGGGGGTTATCCACATTAATGGGACATAACACTTGGGTACTCAATGGATACCAGTGGATATATTGCTGGGAACCAAAAGCACAGTAATAATGACTGAACACAAGTTTTCTTTATAGAGAATGCATCTGTTTCTCTCCATACTCTTACAGGCTTCAGTTCTCAAAGGAAGGCTTAATCCCATCATCAAAGTTAAATATAAAGGCCTAATATGTTCACTGTGCCCTAAATATCCTAATATGGCCAGTGTTGTTCAAGAAGATTCCAATTTTAAAAAGAGATAATATAGCACAAAATATGAGATTGGAGACTATCTCAGAACATTGAGAGAATGTTATTTTAGCAAGAAGACATATATCAGCATCCCATTTGATGGTGTAAATGAAACAAATTGTCAGATAAGTATGGTTTTCTCATTTCCAAAATCCTCCTATAACTTACTGGTATCTCTGCTGCTCTGACCTTCGACAACTGCCTTTTAATACCATTAAGGCTGAGGTTTTCCTGTGTCATAGTTGGGTGTGGAGAGCAGCCCTAGACAAGAAAGGCACAAACTTGCAGTGCTTATCCAATGCAATAGTAGTCTTTCAAGGGTGTATTTTTCTCAATTTCTCTCTGTCTTTGGGCATGTTCCAGAGTCTTCAATTAAGCTGTCTTTCATAATGGGGTCCAGATTTTTAAAACTGTTTGCAGAAGCCATTGCCCCAGCTTCTCAAGCCACCATTACTAGAAATCCCATTTTTATTTGAGTTTAGAATTCATTTGGGAGAATTCAGCTGTTAAATGTATCCCTTAATTCTCAACAATGACCCCAGTATTACACAAGTATCTTCATGAGAGGTAGAGGACAGCAACAGGAAGCAAAGAGCAGGTGAGAGGGAGACACTTCAATAACTTTCTCTAAAAGAGAGACTGAAGTGCTCTTACATAATAACATCCTCTACATAAAAAATATGTAACTGTGCACAACAGTCTAAGTTCGAGAATTAATAACAAGGCTTTTAAACTTTTGTCACTTTCTATGCCACCTTCATATCCACTACAATTTTTAAATAATTATTTCTCTTTTGTTAGATAAAGTATTTTTTAAGCAGAGCTTGAGGGTGCTAAACGACATGTCTTAATCTTTGTAGAAAGCATTTTTGCCATTCAAAAAAGCTCAGAATATTCTGTCCAAGATGCCCAATTAAGATAGCTTACTCCCCTTCCTTAGCCTAGTTGATAATTATAGAGGAATGGTTCTCAGACCATTTCATGTGATAAAATCCAATGATGAAAACATAAGAAGTGGGGGAAAGACTATGAGTCCTACATTCAGATTGCCTGTGTTCAAAATCTCTAGCATCTCTTTTTAGCTGAATGACCTTATAGAAATCACCAAAACTCCCTAAGCTGCAACTGCTCCACTTACAAACTGGAGAAAACAAACTTAGTACCTACCTCATAGAATTACACTGAGGTTTAAATGAAACTATCTAATTCACTTAGTACATTATCTCATGGCAAAATAATTGATCAAAAACATTAGCTATTATTAAGGAAAAGAAAAATTCAAAGAACGTTACCAGTAGCCATCACTCTTTCTGAGTATCAGAAGTCTGAAAAGGCTAAAAGAAAGCATATGGATATGGAGCTATCATGAGAATTACCAGAGAAAAGAGGGCATCTGGTTCATTTTTATAATTGCCTGTAGTACCTCACTGCTACCTACCTCCGTTGGATCTTTTCTGCTCTGATCTCCGAGAATGCTCACAATATCTTCACAGTCTCACCGGGATTCAGCATCTAGTTTGGGAAACAATGACCTAGAAAATAAAATCAAAGACAGCAGCTTTAGTATTGGAAGCATTTCCCAAACTCTAAAGTTTTACTTTTTGTCAATGTCACCTTTTTCATATTAACAACTAACAAAACCTTGGCATTCTAATCTTTTATTAGGGTATTTCACAGATCCCTTCTTGTTATGCTAATACAATATAACATGTCAGTGTTTCCATAAGCTACTATACATTGACTGAAGCATTTTATAGATCATTGAAATTTTTGAAATGAAAGTATTTTAAAGATATTTTCACAGGTCTAATTAAGAAGTTCTAACAAACTGTAAGTTTTACAGCTAAAATTTCACATACATAGAAAAGAAAATTAAATAATTTAGCAAACAAATGGCACATTTTATTTTTTAAAAGTAATTTGCATTGTCAGGGCCCTATCTTCATCCTTTGATATAGAGAACAAGCCAAAGAAATAATATATCATAGAGTAACTTCTGAATGCTCTCTTTCTTTCTCTAAATATGTTTGCCACTACTTCAATGTCTGGAGATTTTGCAGAATATGAACCAAACCAAACACAAAGAATGACTTCTAGAACACTGAGCACCTCATGAAAAAATTATTAACCTAATTCTAATTCCTCAGAAACTCATGAACATACAGAGATCCTTCATTTCAGTTTAGCATTATCCCAAACCACCCAAAACCAGTAAAACTCCTTCAAAAAACACAAATTAATATCAGGAGCTAAACATCACATTTGAACAGTAAAGGGGCTGTGTAACTTTATTGTTGCTGTGCATATTATAAAAGTTTCTAGCAAAATAAGTTTCTGTGTTATATATACATTCCCCCAATTTCTTTGAAGTTATTTCCTCTGTCTTTGCTATAAACCTCAAAGCTTTTAAAATAAAATCAGAGAAACTACATAAACTTTGGGACATTTTAAATTTGTTGTTTAATATTTATATAATGTGGACTATGTGCCAGGACAACAAGACTTAAGTAGCTGCTTAATATTTTTAGCCCCTCTGAAGAAAAATGTATCTAGGTGATGAATATCCTCCAGATAAATTCTAATTTTTTCATAGGTTAATTTTCAACTCCAAGGCAGAGAAGTTCCAAGAAAGCACATTTTAGTGTCAATAATTCTTTAATATCTCTTTTGGTACAATTTGGCCCCCTCCCTCCATGCAGCAGACCATAACATCAATTCTTTCCCCATTCCCTCTTGCCAAATGTCTTGGCTCTCACTACTCCATATAGCATGAGAGATTCTTTCATGTCTTTAGAGGACGAAATAAATCATTTACTTAACTCTCAAATGTATTTAAATTAAATTAAAATTTCTTATTAAAGTTATAATATGGAATGGCATGTGTTTTGTCTCCAGTTCATAGCCAGGGAGTGCTTGATTTTCCCATAAAGAAAACTAGCAAAATGTCCCTTCATCTTAAAAACTCATCAAAGAACAAGCCCGTGAAAAAACAGAGAACTGCATTCTGTAGCTGAAGAGGCAAACTTGGAGTTGTTTCTTACATCAACACACATGCCCAGCTCTGTCCACATTCACAAGAAGCTGCTAAGTCAATGTCTTTCAGGGCAAGGATCAGGTCTGCCTTCTCCAGCACTGTAGGCACCACTGCATGTCCAGAACACATTACAGTGCCAGGGATGTATTTCATGAGCAAAATACTTATTAAAATTCTCAAAGTTCAAAGTTTAGTCAATTTTGACTCAACCTACAATTCTAGTAAGTTGTTTTCAACATCCCCAGATTGTAAAAGAAAGAAAAACACACTGACAGACATGGTTACAAATTTGATGAAAAGATCCTACACACATAAGTTCCAAGGTCTGTGCTGGAAGTAGATTTTTATTGAGGTGGTAGTGGTGGTTTTTCTCTTTTTCTCCCAATAGATTTTTTTTCTAAGATAAGAGGTTTCACTATGTCACCCAAGCTGATCTTGAACTCCTGAGCTCAAGCAATCTGTCTGCCTTGGCCTCCTCCCAAAGTGCTGGGATTACAGGAATGAGCCACCATGCCCAGCCCTCCCAGTGGATTTCTGCACCTTCATATTGCATTGCATCACAGGCACCCATGAGGTGCATCTCTTCCTCTGACTTGATCTATCTAATTTTCTTAAAAAACAGCTTTCACTCACTCTGCCCTACAAATAGAAAAGCCATGGTTAGTAGCCAAAATATACATAGAGAGAGAAAAGAAAATCAAAGTTGGAGGTCTCACTGTTTCTGATGTCAAAACCTATTATAAAACAACTTTAATAAAAACAGTATGATACTGTCATGAAGACAGACATCTATACCAATGTAAGAGATAGCCCTGAAGTGAAACCTCACAAATATGGTAAAATGATCTTCATAGCAATGCCAAGACCATTGAATGGGGAAAGGACAGTCTCTTGAACAACTGGTGTTGGAAAAACATTATACTATACAAAAATTAATTCAAAATGAATTAAAAACCTAAACTGATGGCCTAAAACCCTCTAAAAATTATTTTTAAGGGAAGAAAGTCTTTACGACATTAGATTTGACAATGACTTCTTGTACATGACACCAAAAGCACAGGCAACAAAAGCAAAAATAGACAAATGGAATGACAACAAACTTAAAAGCCTCTGTGCACCAATGAATACAATTAACAGAGTGAAAAGACAATCTAGAGAATGGGAAAATATTCGCAAATCATATAGCTGGTTAATATCCAGAATACATAAAGAGCTCCTACAACTCAACAACATCAGCCACAAAATAAAAAACCAATTTAAAAATGGGTGAAGATCTTGAATAGACAGTTAACTGAAGAAGGTATATAAATGGTCAACATTTATATGAAAAAATGTTTAATATTATTAATCACTAGAAAAATGCAAATAACAACTATAATAGGATAAAACTTCATACCCAGTAGGATAACTACTGTGAAAAAAAAAAAAAAAAACCCAGAAAATAAGTGTTAGCAAGCACTGTGGTGGAAATGTAAATTAACATAGTCACTAAGAAAAGCAGTATGGTGCAGGGCATGGTGGCTCACACCTGTAATCCCAGCACTTTGGGAGGCTGAGACAGGGGGAATCACTTGAGGTCAGGAGTTCAAGACCAGCCTGGCCAACATGGTAAAACCCCATCTCTACTAAAATACAAAAATTAGCCAGGTGTGGTTGCATATGCCTGTATTCCTAGCTACTTGGGAGGCTGAGGAATGAGACTCACTTGAACTTGGGAGGCAGAAGTTGCAGTGAGCTGAGATCTAACCACTGCACTCTAGCCTATATGACAGAGCAAGACTGCATCTCAAAAAAAAGAAAGAAAGAAAAGTAGGATGACCTAGAGGAACTAGCAAAACAAGAACAAACTAACATCAAATCTAGCAGAAGAAAAGAAATAACTAGAATCAGAGCAGAAGTGAATGAAATTCAGATCCCAAAATTGATACATAGAATCAACAAAACCAAAAGTTACCTTTCTGAATGGATAAACAAGATCAATAGACTGCTAGCTAGATTAACAAACAAAAAAAGAGAGAATATCAAAAACACACAATTAAAAATGAAAACTGACATTACAACTGATCCCCACAGAAGTAGAAAAGATCTTCAGAGACTACTATGAACACCTCTAAGGACACAAACTATAAAATGTAAAGGCAATGGATAAATTCTTGGAAACATCCAACATCCAAAGTTTGAATTAGGAAGAAATTGAATCCCTGAACAAACCAATATCAAGTTCACAAATCGAATCAATAATGAAAAACCTACCAAAAAAGCCCTGGACAAGTTGAATTTACAGCTGAATTCTACCACTCATATAAAGAAAAGCTAGTAACAATTCTACTGAAATTATTCTAAAAATCAAGGCGGAAGGGCTCCTCCCTAACTCTCTATGAAACCAACATCACCCTGACACCAAAACCTGGCAAAGACACAACATAAAAAGAAAACTATAGGCCAATAACCCTGGTGAACACAGATGTAAAAACTCTCAAAAAAAAAAAATTCTATCAAACCAAATCCAGCAGCACATCAAAAAATTAATTCACCATGATCAATTAGGTTTCATTCCTGGGATGCCAGGTTGGTTCAACACATGCAAATTAATAATTGTGATTCACCACATAAACAAAATTAAAAACAAAAACCACATGATTATCTCAATAGGCATGAAAAAGGCTTTCAATAAAATCCAGCATCCTTTCATGATAAAAACCCTCAACAAATGAGGCATCAAAGGAGTAAACCTCAAAATAATATAAGCCATCTATGACAAATCCACAGCCAACATCATACATAATGTGCAAAAGCTGGAAGCATTCCTCTTAAAAACTAGAACAACACAATACAAGGATGCCCACTCTCACCATTCCTATTCAACGTAGTACTGGAAGTTCTAGCCTGAGTAATCAGGCAAGAGAAAGCAATAAAAGGCATCCAAATAGGAAAAGAATTCAAACTATTGCTCTTTGCTGATGATACAATTCTATATCTAGAGAACCCTAAAGACTCCACCAAAAGGATCCTGGAGCTTTACTTCAGTAAAGTTTTAGAATACAAAATCAATGTACAAAAATGAGTATCATTTCCATATACAAATAATGTTCAAGCTGAGAGCCAAATCAAGAAGGCAGTCCCATTCACAATACCACAAAAAGAATAAAATATCTAGAAATACATCTAACCAAGGAAACGACAGATCTCTATGGGAAAAACTACAAAACACTACTTAAAGACATCTTAGATGACACAAATAAATAGAAAAATATTCCATGTTCATGGATAGGAAGGATCAATATTTTTAAGTGGCTATATTGGCCAAAGTAATCTACAGATTTAATGCTATTCCTGTCAAACTACCAATGCCATTTTACTCAGAATTGAAAAAATATATATTCTAAAATTAATATAGAGATAAGTAAATTCAGTAAAGTCTCAGGATACAAAATCAGTGTACACAAATCAGTAGCATTGCTATACACCAACAATGACCAAGCTGAGAATCAAATCAATAACTCAATCTCTTTTACAACCACTGCAAAAAAAATTAAATACTTATGAATATACTTAACCAAGGAGGTGAAAGATCTCTACAAGGAACACTACAAAACACTGCTGAAAAAAATCACAGAGAACACAAACAAATGGAAACACATCCCATTCTCATGGATGAGAAGAATCAACATTGTGAAAATGAGCATACTGCCGAAAGTAATCTACCAGTTCAATGCAATTCCCATGAAAAAACCATTATCATTCTTCAGAGAACTAGGTAAAACAGTCCTAAAATTCATATGGAACTGAAAAAGAACCTGCATAGCCATAGCAATAATAAGCAAAACATTACCCAACTTCAAATTATACTATAAGGCTAAAGCTACCAAAGCAGCAAGGTATAAAAATAAGCACATAGACCAATGGAACAGAATACAGAATACAGAAATAAAGCCAAATACAGCCAAATATTCTTCTACAAAGCATACAAAAACATAAATTTGGCAAAGGACACTCTATTCAATAAATGGTGCTGGGAAAACTGGAAAGCCACATGTAGAAGAATAAAACTGAATCCCCAGCAGGGAGCAGTGGCTCATGTCTGTAATCCCACACTTTGGGAGGCCGAGGCAGGCGGATCATGAGGTCAAGAGATCAAGACCATCCTGGCCAACATGGTGAAACCCTGTCTCTACTAAAAATACAAAAATTAGCTGGACATGGTGGCATGAACCTATAGTCCCAGCTACTCAGGAGGCTGAAGCAGGAGAATTGCTTGAACCCAGGAGGCAGAGGTTGCAGTGAGTTGAGATCACACCACTGCACTCCACCCTGGAGACAGAGCAAGACTAAGTTTAAAAAAAAAAAAAAAAAAAACTGAATCCCCATCTCTTACCTTATACAAAAATCAACTCAGGATGGATCCAAGACTTACATTTAAGTTCTGAAACCATAAAAATTCTAGGTTATAACATTGGAAAAATTCTTCCAGATATTACATAAGCAAAGAATTCATGACTAAGATTCCAAAAGCAAGTGCAAAATAGGAGTGTAGTTTAATTTTTCTGTATTTGGATATCCAGTTTCCAACCATCATTTATTGAAGAGACTGTCTTTCCTCCATGATATGTTCTTGGTATCTTTGTTGAAAATGGGTTCACTGTAGGTAGGTGGATTTGTTCCTGCATTCTCTGTTCTGTTTCAATTGTCTGTGTGTGTGTTTTTATGCCAGTTTCTTACTGCTTTGGTTACTATAGTTGTATAGTATAATTTGAAGTCAGGTAATGTGATTTCTCCACTTTTATTCTTTTTGCTCAGTATAGCATTGCCTATTGTGGGTCTTTTGTGGTTCTCTATGAATTTTAGAATTGTTTATTTCTATTTCTGTGAAGAAAATCACTTGTAGTTTGAAAGAAGTTGTACTGAATCTGTAGATTGCCTTGGGCACTATTCATATTTTAACAATATTGATTCTCCCAATCCATGAACATAGAATATCTCCCCTTGTTTTGGTCTCCTCTTTAATTTCCTTCATCAGTGTTTTATAGTTTTCATGTAGAAATCTTTCACTGCTTTGGTTAAGTTATTCCCTAGATACATAGTTTTATTTGTGGGTATTGACATTAATTTTTTATTTCTTTTCAGATTGTTCACTGTCAGCATATATAAATGCTACTAATCTTTGTATATTTATTTCATGTCCTGGAACTTCACTAAATTTGTTTACAGTTCTAATCATTTTTAGTAGAGTCGTTTGGTCTTTCCATATATAAGATCATGTCATCTGCAAACAAGGATAATTTCACTTCTTCCTTTCCAAATTGCATGACTTTTATTTCTTTCTCTTGCCTGATTGCTCTAGCTAGGACTTCCAGTGCTCTACTGAATAACAGTGGTGACAGTGAGCTTTCTTGTACTGTTCCAGATCTCAGAGGAAAAGTTTTCAAGTTTTCCCTAATTCACTATGATACTAGCATGGGCCCATCATATACAGTTTGTATTATGTTGAGGTAAATTCCTAAAGACTCTTTCTGAAATCATTCTCTAGAAATAATTTTTGCTTAAGTTGTTGCTGATAAAAAGAAAGCATAGGACCCTTTGGAGGAGGGAGAGCTACTTCTCACTATATCCGTTTTGTTTTGTTTCTATTTTACTCTGTGTAAGATAATAAATGCTATCAACCTGAAATTATGTTTTATACCAAACATAGCAGCTCTGCTACTGAAAAAAAGTTTAATTTTCTAAAGACACTCCATTTAGATTGATTACAACTACAGTAAGCAATAAGTGATTTAGAGACACTCATCAATAAAACCAAAGAGTTTGAGAAACCACATAAAACAAACCTTAAATGCCATCTGCCAAAAAGCAGTAAAAGATGAAAGGGAAAATACAAACTCAGCATTCAATGACATTATTAACTACACTTTAGCTTTGTATTCTCATGAAAGATGGGAGAGAAAAGCTGTCACACATGTAAAGAAAATAAATTGAATATTATTTTATGTACATTTTACTAAGCTACTCCAACCTAAAAAAGAAATTCCTGAAATTTGTCATTCTAGGACATCTGAAACAAATTTAACTTGTTAGTGCCCATCAAATTAGAAGATATGACAGTAGGTAAAACATAATTACGATGAAACTTCAAATTTCAGATATTATTTATTATCCAGAATTATGTGACCCAACCAAACAGAATATATATGAGTCAGAAAATGTAAGATTTCATTAAGCTCAAAGGTATTTTAGATGTGGACAAGAAAATATTCATATTTGCTATAAGTAAAAGAATACAAATAGGAGGATGATCCAAGATGGCCGAATAGGAAGACCTCTGGATTGCAGTTCCCATCTAAAATGGAGAGAGTGGGTGATCACTGCATTTCCAAATGAATTTTTACTATCCACAGACCAGGAGATTCCCAGTGCAGCTATTTCAGCAGATGCAGTGGGTCTCCACACAAAAACTCACACAAATCCGGGTGCCATTCCAACTGGTGACTGGAATGCCTGAGAGACAGAGTCACCCATTCCAACTGAAAAAAAGGGGGCTGAAACAGGGAGCCAGGTGATCTGGCTCTGCTGGTGCCACCCAGAGAAAGACCAGCAATCTGAAACACTCTGGACTGAGAATTTCACAGCAAGCACAGCTGGAACCAGGATGGTCCAGCTCTGTCAGGGGAAGGGTGTCTGCCATAGCAAGGCAGTCCACCACTACCAGGGAACTTCGCCATTCCTGAGGCAGGCCACCATTACTGATGCAGTCTGCCATCAATGGGGTAATCTACCATTACCAGCCAGAGAGAAAAGTCGGGTTACTGACAAAGGGAAGCCCATCAGACTCACAGCAGATCTCTCAGCAGAAACCCTACAAGCCAGAAGAGAGTGGAGACCAATATTCAACAACCTTAAAGAAAAGAACTTTCAACCTATAATTTCATATCCAGCCAAACTAAGCTTCATAAGCAAAGGAGAAATAAAATCCTTTATGAACAAGCAATTGCCCAGAGATTTCATAACCACCAGGCCTGCTTTACAAGAGCTCCTGAAAGAAGCACTAAACATAGAAAAGAATAACCAGTACCAGCCACTCCAAAAATGTACCAAATGGGAAAGAGGATGGAAACAACAAGGAAACTGTGTCAACTAATGGGCAAAGAAACCAGCTACCATCAAAATGGAGGGATTAAATTCACACATAAAAATAATAACCTTGGAGAGATCCAAGATGGCCAATTAGCAGCATCTCAGGATTGTAGCTCCCACTGAAAGCACAGGTTGCCCACGGACCAGGAGATTCTTGGCAGAGGAGCCCCACGGTTCACCAGCGTGACTCTTTGGCCGGTTGGCCGTTTTGCAGGCGCCCCCGGTGTGGCAGTTCTCAGTCCAGAGTATAAGGGACTGAGTGACCTTTTGGTTGGCATTTGGAGCTCCGGGAAGGCAAAGTCTCCCATTCAGGTGATTGAAAAGCAGGCTGAAGTGGGGAACCAGACCGGCAGATTCCCCCGGCAGAAAAGAGCCACGAATCTTAACGCCGCTGTTTCAGCCAGCATAGTGGGTTGCCGCAGGGGAAGGCTGGTATGCTCATCCACAAAAAAAAAAAAAAAAAAAAAAAAAAAAACCAGCAGGTGGAACTGCTGAGGATTGAGAGTTTCACAGTAAGTACAGCTGAACCTGGGAAGGTCCAGCTCTGTGGGGGAGGGGGGTCCGCCGAAGGAAAATTAAGAAACAGAAAAAACTTTACCACCAACAAGCTGGACGTGCACTCAGAGACCTAATCTGAAAGTCAGCAATTACACAGAAGACAGGTGGATAAATCCACAAAGATGGTAAGAAACCAGCGCAAAAAGGCTGAAAACACCCGAAATCAGAATGCCTTTCCTCCTACAGAGGATTGCAGTGCCTCATCACCAATTGAACAAGGACAGATTGAGAATGAATGTGAGGAATCAATAGAATCAGGCTTCAGAAGGTGGATAATGAGAAACTTCTGTGAGCTGAAAGAACATGTTCTAGCCCAATGCAAGGAAACTAAGAACCTTGAAAAATGTTTGACGAAATGTTAACGAGAATGCACAATTTAGAAAGGAATATAAGTGAATTAATGAAGTTGAAAAACAATACGAGAACTTCGTGAAGTATGCACAAGTTTTAACAGTCGAATTGATCAAGCAGAAGAAAGGATTTCAGAGGTCGAAGACCAACTTAATGAAATAAAACAAGAAGACAAGATTAGAGAAAAAAGGGTAAAAAGGAATGAGCAAAATGTCCAAGAAATATGGGACTATATGAAAAGACCTAATCTACGTTTGATAGGTGTACCTGAATGTGACGAAGAGAATGAATCCAAGCTGGAAAATATTTTTCAGGATATTATCCAGGAAAACTTTCCTAACCTAGCAAAGCAAGACAATACCCAACTCCAGGTAATACAGAGAACACCACAAAGATATTCCTCAAAAAGGACAACTGCAAGGCACATAATCATTAGATTCACCAGGGTTGAAACGAAGGAGAAAATACTACGGGCAGCCAGAGAGAAAGGTCAGGTTACCCACAAGGGGAAGCCTATCAGACTCACAGCAGATCTCAGCAGAAACCCTACAAGCCAGAAGAGAGTGGGGGCTAATATTCAACATCCTTAAAGAAAAGAACTTTCAACCCAGAATTTCATATCCAGCCAAACTAAGTTTTATAAGTGAAGGAAAAATAAAATTTTTTACGAACAAGCAAGTACTTAGAGATTTCACTACCACCAGGCCTGCTTTACAAGGCTTCTGAAAGAGGCACTATATACAGAAAGGAACAACCAGTATCAGCCATTCCAAAAAACCCATCAGTAAGCTGCATCCAGACCCATCTCACATGTAAGGATATACAGAGACTCAAAACAAAGGGATGGAGGAAGATTTGCCAACCAAATGGAGAGCAAAAGAAAAAAAAAAAAGCAGGAATTGCAATTCTCATCTCTGATAAAATAGACTTTAAAGTAATAGAAACAAAAAGAGATAAGAAGGACATTGTATAATGGTAGAGGGATCAATGTAATGGGAAGAGCTAATGATCTTAAGTCTATGCGCACCCAATATAGGAGCACTCAGATACATAGGGCAACTTCTTGGTGACTTACAAAGAGACCTGGACTCCCACACAATAATAGTGGGACACTTTAACATTACATTGTCATTATTGGACAGATTAATGAGACAGAAGGTTAACAAGGATACCTGGGACTTGAACTTAGACCTCAAACAAGTAAACTTAATAAACATTTACAGAACTCTTTACTCCAAATCCACAAACCATACATTTTTTTTCAGTAACACATCACATTCATTCTAAAAGTGACCACATGGTTGGGAGTAAATCACTCCCCAGCAATTGCATAGCATTTCATAGGTTTAAATGAAATATTGGTTGGCTGTTTTGTTATTTTTCTCCCTTATTCCTTCCTGTCTCCATTGTATAATACAATTATTAGCATAAAAGAGCTTTTTAATATCCATTTCTAGACTGCATTCTAGCCTGGGCAATAGAGCAAGATTCCCGTTCTCTCTCCCTCTTTTCTTCTTCTTTTTCTCTTTCTTTCTCTTTTTCTTCCTTCTTTCTCTTTCTCTCTTTTTACTTTTCTTTCTTAAAAAAAAATATATTCCTTCAAAAAAAACAAAAACACACACAAAAGAATAGGCCTTTGTGAAATCCAAAAAGTGCTTTCCAGACTTTTAGATTTTATGGACTAAAAAATTACCTTCCAGTTCTTTCCAGAAGTAGAGGAGAATAGAATTGTCATAGGGCCACTAACTTGTATTTATGAGTAAAGACATCAGGAATAAGCACCCAAATTCTCTTATTGCCATTATTTCATTAAAGAGGTTGTCTTAGTACCAAAACAAACAAACAAACAAAAATAATAACAATAATAACCTTAAATGTAAATGGGCTAAATGCCCCAATCAAAAGACACAGACTGGAAAATTGGATAAAAAGTCAAAGCCATTGGTGTGCTGTATCCAAGAAACCCATCTCACATGCCAGGATACACATAGGCTCAAAATAAAGAGATGGAGGAAGATCTACCAAGCAAATGGAGAGCCAAAAAAAAACTGGGGAGTTGCAATCCTAGTCTCTGATAAAATAGACTTTAAACCAACAAAGATCAAAAGGGCATTACATAATGGTAAAAGGATCAATGTAACAAGAAGAGCTAACGATATTAAATATATACACACCCAATACAGGAGCACCCAGATACATAAAGCAAGTTCTTAATGACCTACAAAGAGACTTAGACTTCCACACAATAATAGTGGGAGACTTTAACACTCCACTGTCAATATTAGACAGATCAACCAGACAGAAAATTAACAAAGATATCCAGGACTTGAACTCAGACCTGGACGAAGCAAACCTAATAGACATTTACAGAACTCTCCACCCCAAATCCACAGAATATATATTCTTCTCAGCACCACATCACACCTACTCTAAAATTGACCACATAATTGGAAATAAATCACTCCTCAGCAAATGTAAAAGAATGGAAATGATACCAAACTGTCTCTCAGACCACAGCGCAATCAAATTAGAACTTAGAATTCAGAAACTAACTCAGAACCACACGACTTCATGGAAACTGAAAAACTGGTTCTTGAATGTTGATGATAAACAAAGAAATGAGGGCAGAAATAAAGCTGTTCTTAAAACCAATGAGAATGAAGACACAATAAATCAGAATGTCTGGAACACATTTAAAGCAGTGTATAGAGAAAAATTTATAGCAATAAATGCCCACAGGAGAAGCAAGGAAAGATATAAAATCAACATCTTATCATCAAAATTGAAAGAGTGAGAGGAGCAAGATCAAAAACACTCAAAAGCTAGCAGAAGACAAGAAATAACTAAGATCAGAGCACAACTGAAGGACATAGAGACACAAAAAAAACCTTCAAAAACTCAATAAATCCAGGAGCCGGTTTTTGAAAAGTTCAACAAAATAGACCACTAGCCAGATTAATAAAAAAGAAAAGAGAGAATAATCAAATAGATGTAATAAAAAATGATATAGGTGGTATTACCACAGATTCGACAGAAATACATACCACCATCAGAGATTACTAAAAACAACTCTATGTGGATAAACCAGTAAACCTGGAAGAAATGGATAAATTCCTGGACACTTGCATCCTCCCAAGCCTAAACCAGGAAGAAGTCAAAACCCTGAATACACCAATAACAAGGGCTGAAGTTGAAACAGCAATAATAGCCTACCAACCAAAAAAAGCCCAGGTCCAGATGGGTTCACAGCCAAATTCTACCAGACATAGAAAGAGGAGCTGGTACCACTCCTTCTGAAACTGTTCTAAACAATCCAAAAAGAGGAAATCCTCCCCCAAATCATTTTATGAGACCAACATCATCCTGATACCAAAACCCGGCAGAGACTCAACAAGAAAAGAAAACTTCAGGCCAATATCCATGATAAGCATAAATGCTAAAATCTTCAATAAAATACTGGCAAACCAATTGCAACAGCACATCAAAAAGCTCATCCAACACCATCAAGTAGGCTTCACCCCAGGATGCAAGGCTGGTTCAACATACGCAAGTCTATAAACGTAATTCACCACATAACAGAACCACAGACAAAAATCACATGATTATCTCAATAGATGCAGAGAAGGCCTTCAACAAAGTTCAACAGCCCTTTATGCTAAAAACTCTCAATAAACTAGGTATCAGTGGAAGGTATCTCAAGATAATAAGAGCTATTTATGACAAACCCACAGCCAATATCATACTGAATGGGCAAAAACTGGAAGCATTCCCTTTGAAATCTGGCACTAGACAAGGATGCCTTCTCTCAACACTCCTATTCAATATAGTATTGAACGTTCTAGCCAGAGCAATCAGCCAAGAAAAAGAAATAAAGGGTATTCAATTAGGAAAGGAGGAAATCAAATTGTTTCTATTTGCAGATGACATGATTGTATATTTAGAAGACCCCATTGTGTCAGCCCCAATTCTCCTTAAACTGATAAGCAACCTCAGCAAAGTCTCGGGATACAAAATCAATGCGCAGAAATAACAAGCATTCCTATACACCAATAACAGACCAACAGAGAGCCAAATTAACAATGAACTGCCGTTCGCAATTGCTACAAAGAGAATAAAATATCTAGGAATACAACTAACTAACAAAGGATTTGTAAAGGACCTCTTTAAGGAGAACTACAAACCACTGCTAAAGGAAATAAGAGAGGACACAAACAGATGGTAAACATTCCATGTTCATGGGTAGGAAGAATCAATATCGTGAAAATAGCCATATAACCCAAACTAATTTATAGATTCAACTCTATCCCCCATCAAGCTACCAATGACCTTCTTCACAGAACTGGAAAAATCCACCTTAAACTTCACATAGAACCAAAAGAGAGCCCGCATAGCCAAGTCAATTCTAAGCAAAAAGAACAAAGCTGGAGGCATCATACTACCTGACTTCAAGCTATACTACAAGGCTACAGTAATCAAAACAGCACGGTACTGGTATCAAAACAGAGACATAGACCAATGGAACAGAACAGAGGCCTCGGAGGCAACACCAAACATCTAAAACCATCTGATCTTTGACAAACCTCACAAAAACAAGGAATGGGGGAAAGGATTCCCTGTTTAATAAATGGTGTTGGGAAAACTGGCTAGTCATGTGCTGAAAGCAGAAACTGGACTCCTTCCTCATACCTTACATTAAATTAACCCCAGATGGATTAAAGACTTAAACATAAGACCTAACAGCATAAAAACCCTAAAAGAAAACCTAGGCAAAACCATTCAGGACAAAGGCATAGGCAAGGTCTTCATGACTAAAACACCAAAAGCATTGGCAACAGAAGCCAAAATAGACAAATGGGATCTAATTAAACTCCAGAGCTTCTGCACAGCAAAAGAAACCATCATTAGAGTGAACCGGCAAACAACAGAAGGGGGAAAAATTTTTTGCAATTTACCCATCTGACAAAGGACTTATACCCAGAATCTACAAAGAACTAAAACAGATTTACAAGAAAAAAACAAACAAGCCCATTCAAAAGTGGATGAAGGACATGAACAGACACTTTTCAAAAGAAGACATATATGGGCCAACAAATTTATGAGAAAATGCTCATCCTCACTGGTCATTAGAGAAATGCAAATCAAAACTACATTGAGATACCATCTCACGCCAGTTAGAATGGTGATCATTAAAAAATCTGGAGGCAACAGATGCTGGAGAGGATATGGAGAAATAGGAACACTTTTACACCATTGGTGGGAGTGTAAATTAGTTCAACCATTGTGGAAGACAGTGTGGTGATTCCTCAAGGACCTAGAAATAGAAATTCCATTTGACCCAGCAATCCCATTACTGGGTATATATCCAAAGGATTATAAATCCTTCTATTATAAGGACACATGCACACGAATGTTCATTGTAGCACTGTTTACAATAGCAAAGACTTGGAACCAACCCAAATGTCCATCAATGATAGACTGGACAGGGAAAATGTGGCACATATACACCATGGAATACTATGCAGTCATAAAAAACAATGAATTCATGTCCTTTGTAGGGACATGGATGAATCTGGAAACCATCAATCTCAGCAAACTGACATAAGAACAGAAAATCAAACACTGCATGTTCTCACTCATAGGTGGGTGTTTAACAATGAGAACACATGGACACAGGGGAGGGGAGCATCACACACTGAGGTCTGTGGTGGGGGACTAGGGGAGGGACAGTGGGGGGGTAGGCAGTTGGGGAGGGGATAACATGGGGGGAACGCCAGATATAGGTGATGGGGATGGAGGCAACAAACCACATTCCCGTGTATGTTCCTATGCAACAATCCTGCATGTTCTTCACTTGTACCCCAGAACCTAAAATGCAATAAAATATATATATACAAACAAATATGTATACTTATATATATATACACATATATATACCTATATATATATATACACATATACATATAAAAAGAATACAAAGTCCAATTCAATGATATAGACACCTGAGTGGGAGATGTGTACTACCTTAATTAGATTCAAGTGATTTGCACTCCAAATCCATGTGATTTGAACTCAGTATGTTACAGGAAAGGGGTCTGATCCAGACCCCAAAAGAGGGTTCTAGGATCTCATACAAGAAAGAATTCAATGTGAGTCCGCAGCGCAAAGCAAAAGCAAGTTTATTAAGAAAGTAAAGTGGTGAAAGTACAGATACTACATAGACAGAGTTGGGCACTCCTGAAAGAGGAGGAACACATCCACCCTAGGTAAAATACTTGTTTATATATAGAATAAATAAAGATTATGGGGAGATGTGCTCTGCCACAAGAGTTTGTGATAAAGAATTAATTTTCTTAATTACTGTATTTGCAAGAATCAGTATTATTATATTTAAATCAAAATTAGGTATGCTTCTGTTCTCAAAATTTCAGGATATCAGGACACTCCAAAGTCTGGGTCTGTTTAGTAAAATTGTCAATCTGTTCCCTTAACCATAAAGAGCTAGATGCCAGGAATACCTACCTTTCTGGGAATGCAGCCCAGCAAGTCCCAGCCTCATTTTCCTAGCCCTCACTCAAAATGAAGTCACTCTGGTTCAAATGCCTCTGACAAGTAGACATGAGCTGTGAGATCACCCCATGTAAGGTTCAATGATTTTGCCATTATGGCAGTCTTGGTTGCCAGCAAGAACTCAGTCAAGTCTGAATTTAAATCTCAAGTTCCCATGCAAACTTAGATGAGAAGATATCTTCAAGTTCTTGATATGAAATAAGTGTTTCCTTACTGAATAAGCATATCATAACATTCAATTATAATTAGAGTTAAGAATAGAAATATTTAAGATAATCATATTGGGATTCTCCATGAATCTCTCATGTTTCTGCACACCCTGCCAGCAGGATTCCTCTTTTTAACACAACCTGTTTTACATGTAAGTGACACCTGGCCCTCTTTGCATCACACTAGGAACTGGAGTTCATAAAATAGTAGATTTGGGATCTCAGTGAAGAGATACCTAAATGACTACTTAACAAATCATGCTAAATTAACAACTGCTAATAATAACATTTAAAGACCTTCATTCCATGTAATGTCACATAACTTGACAACCTTGAATTACTATATTTAATAGTAACATAGTAAATTATCAAGAAAAAATTAATAAACACAAATATATCACACAAAATAAGGATCCAGAGGTCAATTTACTTCTCTAATTGCCTTTAAAAGAGTAATTCCTAAAAATTTCTAAGTTCTGAAATATATATGTTGACCAAACAAAGAAATTTCAGTAGCAATATGGCTAACAAATTAGTGAGATAATCAAGAAAAAAATGCCGACTTCAACTGTATACACATAAACAAGTCATCTTAGGAAAAAATATTCTGTCGAAAAAGTTTTTCCTATGTGGTGAAGTATGTAGTCTTTTCTGAAATTATGCTGCAATTAAGGCTTTGTGCCTTGTCAAAGGAAGTTTAGTCAGCAAATGAGTAAAACTGGAAAAATGGTTGACTATTAAAATGAAGTTCAGTACCAGAAATACTTGATCCTGTTTGAATGAATGATGAAAGGTATACAAGGATACTAGTGGGGAACATCTAAATTCTAACCTGCTGTTTAACCTTTAGAGTTACCATGTTTGTCTACAGCAAATGTGGGCCCTTACTGTCACCTACTTCAGCCTTATCTGTAATCTTCCCTGTGTTTCTTATCTCTATGGATTTTCTTAAACTACTTGCATACCAGTCATTCTTAGACTACTGCTTCTGTATCTGTATAGGAAAAGCAAATTGTTTTCCTCTACATTCACATCAATACTTTTGACTACCAAATGAGTGATGGCTTTTCCCATACACACCAATTATCTAACACCAGCTCAATCTCTTACAATTCAATTAAACTATGACATTATTTACCTGGAGTTAGTCTCAGATCCCACAGGTTAGACAGCTTGGTCCCAGAAGACTGTCTCACTTCTCATTTCGGATGCTAATTGCAAGTTCAAGTTGTCACTTGTGCTTCTGACCAACTAGCTATAAATCAAAGGTTCTTGCCTCCTTAAGTTTGATAATTTGCTAGAATGGCTCACAAAACATGGGAAACAGCTTACTTACTAGATCACTGGTATATTATAAAATGATACAACTCAGGAACAGCCAGAGGAAAGAGATGCATAGGGGAAAGTATAGGGAAAGGGTACAGAGCTTCCATGTCCTCCAAGTGCACTATCCTCCCAGCACCTCCATGTGTCCACCAGCACAGAAGTTCTCCAACCTTATACCTGATGGATTTTTATGGAGGCTTCATTACATAGGCATGATTAAGTTATTGGCCATTGGCGATTTGCTCAACCTCCAGCCAAACTTCCCTCATTAGGGGATAGAAGGAAGGGCTGAAAATTACAATCCTTCAATAACAGGGTTGGCTCCCCTGGCAACCAGCCCCCACCCTAAGGCTATCCAGGAGACCCCAGCCATCAGTCATCACATTAGCATACAAAATGACATGTCACTTTGGAGATTCCAAGGATTTTAGGAGTTGTGTTCCAGGAAACAGGGCAGAAACCAAATACTTCTTATCTTATCAAATTACTCCTTGAAGTACTCTATTTGTCCCAAGACCTCTACAAGTGTATTTTTCTACAGTCTAGGAACATTCGTATTATCAGTTCATTATTAGAGATATATGTATGCCAGAACTCCGCTTTTCTGCCTTGAGCAAAAACTTTCAAATAAGAAAGTCTATCACTGGAGCATATTCATTTATCAGAAGAGATGATACTGTATTTATTGCTGACAGACTAAAAGTCATGAAAACCTTTATTTGCATCCTTTCACAGTGTTAGATAATTTACACCATCAGCCTGTTCTCTAAGTTGCTTCTTACCCTGTGACCAGAAACCTCAAGAAACCCCAACAATATATGCTCTCCTGCCCTTTTCCTTTTTTTTTTTTTTAATTTTTATTTTAGGTTCTTTATTTTAGAAATATGTAACGGTTTCTTACATACATGTCATAAGGGTGTGTTGTACAGCTTATTACACCACTCAGGTATTAAGCCCAGTACCCAACAGTTATCTTTTCTGCTTTTCTCCCTCCTCCCACCCTCCACCCTCAAGTAGACCCCAGTGTTTGTTGTTTCATTCTTTGTGTTCATAAGTTCTCATCATTTAGCTACCACTTATAAGTGAGAACAAGTAGTATTTGGTTTTCTGTTCCTGCTTTAGTTTGCTAAGGATAATGGCCTCCAGCTCCATCCATGTTCCTTCAAAAGACATAATCTCATTCTTTTTTATGGCTACATACTATTCCATAGTGTGTATGTACCACATTTTCTTTATTCAGTCTGCCACTGATGGGCATTTAGGTTGATTCCATTTGTTTGCTATTGTGAATAATGCTGCGACGGACATTCACATGTATGTCTTTATGGAAGATTTATATTACTTTAGGCATATACTCAGTAATGGTATTGCTGGGTCAAATGGTAGTTCTGCTTTTGGCTCTTTGAGGAATCACCACACGGCTTTCCACAATGGTTGAATTAATTTACATTCCCACCAACAGTGAATAAGGGTTCCCTTTTCTCCCCAATCTTGCCAGTTATTGTTTTTTATTGTTTTTGTTTTTTGACTTTTTTTGTGTGTGTGTGTACACATTTAGTTTTATTGTAACTTGTACACTTTTAACGTTTAAAACTTGTTTTTTGACTTTTAATAGCCATTCTGACTGGTGTGAGATAGTGTCTCATGTGATTCTGATTTGCATTTCTCTAATGATCAGTGATATTGAGCTTTTTTTCATATGATTCTTGGCCCCATGTATGTCTTCTTTTGAAAAGGTTCTGTTCATGTCCTTTGCCCACTGTTTTATGGAGTTGTTTTTCTCTTGTTAATTTAAGTTCCTTATAGATGCTGGATATTAGACCTTTGTCAGATGCATAGTTTGCAAATATTTTCTCCCATCCTGTAGGTTGTCTGTTTGCTCTGTTGATAGTTTCTTTTGCTGTGTAGAAGCTCTTAAGTTTAATTAGATCTCACTTGTCAATTTTTGTTTTTCTTGTTATTCCTTTCGGTGTCTTTGTCATGAAATGTTTGCCCATTCCTATGTCCAGGATGGAACTGCCTAGGCTGTATTCCAGGGTTTTGTAATTTTGGGTTTTACATTTAAGTCTTTAATACATCTTATTGGTCTGTTCAGGGAACAAACTTCTTCCTGGTTCAGTCTCGTGAAGGTGTATGTGTCCAGGAGTTTATCCATCTCTTCCAGGTTTGCTAATTTGTGTGCATAGAGGTATTTGTAGCAGTTTCTGATGGTTGATTTTTATTTCTGTGAGGTCAGTGGTAACATTCTTTTCATCATTTCTAATTGTGTTTATTTGGATCTCCACTCTTCTTTATTTGTGTAGTTAGTGGCCTTTTTTTTTTTCCAGAAAACCAACTCCTGGATTCATTGATCTTTTGAATAGTTTTTTGTGTCTCAATTTCCTTCAGTTCAGCTCTGATTTTGGTTATTTCTTGTCTTCTGCTAGTTTTGAGGCTGATTTATTCTTGCTTCTCTAGTTTTTTTAGTTATGATGTTAGGTTGTTAATTTGAGATCTTTCTAACTTTTTGATGAGGGCACTTAGTGCTATGAATTTCCCTCTTAACACTGCCTTAGCTGTGTCCCAGAGATACTGGTATGTTGTATCTTTGTCCTCATTCATTTCAAAGAACTTCTTAATTTGTATCTTAATTTCATTATGTGCACAGAAGTTGTTCAGGAGCATGTTGTTTAATTTCCATGCAATTGCATAGTTTGAGCTATTTTCTTATTCTTGACTTCTATTTTTATTGCACTGTGATAGAGTATGTTTGGTATGATTTTAGTTCTTTTGCATTTGCTATGTCCTGCCCTTTTCTATAGCCTAATGCTCTTGACTTCTTACACACAAGCTTTCCACAATTAGAAAGTCAGAACTTTTCATCTGTAAAGTGACTGATCAGTTCAAGAAATATCCTTTCTTTGTCTCATTCTTTTTATGATCCCCATGCTTCAAGAAAATTCTCATCTCCAATCACAAGTCTCTTTCCAGATTAATTGCCACCATCTGCCTCCACAAGCATGGAGATGTCAATAAATCTCTGGTAAGATGTCTTTTTATGGCTGCCACTGTGGCCTCAATTGTTATTAAATTTATTCCTCTTGGCTTTTGGCTTTTACCCACAATAAGTTAACTTCTTTCTCATTGTCATTACATAAGAGTGTCTTCTAGGAAAAAGAAAACAAAAAGGAATACATCAATTTCATGAACTGGCCATTTAACATAACCAGTCTAAAGGTCCTCCACAGGATTATCAGATAAGAGGCCTTCATTTGACTCCCTAATGTTTATTTTGTCAAAATTGCATAGCTACTTAATGACAAGGTAAGTACTGTAACCCATCTGATTTCACAGTTTAGTTAATTTGTAACAGAAAATCATTCTGTTGCATAACTCCTATGACTGGCAGTCTTTTCTAAAAATGTCTGATTGTCTTCTAATTGCTTTTATTTAATTTTTATGAGGCTTATATTTTTCCAAAGGTTCTAGCTCCAAGTAATACAGAAAAGGGAATTCCTTACCAATCTCCCTTCTTCACCATTTACCGAGCCTGACTCTTTCTGATCAAGAATCTGCTATGAATATCACAGAAACTTTACCTCAAGAATACCCTGTCGGTCCAAAGGGAAAAGAGATGGGCAAACAATTTACTTTGCAGGATAATAATGAAGTAAAAGCAGCATGAAAAAATATAGAAAAATAAAAGCAGATAAAAGAATTATTAACTGCTTGCATGGAGAAGAAAGGTACATGTAGACACATTTTGCGATGATATTTATGCTAAGCCCTGAAGAATGCACAGGAATTTGCTGAATGGTCATGGAGAAGACCATTTCAAACACAGGGAATAGCAAGTTCATAAGCAGCACGACATAAAAAAGCAAGATGTGCCCATGGAATACTATGCAGCCATAAAAAATAATGAGTTTGTGTCCTTTGTAGGGACATGGATGAACCTGGAAACCATCATTCTCAGCAAACCGAAACAAGAACAGAAAATCGAACACCGCATGTTCTCACTCATAGGCTGGTGTTGAACAATGAGAACACATGGACACAGGGAGGGGAGCATCACACACTGGGGTTTGTGGGGGGAACTAGGTGAGGGACAGCAGGGGGTGGGGAGTTGGGGAGGGGTAACATGGGGAGAAATGCCAGATATAGGTGATGGGGGAGGAAGGCAGCAAACCACATTGCCATGTATGTACCTATGCAACAATCATGCATGTTCTTTACATGTACCCCAAAACCTAAAACGCAATAAAATATATATTTTTAAAAAAAAGCAAGGTGTGTTTATTTAAATGCAAGTGGTTGGATACTTCAAGAAGATGGAATACAAAGGAAATACTCCAGAATATAGTCAATATCTAACAAAAATATTATTGACAAGAAATTAATTTTAGCAAGCAAAGGCCACATTGTATAAAGCTGAATGGGCTATAGTAAGAAATAGCAACGAATAAAAGTGGCAAATAAATATTTTTATATGTGCACCTTGCATTCTTTTTCTCTGTCTTTGACTCCCCTAAGCATATAAATGTCTTACCACAGTCTCAGGTTCACCCTAGCTATCATAAAGATGACTAATCTAATATAAATTAGCAGTGACTGGACAGAAGAGTGAGAAAAAAATTAAGTGCCTCTTTCCAGGAATACACTAAGATATGAATCACTTTTGAAGTGTGGGGATTGCTTCTGCCTCAAAAGTTTTGTACCAAGAAATTATTCCAAAGAAAAGGTAAAGAGGGTAATAGTAAAGGGGAGATAATTTTTAAAAAATTAAAAGAGAAGGAAAAATGAAGATATGCCTCAATACCATTTTCAACTCTTGTGACTTTACATTTCTGAAATAAAAGATCAGTAAAGTTCAAGAAGGAATAGGTAGCTTACCTGAATGAGTTCTGTTTTCCAGTATTTACATTCTTCACTGAATGCCAAAGAATGGAGGCATGATGAAGAAAAAAGAGGTGTGATATTTGGTAGGAGGACTCCTCTAACAAAGAAAAAGACTTTATGTCTCTGCAGTTTCATCCCCCACTGGCTGTGACAAGCTGGTAAACCATCACACAAGTAATGGGCTTTAAAGACTGGAGAAAATGCAGCACCTGGATTTTTAAATCCAGAAATTATTTCCCAGAAAAATGCCCAGTCTTCTCATCATTTTTCCGATTGAGCTGTATTTTTGTCCTCAACATAAACTGAAAAAGGAGCTATCACCATCTTGTGCACCACAGATGTCAGGCCCAGTAGATTTGATTTGTTCCTATGGTTTGATTATTTGTGTTTTCACTTTTCCCTATTTGGCTGATCACTCACAGAGCAACATTCATGTCTAAAAGAATGAATAGCATAGGCCCTACTATATTTAAAAGCATATACCAAAGCCAAATGATAAACATCATAATGGGCCAGCATTCCTGATAACTCCTTTGAAGATAAGACAGGATGAAAAACCATCTGAATGAAACTGAATTTCACCATAGGTCAAGAAGTAGGGGTGAAATATATCTAAAGAGAAATTCTACATAGGGACAATACACATACATAGCAGCTACTCAGTAAATATTTGTTGAGTGACGGGGGACTGGATTTCTCATCTGGCACACTAAATTTTAATCAGACTTAACAGGTTTAATGTATCAGAGTGTGAGTAATTCTGATTGCATCTTCACTCTTCAGAACCAAAATCCATTTCTCTGATAGTTGGCAGAGCCATGTGGGAGGGAAGATAACTCAGCACACCCTCTATGGTGTGCTAATAATGGCCCCATAAAGATGTTTAAATCCTAAGCCCCAAAAATCTATGAACGTTACCTTACATGTCACAAGGGTCTTTGTGATTGATTAAATTTTTAAAATCTTGAGATTGGGAGATTACCCTGTATCATCTGGTGGACACAGATAATCACACAAGAGGGGAGCAGAGATGAAAATAAGAGACAAATGTGACAATGGAAGCAGAGGTGGATGTGATGCATTTGGAGATGAAGGAATGAGCCAGGAACCAAGAAATGCAGATGGCCTTCTAGAAGTTGGAAAAGGAAAGGAGGCAATTTATTCCTTATAGTTTTCAGAAAGCAACACAGCTCTGCTTGATTTTTGTCTGTAAAAACCTTCTTGCACTTCTTACCTCCAGCACTGTGAAATAATAAATGTGAGTTGTTTCAAGCCAGTAAAGTGTGTGGCAATTTGTTTTGCAGTAATAGAAACTTAATACATCCTCTTTTACCTTCTCCATTTACAGACAAAAGCCTCAATGGTAAGATTCACCTATGCCTGAGGCTGAAGAAAACCAGCCAGAATATGGCCAATGCAGAATAAATGGAAAGGCTTGGAATGTAAATGACTTTGAATTTCCTAGGAACCAAGAGAAGCCAAAGGGGCAGGAGCATGATTAGCAAAGAAAAGAGGGAAGGCTCAAGATAAAGTAGACATGGGGGCAGGGCAGTGCATGTGAGGCCTTGAAGACTACAGCAAATAGTTTAAATTTTAGTCTTAGTTCAATGAGAAAAATCATAAAGTGTGTTTTGAGCAGTAAGTGATGTGATATGATTTACTTTTTATTTTTTTAAGAGACGGGGTCACTCAGGCTTGAGTACAGTAACACAATCATACCTCACTGCATTCTCCAGCTCCTAAGCTCAAGTGACACTCCTGCCTCCACCTCCAGAATAGCCAAGACTACTGGTGGGCACCACCACATCCAGCTAATGGTTTTTGTTGTTGTTTTTGTTGTTGTTGTTTGAGACATAGTGTCTCCCTTTCTTGCCAGGCTAGAGTGCAGTGCACAGTCTCGGCTCACTGCAACCTCCACCTCCAAAGTTCAAGAGATTCTTCTGCCTCAGCCTCCCCAGTAGTTGGGGCTACAGACATGCGCCATCACATTCAGCTAATTTTTGTGTTTTTAGTAGAGACAGGCACCATGTTGGCCAGGATGGTCCATCTCTTGACCTCATGATCCACCCACCTCGGCCTCCCAAAGTGCTAGGATTACAGGCATCAGCTACCGTGCTGGGCCATGGTTTGCATTTTAAAGAGATCACTCTGGCTATGGAGTGAAGAGTAAACTGTATAGGGGAAATGAAAGCATAAAGCCATATGAAGGCTATGAATTAGCCAAAGAATTAGATTGTGATGGCTTGGGCTAAACTATGATGAAGGGAGAGAAAAGTGAGAATAAATTCTGGAGATGGAACCTACAGGGCTTAATGAGACATAGGTTATATGGGAACAAGAGAAATTAAAGATGCAGATGGGAGATTGGTTGAGGCATTTACTGAGACTGGGAAGATTTAGAGAGGACAGTTTAGGAGAGGTGGGGGATAAAGACTTCATTTCTAGACATGGTAACATTAAGAAGTTCATGACAGATTTAAGTGGAGATATGAAGTAGGAAGCTGGATATGCAAGTGTGGACAAGCAAAACTGGAATTCAAAGAAATGGACAATTTGAATGCTATCTTTTTTCTGATCTCTTATAAAAGTTTTATTTAAATAAAGCACTAAGTTTTACTCATTAAAATCTGCATCCATTTCTGCCTTAAATATCCTTCATCTATTTATCTATCTAAATTTCTACTAAATTTTAACCTCCTTAACAGAAGAAAAAATGTTTCATGTATCTCTAGGACTTTTTATAATTATTTTCACAAAGTAGGGACCCATTTGTTTGAATTCACCTAAATACAAACCACATCCCATTTTTTAAGAAGCGATGAGAGAAACACAATTTAACATTTCTAATTATATTAAAACAGGCAAAGTTGGGCACTTTTATTTCAACATATTTTTCCACCTTATTTATGGGCCTTCTTGAAAAGATTAAACAATGTAATTCTCACTCAATGGCTTAAGGAAAATTAAGATCAAATTCATCCATTCAAATGTTTTCACTTTTTATTCTTTCCTTAAGCAAGGCTAGATATCTCTGATAATAGGAAACTGTATAAAATTCTGAGCTCTCTACCAAATGTCTATGTAATCCTACAAACAAATCGATATGTCTGTGTATAGCATCTACAGATTTTGTGATGTTATTGAAGGTGGTGAATTATCAGCTGGTCTTTCCTTTAGAAACAATACAGGTCAGCAATTTTTCAGTTCTGAAGTCTCAGCCAAACCATATTTGTCCTTTTAAGTACAAGTTGAGAAGGTACAGCATAATCCTCTTTGCTATGGTTCTCATTAGTTTAATGTGGGACTATGGAGAAATAGAACAGCACCTCGCTGGTGTCTCTGCTGCAGTTATGAAGCCAAAAACGCTAAGATTTTGAAGTAAAATAATTTATATTCTCAATGTCATAGCATTATGCTAGAAAATATGTTTCCATATTCTATTCAGGAAATAGCTAGGTATGAACAGTTTCTCACTGTGCTCCAATCTACTGAGCAATAATTTTCTCTAAAGAAAGAATGGAAAACAGCTGTCAGAGTAGGGTGGGGTTTTTTTAACCAAGAGGGAAATAAAAGAGTAGGTAAGGAAGAAAGCAGTCATTCTGCCAGTTTTGTCCACTGGGTTCTAATCCAAAAGCCATACCTTTAAATCTGCTTCTTAATTTGTGAGTTCAACTATTAAAATAAACAAAATAATATTTTCTAAATAGAAGTCAAACAACAATATTATTTGATTTCCCACCATAATGAGGTTTCACCTTGAAGAGGGGGAAAAAACTCCCTAGCTATTATATTCACTTAACCATTATAATATTTTAATCAGACTTAACAGGTTTAATGTATCAGAGCTTGAGTAATTCAGACTGCATCTTCACTCTTCAGAACCAAAGTCCATTTCTCTGATAGCTGGCAGAGCCATGTGGGAGGGAAGATAACTCAGCACACCCTCTGTGCTCCATTATAATGAATAAGTCCATTAACCAAAAGCATTTTTCTTTTTTAGTAATTGAATGCTTAAATGGCACAGAAAATTATTCTAATTATATTAGCAAATGTTTAACATTGTATTCCCTTCAAGCAGGTGCTGATTAAATGCTATGTTCAAAAGCTGTTTTTAATGAATAACAGCAAAGATTTATTGACACACATACATTTTCAGGAACATTAAAACTGACACTTTTCAGAAAGTATCTCCTTGGGTTTAATCTTACATATGGGAACTTAGCCCAATAGAATGAAAGAAAGAAAAATTTATATGTGTATATACCAAAATACATAATATTGTAATATTTATGACCTAGAGGATAAAAAAATTAATGTATAAATGATCAACAGTAGGTGACAGGCTTAGCAGATTATAACAAGTTGACACAGTTAATTAAAAAGATAATAAAGAATGAAGTTCTGTGCCAAATGTATATAAAAAATGCTAATGTTAAACTGCAGAAAACAAAACATTTTATATACTAGAGACTATGTTCTGAATATGTACCCCAAAATTTATATGCTGAAACTTAATTGTCAACGTGATAATATTAAGAGGTGGGACCTTTAGGAGGTGATTAAGTCATGATGGTGGAGTCCTCGGGACTGGGTTTGACACCACTATAAAAGAGGTGCAAAGGAGTTACCCCACTTCCTTTCACCCTGCTGTTGCTTCTGCCACATGAAGATACAGCATTTAAGGCACTATCTTAAAAGCAGAAGTCAAGGCCCTCACCAGACACCAAACCTGCTGACATTTTGATCTTGGACTCCCCAACCTCTAGAATCGTAAGAAATAAATTTCCATTTTTTATAAATTATCCACTCTCAGGTGTTTTGTTACAGCAACACAAACAGACTAAGATTCTAGATTAACAAACATTTTCAACACATTCTATGAGAGCCCACCCTTCCAACTTCCTATCTAACAGTATATGAGTTTAGTTAAGGGCAACACTGTGTCCAGCTGCTTAGGATGAAGCATGATTGGTCCAGAGCAGCTATCACTGAGCCATTTATTATTGGCTACTAATATTTCCCCACCTGTGTGACCCAGTTCTAGTCAATGGAAAGTGATATGTAAAGGGAAGTCTTCTGAAGATGGGAAATCCTTCTGAGAAAGTGTTTCCCTCCCGAATAAAACAAAAATCCCTTCTGTTATCCATGTCTTTTGCCCCCTAATTGGAATTCCAGTGCTATGGTGTGTGGTTTGGAACTGAGCGAACCATCTTAAAATGAGACAACAAACAAAGGAACCAAAAAACAACATGGTAAAGGTGATGGAACAGAAGAAAAAGAGTGTGGGTCCTTGATTATATTATTCAACCTCTGCACCACACCAAGAAGGGCAATCTCTGCACATTTAAGCAAATAATAAATGTGGTTAAGTCATCATTAGTTAGGTTTTCAGGTAACTGCAGCCAAACACATACTATCTAATAAATACTCAAACGTAGAGGAAGACTGGTAAGGATCAGAAAAATGAAAGTAAAGGCTTTAAGGTAGCAGAAATATAGCTCACTTTTTTCCTTTTAGAAAACATGGAAAGTATGGGTGGAATGGGAAATTAAAACTATTTGTTCTTCCCAACTCTCCATAGATTACTATTAAAAACATTTTTGTATAGACTCTTTCAAGTGCATGTCTAGCAGGGGAACTTAAGTACCACCTGGTTACCCCTCATTTCAGGAATCAGCCCCGAATTTGAAGGCATACAGACTGTAAGTTTCCATACATTGTATAGACAGCTTAAAATCATTTTGGCAGACATCCCCTCCAAGGTTTGCAATAGGTCGAGGGAAATCTCAAGCAGCTAACTGCTCCTTTTAATGCCTCTCCGTCAGAACTTTTCAGCCTCACTCACATTCCCATTTGTGAGTGGAAATTTCCCTTTGAAATTTCCTAGAGTCTCCAATTCCTCAGTCTTTCCAGGATTTGTTTCTTGGCTTCTACCTGTTCCTAAACACCTTGCAGGTTTAAGTTTCAACCTTCTGATGTGCTAAGTTAGTTTCCTGTTGTTTGTTCTTATCTCCCCTTTTGTCCTTGTAAACTTACTTTTTTAATCTCTTTGTTATCATTTTTGTGGGTTGTGGGGTGGTAACAGGGATAAATGTATGTGTTTCAGGATCTACAGAAGGCATTTCATATATTTTCATGGAACTTAATATTGATTGACAAATGGCCTTTCAAAGGGTTTTACCATTTACCCATGATGAGCTGGCTTTAGGGACCTTAAAATTAAATGTTTCCAGAGTAGAAAATCTAATGAAGAAAACAAAGAAAAGAATCACTGAAGAGACTTTAGGAGGATAAACTATTAAGTCTCCCTTGCTTAGAACACATACTTTCTATCATATTGTCTCCTGTTCATGGCATTTAAATAATGAAACAATAAGCTAATACAGAGATCTATTAGTCCATTTTGCATTGTTATCAGAGAATACTTGAAGCTGGGTAATTTACAAAGAAAAGAGGTTTAGGCCGGGCGTGGTGGCTCATGCCTGTAATCCCAGCACTTTGGGAGGCCAAGGCAAGTGGATCATCTGAGGTCAGAAGTTCAAGACCAGCCTGGCCAATCTGATGAAACCCATCTCTACTAAAAATACAAAAAATTAACTGGGTGTGGTGGCAGGTCCCAGCTACTCAGGAGGCTGAGGCAGAAGAATCTCCTGAACCTGGGAGGCAGAGGTTGCAGTGAGTGAGCCAAGATCCCACCAGTGCACTCCAGCCTGGGAAACAAGAGCAAAACTCCGCCTCAAAAACAAGGAAAAAGAAAAGAGGGTTATTTGTTTCATAGTTCTGCAAGCTGTACAAGAAGCACTGTGCCAGTATCTGCTTCTAGTGAGGCCTCAGAAAGCTTATAATGGCAGAAGGCATGCAGGGTACACTTGTATCACATGGTGAGAAAGTGAACAAGAGAGAGTGGCAGAAGTGTAATGTTCTTTAAACAACCAGCTCCCCACATGAACTAATAGAGCAAGAACTCACTTATTACCACAAGGAGAGCACCAAGCCATTCATGAGGGATCCACCTCCCTAACCCAAACACCTCCTATTAGAACCTACTTCCAAAATTGGGGATCACATTTCAACATGAGATTTGGAATGAACAAATACCCAAAGTATATCAATAGATAAATAATATTCCCAAAGGAAAACAGATAAAACTGTTAAAATAATCTCCAAAGATAAAACCTAAATACAAACAAAAGAATAAATGAGAAAAAATGCTTTATTGTCCAAAAGTAACTAGACATGATCACAAAAGCAGTATCCATCTCGAACCATTTCTTTCTTTATCACTGAGCAGATTAGAGAGATATTTTTAGTGGAAATAGATACAGGAGTGAGAAAGGCTGGACCCCGAACTTCTGGTGGTAAACAAAGGACAAGCAAATAAAGACATCCATTCACTCATTCAACAAGTATTTATTCAACAACTTTTTTATTTATGACAGACACTGTGCTTGACTTTAGGACTACCAGTGTGAAAGAGACATGGTCTCCACTCTTGTCTGGAAAGTCTCTGCCCTCTGCCTTGGTCTGGAGTTCATAGCTCAGGAACGATGAAAGATAATGAAAAAACATTATAAATAATTATTTTGTCTACATTTGCCATAATCCTACTAAAAATAATAGTACGAGGCCAGCATGAGATGCAATAGAGGACCTAGCCCAGACTATGGATTAGAGTCAGTATCTTATAAGAGGTCACATTTAACCAGTGGTTCTTAAAATGTGATTCCTACATTAAAATTTGAGAACCACTAATGTACACTCCAACTTGAAGGGTATAGAGGGGTTAACAAGGAGAGAAGAGGTGAAGAGCAGAGATAGAAGGTATAAAGGGATATGAAAACTTCCATGGGATTTCAGAGGATTAACAGACTAGTTGGTGAGTGCAGAGATCAAAAATTTTATGTCATTTTCTTTCCATTTTTTTCTTAATTTTAGTTCTTCTATTTGCCATGTGTAGACCATCAAAACTAGCTTTTCCTTCATGCTATGACCAGGGAGTGATCTAACACAATTCTCAAATTTTATGTGCATCAGAGTCACTTGTATATCTTCTTAAACCACAGATTCCTCGAGTTTATGACCCTGTAGATTTGAGTAGTGTCTGATAAGCTGCATTTTTAACAATTCCCTGGCCGGGCACAGTGGCTAACCTGTAATCCCAACACTTTGGGAGTCTGAGGTGGGTGAATTGCTTGAGCCCAGGAATTTGAGACTAGCCTGGGCAACAAGACGAAATTCTGCCTCTACAAGAAATACAAAAATTGGCCAGGTATGGCAATACTAGCAATACTGCTAGTTAAGGAACCGCACTTTGATAATTACCACTGTAGCATGTGTTTCTAAACTGAAATTCTGATTAAGAAGTCTGTGGTGCATGTTTATTGCGGCACTGTTCACAATAGTAAAGATTTGGAACCAACCCAAATGCCCATCAATGATAGAATGGATAAAGAAAATGTGGCACATATACACCATTGAATACTATGCAGTCATAAAAATTGATGAGTTCATGCCTTTGCAGGGACATTGATGAAGCTGGAAACCATCATTCTCAGCAGACTAACACAAGAACAGAAAACCAACACCACATGCTCTCACTCATTACTGGGAGCTGAATAATGAGAACACATGGACACAGGGAGAGGAACATCACACACTGGGGCCTGTTGGGGGTGGGGGAGCTAGAGGGGGGATAGCATTAGGAGAAATACCTATGTAAATGATGGGTTGATGGGTGCAGCAAACTGCCATGGCATGTGTATACCTATGTAAGAAAACTGCATATTCTGCACAGGTACCCCAAAACTTAAAGTAGAATAAAAGAAAATAAAAGAAGTCTGTGGTGAAGCCCAAGAATCTATATTTTAAACAATGGCTAGGGTAATCCTTTTGATAAAGCAAGACTAGAAAACAAAGTTCTAGTTCTAATTTGATTTTGGAGCCTCTCCTATAAAAATTCCTGCTGTTTTTAATTTTTCCTTCTATACTTAAATTACAAATTACTAGTTTATCTACCCATGATGCATTCTCTTCACATTCAACAAAAAGTAGAAGCCATTTAACTAAACCCTTGGGTTTCACATTTTACTTATTATATTTTCCATTTCCACTAGTTTTATTCTTTTTCACATTTGCTGGGTCAGGAATTATACTTGGTAAAATTGTCATTAACATTTTTTTCCTTTACACTTCTTATTCATACTTATTTTATATTCTATTTCCAGTAATTGCAGTATCTGAAGTCATTCTAATGGTTCTAATTCTGAAATTGGTTGTTTCTGGGTAACTTATTTATAGTTGCTTGTTCCTCCATGTTTGGTAGTTAGCGTGTGTGTGTATGTGTATGTGTGTACATGTGTGCTTGTCTGTGTGTGAGAGACAGAGGGAGAAAGAGTTCATTTTTATTGAGAGTTATCCTGTTAGATATCTTTGAAGCCTGAATTGAAGGTGTGATCCTGTAAAACAGGATTTGTGTTTGTATAACCAGGTAAAACTAAATACTTGGCTTGGGGTTTCCCTGGGCCACATAGGTCAAGTGAATTCTGGTCCCCCAGTAAGTGAGAGGATCAGCTTACAGTTACAAATTCTCATGAATGAAGTTTTGCTTCTATTTGGGCCAAGGCCAAGACAAGCAAGATTCCTTACTATCACCCTTGCTAGAAATTTTTTTCTGGTTCTCTATTTTGCTAAAGATGTCACTTTTCGGGCATCCTGATTTCTCCTGCCATCTCTGATAAATCCATTGATCTCTCTGTGTTCCTATCCTTGACCTATTAAAACTAAAGCCTCCAGACCATCAGAAATCTGCAGATTGGCCCAGGGCAGCTGCTGGCTTCAGTGCTGACTGAATGTAAGGATTAATACTTATCATTTTGAACTAAGAATTTCCTTTTCATCCTTGCCAACCCAGCTATGCACCTAAAAATATGTATGTGCATACATGAGAGTGGTGCATTTATAAAGCTTTGGGGTGTTTATGAACTATCTAGTCTACAACATTGCTGGAAATGGAAGCTCCCCTCACTATATTTTTACCTTGCATCCTGAAGCAGAACCCTTTTGATCTCTGAGCCAAGGAAAGTACAACCTTTATCCTCCTCTATCTCTGGCTATGCTTGTAGAAAAAAATTATCAGAATATTCGTCTTTGGTACTGTCTTATTTCTATTTTTTCCATCTCCTGGCATCTTCTTTTCTTACTCATTCTCCCTTCCGCTCTCTCCTCTCTCCCAGCACACGGGTCCTGTGCTACCTCCCTCCTCACAGTAGGATCCTATTGAAGTCCCACGAGTAACTGTCACATTCTCTCATCAAAGTTCTACTTCTCCTCAAGTCTTATTGAAACTTCAAGTTATTGTCCAACTTGCTTAACCATCACAGTTATTAATGCTCCAAAGAATACTTTATATATTAAAAGAATATTTCCTAAATATACAGACCTCCAGCTGACAGAATTCCAGGCAACTTTTTACAAGTAAAGGTAACACTAAAGAAACAGCTATTTTGCAACCAGTGATTTCTCCCTATATTCCATTTAAAAATACAGAGAGGAATCTATCTCTCATGTAAGACCAGTTAATATGAAGGTTGAGAGTCTTTAAGACTGCATATTTAAAATATAGAAAATGTCAGAAGAGTTAACAAGAATAAAAATTGAAAGCCACAGAATAAGTTGTAACATATGGTACATTTGTTTATTGTCTTCATTAATGAAACAAAAAATGTAAGCAGAAAATTAATTACCGTGTGCCAATGATACAAAATTAAGATGTGGCACCGGTGGCATGAGGACAGAGAAAGAATACAGAGGCTCAAAGTTAAACATATGGACAGAAAAATAAAAATGAGCTTTCAAATGAGTACAAATAATCTACCACATCATATGAAACATAGTGACTCTTTATAAAAAAAAAACATTAAAACCTTAGAACCAAGAGGCAGATGCTGGGGGAAAAGAGAAAAGTGGCCATAAAGCAGCCATTTGCAACGTGAATGAACTAGAACCAAAGTACCAAAATAAAAACTTCTAACAATGATATTGCTGTGTCACGGTAAATCACTGTGATTTGATAAACCACCAACACACAAAGTACCATTATTGTGGACTTCAGAATATTTAAGCAGCAGCAACAACATAATGTAGAGGGAAATTTTCAGAGAAAGCCCTGACTCTACACTTCAGTAAAGGTTTATTTACAGAAGCTCAACTTTCTGGATGGTTTAGTTTTGTTTCATTCTTATCTTAGAGAACACTCAACAAAGAAAGTAGACACCTTTGAGACTAAGCACTTTGCCCACAGGAAAAAACAAAAATCAGGCCTTGCTGCTGAACCCAGGAGTACCTTCCTGACCTTACTGGGGCTTTCCTTGCCTCATAATGACAGACAACCCAGTGGGAAGAGCAAGACAAAAGCTCTATTCACCTTCACAGGCCAACACACAAGCGTAAGCGGGGTACTTACTGGCCTCCCCTATCACTCAAAGAGCTTTCCCCTTCTATCTATCCAAAACTCCCTTTCCCTGAATAGAAGAGCAGGAGCCTCTCTCCTACTACCCGACACTCCCAGCCTCTAGTCTTTATCAACTATAAATCCTCATTTGACCCACAGAAAACAAAAATAATTTGAATGATTCTTTTCTCAGTTCTCCCAAGGAGGGTACTAACTAGTAACATTCCAAAAACATAAGAGAGAAATGAATGTATTACACACAATGACTGCTGTTGGACACTAGAGCTACATTTTCAAGGTTCTCATATCTTTTTCCTATTATTTGTTCTTCTGTATGATTCCTAATTTCCAAAACAATCACCAAGAAACAAGCCTCACCTTGGCTCCTGTAGTCCACCCATCATTTTCCAGTTACTCACATCAGCTCCACCTCCCCCACACCTGGCCTTGTAGAGTCTGAGTCACTCTGAGGGACAAGCGTGCAGCCAAACTAGAGTGTTTAAGCACCCAAAAGCTCTCATATAGAACAGAACTAAATGGTTGTTTTTTTGTTTTTTTTTTCATTCAGATATCAAGAAGTCCTTAAGGACTGATTGGGATTCTGAAACGAACACAGTCTTTTCCTTTGGTAACATGCCAACTGGTTGTGCAGCAGCACAGTGGAATAGAGAAAAGATCATGGGCTTCAGAGTCAGCCAGAACTAGTCTTAATCCACAGCTTTGCCTCTTGCTTTTTATGGGACTCTGGACACTCCGTGTAATTTTACAAACCTTAGTTTCCTCTTCAAAAAAACATGGAAATATTAATACTATCTAACTGGTTTGTTTCAAATAAAAAATAAAATGATATTATACATAGCAGCAATAGTATCGCTTACGTCATACACAAAAGTAGTATTGTATATCAATATGCAGTAGACAGAGCAGAAATAGTACTGCACATAAAAATGAGTGCTAGTTTCATGCTTCCTAGAGAAACAAGACATGCCCACCTGGAAGAGGTGAGCAACAGTGCAAAGCAATTACTGATAAATGTCCAGTGATAAATGATGTAGTCAGCAAATATGTTATTCTAAGTACAATTATTGATCAAGGAAGTGCATTCTATTGTTGATAAGAACCAAGTGATAAATGGTCTACTTGGTAATATCCTTTCAGAGGAAGAAAAGAGAAACTAAATGTGGCCTGGAATGTATTTGTGAAGTAGGTGTAGGGTAGGCATTATTTGTTTTGTTCTGATTTTATTTTAAATTAACATGCCATGAAATTTAACTTTGTTCAGTGTACAGTTCTATGAATTTTAACTCAGGTATAGATTTGTATAAACATCACCATAATCAGGACACTTAATACTTCTATCACCCCAAAACAAACATATCCCTGCTTCTCCAACTGGTGGAAATCACTGACATGTTTTCTATCAGTACAGCTTTGTCTTTTCAAGGGTGTCATACAGATGGAATCATACAGTATGTAACCGTTTGAGACTGGCTTCTATTTCTTAGTGTAATGCCTTTGATTCATCCGTTTTATTGCAGGTACCAGTATATCATCCCTTTCTACTGCTGAGACGTACTGCATTCAGTGGACATACCACAATTTGGCTATCCATTCACCCAGTGAAGTCCTTCAGGTCATTTTCAGGTTTTGGCTATTATTAAGTAGAGTGGCTATAAACATTCGTACTCAGGTTTGATATGGACTAGGCACTTGGCTTGCATTGTCGTTCACCTCCCTTGGGCAGGCATGTTCTTTTCTTTAGGAAGACTGGAACTAGCATTTATTATTATGTAAAATACTATTTTGCTATGTATACTATGCATTGTTGTGTATTGTTTTCATGTCTCTGGATAAATACCTAGGAGTGAGATTGCCAAACCACATGGTAAGTTGCTGTTTAACTTTATAAGAAACTGCCCAACTGTTTTCCAGAGTGGTTGTACCATTTTATATTCCCACCAACAGTGTATGAGATTTCCAGTTGTTCCATTAAGTCAGCACTTAGTATTGTCAGTAAATATATTTTTTTAATTGTAGCCATTTTAATAGCTGTGTGGTGGTACTGTATCATAGTTTTAATTTGCATTTTCCTAATGGTTAGTGATATTGAATATCTTTGCATGTGCATGTTCATTACATGGATACTCTCTTTGTAGTACATTTTTATCTTTTTAAATTTTTCTTTTATGAAACTTATTATTTTCTTTCCTAATTTTAAAACTAATTTTTGGAGTTTTTTGTTGTTGTTGTTGTTTTTTAAACAGGATCTCACTCTATCACCCAGGCTGGAGTACAGGAGTGCAATCACAGCTCACTGCAGCCTCAACCTCCCAGGTTCAAGGAATTCTCCTGCCTCAGCCTCCGAAGTAGCTGGTACTACAGGCACATGCCACTGCACCAGGTTTTTGTTGTTGTTGTTGTTGCTGCTGCTGCTCTTATGGAGATAAGGTCTCACCATATTGCCCAGGCTGGTCTTGAACTCTTGGGCTGAAACAATCCTTCCACCTTGGCTTTCCAAAGTGCTGGGATTATAGGCATGAGCCACTGCATTCACCCCCTAAGTATAAAACTGATGTTTTTAAAAGGAATGTTTAAAATATAGAACATTTTCAATACAAAAAAAATTCTGTCATTTCTATTGCAATCTTCTGTCCCAGTGACAAAACAATAATCAATAATTTGGTGTATTTCATCCCAACTTCTGTAATATATAGTTGCAAATATAAACATGGGCATAGATTTATGACAGAGTTTTTTTAAGCAAAATTAGAATTATTTAGTAAATACAGTTTTGATGCATGAAAGTAGTAAATTCATCATTATATATATCTTCTTGAAATATAGTTCCAGGAGCAAATTTTCAAGTTCAGAAAATAAGGAACATATAAAGAATCAGGTATCAAGTAATAACTTACTTTCAAAACAGGTCATTCCATGTTACCCCTAGTAACATAATAGTGTCCCTGTATATTGCTCAAATAACAAATTATGCTACAATAACAAATAAATCCTGAAATCTCAGCAACACCATGTAATAAAAGTTTCCTTCTCACTCATATCACACTCATACTGTGATATGTACTTCTCTCCTTTAACAGTGACTTGGGGACAAGTTGTATTTCCATGTTGCAATATGCTATCTTACAGTTTTTCTTTTCAGCTGCCTGGAGGAGTGAAGGGAAGGTTTATAATATTACAACTGCTTTCAATCAGAAATGGCACATCATTTCTTCTCACTTTCCCATTTGTGACAATAAATCCCGTGACTCACATATAGGTGCTTGGGATTGAAATGCAAAGGAGCCCGCAGAAATCAGGGTGTACAAACCTGTCTGCCATTGCCTGAAATGACAAGCAGAGGGGTAATGTCTGACTAATTCTAAAGGAGAAAGAGGCATTCCAGAGAGAAAGTTCAATCTAGCAAATAAATATATATACAGTTTTATTAAGCAATGATTAAAATTGTGTCCACTTAAGAGACATTCCCATGAAGGAGATAAACGCAAGTTACTTAAAATCCTAATTTAAAACATATTTTTTAAAAGTCTAATTCTCTTAGGTCAGACATATCACAGTATTTATATCTTTTATATGTCTGTTGTCCTCACAGCTATACCAACCACAAGCATTCCCTTCCAATTGCATATACATATATAACCACATGACCTTGTCTAGCCAACATTAAGAATTTGCCATTCTTTGATGCCCTATTTCTTTCAGCCATAATAGTAGTCAAGTACCAACCAGCATTCTTTAACTGATTTAAGAATTAACATCAAATTTTGAATGTTCACAACACAAATGCCTGAGATGGATATGCTAATTACCTTGATTTGATCATTGTACATAGTATATACATATCAAAATATCCCTCTGTATCCCATGAATCTGTACAATTATTACATGTTGAATTAGTCCTCATGCTGCTATAAAGAACTGCCTGAGATTGGGTAATTTATATTGGAAAGATGTTTAATTGACTCACAGTTCAGCAAGGCTGGGGAGACTTCAGGAAAATTACAGTCATGGCGAAGGGAAAGCAAACATATCTTTATTCACATGGTTGCAGGAGAGAGAAGTGCTGAGCAAAGCAGGAAAAGCCCCTTATAAAACTACCAGATCTCATGAGAACTCACCGTCATGAGAACAGCATGGGGGGGACCGCTCCCATGATCCAATCATTTCCTGCCAGGTCCCTCCTATGACACATGGGAATTATGGGAACTACAATTAAAGATGAGATTTGGGTGGGGACACACCAAATCATATCATTCTGCCCCTGGCCACTCCCAAATCTCACGACGTCATATTTCCAAGCACAATCATGCCTTCCCAACAGTCCCCCAAATTCTGAATTCATCCCAGCATTAACTCAAACATCCAAGTCCAAACTCTCATCTGAGACAAGGCAAGTCCCTTCCACTTATGAGCCAGTAAAATCAAGCACAAATTAGTTACTTCCTAGATACAATGGGGGGAACAGGCATTGGGTAAATACACCCATTCCAAATGGAAGAATTTGACCAAAACAAAGGGGCTACAGGCCCCATGCAAGTCCAAAATCCAATAGGGCAGTAAGTAAACCTTAAAGTTCCATAATGATCTCCTTTGACTCCATGTCTCACATTCAGGTCACACTGATACAAGAGGTGGGCTCCCACTGCCTTGGGCAGTTCTGCCCCTGTGGCTTTGGAGGGTGCAGCCCCCATCCCGGGTGGGACACACCCAAAGCATATCATTTGCCAACTAAAAATAAAAGAGGAAATTTAAACAGAGCCTAGAGCAGGCAGACAGGAGCCTTCTACGCATGGTGCCAATTAAATAAAGTGTTTCTCCTTGTAAAAATAAAGAGGAATGGGTGAAGGCATGGGTCAGAAATATCAACCAAATGTGACTTTCTTTCTACAAATGTGAATAGTTTATGTATTGCTATCTTCTAAATATAAAGACAAAAGACAGGAAAGACTGACCTTTAACTTCCTTTGCAGTGTCATATGCCTAAGGAAAACCCATGAAAGTGGTATCACCAAAAACCGTGGAGCAGGGAACACCAGGGTTTTCTCCCTCCACAAAAGCAATTCATGCGCTGGCAGAAACTGAAAGAACTTTACAGAATTCTGGCATCAACCAAAAATTTTTAACAACCAGCTGAAGACTGGGTGAAAACATAACTGCTGCTTTGTGGTAAGAGAGTGTCGTAGCATGTTAAATTGCCCATTTGCCATCCCTCACATCTCATGTTGGCAGTAGCCATTCGTATAACAGCCCACACTCCTGGCGCAGACTCCTAGTACAAGGTGGAGCAACTCGGAACTTGTTCTTAAAGAAATATGGTTGTCCATTTTGTCCTGTGTAGTGGTCCCCTGAGGAACTGGTGAAGTGGCTTGCCTTTGTTTAGCCACCTCGGAGTGTTCTCATGGATAAGTGGCTTTCGGGGTAGCATTTGCCAAAAGCATTGAAGGCATAAGTGCTGACCACAGCAGACTGGAGCAAGGCACAACACTTGGACCAAGCAATAGACAGACTATAAAGAGAAATCTGAAGTAAGTTCAGAAAAGGGATGTAATGGAAAAAACAAATTGGCCTTCTTGGCCATATTTTGTTATCAGGATTTATGGATTATCTGACTTTGCTTAGTCATAATCTAAAATGTGGTGGCCTCCCAATAAATGATTGTTTAAATGATTGATTAGTGTATTCGTAGATGGATGGAGTAAAAATGGTCTACATCCACTAGTTCTTATTTATTAGAAGTTGACTTTGTATCCTTTTTCATATTTTTGATTTAATTCATATTTCTATAATACAACCATACAAACCTCTTCTACTACTTTTAGAATATCAATCAATAATAATGTTATATATATATAGCATTTTTAAACTCTGTTTTATTAAAGTTATGATTTCATACTGAAAAAATTAATATCATTGAAATAGTTTAAATAATTATATCAGATTTTTCAGACATTTAAAACAATAAACTGAATTCACTTGGTATAAATCCAATGCAATTGTTTTTAAACAAACAATAAAACCATTTATTTCCATAAGTGGTTTTATTGTTTGTTTCTATTCTGCACCTGTTCCTATTCTCTAGATTCCTTATATTCTATTATATATTATTATCCAGATAACTTGTTCTTTGTACCAAACTGAACTTGATATTGTCCTTTTTTTCATGTTTTTAATTGATACATAATTGTATATATTTAGGGGGCATACAGTTTTGTTTTGTTTTGTTTTTTAAGATGAGGTCTTGCCCAGACTAAAGTGCAGTAGTGCAATCATAGGTTAATACAGCCTCAAACTCCTGGACTCAAGCTAACCTCACACTTCAGCCTCCTGAGTAACTGGGACTACAGGCATGTGCCACCATGCCTGGATAATTAATTTTAATTTTTATTTTTATTTTTTCAGAGACTGGGTCTTACCATGTTGCCCAGGCTGGTCTCAAACTCCTGGCCTAAAGCAATCCTCTCGCCTCGGCCTCCCAAAGTGATGAGATTACAGATGTGAGCCACTGCACATGGCAGTACATAGTGATGTTGTGACACATGTAATGTATAGTGATCAAATCAGGGTAATTAGCATATCCATCATCTCCAAAATTTATCATTTCTTTGTGTTGGCAACATTCAATATCCTCCTAGTTATCTGAAACTGTGTAATATATTATTGTTAACTATAGTCATCCTACAGTAATCCTACATCTATGCAACACTAGAACTTATTATTCCTATCCATCTGTAATTTATATACTTTAATGAGTCTCTCTCTATTTCCTCCTTCTCCCTGCTTTTTCCAGACTCTAGCATTTTCTGTTTTACTTTTTACTTCTAGGAGAACAAAATTTATTTAGCTTCCATATTGAGTGGGGGCACGCAGTTTATAATTTTCTGTTTTTGGTTTATTTTGTCTAACATAATGTCCTTTACTTCCATCCATGTTGCCATGAATGACAAAATTTCACTCTTTTCCTAGTTGCATAGTGTTCCATTGTGTGTCTGTACATTTGCTCATCTGTTGTTGGACACCTAGGTTGATTTCCTATCTCGGCTATTGCAAATAGTGCTGTAATAAATATGGAGTGCAGATGTCTCTTTGATATACTGATTTCCTTTCCTTTGGCTATATGCTTAGTACTAGGATTGCTGGATCATCTGGTAGTTCTATTTTTAGTTTTTTGAGGAACCTCCATACTGTTCTGAAACCTTGGACCATGGCAGGGTGTCACATAGGATGAGCTTAAAGTTTTCATGTGGATTAAAGTGGCATGTACTAGATTTTTCAAACATTCAAAGCAATCAGAATGCTATGAATCTTCCCAAGATGTTGTAAAGGGTCAAAATAATAAGACTAGAAAGAAGATGTATCAAGGCAGGAACAAGGAAAGAAAATTAAAACTACTCTAGTCCCCGATGCACACTCAGTTCAGATTGTTCAATAAACCAGCTTTGCTAGTGTAAACAGAAACAGCTATTTATTCCAGGAAAAAATAGATTATTAGCATTATTATCCAATGATTTGCCATGTAGTATATCCCCTTTTTAGTATTTATCCCACTGGCAATCAGCTTGTGATAGAATATAACACATAAGCAAACAAACTGCCCCTAACATATCTATGTTGGCATTATCTTCATTTTTACTTTTAAAAGCCAAATCTATTTGTCACTTCATTGTAGACCTATTGTAGGTCAAATCATGTTTCTCATACCTCACTTTTTCCTACTCGTCTCTTGAGACCTCAAATTCATCTGCAGCCTTCTCATTTTTATCTTCAAAGACAACCTGAACCCTTCAATCTCTTAACTTTGCTCTCTCCAGTACATGCTAACTTTCTGCACCCTTAAATGTATCACCTACTGTTAAAATATATGTAAGGAACATCCTGTCACTCAAATTTACCTCCTTATAAGCTCTTCAGAAACATTTCTTCCAATGGAAATGTTGTCCATTTTATCTCCTAAAAGTTGGACAACCAAACACATTACAAAATGCAAAAAGACAAAACTTGTGCAGCTAGTAATTTGATCTTTTTCTAAATGTGTATATTGAAAATTTTACATAAATATTTGCTTAATCAAATAATTTGCTTCTTGGGAAGCGTACTGGTCTTTTTTTTTTTTAAATAATTTATTTATTTTACTTTAGGTGCATACTATATCTGGCATTTCTCCCCATGTTATCCCTCCCCACCCTCCCTTCTCTCCCCCACCCCCATTGTCTCTCCCCTATGCCCCCAACTGACCCCTGTGTGTGATGCTCCTCTCCCTGAGTCCACGTGTTCTCGTTGTTCAACACCCACCTATGAGTGAGAACATATGGTGCTTGGCTTTCTGTCCTTGGGTCAGTTTGCTGAGAATGATGGTTTCCAGATTCATCCAAGTCCCTACAAAGGACACGAACTCATCATTTTTTTTATGGCTGCGTAGTATTCTATGGTGTATATGTACCACATTTTCTTTGTCCAGTCTATCATTGATGGGCATTTGGCTTGGTTCCAGGTCTTTGCTATTGTACTCAAGGCTGCAATGAACATACATGTGCATGTCTTTACAGTAGAACGATTTATAGTTCTTTGGGTATATACCCAATAGTGAGATTGCTGGGTCAAATGGAATTTCTATTTCTAGATCCTTGAGAAAATCGCCACACTGTCTTCCACAATGGTTGAACTAATTTACACTCCCACCAACTGTGTAAGAGTGTTCCTATTTCTCCACATCCTCTCCAGCATCTGTTGCCTCCAGATTTTTTAATGATCACCATTCTAACTGGCATGAGATGATATCTCAGTGTGGTTTTGATTTGCATTTCTCTAATGACCAGTGATGATGAGCATTTCTTCATATGTTTGCTGGCCTCATATATGTCCTCTTTTGAAAAGTGTCTGTTCATATCCTTTGCCCACTTTTGAATGGGTTTTTTTTTCTTATATATCTGTTTTAGTTCTTTGTAGATTCTGGATATTAGCCCTTTGTCAGATGGGTAGATTGCAAAAATTTTTTTGCCGGTCTGTGTCTTTTGATTGGGGCGTTTAGGCCATTTACACTCAATGTTAATATTGTTATGTGTGAATTTGATCCTGCCATTTTGTTACTGGTTAGTTTTCTTTCTCATTAGTTGACTCATTTTCTTCATTGCATTTTTGGTCTTTGCCAACTGGTTCGCTTTTGCAGTGACTGGTACTTGTTCCTTTCCATGCTTAGTGTTTCTTTCAGGAGCTCTTGTAGGGCAGGTCTGGTGGTGACAAAATCTCTCAATAATTGCTTGTTTGTAAAGGATTTTATTTCTCCTTCACTTATGAAGCTTAGTTTGGCTGGATATGAGATTCTGAGTTGAAAGTTTTTTTTCTTTAAGGATGTTGAATATTGGCCCCCACTCTCTTCTGGCTTGTAGAGTTTCTGCCGAGAGATCTGCTGTGTGCCTGATTGGCTTCCCTCTGTGGGTGACCTGACCTTCTCTCTGGCTGCCCTTAGCATTTTTTCCTTCATTTCGACCCTGGTGAATCTGACAATTATGTGGCTTGGGGTTGCTCTTCTTGAGGAATATCTTTGTGGAGTTCTCTGTATTTCTTGAATTTGAAATTTGGACTGCCTTGTTAGGCTTGGGAAGTTTTCCTGGATAATATCCTGGAGTGTGTTTTCCAGCTTGGATTCATTCTTCCCGTCATATTCAGGTACACTGATCAAGCGTAGATTAGGTTTTTTCACACAATCCCATATTTCTTGGAGGCTTTGTTTGTTTCTTTTCACTCTTTTTTCTCTTGTATTGCCTTCTCTTTTTACTTCATTGAGTTGATCTTCAATCTCTGATATCCTTTCTTCTGCTTGATCGATTCGGCTATTAAAACTTGTGTTTGCTTCACGTAGTTCTCGTGTTGTGTTTTTCAACTCCATCAAGTCGTTTAAGTTCTTCTCTAAGCTGGTTATTCTAGTTAGCATTTCGTCTAACATTTTTTCAAGGTTTTTGGTTTATTTGCATTGAGTTAGAATGTGTTCCTTTAGCTCTAAGAAGTTTGTTATTATCCACCTTCTGAATTCTGTTTCCATCAATTCTTCACACTCCTTCTTGGTCAAGTTGTGATCCTGTGTTGTTGAGGAGTTGTGATCCCTTGAAGGAGAAGAGGTGTTCTGGTCTTTGGTGGTTTCACCTGTTTTGCGCTAGTTTTTTCCCATCTTTGTGGATTTACCTGGCTGTGGTGTAAGAGAGCTGATTGATGAGGTCACTTGTCTGCCTGTGGGGGTCCTACTGGGTTTCTAGGGACTCCTTCAGGTTACTAGGGAAGCTTCCTGTGTCTTTTTTGTTTATGCTGGGAGATTAGGTCCATCTCTTCCGCTGACCTGTAGGAGCTGCTGGGTTGTCGAGAACGCCATCTGGTTGCTACGTAGGCTTCCTGTGTTTTTTGTTAAAACATGTAGCCCAGTCCCACCCCTCTAGTGGTGGGTTGTGCCCTTCCTCCACTGGGCTGGATCATTCAGAGTTCATCTCAGACTGTGGCACTGGCTACGCAACCCACTAGAGTCAGAGCTTCAGCCCTCTGGGGTTTGTGGGGGAGGTTAGGGACCTGCCCAGCCACACCTGGCAGTCTCCCCCTTTCAGCTTTCTCTCTTATGGTCATGGGGTAGGGGCCTCCCAGCTGCTCCTGCTTATAGCTCCCTCTCTCTTTGGGCAGGCGGAGGGAGCAATAGCTCAGTCTGCAGACTCTTATTCAACTCCGCACTTGTAATTTCCAGCGCTTGACTGGCAAAGATCCCCTGTTCTGTGTATTGCTGAGGCTTTGGGGGAAGTGCTGTTTCTGGACCAGAGCACCAGAGGTACAGCCTCCGACTCGCCGGTCAGATGCACTTTCTGGGTGAAGCAGCACCCCTCCCGACCTCAGTCTGCCCTGAGTGGGCTTTGCTCACCCTTGGACCAGACCCGTTGAAATGCACCTGGTACCTCGGTTGGAGCTAGGAGATCTCTGGGTTTCTGCATCTCTTTGCCGGGTGTTGTGTGCTGGAGTTGTGTCTAATCTGCCATCTTGGATCCTTCCCCGGACTGGTCTTTTACAAGAGGGTTGTGAGTGGCAGAGGAGCCCGTAATTGGGACAAGACAGCAGGAAGTACCAAGCCAGGGCCATGTGCCAGGACTATGAGAGCTAGCACTTACTCTATGAGCACACAGACAGCCATAGATCTTGTCATTGGGCAGAAATCTGAGCAGTGAAGGTACAGTTTTTTTTTAAGGAGATATCAATCATCTAAAGAGTTTTCTAAATAAAATTATATTGTATACCTGCAAATTTTCTAAATTCTCTGCCCCCATTCCCAGAAATGGGAGAGAAGTTGATGGGAAAGCAGAGAGAGAAACTGAACTCTAACTGCTACTATCAATTCTGTACAGACCTGAAACAATAAACTTGTCTCCCTAACAGTTCAAAAAATCTACTTAAAAAATGAACACTTCTAAAGGGAAAGCACCCTGAAATGTTAGGAAGAACTTGAAGTTTTAGAGCGAGAAAGATGTGAATTCCAGTTTTGTCTCCATCCTTCCTTTGACATATGTTCTTTGACAAGTTGTTAATTTCTCAGAGACTATAATTTCTCCCTGGCAAGACTGTGGTAAATAATAAACAAAATATTCTCTGTAAAACATTTAGGTCTATGCCTGGCATATAATAGGTACTGGACAAATGGGGATATCTTGAGTGGCTCTGAATGACCTTTTGAGAGTTTTCCCCTCTGGGCCTAAGTTTTGTTATCTGTAAAGTGGGTATATTAATATCCCATCACTGTTATGGGTAATAAACTAAACAACCTGAATGCAATAGCTAGTATGATAAAGACTGTATAAAAGTACTAAGTAAACGTCATTTCTTTCCCTTGTTAACTCAATTTTTTCAAAATGGTTTTGATTAATGTGAATTGAGTAGAGAAACCGGAGCTAATAACAGACCAAACATTTTATAAGAGACAGGCAATTCATCCTCGGACAAGCCAGGTAAACCCAGGAGAAAGGACCCAACATTGCAGATGTTTGACACTTAGGAGTCTAAAGCTTACTTTTCTCTGCACAAAAGTTCTAACTAATGGAGAAGTCCTGCAAAGAACTGATGGCCAATACTGCCCAAAGTAATTTACACATTCAACACTATCCCTATCAAGCTACCAATGACCTTCTTCGCAGAACTGGAAAAAACCACCTTAAACTTCATATGGAACCAAAAGAGAGCCCGCATAGCCAAGTCAATTCTAAGCAAAAAGAACAAAGCTGGAGGCATCAACACTACCGGACTTCAAACTATACTACAAAGCTACAGTAATCAAAACAGCATGGTACTGGTACCAAAACAGAGATATAGACCAATGGAACAGAACAGAGGCCTCGGAGGCAACACAACACATCTACAACCATCTGATCTTTGACAAACCTGACAAAAACAAACAATGGGGAAAGGAGTCCCTGTTTAATAAATGGTGTTGGGAAAATTGGCTAGTCATGTGCAGAAAGCAGAAACTGGACCCCTTCCTGACACCTTACACTAAAATTAACTCCAGATGGATTAAAGACTTAAACATAAGACCTAACACCATAAAAATCTTAGAAGAAAATCTAGGAAAAACTATTCAGGACATAGGCGTAGGCAAGGACTTCATGACCAAAACACCAAAAGCATTGGCAACAAAAGCCAAAATAGACAAATGGGACCTAATCAAACTCCACAGCTTCTGCATGGCAAAAGAAACAGTCATTAGAGTGAATCGGCAACCAACAGAATAGGAAAAAATTTTTGCAGTCTACCCATCTGACAAAGGGCTGATATCCAGAATCTACAAAGAACTAAAACAGATTTACAAGAAAAAAACAAACAAACCCATTCAAAAGTGAGCAAAGGATATGAACAGACACTTTACAAAAGAGGACATACATGAAGCCAACCAACATATGAAAAAATGCTCATCATCACTGGTCATTAGAGAAATGCAAATCAAAACTACATTGAGATACCATCTCACGCCAGTTAGAATGGCAATCATTAAAAAATCTAGAGACAACAGATGCTGGAGAGGATGTGGAGAAATAGGAACGATTTTACACTGTTGTTGGGAATGTAAATTAGTTCAACCATTGTGGTAGACAGTGTGGCGATTCCTCAAGGACCTAGAAATAGAAATTCCATTTGACCCAGCAATCCCATTACTGGGTATATATCCAAAGGATTATAAATCGTTCTACTATAAGGACACATGCACATGAATGTTCATTGCAGCCTTGTGTACAATAGCAAAGACCTGGAACCAACCCAAATGTCCATCGATGATAGACTAGACAGGGAAAATGTGGCACATATACACCATGGACTATTATGCAGCCATCCAAAACGATGAGTTCGTGTCCTTTGTAGGGACATGGATGAACCTGGAAACCATCATTCTCAGCAAACTGACACAAGAAAAGAAAATCAAACACCGCATGTTCTCACTCATAGGCGGGTGTTGAACAATGCGAACACATGGACACAGGGAGGGGGAGCATCACACACTGGGGTCTGTAGGGGGGAAATAGGGAGGGACGGTGGGGGGGTGGGGAGTTGGGGAGAGAGAGCATGGGGAGAAATACCAGATATAGGTGATGGGGAGGAAGACAGCAAATCACACTGCCATGTGTGTACCTATGCAACAATCTTGCATGTTCTTCACATGTACCCCAAAACATAAAATGCAATAAAAAAATATAATAAAAATTAAAAATTAAAAAAAAAAAGAACTGATGGCCAAATAGAAATCACAGTATCTGCTGTATTAATGGTTAGGCCAGCACCTAATAACTTCCAACACACAGGGCCCAATTGTCAACTGTGAGGAATAATAAATTTTAAGACTTGGGACAAAATAATGCTCCTGACACTTCCCAAATCTTGGTCCAAACTATGGGGAATGCAGTCTGTTTAGCTCACCAAATCCACTTACTCAGCCAGATCAAGGAAGACAGCATCGTGCTGCATGGGTGATCACCTGAAGAACATAGCAGCTATAGAGTTGAACTAAGAGGCCGGGGATATGAGCAGGCCCATAGCGCCTCAGGTCAAATTGACATATTGGATCTAATTAAACTAAAGGGCCTCTGCACAGCAAAAAAAAAAAAAAAAACCATCATTAGAGTGAACAGGCAACCTAAAGGATGAGAGAAAATTTTTGCCATCTACCCATCTGACAAAGGGCTAATATCCAGAATCTACAAAGAGCTTAAACAAATTTACAGGAAAAAAAAAAAATCAAAAAGTGGGCAAAGGATAAGAACAGACACTTCCCAGAAAGAGACATTTATGCAGTCAACAAGTATACGAAATAAAGCTCATCATCACTGGTCATTAGAGAAATGCAAAACAAAATCATAATGAGATGCCATCTCCTGCCAGTTAGAATGGTGATCATTAAAAAGTCAGGAGACAACAGATGCTGGAGAGGATGTGGTGAAATAGGAATGCTTTTACACTGTTAGTGGGCATGTAAATTAGTTCAATCATTGTGGTGATTCCTCAAGGATCTAGAACCAGAAATACCATTCAACCCAGCAATCCCATTACTGGGTATATACCCAAAGGATTATAAATCATTCTACTATAATGACACATGCACACATATGTTTATTGCAGCATTAGTCACAATAGCAAACACTTGGAACCAACCCAAATGCCCATCAATGATAGAATGGATAAACAAAATGTGGCACATATACACCATTGAATACTATGCAGCCATAAAAAATAATGAGTTCATGTCCTTTGCGAGGACACAGATGAAGGTGGAAACCATCATTCTCAGCAAACTAACACAAGAACAGAAAACCAAACACTGCATGTTCTCACTCATAAGTGGGAGTTGAACAATGAGAACACATGGAAACAGGGAGAGGAACATCACACACTGGAGCCTGTCAGGGGGTGGGGGGCTAGGGGGAAGGATAGCATTAGGAGAAATACCTAATGTAGGTGACAGGGTGATGGATGCAGCCAACCACCATGGCACATGTATACCTATGTAACAAACCTGCATGTTCTGTACATGTACCCCAGAACTTAAAAGTATAGTTTAAAAATAAATAAATAAGTAAATAGAGAGGCAGTACAGAGCCGTTTTTCCCCACCACAAGGCATATTGATCACACTCATTAATAAAATTGCCTGATCAATTAGCTCCACCCCTCCTCCTCCCTGGGGAGAATTGAGCACTGAGGTAGAGAGGAGCAGAAGTGCTTCTAACACTCTTCACTCCTGGGAAAAGAAAGCTTGAGGAGAAGATTCCTAGTTGCATAAGGAAGAAGATGAGTGTCCCCCTCCTTCCCCTCCCCAGGTCAAAGCTAGAGCAAAGTCTGGGCACAGTGGCTCACACCAGTAATCCCAGCATTTTGGGAGGCTGAGGAGGGCAGATCACTTGAGGTCAGGAGTTCAAGAACAACCTGGTCAACATGGTGAAACCCCACCTCTGCTAAAAACACAAAAATTAACCAGGCATGGTGGTACACACCTATAATCCCAGCTACTCAGGAGGCTGAGGCAGGAGAATCATTTGAACCCAGGAGGCAAAGGTTGCAGTGAGCTGAGATCACACCTATGTACTCCAGTCTGGGCAACAGAGCAAGACTCCATCTCAAAAAAAAGAAAAAAAAAATGCTAAAGCAAAGCAGTACCTTGGGAATTAGGCAGATTGAAGAGGGGTCACAAATAACACCAGAACTAGAGGTTAATTGGGAAGCCATAGAGATGCTAAGAAAGTCATTGCATGAAGCCAGAGGCAAGGAGATTGCTAGGAGACTGATAGAAGAGCAGGCCAGGGGCAGGCTTCCTGCCAAGGCAGCAAGCAGCTCCTCAATATGAGAAAACCAGAGTCTCAGATACATAGAGCAAATAAAAGTGTGCCACCAAAGAGGCTTATGGATACAAAATGGGGAAATTAGCACTAAACAAAGGTTCAAAATATCTGGGCAGTAGTTGCAGCCATTCTGGCTGTACTGTTAGCTAGTCATTGACCTCTGAATGTATCACTTTTCTTCCTGGACATCAGTTCCCTCAAATATAAAAATAAGTATCTTTCTTCTCCAACAATAAATGATCGTAGAAAGGAGATGTAGGTTGTTTGGCGATGCATTCAATCTGACCTGTGTCACCTGGGTGCAAAAGGCATGGGAACTATTATCTTCCCAACAATAGCAATGGAGCACATATTGAACAAGAGGATATCTGGTCAAACACCACCCTGGAGTCCCGGAAAGACTGGGTGTGATCTGCAGCAGGATATGAAAAGTGAAATAAGAAACTTTAAACTCTATAAGCAGGCTCACCTTCTTTTTAATATTTTTCTAGGATATCAGTGAAACAAGAGAACAGCTCCAAGGACAGGACTTGTATTAAATAATGATAGGTGACACATTCTGAACAATTATTTGTATGAGTTTTTTCTCTGCCTGCTTTTTCTCTCTCCCAAGCCCACACATATAAAAATACTACAGTAAAGAAAATGTCTTCCACTACTAAAAGTGCTTCAGGAAAGAGAGGACATTGTCATTTTTTTTTCATGCCCTAAAAATATTGTGTATTACAGAAATCAAACCCTGGAAAGGAGAAGCAAATTCTGACTTATCTATAAAGCTGAAATCTCCTCTGAAGGAGATTATATACAGCAGGATATAGACATATCTTTTCCTTTCTCTTGTAGAGGAAGCAAAGCTTCATATTTGAATCTCTAAATTATACCATTCTGAAAATCCACAATGCTTAGGAAAAAAGTGGGCTCCTGCTGACTAATTCTGAAATTGTAAGATTTCATTTCCAGCAACCAAAAGAAGGAACGTTTCTCCAGATGGCACCAACTTCAGGCCACATTCTCTCTCTACTTAAAGGGAATGTGGTCAGTCTATGGGAGCAACATAGTGGTAGCTATGTGATTCTGAGTACTCTGACTAACACGCTTCTGAAAGCATGGATGTTTTTAGGCTTTTAGAAGTCCCTGACATTTTAATATTTCATGGAGATATTAAAAGATATTTCTTTCTGTGTCACTGTAAAAGTAAGAAAAAAATTAAAGCAACTTGGCAGTCTTAGGAACATATAATTCTTTTTATTGCCGGGCGAGATGGCTCACATCTGTAATCCCAGCACTTTGGGAGGCTGAGGCGGGCAGATCACCTGAGGTTGGGAGTTCAAGACCAACCTGGCAAACAGGGAGAAACCCTGTCTCTACTAAAAATACGGAATTAGCTGGGCATGGTGGCACACGCCTGTAATCCCAGCTACTCGGGGGGCTGAGGCAGGAGAACAGTTTGAACCCGCTAGGCGGCGATTACAGTGAGCCGAGATCATGCCATTGCACTACAGCCAGGGCAACAAGAGCAAAACTCTGTCTCAAAAAACTAAAAATAAAAATAATTCTTTATTATTATTATTATGCTTTAAGTTCTGGGGTACATGTGCAGAACGTGCAGGTTTGTTACATAGGTATACACATGCCACGGTGGTTTGCTGCACCCATCAACTGTCACCTACGTTAGGTATTTCTCCTAATGCTATCCCTCCCCTAATCCCCCACCCACCGACAGGCGCCCATGTGTGATGTTCCCCTCCCTGTGTCCACATGTTGTCATTAAGGAACATATATTTTTTTTTTGGAGAAGGAGTCTTGCTCTGTCCGCCAGGCTGGAGTGCAGTGGTGCAATCTCGGCTCACTGCAACCTCCACCTCCCGGGTTCAAGCCATTCTCCTGCCTCAGCCTCCCAAGTAAGTGGGATTACAGGCACCTGCCACCAAACCTGGCTAATTTTTTGTATTTTTAGTAGAGGCAGGGTTTCACCATGGTAGCCAGGAAAGGAATGTATAATTCTTGATGGCAGCTCTTGCGTCTGCAGTTGTTATAATTTGCAATGAGGATTATGTCATTACCCTACAGGTAGCCCCTTCTAAATACAATCTTATAACTAAAAGACTCCAGAATTGAATGGCTAATCCACTAATAGCCTGCTTTTCAGACACCTGTAGGATTTTCCAAATATCAAAGATTTAATTTGCTGCATTGAAGTTGAATGAACTACAAATTTTGTTTACAGATTTTTCATATATAGATATTTCTTGCCTGATCAGAGACTGATACAGAGTTTCTGAAGCTACCCAAAATATGTCCCATTTGATGTTTCCTAAAGTTCTTTTAAGTGAACCAGAGCTCTTCCTCTTCTCCATCCTGGCAGATCAAGGTGAAAAGCAGAACCCATGTGGAAACTTTGCATCCATCCGCAAGCTCTGCCTCAACATCTGTGTTGAGGAGAGTGGAGACAGACTGACCCAAGCAGCCAAGGTGTTGGAGTAGCTCGCAAGACAGACCCCTGTGTTCTCCAGAGCTAGATATGCTGTCAGATCCTTTGGCATGCAAGTTCAAGCAATTCTCCTGCCTCAGCCTCCCCAGTAGCTGGGATTACAGGCCTGTGCCACCATGCGCAGTTAATTTTTGTATTTTTTAGTAGAGACAGGGTTTCACCATGTTGACCAGGCTGGTCTCGAACTCCTGACCTTGTGATCTGCCTGCCTCAGCCTCCCAAAGTACTGGAATTACAGGCTGAGCCACTGCACCTGGCCAAAACTTTAATATATGAATGGAAGAATAAAGTTACCCATTCAATCAGATATATCAAAGACATTATGCCTTCAAACTGAATAACAAAAAAAAAAATTGCACAAATGATTTTATCACAATCTGAAATTAAAATGGACATCTATGCCAGAATACTAAACAGTACATTTCTGTTCCAGCGTCATTACATTTTTTTGAATATTATTTTTGCAGAGTAAAACAATAAACCAAAGTAGTTATGTCAACTGTTATAGAGCCCTCCTCTCCAAGTGATGGCTATATGGGAAGTTATTATTCTATTCTCCCTATTTTGTGTATGCTTAAAAATTTACATAATAAAGGAAATTTTTTTTAAATTTATTTTAAGACATGTAAGTCAGTGTGACCTCTTCACTTTAATTCTTAACAGATGCAGCCTTCCGTCTCTCTCTAAAAGCATTCAGCTTCCTGGAACATTTAACATCACCTTCAAAGAATGCTAAGCGCCCTGAACCACTCTCCTAGCGTCTTATCCCCTCATTCCCTCCAGCACCCTGATCCTTCTACTGACAGCCCAGGATGGCAAGAGACTCCACAATCATTGGATCTGTGGTCTCAGTTCAACTTTTTACCAGTATATTAGGCAAAATGGCTGCTTGCCACATGCAGCTGTGAGAAAAGGCAGGCCCTTCTCCATCATTGTTTAGCCACTAGAGAAAAAAATGAAGAGATGGCACTTGCAGGCCTAAGGCTCTTTTATCAGCTGAGCCTCACACTGATCCCACAAAAACAGCCAGGTTTGTTTTATTGTATTATATACTCTAAGTTCTGGGGTACATATGCAGATCTTGCAGGATTGTTACATAGGTATACACATGCCATGGTGGTTTGCTGCCACCATCACCCCATCACCTACATTAGGTATTTCTCCTAATGTTATCCCTCCCCCAACCTCCCCACCCCCTGCTATTGCTCCCCTAACCCCCACCCCTCAACAGACCCCAGTGTGTGATGTTTCCCTCCCTGTATCCATGTGTTCTCATTGTTCAACACCCACTTATGAGTGAGAACATGTGGTGTCTGGTTTTCTGTTCTTGTGTCAGTTTGCTGAGAATTATGGTTTCCAGATTCATCCATGTCCCAAAGGATGAACTCATCCTTTTTTATGGCTACATGGTATTCAATGGTGTATATGTGTCACATTTTCTTTATCCAGTTTATCCTTGATGGGCATTTGGGTTGGTTCCAAGTCTTTGCTATTGTAAACAGTGCTGCAATGAACATACGTGTGCATGTGTCTTTACAATAGAAAGATTTCTAATCCTTTGACCCGGCAATCCCATTACTGGGTATATACCCAAAGAACCAGGTTTTGCATGAACCTCTTCTTTTGATCTTCTGTGACCTAGAGACTCACATAACAATAGTGTGCTCTGGCCCCAGACTCTCCAGATTGAATGAACCCTTTCTTTCTCTTAGTTCCCACTTTGCCTTACATTTCTTTTTTAACAGCTTTATTGAGATATAATTTATATATCTTACAATGCACTCATTTAAAGTGACTAATTCAATGGTTCTTAATATGTTTACAGACTTGCACAACCATCACCACAATCATGTCGCTTATTCCTTTCTACTTTGTAAGTATCTCCCTTTGCATTATAAGAAATTCTCCCTTTGCATTATAAATCCAAGTGCAGGATGCCCCCTCCCTGTGTCTATGACACCCCTACAGCATCTAGCACCAGATGTCAATATCAGTAATTCTGGATGCTTGTAGTATTATCACTCCCCCACTTTCGCCCTTGTTCTAGCTCTCTACCCTAGGTTGGAATTCATAGAAAAAAGACAAGTGTAAGCAGAAGAAAAATAATATGAATACCATCATCAAATTACTAATCAAAAAACTCCCTTCTTCTAGCCATATCCCAATTACTAAGGTTTTTTTCTAAAAAATAAAATAAAAAAACACTAAACAATTTTAATTATTATCTTAAAAATATGTGTTTCTGCCATGAAGCTGATGTGATCGATATCATACACCAAATACTCATCTTATGCAGCTTTACCAAGTAAGAGCCCTACCAGAACTTGTTTCTGACTCTTGGATACCTCAGTCCAGTCAAGGACATAAAAGAGATTGGAGAAGCTGGTGGGTTGAGGATATGGTGACAAGATCTCTTTGGAGAGGGCTCTCCTCTCCTCATCTCTAATAATTTAGAGGATGGGTTGAGGTATGTTGCCTTCTATCCCCAAACTTAGTTGGGGGAGTCTCAGGGAATACCTGCAACAGCTTGGAAATGTGCTCCCTGCTACTGGAGACATGGAAGACTGGTGCCTGACTTGACCTGATGAAGCTTAAGTGGGCTGGGGACTAGGAAGTCTGGAAGCTCATTAACTGCTTGGATAGAGAAACCAAGAGACCACTACTGCATAGGAACTGAGCTGAATGATGCTTTGTGTTTCACATCAGGTATGTGTCAGAAGAGTGTTGGAAAGAGGTTATCCTGCTTCTCAGCCAACAGGACTATTTAAAGGAGGAAAGATGAAAGAGGCTGAGTTGTGTGGTGGACGCCCAGGAAGCAATCAATCTTAGTCCAGGGAACTGCATAAAGAGAGCCCAGTAGGAAACCTCTGAAGAGCTCAAGAAGAAGAACCTGAGAGAGAAGAGTTGGCTTCATCATCTCCAGTCCCACCCTGGTGCATCAGCTTTAACCATCCATATGTCCAGAGAACCTGAAGCTTCCTAGCCAAGCAGTGCCCTCCCCTACACTTCTGCACTTTCCTATTCTTAACACTGGCAGTTCCAAACCAGCAGTTTGTGAGGGAGGAAGGAGGTGAGATGAGAGAGACCCAGGAACTCACCCTGTCCCCACAGCCGCCTGAAGCAGGTACAACCTCGGAAACAGGAGAAGAGGCGACCAAGGTCAAATCTTTGTTATCCCATGGTCAGGACATTCTAATTACTGGATTGTGAGTATGTTCACATCTTAAAGTGACTATAGGATTGTCACATAAGAGTGAGTAGAGAGATTGTGCGATTGGATGAGTCTCAAGATGGACAACCCGGATTCTATAGGAAAGGCCTACTGGTGGTTTGGAGTTTCTCCCCCTAAATCTGGAAAAAATGAACATGAACATCCTTCACCAAGAAGAGCTCAACGCTCAGAAGAAAGGGGAAATTGAAGCCAAAATGGAACAGAAAGCCAAGCAGAATCAGGTGGCCAGCCCTTATCCCCACATCCCAGCGAAATCACAAATGCACACAACTCTTCCTGCCTTTCCAACAAGTTTGCCAACGACAGTAGCTTCTTGCAGCAGTTTTTGAAGTAGCAGAAGGCACAGACCAACACAGATGCTGGCTCCCCACCCCCTACGCCAGCGTGCCCAGTGCCCCTTCCAGCACACTTACCCCCAGTGCAGGGAAGGGGTCCCTCCTCATCAGCAGGTGGACAGGCCTGGGGCTGGCCAGCTCCCCGGGCCAGGTGAGGAGCTCTCGCAGCCAAGCAGCTGCTGGTGGCACACGGCCTGAGTGTCTTCCAGTACTCCAAAAGAGGAGGAGGAGGAGGACTACCAGCAGTGGCTGAAAATCAAACTTTCACTCCCAGAGGGAGTTGAGACTCGGAAAATGATAGAGAAATTGACCCACTTTGTGGCAGAGGAGTTAAAAAAGAAGCTATGGAGGATTACAAGGATAACCCGGCGTTTGCATTTTTGCATAAGAATAGCAGGGTATTCCTCTACTACAGAAAGGTGGTGGCTGAGGTAAGAAAGGAAGTGCAGAAGTCCCCGGCAGCCTCAGAAAGTTTCACCCCCAGAGGACGAAGAGGTCGAGAACCTTGCAGAAAACTTGGCCAGGTTCATAGCAGGCAGGGATCCCGAGTGGAAACCATCGCCCTCCAGAACAACCACGAAAACCAGGCATTCAGCTTCTTCAGGAGCCCAACAGCCAAGGGTACAAGTGCTACTGACAGAAGCTGGAGGAGTTCCAGAAAGACAAGGCCGGCTCCACAGGCAACCTCACGGCACACGACACGGCCTGAAGCGCAAGTCCCCTCCTGAGGCCTGTCAGAGTCCTCGACCCTAGCCACCACCTGCCCAGCCTCGTCCTCGCCTCCGCCGCCCCCGCCCCCCGCCTCTTCATCCCTGCTCCAGCCGCCCCGGGAAGCCAGACTCCCTCTACAACCACCATGAAGAGAAAGCGGAAGAGCCGGTTGAGGGCCTGAAGAGGACAAGGGCGAGCTCTCACCTGCTGAGCTGGTGAGGGACGTGGATGCCTCTCCCTCACCTCCGTCAGTTCAGGACCTCAAGGGTCTCGCTATGAGAAGCGCAAGTCCGTGGGGCTAGCCTGGCGGACTGTCTGGCGCCTCACGGAGCTGTCTGGCGCCCGGAAGAAGCCGCTGAAGGAGCAGCAGGAGATGCATCAGACGTACCACGTGATCATGGAGCACAAGTGGGCCACGCGGGACATGCAGCTGCTGTGGGAGAAGACGGTGCACAGCACCAGCACCGCTACCACAGCGACAAGGAGGTGAACAGCGAGCTGGGCACCCCGGGAGCACCAGCTGCGGCGCCTGGAGATGGACACGACGAGGGAATGCGCTGAGCAGCTGACGAAGATGGGCGGAGCCAAGCACTTCATCGGAGACTTCCTGCCTCCAGGCAAGCTGAAGAAGTTTATGGAGACCTTCAAGGCTCTGAAGGAGGGCCGCGAGCCTGAATACTCCAAGTTCAAAGAATGCAAGCTGACCGAGAACTTCGGCTACCAGATGCCAATGAAGATGGGCTGGAAGGAGGGCGAGGGGCTGGGCTGGGAGGGCGAGGGGCTGGGCTGGGAGGGCCAGGGCATCAGGAACCCGTTCAACAAGTGCACCACCACAGCGGATGGCGCCGACTTTGGCACTGACCTGCCGGCGAGTACGAGGCCTTCCGCCAGAGGATGATGCTAGCCTACCGCCTCCGGTCCAACCCCCCGGAACAACGCCAGGCAGTCTTACTACTGAGTGGTCTGGAAACACGTACTTTCTGGAAACTGTCCCTGCTCTGTGGAATGTTCCGGCCTGCATTTCTGCCCACTCCTCCCGTTGTCATGAAGGCCATGCCGTGTAATGAAGTCTCAATGCTTATCGAAAAGAAAAAAAAGAAAAGAAAGAATGAGTAGAGAAATCATGGGACTTCAAGAGTTTTCCTCCAGGGAGAGGAAGTTATCATCACCAAATGAAGTTTAAACGCATAGTGGTAAAATTATTTTTACTTAAGCTGTGTTTTTGTCGCAATCCAAGCACCACACTTGTTCAGCATACCAGATGTATAGATATTGTAAGATTGATTACATGCTTTCAGTCTTCTTAATGATAAATATCACTGAGTTGGACATTTATTATGTGCAAGGCACTATGGTAAACACGTACTGTACCAATCAATGTCCCAGAAAAAAAGGGGGGGGGGGACATGGTTAAATTGGGATTTTTTAGGGAGTTTAATAAAGGGATTATTTGCAAAGATGTGGCAGGTTGTAGGGATGATGCTGTGCTTTGGAGCTAGTAATAGCAAGGCTGTTACCTGTCCTTAAGCCTGAAGGAAGAGGGTAGGGAGTAGTTTTCCAGAACACAGAGGAGAGTCTCCTAGAAAGCTTCTGGGGAGGAATAGTGACAGCCTAAGGCAATGCTGCAGGGAAAGCTTTCAGAATAAATCCCCAGTCTCACTCTCAGCCCTCCCTCTGATCTTCTGTCTGGGCACCCTACTGGCTAAACCAAAAAAAGCAAAGGACAAGGGAGCCTCTAGTGGTCTATGCAGGTCAGCCTCCTGAGAGGGAGACCAAGGAGGAGTGGATCTGAAAGAACAAATGAAAATATCTAGTATACATACATATCTCATTTTATTTGCACAAAAACACTCATTATTCACATTCTGCAGATGAGAAAATTGGGGTCTAGAGACTTAACTAGTTCAAGGTCAGATGGCTAAGGAGTCAAAATTAGCATCTAGCTCTCTCCAGAGCCTATGTTCAAAATCATTGGTGTTCTACCAACGTCTTATCCTCTAAACATGAAGTCTATAAATATTACTATTTTAACTAAGCGTTAGTTAAATCATGCTTGCACTGATGTGGTGACCAAGGAAATACTGGCCACAGAATAGAATAGCTAGCAAGTCTTTGGAACAACATAGGTGTTTAGTTGGGTTTTTTTGTTTTTTTGTTTTTAATTTTTAACCATGCTCAAATCTGGGAAAGATCTCACAGATGAACTGGAAAGGGAGAGTGATCATTAGAAACTAATTTAGGAATTTTTCAATCTTTCTTTAGTAATATTTCTTATCACATGTGCTTCCCCATCTGATGAAGCCTATAGATGTAGATGGAGCATTATTTTCTTCAGAAAGAAAGCACTTTAAACTTCCAGGTGCTGGAATTAGATATGCTGCATATCACATCCAATCAGATGGCAGCAAAGGTGGCATGATCAGCCTAAATGTAAACTATGCAGCTAAATTCTTACAAAAAAAAAAAAAAAAACACCTTCCTGCCAGTGATTCAGAACCAACCATGACACAAAACTTTTCTTTGAGAAGACAGAGTTCCTTTAATCAGAGAATCAATATCCATAATTTTTATTCAAAATGGTATTATGAAAAGCAGATTTTAATTCAAAAACTCTCCTGCACACTTATATATACATGTTTTTATACTAAGTAAAAGTTTTCCTCCTATTTTTATGATACACACACACTACATGTCCTTTACATGTACCAGTGTGCATATTCAAATGTTTACATAAGTTTATTATAAAAAGTAAAAGTGATGAATACTGTTTAAAATAACTAATATACTATTTTTAATTTGGGGGGGTTACATAGAGTCTCAAATATTTAATTGTGATTTTTAAAAGATCTTGTAAAGACTTCTAAAGCTAAAACACAATTTGAATTAAAAAAGAATGATTCTTCTTACACAATTATAAATATTTTCCTCACAATGTTGTTTTGAACCTATTTTTAAAGTATTAGATTATATTCCTTTGATCAAATGAAGTAAACTAGACCATTATAAATGGCTAGCTGAAAGTGAATCCTGTTCTTGTGTTTCTTTAGCAGATTAAAAATTTGTCCTAGGGAAGATGGCTGGCTTCAGTTCCAAACATAAAAGTCAGGTATGTGCACACCCACACATATGTACTTATACCATAGCTCCACAGCCCTGAAATGTTATTACCAGATGTTTTTCTATGCATTTTTAATGATATGTTGATTTCCTTAAAAGAATAATTTGGTATCATCCAGGTGTGCCAGTAAGATTAAGACACTGCTGTTCAAGAAAGAGGCCAGGAGTATTTCCTTAATGTAGCTCTTACATGGAAGCAAACATCAGGCATGTGAAAGAACAATCTCTACCTCTTCCCCACCTTATCACACGTAGGTGTCCTAGTTCTGGAAGTTAGAAGTCTGAAATGGATCTATGAGACTAAAACCCAGGTGTCAGCAGAGCTGTGTTTCTTCTTGTTACTTTAGGGGAGTGAATCTATTTCAATGTTTTTTCCAGTTTTGCTGCATTTATTGGCTCAAGTCCTCTTGCTTGAGTCCCTCTGCCTTCTTTCTCTGTTGTCACATCACTTTCTCTGTTGTCACATCACCTTCTCTGTCTATGACACTTCCACTTCCTTCTTACAAAGAGCCTTGTGATTACGTTGTTTGGCTCATCCAGATAATTAGAATAACCTCCTTATATCAAAAGCTTCAACTTAATCACACCTGCAAAGTCTTTTCTTGCCATGTAAGGAAATACATTCTCAGGCTTGAGGGACTAGAATGTGGACATTTTTGGTGGAACATTATTGTGTCTATCACAGGGGGTAAATTTAAAAAGTATTTGTGAGGATTCATTAATTTATGAAGATGGTATAGGATGAGTGAGGGAGACAGTACATTCTCCTAGGTATATAATTTACTTAACTTTAAAAATAGTGGTGGTCATTTACTAAGGTGAAGAATATTAGAAAAAAAATCATTCGAGTGTGAAGATTATAATGTTGGGGCATGTAGACAACTATATCTGACAACTACAACATTTAAAATTTCATATATGGCTTGTGTTTTGTGGCTCACATTAGATTTCTACTGGCCAGAGCTACTCTAAAAAGTCCTGTTTCAAGGAATGTCTTTACACTGTTGGTGGGAGTGTAAATTAGTTCAACCATTGTGGAAGACAGTGTGGCGATTCCTCAAGGATCTAGAAATAGAATTACCATTTGACCCAGTAATTGCATTACTGGGTATGTACCCAAAAGGTTATAAATCGTTCTGTTATAAAGACACATGCACATGTATGTTCATTGTGGCACTGTTACAATAGCAAAGACCTGGAACCAACCCAAATGCCCGTCAATGATAGACTGGATAAAGAAAATGTGGCACATATACACCATGAAGTACTGTGCAGCCATAAAAAACAATAAGGTAATGTCCTTTGCAGGGACATGGATGAAGCTGGAAACCATCATTCTCAGCAAATTGACACGAAAACAGAAAACCAAACACTGCATGTTCTCACTCATAGGTGGGTGTTGAACAATGAGAACACATGGACACAGGGAGGGGAACATCACACCCTGGAGTCTGTTGGGAGGTGGGGGAGCTAGGAGAGGGATAGTGGGGTGTGGGGAGATTGGGGAGGGGATAACGTTAAGAGAAATACCTAATGTAGGTGACGGGGGGGATGGAAGCAGCAAACCACTGTGGCATGTGTATACATATGTAACAATCCTGCAAGATCTGCACGTGCACCCCGGAACTTAAAGTATAATACAGAGAGAGAGAGAGAGGAGAGAGAGAGAGAAAAGTCCTATTTCAAATACACTTGGCCTGTGAACATTCAAAGCCTCTTCATGATCTCTTCAATTTCCCAAATTTTACATAATCATGGGACTTCTCCAAATATCTGCTCTATGCACAACATAAAATTTGTGCTCTATATTAGCACAAATCTCTCTATTTTCCTCTATATTAGCACAAAACAAAATTCAGAACCTTTATCATTTATTTAAAGAAAAAGATTTCTATGTGTAGAAACATTATTGATGATATCTGAGTCATAAAACTACATCATAAGATCTGTCTTCTCTTTTACTAACCATTTTTCTCCCTTAATTCTTTATTCATTCTCCCTTTTCTTCTTTTCAGAAACAAAACAATTTCTCTCTTTTTCTCCTGCTTAGTAGTTCAGTAAGCATCTTATTTTGTTGAAGCATGCTTTTGAGATTTGTCTCTCTTCCTGAAATCAAGCAGTTTTCTCCTTAAGATAAGGTCTAGTGAATAAAATTTTCTTCATCTTTTACACTTGCAATCAAAGATGAAAGTCACTGGAGTGATTTTTTTAGTGTATTCACAGCTCTGATTTTAGTGAGAGGTGTAGAGTCACATCTATTTATTCCTCTCTGCTATTACAAAATGTGGTAACCCCTAGTGGGACTTTGGGGAGCACAGTGTAAAAACCACCAGTCCGTTCTCCTGGCTCACGAAACACCCTACTCTCCCAATTTTTTATTTCTGAAAAGTCCTCCTCAGTGAACTTTGAAGGCTTCTCAACTTCCAAATATATCTCAAATGCTGGCTTTCTGATGTCTTCCTCAATTTTCCTTGTGTGTTTTCATCCAACAGTGTTTCAACTCTGCTCCCTAAAGGCTACATTCATTCAAATGTAAACCTCCAACACAATTCTCCTAAAGGCTTAAGGTTCAAATAGCAGCACACTTGCTAGATATCTCCTGTTAGCTTGAACTTCCACAGGTACCTCAACTTTCTAACAAAGACAATTTCAGAAGTGCGTCTCAGTTTTGATACTGGCAAGCCAATCTTGGGGTCTGACTTAAGTGCTGAAATTGCCTTATCTGGTTTAGATTCAGTGTTGCTGAATTGATTATGGAATCTGAGAAATCCCATGAAGTCCCACTGCAAGTTGGAGACCCAAGAAAGCCAGCAGTGTAGTTCAAAGGCCTGAGAACAAGAGAGCTAATATTGTACATTTCAGTCTGAGTCTGATGGAGCACTGAAGCAAGAGAAGATTTATGTCTCAACTCCAGCAGTCAGGCAGAGATTGGATACTAAACTTTTATTGAATTATAATGTAGCATATTTATATCTATTTTTTAAATTCCTCCAGGCATCTATTAACTTGTGTCCTGAAGAAAAATTACAGTGAAAAACCACAGGATACTCTTCACTAATGAATAAAAAAAAAAAAAAAAATTAAATGGGTTTAAAAGAGTACAAATAACCTAGATTTCAAGATCTAGAGAAAACATGTAATCTGTATACATATGGTTCCTTGCAAGCAAAAATTGAGACAAGAAAAATAACCAAATATGAAAAAATTCAGTTCTACATAGCTACAATCTAATTTCCAACAGTATATCAAAGGAAAACTTAAGACATGCTTCTTGTTCTTAGAAATGTTTTAAAGGGTAAACTCATCTGGAGCTCATAAGAAAATTTTCTTAATTTTTAATGAAACAAATAGAAATTTCTAAACACTGAAGAACACTGTGCCAAAGGCTTGAGTTTTCGGTATGAGTAAAAATTTGTGCATACCTTTCTAAGCAATTAGCAAAGACATTGCACATCATTACAGAGTGCCTATCTTCCAATCTGCTTAAAAGGCATCTCAGACCTTATAAAGTAGTTGGCTTTTAAGTACATAAAACTTGTAGCGGGGGCTGCAATCACAGACAGTAAGAAGAAATTTCCTAAAGATGTATTTAACCATGTCTCCTATTTCATAAATTTTCCCAGTCAGTGGTTCACCCAGACAGTAGCCAACTGTTCCAGCCATCCACAGTGAGGGTCCAGGCATGCAAGGGAAGAAGCCATCTTGAAGGTCCAGCCCAGTTGAACTTCAGGTGACTCTGGTGCCACTCTCTATCTGCCTGCAACTGCATGAAAGAAAGTGAAAATTGCCCAGATAAGCACAATCAATGTACAGAACTGTGAAATTGTAATTAACTGTTTTGATTAACCACATTTTTTTTTGCTGGTTTGTTACATAGCAGTAGATAACTGAAACACTGTATATAGCCTATCTTTGGAAAAGTGTATACAACTTTCAACACCACCTAATTATTCTTTACCAACAGCCATGGAAGATATAGTTTGAGGGAAGGTATTTGGAAAGATTTAAATAAGACATGACATTTCTCCCTTCAACATTTAAAGAATTTAAAGGATAGCCTACTGACACATTATCAGTTGGCCAAACAGGGCATCCAAATGAATTAGATGGGCAAAAAGTCAACATGTACATTCCTCTTAGTATTTATGATAATAAGGTAATTGAAGATACTTCCTTTGACAAAATCATAAGGAACCATCAGATCTCCAACTGAGAAATATTGATGGGTAATTGGAGTTTGGCTGCATCAAACCCAGTACAAAAAGCAAATAAAATCTGCTGAACAAATTCACCTCTTCAAAATAGAAGCTGTTTTTTGTATGAAAGCAGATTTAGTTAATTATCTCATCTCCTAGCCAAGGAGTTTGCAGGGAAACTACTGGGATGATGTTCAGCTTTTGGTCCTGTTGTATTTGCTGGTAAAAACAGAGTTCATTAAGTGGATGGGAATTTTGAGTTACCGCAACAACTATCGCTGCTCAGCAAAAAACTGAATTACAGTATTACCTAACCTTGATTCTAAAGAAGCTATGCTGTAAAATTATAGGATCTTCTATTACTGTTTCCTTTGTGGCTTAGTTCTGGTGTTTGGGGAGTAGGAAGGGTAACTCTTAAAGATCCCCCCAAGAATCTGGTGTTACATAAATATTTAGGGAGCTGTGAACCTTCAGTGCCACACAGAAAACTGAAGAAGTACCCAATTATTTTTAAAATTGGAGGGCTGTCAGTGGAATTAGTACTATTAGTGCTCAACATCACTAGTTTCTGTTGCTTCCTCAAGGACTCAGTTTTAGAAACATATGCAAAAATAATTAATTTGGATTTCTTGACCATGGTAGGGGTTCTCTATGCCCGAAACCATTAATTTGTGGAATTATAGGGATGTGTGGGGTCTGTTATATTTAGTAGGGTATTATTTGCCTTGTAGGCTAGCATGGATTTTTCAGTAATAAACTAACATTTTCAAATAATGTTAGATTTAACTAAGGAAAGTAAGTGTATTCCAACTAACTTGAATGTTACACTGGTTTCATCATGCTGAACTATTTCACTAAATACCTATCAGAAGCAACAGTATGCAGAGAATTTACAAAATTTGTACCATTAAATTTAAGATATTTCTGTTTTACTTTCAAGCAAGAGTCCTAAGCACTAAAGCATCATCTGATATTAATTTTCTATTGGTTTCAGAATTTGCCTTAGAAATGATAGGTTAAAACACTAAGAAAACAACATAGGCCAACACAATTAGGCTATCAAGGCTCTGCTTCATTTATTTAATATAAATATGATGATGTATTTTTCCTCTGTCTTTTCTATGCCAAAGAAAATAAATTTGCTTTGCAAAATTGGGAATGTGCTGTACCAAAATAAAAGATGTAAGTATATATGGAAATTTAGTATGTAACATCAAGATGGTATTTCAAACTAATGGAGGAAATGGACAGTTATTTTCTTTTTCTTTTTTCTTTTTAATGTTTTTAATTGACAAAAGTATGTATTTATGACATACATGATGTTTTGATATATGTATACATTGTAGAATGGTTAAAACAAGCTAATTAAATTAGATTTGTTTTTTAAATGGTTGTTTCAAGCAGCTAGCTGTTTAAAAAAAAAGCAAAGCTAGACCTACTACTCAACAAATTCTAGATGAATCACATATTTAAATATTAAATGATGAAATTTAAAAGGACCCAAAGAAAATATGAAAGACTTTATTTTTTATTTAATTTTTTGTAGGGGGAGAAAGATGACTGAACAGAAGCTCCCACCAATTGTCCTCTCCACAGGAACACCAAATTGAACAACTATCCACACACACAAAAAGCATCTTGATGAGAACCAAAAATCAGGTGAGCAATCACAGTATCCAGTTCTAACTTCATATTACTGAAAGAGGCACTGACAAGGGCAGGAAAGATAGTCTTGAATCACCAGTGCCACCCCTTTCCCATCCCTCAGGAGTTGCCTCCTTGTACAAGAGAGAATCTGTGTGCTTAGGGGGAGAGAGAATGCAGTGATTGTGGGACTTCACTGGAGCAGCACTGTCCTGTCACTATGGAAAGCAACACTGTGCAGAATTCAGTTGGCACTCACAGAGGGAGCATTTATTTGAGCCCATGTCAGAGGGGAATTACTCATCCCAGAGGCTGAAACCTGAGTTCCATTCCTGGACAAGTGCTAATGTTATGCTGGGCTTGCAGCAGTTAGACTTAGGGGCATGTGACCTAGTGAGCCACCAGCCAGGCTAGCCAAGGAAGTGCTTGCACCACCCCCTCCCCTCAACCCCAAGCCAGTACAGCTCACAGCTCCAGGAGGGGATTCTTCCTTGCACTTGAGAACAGGAGAAGGAAGAGTAAAGAAGACTTTGTCTTGCAACTTGGGTACCTGTGCAGCCTCAGTAGGATAGGGCACCAGGCAGAGTCCCAAGACCTCCATTCTAGGCCCTAGCTCTCAGACATTTCTAGACACATCCTGGGCTAGAAGGGAACCCACTGCCTTGAAGGGAAGGGCCTACTTTTTTCAGGATTCATTACCTGCTGACTAAAGAGCCCTTCATCAAAGCAAATGCAACAAAAATGAAAATAAATAAATGGAACCTAATTAAACTAAAAAGCTTCTGCACAGCAAAAGAAATAATCAGCAGAGCAAACAGACAACCCACAGAGTGGGAGAAAATATTCACAAACTATGCCTCTGACAAAGGACTAATATCCAAAATCTACACAGAACTCAAGAAAATCAAGAAGAAATAAATAATCTCATCAAAATGTGGGCAAAGGACATGAATAGACAATTCTCAAAAGAAAATGCACAAACAACCAACATCATATGGGTAAAAATGCTCAACATCACCAATTATAAGGGAAATGCAAATTAAAACCACAATGCAATATCACCTTACTCCTGCAAGAATGGCCATAATTTAAAAATCAAAAAATAATAGATGTTGGTGTGGATGTGGTGAAAAGGAAACACATTTACACTGCTAGTGGGAATGTAAACTACTAGGATCACTATGGAAAGTGTGAGATAAAGAACTAAAAGTAGAGCTACATTCAATTCAGCAATCCCACTGCTGAGTATCTACCCAGAGGAAAAGTCATTACATGAAAGAGACATTGCACTTAATGTTTATAGCAGCATAATTCACAATCGCAAAAATATGGAACCAACCTAAATGCCGGTCAACCAACGAGTGCATAAAGAAAATGTGGTACATATACACCTTGGGATACTACTCAGCCATAAAACTGAATGAAATAATTACCTTTGCAGCAACTTGGATGGAGCTGGAGGCCATTTTCTAACTGAAATAACTCAGGAATGAAAAACCAAGTATCATATGTTCTCACTTATAAGTGGAAGCTAAGCCATGACAATGCAAAGGCATTAAGAATGATATAATGGCCTTTAGGGACTCAGGAAGAAGGGTGGGGAGGTAGTGAGGCATAAAAAACTATGTATTGGCTACAGTGTACACTGCTTGGGTGACGGGTACACCAAAATCTCGGAAATCACCCCTAAAGAACTTATCCATATAACCAAAAATCACCTATATGCCCCAAACTTGATCTTTTTTCTTTGTCTTTGTTGGGTTGGGTTAATCTGAAAACCTTGTCTTTAAGCTTTGAAGTTCTTTCTTCTGCTTATTCAGTTCTATTGCTGAGACTTTCCAGGGTATTTTGCATTTCTATAAGTATGTCCACTGTTTCCTGAAGTTTTGTTTTTTATTTACACTATCGATTTCATTGACTATTTCTCCTTTCACTTCATGTATTATTTTTTGGATTTCCTTATATTGGGCTTCACCTTTCTCTGGTGGCTCCCTGATTGGCTTAATAACTAAACTTCTGAATTTTGTTTCAGGTAGATCAGGGATTTCTTCTTGGTTTGGATCCATTGCTGGTGAGCTAGTGTGATTTTTTGGGGGGTGTTAAAGAACCTTTTTTGTCATATTACCTGAGCTGGTTTTCTGGTTTCTTCTCATTTGGGTAGGCTTTGTCGGGGGGAAGGTCTAGGGCTCAAGGTTCCTTTTGTCTCACAGAGTGTTTTCTTGGTGTAGTACTCTCCCCTTTTTCCTAGGGATGTGGCTTCCTGAGGGCCAAGCTGTAGTGATTATTATCTCTCTTTTGAATCTAGCCACCCAGCAAGTCTACCAAGCTCTGAGCTGCTACTGGAGGTTGTCTGCACAGAGTCCTGTAATGCGAAACATCTGTGCATCTTTCAGCCATGGATACTGGCACCTGCTCCAGTGGAGGTGACAGGAGGGGTATAATGAACTCTATGAGGGTCCTTAGCTTTGGTTGATTAGGATAGTGGGCAGGGCCGTAGAATTCCCAAAAGTATATGCCTTTTGTCTTCAGTTACCAGGGTGGGTAGGGAAGGAACATTAGGTGGGGGGCAGGGCCTAGGGGTGTCTGAGTACTTGGGTGAGTCTTGCTGTGGAGGATGGAGGTGTGGTTCCCAGGTCAATAGAGCTATGTTGTTAGGAGGATTATGACTGCCTCCGCAGTGTCATGCAGGTTGTCAGGGAAGTGGAGAAAAGCTGGCAGTCACAAGCATCACCCAGCCCAGCTTCCACGAAACTCAAAGGGCCAGTCTCGCTCCCACCATGCCCACCCCCCCACGACAGCACCAAGTCTGTTTCCAGGTAGTGGGAAAGCGGGAACTTGCCCCAGGCTACTCACCTCCCAGCTGTGAAAGTAAGTAAGGCTTTCCTTCTTCCCCTACCTGTGGAGTCTGCATACCAAATTCACGCCCTCCCTAGAGTTCTTGATTGTTTCAATTGTTGCAAAGTTCAGCTGGAGGTTTCCTTCTCCCTGTGGCCTTTTTCCAGTGCCTCTGGCAGCCCTCCTTAAGGAGGCCTGTGAGTTGAGGCAGAAATGGCTTGCTAGGGGACCCAGCAAGCCCACAGGGATTTTCCTGCTGCTTCCACTATCCCTGTATATTGCTCAGCTCTCTAAGTTAACTCACCTCCAGGTAAGGTCAGAATATTATCCTGTAATCTAGATCTTCAAGGTTCCCCAGTGTGAGGGTGTGTTTGAGAGCAGATGATCTCCTTTCCCACTTCCACAGTTTGGGCACTCACAGTAATTGGTGTGTCTCCTAGGTCCTGCAGGAGCAGTCTGCTTCCTTCAGAGGATCTGTGGGTTCTCTTGCCTTTCCTAATGTATTCCTGCAGTCAGTCTGGAGCAGAAGTTTATGATGTGAGCCTCCACAAACTGTTCTTTCTGTTCAAGTGGCTGCAATCTGGTTCTGCCTCCTGTCTGCTTTAATCTCCAGCTATATCTCAAAACTTTTTATATAGTGTTATAAAGAGCTATTAATGGTCAAAAAAACTTGATCAACATTAAGTTTTACATTGTTGAATCAGTAACACTGAACTCATGGCCAACAGGAGTGTAAATCATGCCTGAACTAAGTTTATCTAACACATGTATTCTCTTCACAAGGCACATCAGAGCCTTCCGATGACTAGGAACACCAGGCGGCACTCTACCACTATGCTTGGGGCCATTTTAAACAGTAAAATCACCTTCAAAACACAAAAATGAGAAAAATGTGGCACTAAATAGACCCTGAAAAGGACTTGTTTCCAGTATGAGAGCTAAAACAAGAGGTAGAGCAAGCCAGCTGCAAACAAGCACATCAGGCAACTTAAACATGTTGCTGCTCTGTGCACATCCACAAATGAGAGCACAGCAAATATTGATTGTATGGTTATAAATAAAGTTTAGCAAGTAGGTGAATTCACAAATACAGAATCTGCAAATGATGAAGATGAGATGTATATGTGCTACTTAAACTAGCAATTTTGCCTATAAAAATGTGTCCTGTGGATATGTTTAGATACATATAAACTGTCTTTATAAGGCCAAGCATAACAACATCATTCCTAATAAAAATGGAAACAATCTAAAAATCCTCTGATGACATAAATTATGATACACTCAAAGGAATGAAATACTGTGTAGTCCTATTATGCATTTATTAAAGGTTTTATTTAAAAAAAACCTTTATGTATCCATCAATTTATGGTAAATTTCTAATAGAACATCCACACTTTAAGACTACAGAGAGTGAGACCAAGGACCCAGGGTGAGGAGCTCACTTTCCATTCTTCTACACTGTTTGAATTAAAAGAATAATTTAATGGGAACTAAATTTTTGATGTGGCATTTTTACAACACAACAACTCTATTCTCTCCTTGGCAGCAAAGAGAACTAAAAACAGAACTTTCCCATGATTATAAGATTGCCAAGAAGGGGGAGAAAGCAGAAAATTTGAGTAAGCAGAAAATGGAGGGGGAAATCAAGTGTTTGCAAAAGCCAGGTGAATTAACTGCATCAGGTGATGCTGCTAAGTCAAATAAAATACAGACTGAAAATTAACCACTGGATTTAGCAATGTAGAAGTTACTGATGCCTTTATTGAGAGCAGTTTCAGTGGAGTGATAGAAGCAAGAAAACCTGGATTGTAGTGAGATTAAGGGGAGAATGGAAGGAGAACTGGAAATAATAAAAATAGGCAATGCTTTCAATTTGCCAAGAAAAGCAAAGAAATGGTGTGGCAGTAATGGAGAAAATGAAATCAAGAAAAGAATTTTTTACAGATGTGAGGAATAATATGTTAAAAGCTGGTGAGGATGATCCACAAAGGAAAAAGGAAAAATTGTGTAAGTGAGACTAGGCAGAATGTAAGACCGGTGACACAATAAACAAGTAACTACCAAGCCTTAAAACAATTTGGTGTCTAACTGTTGCTTGTTCTTCTCCTAGCACAGTCCTTTAGGAAGACCACAGATTTTGGGGAGACAGGATCATTAACTTGAATCTAAAGAGTATGAAACTGGTTGCTGATGGAGCAAGAGCACAGTCCAACAGAAGAAACTAGAAATATATTCTGTAACAAGCTTAATCAGATCCAAACAGCGACATTAAAAATATGTTAGTCTCTTTCCAATTGCAATGAGAAAGATATACAAATTTGCCTGACTAGGTAGGGATTTATTGTAAGGAAAGAGGAAGGAGATGAGACAGCATTTTCAAAAGGTGCACAGCTAGACTCTTGGAGAACCGGAAATTTTTTTAAGATAACAGAAGTTCTGATGTTTTATCCAGATTCATTCTCATCCTCTGCTTAGTACTTCCACTATGGCACTCCTGTGGCAGCTTATCTCATGTCTGTTTCCCCCTATACTGTGTCTACTTCCCCTGTCATGGTTAATATCCTCTCTCTAGTCTCCTTCTTGCTATCACATGAGGCATCCTTATTTCCTTCCTTCTGGGAGTTCTCTTTACCCAGTCCATTGAATGTGTGTGTGTGTGTGTCTGTGTGTATACCATTCAGACTTTTAAAAGAAAATGCAATTGAGTAATCCTTACATGACTCCTTTTATTAGGCCCTTGAACCTGCTTGCCTCATTGACCATGGTGAGTCCAGATGGCTGCCTTAGGATCAGATGTAAACCTTGGAGAAACCAGCTGTGGTCAGCACATCAAGATTAATCAAACAAATGAAGGTGACCCTGGGTAAGAAAATGTATACTACTGTTCTTTAAGATAAGGCTGTGGGTGTGACAGCTTGGGATTGTTGGAGAGACTTATACACTAACAATGTCATATGGAGAATTACTACTAGGAAGAGCAGGGGAAAGAAAGCACTCAAAAGTCTCCTTAGGCTGACTCTGGTACACTGCCTAAGAGTTAGCCCTGCTCTGGAAGAGACAGCAAAAAGGAAAAAAGAAAAGTCTCCTTCACTACAACAAACAATGGAAGACTCACAGTTATTAATAAAGAAAATAGTTGCACACAATACTCTTAAAAGTAGAATGATTTCCTAAGTCTCACTAAGGCCTGCTTTGTCCAAATTAGTGGTAACAAGCTCTAGACTGCTTTTTTTTTTTTTTTTTTTTTATCATTTTGTGTGTATGTATTTTTCATAAGCAATCTGAATTTTGGAAATTTGGAGGATATACATAAATGTTACAATAGTGATATTTCATAATTCATCAAGAATACAACTACTGAGTGTGCTTGTACCCCTTTCAGATTTTAAGACCCCTGGAACCAGCCCCAGGGAGTATATCCAAGGTGGCGTATCCTCAGGAAGAGAAAAAGTAATACTCTAATCTGCCCTTTGGAGAAGAGAGAAAGTTAAGAAAGGCTGGTGACAAAAAAAGTCAGAACAGAGGTAGAAACAAAATTAGAGAATTTAGAGAGAGAAACAATGATAAAAATCTAGGGCAAGATAAGAAAATAAGATTAAAAAGGCAGAAACTGAAAAGGAGAGTGTATTAATAACTTATTCAGAAAATATTTAAAATCCTCATAATAGTTTATGAGGGGAAAGCATTTGCATATACCTCTTAGTGAAGTATGAGGTAAAATAATTTTTGTAAGGAAAATTTGGATTTACATTTGCATATATCCAAAACCTTCAAAACTCTCCATTAGTGAAGATTAGAATGGGTTGCAAATGTGCAAAAGGTAGAATGTGATTTACACAATACACATTAATTTGAACTAAGAAGTTTCTGTCTTTCTCATATATTGGTCTGGAGGTAAGAAAGCCAAGACCGCCATGGTAGTTCTGGCCCATGATGTCTGGATAGGTCATTTTCAATTCTTCCCTAAGATACAACTCTCATGCTTATGGTCCAAGGAACTACTCACAGTTCAGGCAGCAGGACAGAGGAAAGGATGAAGAAAATGGGAGCAGAGAGCACATGGCATTTGTCTCTGAAAAAAAAAAAATGTTTGTTGAAATTGGTACAAAATACTTCTGTTAACAATCCACTGTCCATAATTTAGTTATGTGGCCATAAAAAGAAGATACAAAGCAGGCTGGGAAATGAAGTCTTTATTCTGGGCAGCTATATGCCCCACTAAAAGTTCTAAAACAGTAGAAAAAGGGGGAAAAATTAGGAACAGCCAGCTCTCTCTTCCTCAAACTGTTTCCTACAGAATTATACCTACCAAGGGCCAACATGCATGTTCACATATATTTATGTGGTATAGGGAATGTTTGCTTCCTATTCTGTGTGTGCCTGCAATGTCTGTATATGATAAAATAAATATTCATTACTTCCACAGTTTTTTTTTTATTGTACTTTAGATTCTGGGGTACACGTGCAGATCATGCAAGATTGTTGTGTTGGTTCATTCATGGCAAGGTTGTTTGCTGCCTCCATCCCCCTGTCACCTATACCTGACATTTCTCCCCATGTTATCCCTCCCCACTTTCCTCCCACTATCCCTCCTCTAGCCTCCCACAATGGACCCCTAGTGTGTGATGCTCCTCTAATAAATCAACTAAGTAAATAATTTTAAAATAAATAATTTATTAACGAAGCATTATAGTTATTTTTAATACTTACTGAAACATTTTAAATTTAATAGTCTAAGACTCTCTGGAATTTTAGTCATCAGGCATCATGAGCTTTTTGCTCAGTCTTCTTTGTGGGGATTGTCTAATCTTATTCATGCTACTGGATTACATTTATATGATTAACCCACTTGGAAGGGAATGGATAGACTTAGAAATAATAATGATAAAGCTGTAAAATTAATTTACTTCACCTTAACAAGTTCAAATGCTTTAAATTTAATAATAAACTAAATTCTAAAATGCAAGAAATAAAAACAGGTTTAGCATTAAACCTACTTTCTGCATACAATAGTAGTAGTGGCCTGAAGATTCAAATATAACATTTATGTGAACTAAGAATGTGTTTGGGAACAGAACTCAAAAATATTTGTAGCAATACTTGAAGTCACAACTTTATGTAGCTTTGTAAAGAGCTTTGTTTTCTATCCAAGCAAATGAAAGTATTACAGTTGATCCTTGAACAACAGGCGTTTGAACTGCATGGGTCCACTTAAGCTTGAATATTTTTTAATAAATATATTGGAAAAATTTTTGGAAATTTGTGACAATTCAAAAAAAACTTGTAGATGAACCATGTAACAAGCATCCAAAAAAAAAATGAGTTAAGTATGTTATGAATGCATAAAATATATGTAGATACTAGCCTATTTTATCATTTACTACCATAAAATATACACAAATGTATTCTAAAAAGTTAAAATTTATCAAAACTTATGCACAGAAACATTTAAAGACCGTACATGGCACCATTAGCTGTAGTGAGAAATGTAAACAAATGTAAAGATGCAGTATTTAATCATAACTGCATAAACTTAACTGTAGTACATACTATATATACTACCATAATAATTTTGTAGCCACCTTTAGTTGCTATTACTGTGAGCCCAAGTGACGTGAGGATCTGCTTTAAGCATAGTGTGATGCTGATATTTCCACATGAGCAGTTTGTCTCTCCAGTAAATTGCTATCACAGTAAAAAGTGATCTCTTGTGGTTCTCACATGTTTTTCATCATGTTTAATCCAATACTGTAAAAGTTGAATAACACCACCAGACCCATACAAAGTGCTACTAGTAATGCTGGAAGTGGTCCGAAGAAGCAGAGAAAAGTCATGACATTACAAGAAAAGGTTGAATTGCTCGATATGTATTGTAGATTGGGGTCTGGAGCAGCGTTGCCCATCATTTCAGACAAAGGAGTCAACTTGTAACAGATAACACAAACTTATGGGATCAATAAATGCAGTAGAGTACTGGAAATGTATTTTTGTCTTCCTTATGATTTTTTCTTTTCTCTACTTTATCATAAGAATACGGTATATAATACATTTAATATTAAAAATATGTGTTAATTGACTGTTTCTGTTATTAGTAAAGCTTCCAGTCAACAGTAGGCTATTAGTAATTAATTTGTGGGGGGAGTCAAAAGTTATATGCAGATTTTCAACTGTGTGGGGGGTTAGCACCCCTAACACTCCTTTCCATCCCCCATTGTTCAAGGTTGGACTGTAATAGCTAAATTCATATGAATTAAGAACATACTAATCAACATTTCACAAAAATTACTTACTGAGATTAAGCAGAATAGTTGTTATGCTGAGCATTATTTAATCTTTCTGATTTAGGAGCTGAATGTGATTAAATAATATCAGCAGTTGGCACTTCATAGCATCTTCCTTTGTTCTCCATCAAAGCACTTTATAAATATTTATTTCTATAATATTGTTATAACTTAAGAAAGTAGTTTATTATTCCTTCTTATTTACAGAGATGAGAAAACAGGTTCCAAGAGACAGCAAGTTTTCAAAGATTGTATTGACCTTTATTCGTATCTGGTATAACAATTTCCAGAGCTAGTGACCAAGGTGACTTAATTTACTTTTGAAGCCTTCCAATGAAGGAGTAGCTTAGAAATTAGAAAGATCTGGCAAAAAGTTTGTGATTCTATGGTCCCCTCATAGCCATTAGTATCACATGACAATTGTTCTCTGTGAAGAGGCATTTGCAAAGAAGGGTCTTTATTACTACGAAGTTATCTCATAGTCCATCATCCTCACTTCAGGGATTTCAGTAAAATTTCAATTTTAATTATCCTTTATGACCCTCACATACAAAACTTTTCCGTTTGAGGGAAAAAAATATTAATATATCGCTGGATGGATTATTATTTTTACTTTTTGTTATACCTATAAAACAAAGAAAGCAGAATAACACTACTTAAGGTAAAGAAGAAAAACAGTCATTCTCTGCATTTGTCTTGATTGTTTCACAGAGATTTCATAAAGTACACAGATGTCACCAACTTCTAACATAAATAATAATGCTTTCCATGTCTAACAAGGGACATAAAATTTCCCAAAACAGCCTATGCTTCAGCTGACCTAGAGAGAAAAAATTATATCCTTCCTGATATAAAAGAAAGATCTAAAAACAGATCTTTAGAGGCATCTACATACAGTCTTATCAGAACATTATTATCTACAGCAGAATTGATATGAGATGCACACATCCTAGTCCCTACAGAATAATCTTTTAAAGCACGTGTTACAAAGCAATGACTCTGCTGAGAAATTCAATAGGATGGCCTCTGGGATTTACATGTTTTAAATGTGCTCTAGCAAGTTGGAAAAAAGCCTTAGAAATCTTTGAATACCTTCAACCATAACAAAATAAAAACAGGATATGATTTAGTGTATCGAATATATAAATTGTTATAATAAATGGGATAAAATTATAATAGAAATTACTGTACTTTCCTTTCTTGGTAACAACATGAATGTAGCCTAACTAATAAATAAATGTCATAAATTTGAAATCTATAGTTATAGTCAAGCGTTAAAAACTTATGAACCCAAAGCTATTGAAATTAAAAAAAATTAAAGAAAAATAGATGGAGACGAAAGTCCCCAAATTCTTGTGGAATTTTCAGCGTGATACTTTGGAAAAAAATAAAAATAGTTTGATAAACCTTAGTAGATTTTTACGAGGGTATATCACAAAGCTTTTTTTGTTTTGCTTTTTTTTTTGTCTTGATAATATAAGTGAACAAATTAGGTTCTTCTTATTTTAATGGTAAATTTCAAGTCTCAACTCAATAATAAATATTTGTTAAATGGTGAAAAAGTAAAGATCAAAGAAGTAAAATAACTTGCCCAAAGTCAGCTAGTTAAAAGGCAGAAAATTCTACAGTTCAGCACAGATCTATATAAAGCTATTTCTGTTTTTAATCCACTGTATAAAACCACTGACAAGGTTTAATTTTCTCAGCAAATAAGTCTGAAGAAATAGCTAAGTCTCTGTTTCTCATTTATTGTTGTTCTCTTTCTACCTCCATATTCTTATCCCAAAAGGTCAGCCTTTCTTTTCTTTCTTTAGTTGGAATACGCATTTTGAAACTTGAAAGAGATGATATCTGGGGGAGGCAAGGAGAACTTGTTGGAGTCTCTGCTGCAGACAATGCTTTCTTTGGTCTCAAGCTTGATATACAAAAAAAAAGAAAAAGGAAAAGTACGATCCAAGATGGCTGAATAGGAACAGCTCTGGATTGCAGTTCCCAGCAAAAACACAGAGGGTGAGTGATCACCGCATTTCCAAACGAATTTTTACTGCCCACAGACAAGGAGATTCCCTAGCAAAAAACACCAGGAGTCTTTAGCATGGCTGTTTCAGCTGGCACATCAGGTCTCTGCACAAAAACACAAATCCAGACACCATTTCAACTGGCGACCTGAACGCCTGGGAGACAGAGTCACCCATTCAACTGAAAAAAAAAAGGGGGCTGAAACAGGAAGCCAGGTGATCTGGCTCAGCCGGTCCCACCCCCACAAAGACCAGCAATCTGAAATGCTCTGGATTGACAGTTTCACAGCAAGCACAGCTGGACCTAGGACGGTCCAGCTCTGTGGGGGGAAGGGCGTCCACCACTACTGAGGCAGACCACCATTACTAAGGTAGTTCACTATTACTGATGCTGTCTGCCATTACAGAGGCAGTCCACCCACCATTATTGAGGCAGACTGCCATTACTGAGGCAGTTCTGACTATACCCCTATAAACAAAATTGCAAAGAATTTCACACAGCAGCTAGGCAGAGGCCACGGCAGCTCAGCAACACTTCTGCTGGCAGACTGTGACTAGGCTACCTCCTCACTGGGCAGGGCAGCTCTGAGGAAAGTAGAAGCATGACAGGAACTTATACATAAAGCCCCACCTTCCCAGGACAAATCACCTGGGAAAAGAAGGTGGTTATGGGTTCCACTTCAGCAGACTTAAACGTACCTGCCCAGCAGCTCTGAATGGAACAACAGCACTCACAGCTTAGCACTTAAGCTCCTATAAGGGACAGACTGTCTCCTCAAGCAACTCCCCAACCCACATATATCCAGAGACACTTCATAAAAGAGAGCACAGGCTGACATCTGGTGGGTATCCTTCTGGGACAAAGATAGCAGAAGAAGAAACTGGCAGCAACCCTTACTGTTCTGCAGCCACTGCTGGTGATCCCCCGGGCAAGTAGGGTCTGGAGTGGACCTCCAGCAGTCCTACAGCAGAGGAGCCCAATTTTTAGAAGGAAAACTAAGAAACAGAAAGAAATAACTTCATCATCAACAAAAAGGACGTCCAGAGAACCCATTTGAAAGCCACCAACTACAAAGACCACAGATACATAAATCCAAAAAGATGGGAAGAAACCAGCACAAAAAGGATGAAAACACCAAAAACCAGAATGCCTCTCCTCCTCCAAGGGATCACAACTCCTCACCAGCAAGGGAACAAGGCTGGTTGGAGAATAAGTCTGAGGAATTGACAAAACAGGATTCAGAAAGTGGGTAATAACAAACTTCTCTGAGCTAAAAGTACATGTTCTAACACATTGCAAAGAAACTAAGAACCATGAAAAAAGGTTTGATGAAATACTAACGAGAATAAATAGCTTAGAAAGGAATATAAATGAATTATTGAGCTAAAAAAACACAACACGAGAACTTTGCAAAGCATACATAAGTTTCAATAGCCAGATCGACCAAGCAGAAGAAAGGGTATCAGAGATTGAAGGAGAACGAAGATACAACGTACCAGAATCTCTGGGACACATTTAAAGCAGTGTCTAGAGGAAAATATATAGAAATAAATGGCCACGTGAGAAGCAAGGAAAGATCTAAAATCGACACCCTGTCGTCAAAATTGAAATAGCTAGAGGAGCAAGATTATAATGGATTATTATACAGCCTTAAAAAGGGAGGAAATTCTAGCACATGCTACAACCTAGATAAACCTTGAGGACATTATGTTGAGTGCAATAAACTAGTCACAAAAAGACAAATAGTGCATGACTCCACTTATATGATGCACTTATAGTAGTCAGAATCTTAGAGACAGAAAGTAGAAGTGTAGTTGCCAAGAGCTAGGATAACATAATAGGAAGTTATTGTTAATGGGTATAGAGTTTCAGTTATAGGAGTTGAAAAGAGTTATGAAGATGGATGGTGGTGATTGTTGCACAACATTATTAATGTATTTAATATCACTGAACTGTACACTTAAAAGTGGTTAAGATAATAAATTAGGTGTTAACCCCATCAAAAAGTGGGTGAAGGATATGAACAGACACTTTTCAAAAGAAGACATCTATGCAGCCAACTAACATATGAAAAAATACTCATCATCACTGGTCATTACAGAAATGCAAATCAAAACCACATTGAGATACACCTCACACCAGTTAGAATGGTGATTATTAAAAAATCCAGAGACAACAGATGCTGGAGAGGATGTGAAGAAATAGGAATGCTTTTACACTGTCAGTGGGAGTGTAAATTATTTAGACCACTGTGGAAGACAGTGTGCCGATTCCTCAAGGATCTAGAAATAGAAATACCATTTGATGCAGCAATCCCATTACTGGATATATACCCAAAGGGTTATAAATCATTTTGTTAGAAATATACATGCACACGTATGTTCATTGTGGCACTGTTTGCAACAGCAAAGACTTGGAACCAACCCAAATGCCCATCAATGATAGACTGGATAAAGAAAATGTGGCACATATATACCATGGAATACTATGCAGCCATAAAAAAGGATGAGTTCATGTCCTTTGCAGGGACATGAATGAACCTGGAAATCATCATTCTCAGCAAGCTGACATAATAACAGAAAACCAAACACTGCACATTCTCACTCATGAGGGGGTGTTAATGAGAACACATGGACACAGGTAGGGGAACATCACATACCAGGGCCGGTTGGGAGGGTGGGGTAGCTAGGGGTAGGGATAGCACAGGGTTGGGGGATTTGGGAGGGGATAACATTAGGAGAAATATCTAATGTAGATGATTGGGGAATGAATGCAGCAAGCGACCATAGCATGTGTATACCTATGTAACAATCCTGCATGATCTGCACATGTACCCCAGAACTTAAAGTATAATAAAAATAATAAATGAATAAATAAATTAGGTGTTATATATATTTTACCACAGTTGAAAAACTGAAAAAAAAAAATTAAAAAAATTACCTAGGAACACTCTTACACAGTTAGTGGGAGTGTAAATTAGTTCAAACATTGTGGAAGTCTGTGGTGATTTCTCAAGGATCTAGAAATAGAAATTCCATTTGACCCAGCAATTCCACTACTGGGTATATACCTAAAGAACTAGAAATCGTTCTACTATAAAGACACATGCACACGCATGTTCATTGCAGCCCTGTGTACAATAGCAAAGACCTGGAACCAACCCAAATGCCCATCAATGATAGACTGGACAAAGAAAATGTACATATACACCATGGAATACTATGCAGCCATAAAAAACGATCAGTTCATGTCCTTTGTAGGGACTTGGATGAATCTGGAAACCATCATTCTCAGCAAACTGACACAAGAACAGAAAGTCAAACACCATATGTTCTCACTCATTGGTGGGTGTTGAACAACGAGAACACTCAGACTCAGGGAGAGGAGTGTAACACACTGAGGACAGTTGTGGGGGGGTAGGGGAGAGACAGTGGGGGTTGGGGAGGGAGAGGAGGGTGGGTAGGGATAACATGGGGAGAAATGCCAGCTATAGTATGCACCTAAGGTAAAATAAATAAATTAATTAAAATTACCATATGATCTAGCCATTCCATTTCTGAGTATGTACCCAAAGTAATTGAAAGCAGGGCCTCAAACAGATATTTGTACACCTATGTTCATAGCAGCCTTATTCACAAAAGTCAAAAGGTAGAAGAAATCCAAGGGTCCATTGATAGATCAAAGGCAACAAACTGTGGTGTGTACATAGAATGAAATATTACTCAGCCTTAAAAAGGAATGAAATTTTGACACATGCTAGAACATGAATGAATCTTGAAGATAATATGCTGACTGAAAGAATTCGGTCACAAAAGGACAAATATTATATTATTCTGCTCTTATAAGGCAATCAAATTAGAGCAGTCAAATTCATAGGGACAAAGGTAGAAGGACAGTTTTCAGGGGCTGGGGGTGAAAAGGACAATGGTGAGTTATTGTTTAATGGATACAAAATTCCAGTTTAGGAAGCTTTTTCAAAAGTTCTAGAGATAGATGGTGGTGATGGTTGCACAACAATGTGAATGTCCTTACTGCCACTGAAGTGTACACTTACAAATGATTAAAATAATAAACCTTATGCTATTTTATCACAATTTTTAAAATCAGAATCTTGGGTGCTCACAAGAAAGATATAAAACATAATCATCTGCTGAGTCTTCCAGTACCCACTCCATCATGCCCACTTCCCTGAGTCTCCTAATCCCTTTCTCTGTCATCTGCCACAGAAGTCATGGCATTTCATCTTTGTTCAGTATGAGCCATCGATTTTTCCATGTATCCTAGTGTCAAGTTTTCACCATCCCTAAGGATTTTGCCAGGATATCAAATCTTGATCTTGGGAGAGCACTTCCAAATCAATAAACTCTTTTCTATCCAATTTCATCTTCTGTTTCCTTGATCAAGAACCTGTTAAATCCAAGCCTATATATGTTCCCCAGGTTCTTCCTGGTACATGTTACCTAGGTCTATCAACTCCTTTGAGGTATATCCATTTCCTCCTTATCAGTCCCAGCACATTCCTAGCTGAGGTGTACTTAGACTTGAGTTAAAGATTCATTGGCTAGAAAAGCAGGTAGGGGCAGAGACCTGACAGAGGCCTTCTTTGTCTTTCAAAGGAGAAGACTTTATATTATTTTCTATCACAGGGACGTGTTAGCTTTTACTAGAAAAGGGTGGACCTCTTCTATAGATCCAAAAGGTTCAAAAGTGTCTGGGGAATCCAAATCTTTCAGAACAGTCACCCAGAGATCTCCATCCTACAGCTCAAGTTCTGAGGTCTTCCAAAACAGAGGCCTGACCTTGGCATAACATACCTGCCTTGATAGGGCATTTAATCTTCTTTGAAGTTCAACTATCAAACTGTTACTAGGTCCCAGCTTGGCCCTCAGCTTTGTTTGTCTTGCCTTTGTAGGAGATGAGAGCTTTCTGTATGCAACTGAAGAGGCACCCTGGCTTTTATACCTAGCTTTCAAGAGTATATTACTTACACTCAGCAGTTCCTTTTCTTCCTGAAGAGCATCAGTGGTTCTTAGTAATAAGCAAGCAATCAATATTTTTCCTTATATCTATTAATTTATCCATAACTCTTAAACACTTGATACATTGCATCTTCAAGTACATTCCCTTCTGACAAACCTTCCCAATTCACCACTGATGAGTTGTAGCAAGTACCATGGGCTGTCTGTGCTCCACTCACCATCAGTATGGGGTCCTCTTTACCAGACAGGCAGTGAGACATCCAGCTTCAAAACCCCATCTGGTTTTCAGACAACTCTTGCTAGCAACCACCAGTTAGGTTTTCTAGAAGTAGATGCTGAGATAGAGTTTGGGGTATAAGATATTTAGCAGGGATCAATACCTGTGAAGCAAGGGTTGAGAGAGCAAATCAGGCAGAAGTTGGAGTGTGATGCAGGCCTAACAAAGGTTTGGTCAACATGGTAAAGAGCTCTGGAGTAAATGTTACCAATCAGAATGCAGCACTGACATGGTTCAGATTTGTGTCTCTGCCCAATTCTCAGGTGGAATTATAATCCCCAGTGTTGGAGGGGCCTGGTGGGAGATTATTGGATCATGGGGGCAGTTTACCCCTTCCTGTTCTTTTGATAGTGAGTGAGTTATCACAAGATCTGCTTGCTTAAAAATGTGAAGCACTCCCCCTTTCTCTTCCTCCTTCTCCAGCCGTGTAAGACATGCCTGCTTCCCCTTCACCTTGTGCTATGATTGTGAGTTTCCTGAGGCCTCCCCAGCCATGCTTCCTGTATGGCTTGCAGATCTGTGAGTCCATTAAATCTCTTTTCTTTTCTTAAAAATTACTCAGTTTCAGGCATTTCTTTATAGTGGTGTAAAAATTGACTAGTACAGAAAATTGATACTGGGAGTGAGGCATTGCTACAAAGATGACTGGAAATGCAGAAGTAGCTTTGGAACTGACAAATGAGCAGAGTTTGGAACAGCTCAGAAGAAGACAGGAGGATGAGGGAAGTGTTGGAACTTCCTAGAGACTTATTAAATTGTAACCAAAAATGCTGACAGTGATATGAACAATAAAGTCTAGGCTGAGGTGGTCTCAGATGAAGATGAGGAACTTACTGGGAACTGGAGCAAAGGTCATTTTTGTTATGCATTAGCAAACAGGCTGGCAGCATTGTGCCCCAGCCTAGGGATCATGAAATTTTGAACTTGAGAGTGATGATTTAGGGTATCTGGCAGAAATTTCTAAGGAGCAAAGCATTCAAGAAGTAACCTGGCTATGTCTAACAGCATTCGGTCACATGCATGAGCAAGGAGATGAACTGAAACTGGAATTCATATTTAAAAGAAAAACATAGCATAAAAGTTTGGAAAATTTGCAGCCTGACCATGTGGTAGAAAAAACCATTTTCTGGAGAGGAATTCAAGCCAGCTGCAAAATTTTACATAAGTAAAGAGGAGCTAAATGTTAATAGGCATGACACTGGGAAAAATATCTCAAAAGCATTTCAGAGACCTTCATGACAGCCCCTACCATCATAGGCCCAGAGGCCTATGAGGGAAAAATGGTTTTGTAGACTGGGCCCAGGGCCCTGCTGCCCTGTGTCACCTCAGGACACTGCTCCCTGCATCCCAGCTGCTCCAGTTCCAGCTATGGCTAAAGGATCCCCAAATATGTCTCAGGCCACTGCTCCAGAGGATGTAAACCATAAGCAGTGTGAAAACAAACTGATACAGAGACTTCCTCAATTAGGGTGAAATGGCCAGAACTTTATTCCCCCACCTCAGTCAGTCACCAGACACAGGCTGTATTGGAAAATGTATGACCTTGGACGATGCAGTTCAGGGGCAGCTCAAGCAAATCCCAAAGAAACTGACAGCTGGAGGTGTCTGCTGACTGCACTCCACCAGCTAGAAAGCAAATCCTCCTGAAAGGTAGATTTGGACAATGTATGTCCATGTCCACCACCAAAAGTATGAATTTTTTTAATTTTATTAAAAAATGAAAGGTCTGAGACAAATGCTAAACTATACTGGATGCAAGACAATATATTTAAGTTGTGAATCTTCCAGAAAAACTTGGACATGTGGTCACTCTAGTTCCAAATAAACCAAATTCTGATTCTAGGTCCTCTACCCTGTCCCTCACCATGCAGAAGAAGCTAGACTTATGCAAACATGCTTTATATCCTTTCTAGCCTTGCCAGATACATGGCAGAACACCTGATCCGAAAGAATGTTAAACCAAAAACTGAAAAAAACAAAAAAATACGATGTGGCCTGGGACAAGAATTGAGATCAGTCTCATCAATTTCTCTTCTTCAGAAAGTGAAATTGATGAGACTGATCATCAAGGAAAAAAAAACAAAAGAAAGGAGAAGTCAACAAAATGAAACCAAAGTGAGATGATCTAATGTAGAAATTGAGCAAGAAAACCGCAACAGACCATGTTCAAGCAGAAATTATGAGGGAAACAAAACTATGAGTAAGCAGAAGTTAGGAGGAAGATTTAAAAAATTAGAACAGAGGATCAAGGAGATATTTGTCATCAAAATAGAGAGAAGCAGATGGACAAAGGCTAAATGTGTCAAGTTAAGGGCAGAACACTCCTGTTGCTTTGATTGTAGACCCACCTTCACATTCCTGCTCTTCCAAAGACCCAACTGCTTATTTCTAAGCATGCATGACTATTTTACCTCCAATTATATTGATTCCCTCATCAAAAAGGTTACAAACTAGTGCTTCCAAAGCTTCTGTTACAAAGTAATTCTCTGGCATTTGCATTAAAACCAAAGATCCCTATTCAGCCTATCCATTTTTATTTACAATAAATCTATGGTGTCATGAGAAAGTTTTGTCTTATTAAAATTGCCAAATTCTGTACTCTTCTTTCCCATTCTCCAAACAAAAAATAATTCCAACTCTTTCAAAATATCTCATTCAGTGGCAATTCTTCCTATTTCGTCTGTTACAGCTATTGAGTCTTGTGCTTACTGATGCATATCCTGACCCTAGAGACAATTGCATCCATGGCAAGAATCTCAACAATGTTATGCTAGATCCCACAGCAAAAGGATAACAAAATTGGATTTTATGACTCCTTATCATTGATTCACCCTCAACACCACAAATTCTAGGAAGTTCAGATAATATATTTCTGAGTGCCTGACCTCATATCGTAACAATAGATTGCCTTTCTAGCAAAAGGAACCAGCACCAGATCTCCCTACTTGAATTATATTTCTACACTGTCCTTACAAAAATATCATTCTCAACTATTTCAGGTCTAAGGAGCCATCTACTGTTTTAAGAACAAACTGCAATTAATGATCATTTTTCAAACCGTAAATGCCCAATCAACTAAATGATATTCTCTCTCTCTCCTTTTTTTTTTTTTCTAATTTAAATTACAATGGGTAACTTTTATTCAGAGTGGTAAAGTTCAAATAAGTTTATAATACACTGCATTGTTTGATAGAGAAACAGTAATTATCTTACTTTCTTAAAAAAAATTATCAAAACTCTATGATGCACTTGGTTAACCTTCATCAACATTTGAAGTCCACATTACCATTTAACATCAACATTTCCATTGCAGATTAAAGTACATAATGCCTGGATTTCTGTGACTATGTCCTGAAGATGTACTGGCGCCCATGTAAAGTGACAAATGCACAGGTTGCATATGGAGTATGTGTGTGTATCAACGAAACATAAACAACAGCTTAGAAGTCCATCAATTGAGGACTGGCATTGTAAGTGTATATGATTGAATATCACACCACTGCAACAAGACTGAGAAGTCTGTACATGGATATAGAAGAATTCTCAAGGTATATTACACAACAAAGATGAAAGAAGGGATAGAATAATGTTTATAATGTGCTACCATTTGGTTAAAATATCTTATATTTGATGCACAAAATATTCTTGGAAAGACACACAGGAAAACAAAAGGAAGTGTTGCTTGACAGGGGTAGCATGTGGCCAAGGAAGATGAAAAGATATATGAATTCCTCAGTACATATATATTAGAATAGCATCCATTTTATAACACGTTCATATATGACTTACTAAAAAATAATTACACCATATACAGAATGGGTGACAGAATGGGATTATTAGTATTTTGTGTTTGTCTGCAACTAGAAGACACTCTCCCTCTCCCTTCCTCCCTCCCTCCCCATTTCTTTGTCCCCTGCCTTGTTGTGATGGTAGTGGTGATGTGACTCTTTGTTCTCAAGAAATTATGCTGTGCCAACTTCAAGACTGTTTTTATTGTGGTTGCGTACTTATGAAAAATAGCCTTATAGCTGTTTATTGAATTTTGAATTTTTTATACATAAAAGTCATGCCCTGTTGGAAATGAGAAGCAAGTTTTCTCTTTGTTGCTTTTAACTGAAGAATATATTATAAGCTCTTTCACTAGATACATTCTGAAACTGTAAAAACACATTTAAAATAAAGGTTAGCCATGTGGTCTGTGCAATATTAATTGCTAAGTGCTGAACTAGCACTGTAGTCAGTCTTTGAAATTGAGCCTGGCTGGGTTGACAGCCTAGAGTGGCTGCCCCATGCTTTCAGAGCAATACAGGATATTGCTTGGTCTCTTCAGGAAGAGGCTGCCAAGAAATGAAGTTTCACATGAGAAACTTGCTACTCTAATGCATTTCAAGCTACTCTTTTTCCATTTGAAAGCCTAAGCGCAATGAGTGAAGAAATATTTTCTTAGAAACTCCAAACAGGTCTTGAAGTACATGCATGTTCACTGAGGTAGCAATTTCCTCTACCTCTAGTATCTTGTGCCCATAGACAAGAGAAAGAATATGTGTAGTTAGCAAATTTTTAAAAATCATCTCATGTTTATTCCTGATGGAAGATTTAAAAAACTAAGGAAAGAAGAGATGCCTTGGGCTCCATGTTAAATGCACTCTGGAAGAACAAAATGTAAAACCACTGATTTTTAATTAAAAGATAGTGATTCCAGAAGGTGGTTGCAGTTAAGATGAAGTAAGCACACTGAACCCTGCCTCATTCAATGAAGCAACTAAAAACCTTGCACAGAAGGCAGGGAGTAGTTATCTGGGGACTCTAAAAAGTAAATAATAGCAGACTGGTTTGGAAGACAAAACAGAACTCAAAGTGAGATCAATCCACTGGTGAGTTTTATCCTCTTCACTCCAACTATTTTCTGGCCTTAGATTCAAAAGCATCCCAAAACCCAGAACTCCACACTAGGTGCAAATAGAACTCCAAAAGAAAGCCTCTCATTCTGGTCCAAAAAGCAGAAAAGGAAGCCTTTAAGGACCAGAGTGAAGAAAATCCCTTGGGGTGTTCTTTTCTGTTCTTTCTTATTGCTGCCCCAGGCAATCCCCTGGAGCAACAGACATAGAGGCAGTGGCAGCTGTGCAAGCACCTAAAACTCTAAGGGAAAAGAGCTCTTCTCTCTGGCCAGAACATGGGTTCCAAGAGCAGGAGGGAAATACATGCTGCTTTTTTTTTCCCCCCGTCTTTCCATGGCTTGGCTGTGGAAGCAGATGCAGTCACAAGAAGTGAATATAAGAGCAGAAAAGCTACATAATTTTCCCAGCCACAGCCCTACACTACTTACGCCTGTAATCCCAAGACTTTGGGAGGCCTAGGTGGGTGGATCACCTGAGGTCAGGAGTTCGAGACCAGCCTGGCCAACATGGTGAAACCCCTATCTCTACTAAAAATGCAAAAATTAGTTGGGCATGGTGGTACGTGCCTGTAATCTCAGGTACTCTGGAGGCTGAGGCAGGAGAATCACTTGAACCCGGGAGGCAGAGGTTGCCTTGAGCCGAGATCACAGCACTGCACTCCAGCCTGGGTAACAGTGAGACTCTGTAAGAAAGAGAGAAGAGAGAGAGAGAGGGAGAGAGGGGAGAGAGGGAGAGAGGGAGGGAGAGAGGGAGAGAGGGAAAAGGGAAAACAGATTATTGATGCACACGTATGCAACTCTGCCATATAACTATGTTAACTAATTTTAATACACTTGATTTAACAGTTCCTATGGGGAGAGATTATGGATTTGTCCTCTGAGTAATTCTTCTATATTTTTGCCTTATATATTTTAAGATTATGTTTCTAGGCACAAATAGGTTGAAAATTGCTACATCATCTGGGTAAAATATTCTTTTTTCATTATATTTTGACCCTTTTTACCTCTGTAAAGTTTGCCCCAGTTTAGATATTTGAAAGTACTCACACCAGACTTCCCAAAGTACAGAATACAGATGGCTCCTGACTGACAGTAGTTGAACTTCAGATTTTTTTTGACTTTATAGATGGTGTGAAAGTGATACACATTCAGTAGAAACTGTACTTTGAGTAGCATACAAGCATTCTGTTTCTTACTTTTAATACAGTGTTTAACAAGTTACATGAAATTTTTAACACTTTCTTACATAATAGGCTTCATATTAGATTATTTTGCCCAACTGTATGCATTAGTAAGTGTTCTGAGCACATTTAAGGTAGGCTAGGCTAGGCTAAGCTATGATGTTCAGTAGGTTAGGTATAATAAATGCAGTTTCAACATACAATATTTTCAACTTAAAATAGGTTTATTGGGACATAACCCTACCATAAATTGAGGATCATCCGTATAGGCCTGTAAGGCTTTTAAAGGCAAAGAACACAGTGTAGCAAGAGAAAGTGATTGCAGGCAAGCTCCCCAGGGCCCAACTTTAACCACCAAGATGTGTACAAAGAATTTTAGCTTCAGAAGAACTCAAAGAGAATTTGTCAGCAGCGGGGCTTTAAGTCCTTCTGGCCACAATCAAATCAGCTTGTCACACCAGTTAAGCCAGTTGGAATTCATCAGTAAAGAAACTGACCTTGAGAATCATTATGGGAGTTTTGGACCTTAATGACACATCACAAATTCCACTGCCCGTATCTTGGCCAAAAGTCAAAAACCAGACACCCAAGTATTCCCAGAGATAAATATAATGGTTTTCCTTTCCAGCTGTAGATTAATTCTATCTCTACAATTTCTGATAAAAATTTTACCTGAAAGTCTGTTAGGTGTGAAATTAATAGTGTCCAGTCCTGTTTTTTCCAAGTATGCCTTTTTTCATCTCTTCACTCTCAAACTTTGTGTCATTACAGTTGTGCCTCTTATAAATGGCATATAGCTAGGTATTGTATAAATCAAATCTCAGTTTCTGTTCTTTAATTGATAAATCCAATCTGTGTTTATTACTATATTAGAATATTTCTATCAATGTTTCTTCTGGTTTATATCTAGCATTGTTGACTTTGCTTCTTTTTCTTCTATTTGCCTTCTATCACTTTGATTGAGGGTTTTTTCCCTTGTCTCTCTCCTTGCCATTTTTACCCTTTTCTGTTTCAAAAATTGTGTGTTCTCTACACAGCTAACTACAATCACCATGTCAGGTTAAAAAAAAAAAATTGCATATTCTCTATTTAGTTGCTGATATTCCTAAAGTTTACATACATACTTCATTTAATGAAGCATACTATCGAAGCAGGAGTGGTGAGAAACAAACCTCTCAAACACCAAACTGAGGAAGGAAGTGACTTTTTATTCAGCCAGGAGCTGCAGGGGGGCTACAGACTCATTCACTGAGCTCCCCTAGAAGCAACTTCTCTCCCCTTTATAGGCTTACAATGCTAAAGGGGAAACTGAGATGAAACTATGTCATCCTCCATTTGCTGGATGTCAGACCTTACAATCTTTTGGCTTTATTGATTTGCTAATTAATATGCAGCATGAGCAGGAACAGGCAGGGGAGGGGGCTTACAGAGACAAGACAAAGGCAGTAAACTATTAGTTCACAGAGGTGTTTCCAGGAAGGGGCATGGGCCATGCTGACATAGGGGTGTGACCCAGTGCTGGGCTCCAGTTGGTAGGGATAACATTCATTTGCAACTCTTTCAAGGCTTACAGATAGCAGAGATGATGGGAATCCGAAAAGGGAGTCATCTTCCCAGTTCATTGGTATTTTATTTCTTTTTTTTTTTTAATCTTCCTTCCCATTTGGAGGGGAGAAGGAGGTGGAGGCCAGGAAGTGGGAGGAAGGGAGGAGGTCTCCCCCTCTCACTATGTATCAAAAACTCTAAAGACCTAAGAAAGTTTTAACTGCAATCAAGAGCCCTCTCATCTTGCATGTCATTGTTATAGACAATTTGTATTTTAGTTCCACTTTATATTCAAACCCTCCAAAATTAATCATTATTATTATTGTCATTGTTATTTAGAGCAATACTTATTACTAGGTTAGATCATATTAAATTTTTTTTTTTTTTTTTTTTTTTGAGACAGAATCTTGCTCTGTCACCCAGGCTGGAGTGCAGTGGTACAGTCTTGGCTCATTGCAACCTCCGCTTCTCAGGGTCAAGTGATTCTCCTGCCTCAGCCTCTCAAGTAGCTGGAACTACAGGCACCTACCACCACGCCCAGCTAATTTTTGTGTATTTAGTAGAAATGGGGTTTCACCATGCTGACCAGGCTGGTCTTGAACTCCTGATCTCAAATGATCCACCCTCCTCAGCCTCCCAAAGTGCTGGGATTACAGGTGTGAGCCACTGTGCCTGGCCTAAATTACTATATTTATATTTCAAAATTAGCCAAATATCAACAATTTTAAGTGACTCCACTTAATATTTACTTTGCATTTTACATCTCACTCCTTTCTTCTGTACTCAGTGCCCCACTTAAGAGTTATTTTTTATTAGGGTCAGTGAATGTTTTATTTTTTGTTAGAGTCAGTTAGCAGTAAAGCCTTTAAGATTTCATCTAAAAACAGCTTTATTTTCACTTTATTCTTACATGATATTTTAGTTAGGTTTAAAGTTATCTCCTTTCGGTCTTTTGAAGATATTATTTCATCGCTGTCTAGCCTCTACTGTTACCGAGTATTGATAATCTGTCACATTGCCATTACTTTGTAAATAATCTGTCATTTCTCTCTCATTGCTTTTAAGATTTTTCATTTTGTCATTGGTGTTCTGCAGTTTCTCTAATATATCAAAGCATGAGTTTATTTTTCATTTCACACAGAATTAATTGTGTTTATTTAATCTAAGGTTTTGTATCTTTCATCAATTTTGAGAAACTGTGAATCATTATTACTTTGAATAGCACTTCTTCCTTATTCTATCACCTCTTTCTGAACCTTCTCACTCTACTCTCACATTTCTCATTCATTTTTTCCTCTCAAACCCTACATGCTATATTCTATTTAGTTTTTTTAGGTCTCTCTGATGCTACATCTAATCTGTTCTTTAATCCAAATTACTGCATTTTTAATTTCTATGACTATATATTTTTATTTCTAGAAGATCTAGCTAAAGCCAGGCATGGTGGCTCATGCCTGTAATCCCAGAACTTTGGAAGGCCAAGGTGGGTGGATCACTTGAGTCAGGAGTTCAAGGCCAGCCTGGCCAACATGGCGAAACCCTATCTCTACTAAAAATACAAAAGTTAGGTGAGTGTGGTGGTGTGCACCAGTAGTCCCAGCTACTTAAGGGACTGAGGCATGAGGATCACCTGAACCTTTGGAGATTGAGGCTGCTATAAGCTGTGATCACACCACTGCACTTCAGCTGGGGCAACAGAATAAGATCCTATACCCCTCCCCCAAAAAAGATCTATCTAGTTATTTCTCACAATATTTATTTTCTTACCTTTTGCTTTAATTTATTTGTATACCAATAATCATATAAATCATGCTTACTTAATGGTCTCTTGAAATATTTTATATTATCTGAAGGTCTAAGTTTGCCAATTGTATTAACTGTGCCTGTCCACTTCAAATGATAAAGTAGTTCTTCATATGGTGTGTTAGTCCATTTTCATTACTATAAAGGAATACCTGAGACTGGACAATTTGTAAAGAAAGAGGTTTATTTGGCTCACAGTCCTTCAGGCCATATAATAAGCATGGCACCTGCATCTGCTCAGCTTCTGGTGAAGTCTCAGGAAATTTTTAATCATGGAGAAGGGAAAGGAGCTGACATGTCAAGTGGTGGGGAGAGGGAGCAAAAGAAAAAGGAGGAGAAGCCAGGCTCTTTTAAAGAACAAGCTCTCACATAAACTAGCAGAGTAAAAACTCACTCATTACCATGGGGAGGGCACCAAGCCATTCAAGCTGCCATGACCCAATCATATCCCATTACGCCCCATTTCCAACATTGGGGATCACATTTCAACATGAGGTTTGAAGGGGACAAATATCCAAACTGTCTCATGTGGTTTGTAATTTTTTACTAGGAGCTCATCTTTACTATAAACTTTTTTAAAAATATGAGCTTTATGTATCTTTCATAAAAATATCTCCTCAAAAATGTTTTACAATCATTTCTTCCAGGTACTCCAGAGAGTTCACTAATATAGGATTTGTTTTTATATTAATTTATTGGCTCAGGACTCCCACACTACATGTGAACTATAAATTCTGACTAAATCTGGGCATAGTATAAAAATAAGTCTCAGAATTATCACAGGAGCCTTTCTTCTATACAGATCCCAAACCAGATAAAAGCATTCTTGAAGCTTTATTGAAATACTGAGCAGCTTTTCTTCTCCCTTTTCCAAGAAAGACTGATATTTCAAAGTCCTTGTTTTATGCAGAGATCAAAGGGTTAGGCCCCAGCTTTGTGCAATTCTAATATCACATATTCTGTCCAGGAGGGTATGATAAAATTGGAGCCTCTCATTTCCAAAGCCTGTATCTGAGTCCTCCAACCACATGGGCAGCCAAAGAGACAACTCCTGCATTTTCATTCCAACTATCTTTTCCCTATTCATTTGATTGGGAATTTTATTTATTTATTTACTTACTTATTTACTTATTTATTTATTTATAGCTCTGCTATGGATTTATTTATTTTTTTGTTGCAGTTTTTCAAACATTTCTATGTGATTGTAGTGAGTCGTATAATCAGCTATGTAATTAGTCCTATAGCTGTCTTCCTATCTTCTAGTTTGAATTTTTTACAGTGTCAAATATCACCTATATCACTTCTTACATTTATAGGCTCAGCAATTGAAGCTCAAAAAAGTTAGGTACCTTGCCAAATTGTACCAAAATTTAGTATCAGAAACCAAATAAACCTATATATCTAGGTTGTTTTATTCCTCAACCTACAAATTTAGTATTTATTGTCATGTAGATTAAAAGGCTAAGTTTCCATCCAAATGTTATAAGGTTATATTGAAAAAGCTGAGGACTTTAGGAAGCTGTATTAATTTCTACATATCACTAGCGTGCCAAGTAACATATTTCTCTGTAGGGCAACAGACTGCAACTTGAAAATAAAAATAGGTAATGAATCTTGGTTTATAACCAACTTTTCAATAATTTTGATTTTCTTAACACTAAATATGAGATCCTTTCTATAATTTTTTTAATTTCTATTATCAATTTCAGTTTCTATTTAGTATGAAAACTAAGAAGAAAAAAAGATACATCCCTTTTTATCAGGCATAATCATTCTATGAAATAAAATGCTCTCATAGAATATCATGTTAATTTTGCTTAAACCTATAATTAGGTTTTAGAACATCTGCTCTCCATAATTAGGTTAACTGAATATCAAAATTACCAAATGACTTTCCATTTCTTTATTCTATACCCATGAATGTACTATAGCTTTCAGGACAAAAATGGGAGAGAGGGATGGTTTGTTGTTGTTGTTGTTTCTATACTTTACATTTTTATTTTTTTACCCAGACAGAATATATAAAGTCCTACATGGGTGGTGACTCTTCATTCATTCATTTGATAAATCTGTATCACATATCTACTATATATCATCTGTTTTATAATCTGCCAATGTTAGAAATCTCTTTCCTCTTTAGTCACAATTAGATGGAAGCTTCAGACTCTAACAGCCAGAAACAGGTATACCATCCCTTCATAGCCTCTCCAACACAATGCCAAAAAAATACTCAAATGTTTGCTGGCCCTCTGCTATAGGGTAGAATTGCTTACTGCCAGAGTAGTCTGGGTCCCCATCCTAGAAGAGCTAAACTGGTTATAAAAAACAATGAGAGAGATTTGCTTAAAATCTTAGTTAAGCCTTGTGGTCACAACCAGGTAAAGTGCTTCAGGGACACAAGGCATTTTGGCAATGTTAACTGTTGTTCAGTTAGGTTAGGTTAATGTTATGTCTCCTTGGGCAGACATGATGAGTCTGTGCTCTAATCCTATCACATCATTTAGTAAAAGTTTAATGGTTATGTCCTATCACAAATTTGATACCTAATTTGAGGTACTAATGGATAGGGCTCTTTTATTTTCTTATTTCCCGATAGATCAAAGTCAAGCTGGTACAATGTACCAAAAAAAAAAAAAAAAAAAATGCTAGGATCAGCAAGAATTATATTTCTTCTGGGAAAGGAATATATAAACCTTGGCTTCATAAGTTACAATATAGGCAAATTAAAAATAATAAACAACAGTCACAGTCTGTTAATTATATCTGTTCTCCAAGGAAAATGGTAAAATTATTACATGAGTGACTAAAAATCTTCAAGCTTTTACAAAGGATTTGACAAGAGATTCTTGTAACTAGGGTAATCATAATTTATCATCACAACCAGGGGGCTGTGGGAGTGAAGGGAGTTTATGCTGGGAGCACCAGCATAAACTGGGATTATCCTGATCAAACCAGGACATAATCACTTTACTGTGCATTAAAACAAACAACTAGGGTTAAAATAGAGGCCCTGCCCTCACAGAACTCAAAGGCATAGGTCATTAGAAGTCATTATGGTGCAATATAGTGAGTGATAAGATGAAAGAATTGTAAGAGAAGGGGCTAAGGACCCAAAAACCCTGTGTTGGGGGTCAGGGGTAATAAAAGAAGACCGTGTGTCATCCAATAGTTCCAGAACCCTGTTTATTATCAGAATCACTTAGGGAACTTATTGGAGAATACAGATTCCTGCCTGCCCCCATCCCCTGCCAGAATCTCATTTAATGGGGGAATGGTAACCCAGGAAGAGGAAACAGCATATACAGAGAGCCTGAGGGAAATGAACAACTAACCAATTGTGGGACTTGAATTATAATCTCAAAGCCTGGTTTACTCTTCATATTTATGTCCTAATAATATACACAACTGTAATGTGTATACTCCGGATGTTACTAATATAACAAGCAAGTGATTAAATGTGAGACTGGTAGTCAGATGATAATTCTTATTCTGAATTGTCTATAGACTACTGCTTTTATGTTAAGAATTTTATCTTCTTTTTCCTTTAAAGCAGGCCTGTTGACTTTCAGATTCCAGTCTGACATGTAAAGAGCTTTGAACTTATCAATCCAGTTCTCATAACAACAAAAAAACTGAACAAACTGAAAACTAACAACTCTTCTTTGATCAGAGAATTGAGCAAACAGGTCAAACTGCTGCTTGGAAAAGAGGAGAGACAGACAGGCATATACAATGAATCGCAGCTTAGCAGGAGCGGAAGCCTGCAGCGGGAGCCAATATCAATAGGAACACTCAAAACTAAAACTGACAAATTGCTAGAGGCTCAATGGTAGACTACCCTAGAGTTAAACTCCAAGGGAACCCAGGCTCAGGGAGAGCCCAACACAGGAAAAAGGGAAAGCATCCATTTTTAAATATGCCCAGAGCTCTCTGTTCTCCTTAAAAAGGTCTACCCTCAAAACTTACCAGAGCCTGACTGGGGTTCTACCAGAGCCTAGACAACCTGGGAGGAGGGGAAATACATCCATCCCTCTCCGGCCTTTCATATGAGTTGAGAATACCCAACTTAGATTCATTAAAAGACTGAAACCTAATCACAGGCCTATAGAATGCCTTTCCCCTCACACCTTACCACCACATTAATAGTGCTCCTCTATAAAACAGGGGATTATCACTAAAATAACACTGCATGCCTCAGTTTCTGTATAAGGAGTCTCCAGGAAAACCCAAAGACAACAGGGGACACAAAAACAGGGACACCAGAGGAAATCGTAGCCCCTGACACTATACCCACAGCAAACAATAAATACAGCCTATCTCCATCTTGCTCTGTCACCCAGGCTGGACTTCAGTGGCTCGATCATAGCTCACTGCAGCCTCCAACTCCTGGGCTCCCAAGAAAGCTGCCCACCTCAGCTGCCAAGTGGCTGGTACTACAAGTGAGCACCACCATGCCTGGCTAATTGTTTTTAATTTTTTGTAAACATAGGGTCTCATTATATTGTCTAGGCTGGTCTTGAACTCCTGGCCTCAAGTGATTCTCCCACTGCAGCTTCCCAGAGTACTGGGATTACAGGCCTGAGCCACTGCACCCAGCCTGTTTTTCTTATTCTTGGTTGACCTAACAGTAAACCATTCAAAGTAATAGTAGCAACAACACATTCAATATTTATAACTTACAGATAAGTGAAACGAATAGCAGCAGAAAAGTTATAAAGTACAGGAGAGAGGAATTGGTATACTCTATCATAAAGTACTTGTACTATTCATGAAGCAGTACAGTGTTATTTGAAAGTGAAATTAGATTAGTTGTAAACATATACTGCAAACTGTAGGGCAACTGCTAAAAAAAATTATTAAAGAAGTATAACCGACATGCTAAGACAAGAGAGAAAATGAAATCACATAAAATGTTCAATTAAAACCAGAGAAGGCAGAAAAGGGTGAAAGAAAAAAAAGAAAGAACAAGGAAATAGAGAACATTTAAAATGTGGTCAGAGATTACTCCAACTATATCAAAAATCACTTTATATTTGAGTAGTCTAAATATATTACTTGAAAGAGAGACTGACAAAGTGGATGGGAAAGACTCAATTACATGTTGTCTACAAGAGCAGAAGTATAACAAACAATTACAGTAAATGACTTCTCCAACAGCTGAATTCCTACCTGGTTTAAATAGTATCTGTTGGTATTCACCTGAAAAAAAGGTTTAACATTAAAAATATATAAAAGTCCAAAATTTATAAAGAATAAAAATAATATCCTTTTTGTTTTGGGAACAAAAGAGAAACATACTAAGTATAAACATATGTTATTAAATTTATGATAAATCCAAAGCAATCAAAAATAAGAAAAAGATTAATAGTTGCTATGTGGAGTTGCAATAATTCAGACCAGTTGGCAAGATGGTCTAAATCTTGCTATGCTATTTTTCAAAGATTACAACTCCTTTACAAGTCTAAAGACTTGTATAATAATGTAATGTAAAATAGTGTAAAATAGTTTATTAAAAATAAAAATAATACTTTATAAAAAATAGTTTTTTATAAAATAGTTTATAAAAAATAAAATAATGTGAAATAGTTTATAATTCTCCATTTAAATAATCCAAGAAAAAGATGGTCACTAAAATGTCACATAAAAGAATGATTAAGGCAAATTTTTTCCCGTTAAACCCACTCCAAGAAAGTACTGATATTATAAGAAGAAAACATTGATAGAAAAATGAAATTAATGTTTATTTGGAAAACTCTGTACTATTGTCCAAGAGTGTGACTTTTAATTCTCTACCACTGACTTATCTGGTGATTTGCTGATTTGATATGTACTTTAGCAGAAACTGAATTTTCATACTCTGGCACCCAAACCACATCTACTTTTTCCAGCCCAAAGGGATGGCATCACAGGTTTGGTAAATCAAACAGATGGAATGCTACCCAGGAGAACACAACCACATGAGCACACAAGCACAAGGAGTTTGGCAATAGTATATGACAAAGCAAAGTTAAAGAGAGAGAGAGAGAGAAATCATCCAGCACACATTCACTGTTTGTCTAAAATGAGTTTTCTATATCCTTTTCGTACAGAATCAATACAGAGTCATATGAAATCTCTAGCAGCAAATATCATGCTGGGTTTCAGGCAAATCTTGCATCATGAAATCTGAACTGATAATGTAAGACTCATTATCCTTCCTCTAGAAAAAAAAAATGAAAAGTTCCTAAAAGTTGTATCCATCAGCTAAGAATTGGCCTTTGCCTTCTTTCTTCTTCATTCCTCCTCTCCAATTCATTTCTTTTAGGAATGTGTAGGTCATAAAATCTGTGTTGATAACTTCAAGCTGAAAGAAACTGATCTGTGATTAAGACCTACATTATAATTACTGTAGTTTAATGCATAAATAAATCCCAGTCTACATAATGAACATGCATATATTCATTCTTTCTACAGCTAAGGAATAGAAATGCATGTAGTGGCTGTCCCTACCCTTTCAGATTTTTCTGTGTAAAGTTTTACTGCCTCAATACATCCAGATTTTTATAGTCACTTATTTCAGGCTTTGGCATACAGTGAAAATTATACATAATTCCCTGAGCAATAGTATAACTCCAACCTGATTCCTACACATTAGTGGACTAGGGTACTTCTGTGGAAGACTGCTGATCTAAATGTTAGAGAAAAATATGTAGGTAAGTAATTGCAAAAAAAGTGTTAGAAGTTCAAGTACATTGTAATCAAAACCAATAGACTCTTCTACCACAGCCCACTAAGGAACTTTTGGCATGTCTCGTCCCCACCACCACGCAACCCTATTGTGCAGAAATAAATCATCAGTGAGCATAGAGAACTAAGGAATCTGACAGGGATTCATAATCCATGGAAGCATGGGGGCTGTGAGATAGCTGGAGGGTGAGAAGAATGGGAAAATAGCTAGCTTTAAAAATGATCCTGTGAATTTTGAATTGGATCTCCATTAATGTTCTTTGAGAGACTTAAATAAAGGTTTGAATTAATTTTAATTACATACTTTTCATTGATCAACTCTTTATCTTTCTTTCCTTCCTTCCTTCCATCCATCCTTCCTTACTTTTTTCTTTCTTTTGAGATAGGATTTCACTCTGTCACCCAGGCTGGAGTACAGTGGGGCCATCATGGCTCACAGTAGCCTTGACCTCCCAGGCTCAAGTGAACCTCCCACCTCAGCTTGCCAAGTAACTGGGACAGGCTTGTGCCACCACACTCAGCTAATTTTTTTTATTTTTTGTAGAGATGGGGGTCCCACGAGTTGCCAATGCTGATCTCAAACTCCTGGGCTCAAATTATCCTCCCACCTCAGTCTCCCAAAGTGCTGAGATTATAGGCATGAGCCACCATGCCCAGCCTGATCAACTCTTTCTTTAAATGTGACAGCATGCTGAGACTGGGCAACATTGAGCCTTTGAAATTTACTCAAATTACAAGAGAAATGTATGTGGACATTGCCTAAGGCATGGTAAAGAGAAAGGGTGAAGAGGAAAAGTCAAGAGGTATAGGCGAGGATTTAATCATGAGCAATAGTAGGTCTCAGTCACCAGGTTTCTTTTTCTCACCTTCTCTCTACAAAACCTCATATTTTAGTGAATATGTTCTGGGGACACTCTTAGGCTAGGAAGAAGTGAAGCCACCTAGAAGGAAGGATAGTGGCACTGTTAAGTATAGGAGGGAATAACTATGCATAGTTTATTGTCCTAATATATCTCAACCAAAGCATGTATAAGCCTGGCAGAATACAGTCAGATTTTGTTCTTCCTATGAAGAAATAACCATTCTCTGTAAACTACCAGAAACTTTTCTGATCTCATAAAGAGATAAGAAGAAGCAAAAGTTCTGTGCCTAGAGGAAGCTAAAACTACTAAAATAGGATCCTGGGCAGCAGTCTTAGTTGCATTTGATGGTACCAGGAAACTAAATGATCCTCTTCTTTCTTTCTTTGACACATTTTACTAGTCCTACGCCTTTCTGAAATTTAGCCCTTCCCACTTTTTTAGAAATGTATTTATCATGTGCAATATAATGTATTAAAGTATCTATACATTGTGGAAGAGTTAAATCTAGCTAATTAACAATTGCATTACTTCACATAGTTATCATTTTTGTGATGAGAACACTTAACATCCAGTATCTTTTTCAAGAATGTAATATATGTTCACTAACTATAGTCACTATGCTGTACAATAGATCTCTTGAATGTATTCCTCCTATTTAACTGTATTAATACATCCTTTAACATATCGTCATCCTCCATTTCCCCCAAGCACCTCAGCCTTGGGTAACACACTTCTGCTCTCTTCTCTATGAATCCAACTTTTTTAGATTCTGCTGATGAGTGAGATTATGTGGTATTTGTCTTTCTATGCCTAGCTTATTTCACTTAACATAATGTTCTGTGGGTTCACACATGTCACAAATGACAGAATTTTCTTCTTTTTAATGTAGAATAGTATTTCATCATAGTTATATCCACATTTTTCTTTCTCCATGTATCAGAGAAAGAAAATGGATGAGACATGAGTTGATGTTGATAAACATGAGTTGATTCCCTACCTTGGCTATTGTGAATGGTGCTGCCATAAACATGGAAGGGTAGATACTTTTCAACTTACTAATTTTATTGCCTTAGTCATTTCTTTGTATAAGCTTTCTACCCCTTGCTCTTGCCCAACTCCTTCTTGAGTACCAATAATTCTTAGATTTTCTCTTTTGAGGTGATTTTCTATATCCTGTAGGCAATTTTCATTCCTTTTCATTCTATTTTCTCCTCTGAGTGTATTTTCAAGTAGCTCACTTAGTCTTTCCTGTATTTGATTCATTCTGGTGTTGAGAGCTTCTAACAAATTTTTCAGTTCAGCAAATATATTTATCAGTTCCAACATTTCTGTTTACTTTTTTAAAAATTATTTAAACCTCTTTGTTAAATTTCTCCAAAAAAAACTAAATTGTTTTTCTGTGTTATCCTGGAGACCACTTAGTTTTCAAAAACCTATTATGAATTCGTTTGATCTTGTTCCTCTAGTTCTTTCAATCAAGACATTAGGGTGTCAATTTTAGATCTTTTGTCGCTTCTTAGGTGGGCATTTAGTGCTATAAATTTCCTTCTAGACACTGTTTTAAAAGTGTCCAAGAGATTCTGATATGTTGTGTCTTCATTCTCATTGGTCTTGAAGAACATCTTTATTTCTGCCTTCATTTCACTATTTATCCAGTAGTCATTCAAGAGCAGTTTGTTCAGTTTCCATGTAGTTGTGTAGTTTTGAGTGAGTTTCTTAATCCTGAGTTCTAATTTGAATGCATTGTGGTCTGACAGACTGTTTGTTATGACTTCCATTCTTTTGCATTTGCTGAGGAGTGATTTACTTCCAATTATGTGGTCAATTTTAGAGTAAGTGTGATGTGGTGCTGAGAAGAATGTATATTCTGTGGATTTAGGGTGGAGAGTTCTGTAGATGTCTATTAGGTCCACTTGGTCCAGATCTGAGTTCAAGTCCTGGATTTCCTTGTTAATTTTCTGTCTCATTGTTCTGTCTAACACTGACAGTGGAGCATTCTAGTCTCCCACTATTATTGTGTGGGAATCTAAGTCTCTTCGTAGGCCACTAAGAACTTGCTTTGTGTATCTGGGTGCTCCTACATTGGGTGCATATATATTTAGGATAGTTAGCTCTTCTTGTTGCATTGATCCCTTTACCATTATGTAATGCCCTTCTTTGTCTCTTTTGATCTTTGTTGGTTTAAAGTCTGTTTTATAAAAGACTAGGATTGCAACCCCTGCTTTTATTTGCTCTCCTTTTGCTTGGTAAATCTTCCTCCATCCCCTTATTTTGAGTCTATGTGTGTCTTTACATGTGAGATGAATCTCCTGAATACAGCACACTGATGGGTCTTGACTCTTTATCCGATCTGCCAGTCTGTGTCTTTTAATTGGGCATTTAGCCCATTTACATTTAAGATTAATATTGTTATGTGTGAATTTGATCCTGCCATTTTGATACTAGTTGATTGTTTTGACCATTAGTTGATGCAGTTTCTTCATAGTGTCAATGGTCTTTACCATTTGGTATGCTTTTGCAGTGGTACTAGTTGTTCCTTTCCATGTTTAGTGCTTCCTTCAGGAGCTCTTGTAAGGCAGACCTGGTGGTGACAAAACCTCTCAGCAGTTGCTTGTCTGTAAAGGATTTTATTTCTCCTTCATTTATGAAGTTTAGCTTGGCTGATGTGAAATTCTGGGTTGAAAAATCTTTTCTTTAAAGATGTTGAATATTGGCCCCCACTATCTTCTGGCTTATGAGGTTTCTGCTGAGAATTTTGCTGTGAGTCTGATGGGCTTCCCTTTGTGGGTAACCCTACCTTTCTCTCTGGCTGCTTTTAGCATTTTTTCCTTCATTTCAACCCTGGGGAATGATGATTATGTGCCTTGGGATTGCTCTTCTTGAGGAATATCTTTGCAGTGTTCTCTGTATTTCCTGAATTTGAATGTTGACCTGCCTTGCTAGGTTGGGGAAGTTCTCCTTGATAGTATCCTGAAGAGTGTTTTCCAACTTGGTTTCATTCTTGCCATCACATTCAGGTACACTTATCAAATGTAGATTCAGTCTTTTCACATAATCCAATAAATCTTGGAGGTTTTGTTCATTTCTTTTCACTATTTTTTCTCTAATTTTACCTTCTTACCTTATTTCATTGAATTGGTCTTCAGTCACTAATATCCTTTCTTCCACTTGATCAATTCAGCTATTGAAACTTGCGTATGCTTCATGAAGATCTTGTGCTGTGTTTTTCAGTTCAATCAAGTCGTTTATGTTCTTCTCTATGCTGGTTATTCTCATTAGCATTTCATCTAATATTTTTTCAAGGTTCTTAGTTTCCTTTTGTTGGTTTAGAACATGCTCCTTTAGCTCAAAAGCTAGCAGAAGACAAGAAATAACTAAGATCAGAGCAGAAGTGAAGGAGATAGAGACATAAAAAAATAATAAATCCAGGAGCTGGTTTTTTTAAAAGATCAACAAAACAGTTAGACTGCTAGCCAGATTAATAAAAAAGAAGAGAGAGAGGAATCAAATAGATGCAATACAAAATGATAAAGGAGATATCACCACCAATTCCACAGAAATACAAACTACCATCAGAGATTACTACAAACACTTCTATGCATATGGACCAGTAAATCTAGGAGAAATGGATATATTCCTGGATACTTGCACCTTCCCAAGGCTAAACCAGGAAGAAGCTGAATCCCTGAATCTACCAATAATGAGGTCTGAAGTTGAGGCAACAATTAATAGCCTACCAACCAAAAAAACTCCAGGACCAGACAGGTTCACAGCCAAATTCTACCAGAAGTACAAAGAGGAGCTGGTACCATTCCTTCTGAAACTATTCCAAACAATACAAAAACAGGGGGATCCTCCCTAACTCATTTTAAAAGACCACCATCATCCTAATACCAAAACCTGGCAGAGACACAACTGAAGAAGAAAAGTTCAGGTCAATATCCATGATGAATATTGATGCAAAAATCTTCAATAAAATACTGGTAAACCAAATCCAACAGCACATCAAAAGGCTTATCCATCACAATCAAGTCAGCTGCATCCCTGGGATGCAAGGTGGAATGTAATCCATCATATAAACAACCAAAGACAAAAACCACATGATTATCTCAATAGATGCGGAGAAGGCCTTTGACAAAATTCAACAACTCTTTATGCTAAAAACTCTCAATAAACTAGGTAATTGATAGATTGTATATTAAAATAATAAGAGCTATTTATGACAAACCTACAGCCAATATCATACTGAATGGGAAAAAACTGGAAGCATTCCCTTTGAAAACTGGCACAAGACAAGGATGTCCTCTTTCACCACTCTTATTCAACATAGTATTGGAGGTTCTGGCTAGGGCCATCAGGTAAGAGAAAGAAATAAAGAGTATTTGAATAGGAAGAGAGGACATCAAGTTGTCCCTGTTTGCAGACGACATGATTGTATATTTAGAAAACCCCATCATCTCAGCCCAAAATCTCCTTAAGCTGATAAACAACTTCAGCAATGTCTCAGGATACAAAATCAATATGCAAAAATCGCAAGCATTCCTACACACCAATAGTAGACAGAGAGTCAAATCATCAGTGAACTGCCATTCACAATTGCTACAAAGAGAATAAAATACCTAGGAATACAATTAACAAGGGATGTGAAGGACTTCTTCAAGGAGAATTATAAACCACTGTTCAAGGAAATAAGAGAGGACACAAACAGATGGAAAAACATTCCATGTTCATGGTTAGGAAGAATCAATATCATGAAAATGACCATAGTGCCCAATGTAATTTATAGATTCAATCATATCCCCATCAAGCTACCAGTGACTTTCTTCACAGAATAGGGGAAACACTTGAACTTCATATGGAACCAAAAGAGAGCCCACATAGCCAAATCAACTTTAAGCAAAAAGAACAAAGCTGGAGGCATCATGCTAGCTGACTTCAAACTATACTACAAAGCTACAGTAATCAAAACAGCATGGAACGTGTACCAAAACAGAGTTATAGACCAATAGAACAGAACAGAGGTCTCAGAGGCAATGCCACACATCTACAACCATCTGATCTTTGACTAACCTGACAAAAACAAGCAATGGGGAAAGGATTCCCTGTTTAATAAATGGTGTTGGAAAACTGGCCAGCCATGTGCAGAAAGCAGAAACTGCACCCTTTCCTGACATCTTACACTAAAATTAACTCCAGATGGATTAAAGACTTAAACATAAGACCTAACACCATAAAAACCTTAGAAGAAAACCTAGGTAAAACCATTCAGGACATAGGCATAGGCAAGGACTTCATGACTAAAACACCAAAAGCATTGGCAACAAAAGCCAAAATAGACAAATGGGATCTAATTAAACTCCAGAGCTTCTGCACAGCAAAAGAAACAATCATTAGCATGAACTAGCAACCAACAGAATGGGAAAAAATTTTTGCAATCTACCCATCTGACAAAGGGCTAATATCCAGAATCTACAAAGAACTAAAACAGATTCACAAGAAAAACAAACAAACCCATTCAAAAGTGGGCAAAGGATATGAACAGACACTTTTCAAAAGAAGACATACACTAGGCCAACAAGCATATGAAAAAGTGTTCATCCTCACTGGTCATTAGAGAAATGCAAATCAAAACTACATTGAGATATCATCTCACACCAGTTAGAATGGCGATCATTAAAAAATCTGGAGACAACAGATGCTGGAGAGGATGTGGAGAAATAGGAACACTTTTACACTGTTAGTAGGAGTGTAAATTAGTTCAACCATTGTGGAAGACAGTGTGGTGATTCCTCAAGGACCTAGAAATAGAAATTCCATTTGACCCAGCAATCCCATTACTGGGTATATATCCAAAGGATTATAAATCCTTCTATTATAAGGACACATGCACACGTATGTTTACTGTGGCACAGTTTACGATAGCAAAGACCTGGAATCAACCCAAATGCCCATCGATGATAGACTGGACAGGGAATATGTGGCACATATACACAATGGAATATTATGCAGCCATCAAAAACGATGAGTTTGTGTCCTTTGTAGGGACATGGATGAACCTGGAAACCATGAATCTCAGCAAACTGACACAAGAACAGATAATCAAACACCACATGTTCTCACTCATAGGTAGGTGTTGAATAATGAGAACACATGGACACAGGGGGGGGAAGCATCACCCACTGAGGTCTGTGAGGGGCGACTAGGGGAGGGACAGTGCGGGGTATGGAGTTGGAGAGGAATAACATGCGGAGAAATGCCAGATATAGGTGATGGGGATCGAGGCAGCAAACCACACTGCCATGTATGCACCTATGCAACAATCCTACATGTTCTTTACATGTACCCCAGAACCTAAAAAGCAATAAAATACATATATAAATATATACATATATTTATATATACATAAAAAATCTGGGAAAAAATCTATTTACATTTAAGTAATTACTGATAAGGAGAGACTTAACTTCTGTCATTTTGCTGTTTGTTTTTTATATGCCTTCCCAGCTTCTTTGTCCTGTATTTCCTGCATTACTGGATTCTTTTGTGTTTAGTTAACTTTTTGTAGTGAAATATTTAAATTCCTTTCTCATTTTCCTTTCGGTATATTTTATAGCTATTTTCTTTGTGGTTACCATAGGGATTACATCTAACATTTTACAGTTATAGCACTCTAAGTTGAATTTATACCAGCTTAACTTCAATAACATGCATCTGCTCCTTTATAGCTCCATCTCCACCTTTTCCAGTGGTTATGTCAGTTGTAGATACTATATCTTTAGTGTCCTGAAAAAAAATAATTATTTTAAATGCATTATCATCTTAAATAAAAAACAAAATGTGGAATCATAAACCAAAATTACAATAATATTAGCTTTTACACTTTCTTTGTTTTTAGAAATGTGTGGTCTCACCATTTCACCAGGCTAGAGTGTAGTGGTGCAATCACAGCTCATTCAATCTTGATCTCCCATACTCAAATGATTTTCCTGCCTCAGCCTCCCAAGTAGCTAGGACCACAGGTGCATGCCACCATACCTGGCTATTTTTTTTCCATTTGTGAAAATGGGGGTCTCCCTATGTTGCCTAGGCTTGTCTCAAACTTCTGGACTTAAGCAATCTTCCCACCTTGGCCACCCAAAGTGCTGGGGTTCAGGCATGAGCCACAATGCCCAACCTTAAACTTTTTTTTAATGGATTAATATCTTACACCAAGTAGAAAACAGAAAGTGAAGTAAAAAACTGTTGTTATAATAACGCTGACTTTTATAATTGTCCATGTCTTGGGCTTTTAAAAGTTTGAATATAATGTGTCTTAGTGTGATTCTCTAGTAAATTTTTCATTTTAGTTACTGTAATTTTTATCACCATAATTTCTTCTGGTTTCTTTCTAAATTTTTTTCCCTTTATTGATATTTGTTTTGTTAATACATAATTTTTTTGACTTTTTTCACATATTCCTTAGCTCTTTCAACCCGAGGATCAAACTCAGTCATGCTCTAGCAGACTTAAGAAAAACATTTTAAAGTATTTCTCTAGATTTGCTATGAGGTCTTTTTATTAGTCAGTTTCTGTTTTTTTTTTTTTTTTTTTAATTTCCTTTGAGTGAGTCATATCCTCCTGTTTCTTTGTATGCCATGTGATTTATTTTGTTGAAAACTGGACATTTGAATCTAATAATGTGGTACTTCTGGAAATTATATTGGACCCTTTTCCCAGAGCTTGCTGCCTTTTGTTGTTTTTATTATTGTTGTAGGCTATCTCTGTGCCAAGGATTAAACTTGTGAGGTATAAACGTCACTGAGGTGCAAACTTAAGGTTTTCTCAAATCCTTTTGGAGCCTGCACCTTTCTCTGGGCATGTGCAGTCACTTTCTATTTCTCTCTATATATGCAATTGCTTTTGAATGTCCTAGTCTTTAATGTGTGTCTCCCAAACAGAGAAAAAAAGTGAGGTGGAGAAAGGTACCAGCCCTTTAAGTACCCTGGAAGTTACTTCAGCCAGACAGGGAGAGGCTTGCAACAATGTGGGGTGAGAGAAGTGCAATCACAATGATTGTCTGCCTCTCTGTTTGCACCTCTGTGATCAGAAGCAGCAATCGGCAGTCAGAGCACAGATCCCCAATATGTGGAGCACAGGGTCGTTTTTGCTCACTCGCTCTTGCAAGTTGGGTGCAGGTTGCTTCAGATACACATCCATGGCTGCCTGCCATATAGCTGAGGGGTGGAAATTGAGTAGCTCGAACAGTACTAAGACAAAATTGACCCAAATTAACTACAATTTACTGTTTAAGCCTTCCCCCAGAAAGTTGCAAGCCTTCAGTAGATTTCAGACTTCCAAAACAGTTAACATCAGATGATTCTGCTAGTACAATTGATGTTAGGTTAGAGGGACAGATTCTGTCTGGTGCATACTACTCAGCCATCTTCCCAGAACCCCAGCATTCTTGTATTTTCTGTTACATTTCCAGTTGTTGCCAAAATTCTGGCAGAAAAGATATCCTGAAGTATAACGGAATACTTTTTTTTTTTAATTTTACTTTTAAGTTCTAGGATACATGTGCAGAATGTGCAGGTTTGTTACATAGGTATACATGTGCCATGGTGGTTTGCTGCACCTATCAACCCGTCATCTAGTTTTTAAGCCCTGCACACATTGGGTATTTGTTCTAATGCTCTCCCTCCCCTTGACACCTACCCCCAACAGGCCCTGGTGTGTGATATTCCCTTCCCTGTGTCCATGTGTTCTCATTGTTCAACTCTCACTTATGAGTGAGAACATGCAGTATTTGGTTTTCTGTTCCTGTGTTAGTTTGCTGAGAATAATGGCTTCTAGCTTCACCCATGTCCCTGCAAAGAACATGATCTCACCTTTTTTATGGCTGCATAATATTCCATGGTATTTATGTGCCACATTTTCTTTATCCAGTCTATTGTTGATGGGCATTTGGGTTGATTCCAAGTCTTTGCTATTGTGAACAGTGCAGCAATAAACATACATGTGCATGTGTCTTTATAGTAGAATGATTTAGACTCCTTTGGGTATATACCTAGTAATGGGATTACTGGGGCAAATGGTATTTCTGGTTCTAGATCCTAGAGGCATCACCACACTGTCTTCCACAATGGTTGAACTAATTTACACTCCCACCAACAATGTAAAAGCATTCTCCACAGCCTCACCAGCATCTATTGTTTCCTGACTTTTTAATAATTGCCATTCTGACTGGCATGAGTTGGTATCTCAATGTGGTTTTGACTTGCATTTCTCTAATGACCGCTGATGATGAGCTTTCTTTTTATGTGTTTGTTGGCCACATAAATGTTTCCTTTTGAGAAATGTCTGTTCATATCCTTTGACCACTTTTTTCTGGGGTTGTTTTAAATTTGTTTAAGTTCCTTATAGATTCTGGATATTTGACCTTTGTCAGATGGATACATTATAAATATTTTCTCCCATTCTGTAACTTGCCTCTTCTTTTTTTTTTTTTTTTTTCTTTTTGAGACAGGGCGTCACTCTGTTGCACAGGCTACAGTGCTAGAATGCAGTGGTGCAAAAACAGCTCACTGCAGCCTCAACCTCTTGGGCTCAAGTGATCCTCCCACCCCAGCCTCCCAAGTAGCTGGGACTATAGGCACACACCATTACACTTGGCTAATTTTTCAAATTTCTGTAGAAATGAAGCCATGTTTCCCAGGCTGGTCTTGAACTCCTGGCCTCAGCCAATCCTCCCACCTCAGTCTCTGAAAATGCTGGGATTACAATTGTGAGCCACTGTGCCTAGCCCTTAATATATTTTTATTTTAGAAAGCAAAAATGAAGAATTAATTTCAAGATTCATTGCCTTTTTTGCTTTTATAAAAAAAGTAACAACAGATTTTACATAACCTTTTAAAATTTTTCTTAAAAAGAAATGAAAAGCACATTACATCATCATTCATGCTCTTTCTACTTTTAAACTTTGTCAGACTTTGATGTTTTAAACAGTTCATAAGCAAAACTGAATCATAGCGCTGTAATCAACTTAATGACCTGACTCCTTCTTGATATCAAGGGGTTTCTCTTGTGCAGTTTGCTTCACCTGAAGTGGAGTCAGTAGGTGGGAATGGAGGTGTACAGCTCTTTGTTCATCCTGATTAACAAGTTCCACTTCCCAGTAGCTTCTAGAGAAACGCAGTAAATCTCAAGACCAGTCAAAGTTCTAGTCCATTCACATCAGCATTAGTGGAATTCCTGAGGTCTAACCAGGAGAAAAACATCAAATAATCTATAAGCATTTAAGGAAAGAGCCCACTCTTTCAAAGACCAACAAGATCAAGTGAAATGGCAAAGCCAGCTCTTAGTCTGGGACATCATCAAATAGGGCTAGACATGCAAATAGTATTTAATGGTTGATCCTCCCTCTCTCTCCCTTCTTCACCCCCCTCACTCTACCACCTACCATCTTTCTCAATCTGTGTAAGTTTCCTATGGTTACTGTAACAAGTTATCACAAAGTTAGTGGCTTAAAACAACACAAATGTATTATGTTACAGAAGTCCAAAGTGGGTCTCACTGAATTAAAATTAATGTGTCATCAAGGCTGCATTCCTCCTGAAGCCTCTATGGAGAATCTGTTTCCTTGCCTTTTCCCACTTCTAGCTGTCATCTGGATTCTTTAACTTGCAGCCTCTTCTGCATCTTCAAATCAGTGATCACAACACTTTGACCACTGCTTTCATCATCACATCTTCCCTAACTCTGACAGACTCCTTGAACTCTCTCTTCCATTTTCAAGGACGCTTGTGATTGTGTTGGGCCCACCTAGATATCCAGAATAATCTCCCCATTATTAACAACTGTAGTTTCATCTACAACTATGATATCCTTTCCATGTAATTTAACATAGCCACGGGTTCTGGAAATTAGCATGTAGACATCTCTGAGGGGCCATTATGCTTCCTACCACATCATCTTTTCCCTCTTAAACCATTACAAAGCAAAAGTACTTTTTTCAAGTCAAAAATAAGTCTAGGATTATGAAAATATTCTAAAATTACATAGTGGTAAGAGTGGCACAACCTTGTAAAATCCTTAAAAAAAAAAACCCACTGGGTTGTATATTTTAAGAGGGTAAATTTTATGGTATGTGAATTATATTTCAATAAAATATATCTCAAAAAATACATTTTAAGTTGACTAAGTTCTATCCACCTTGCTGTTCTATTGCTTTACTTATATGTTAGCAAAAACTAATGCTCACAGTTACTCCTTCCCTAACTTCATCGAATTCAACTCTCTCCTAAGTAGAAATAAGATTATTGAATCCAGAATTATCAAATTCTAGAAAGATTAAAGAAGCAGATAACTAATAATATAGTGTGTCTTGGAACTGCAGGCATGTTTTAGCTAACTCATGCTTTCAACCCCAAGGTCAAACTTAGTCATGCTCTGGCAGACCTTCTCATTGGGCTCTACATAATTTAGAATAATCCCCAAGTAAATGAAGTACATATTTGAAACTGTCTTGGGAAGGAAGGTAAATGGAAAAGTTTGAATGGTACATGATAGTAAATATACTGAAGGAGGTGATACACACAGTACATATCAGCTGCAGCCATACCCCAAAATAAGCAGGTGAAAGTCCTATGTAGCCAGGAAGAATCTCAGGTGGCTTTAATGACACCAAATAATTAAGAAGATACAAGGAGGAAGAGTAGGAGCAATAGAAAGAGGAAGAGGAGAAAAGGAGTCCAAGGGTTCTTTATCTGAGACCGCAGAGTTTATATCACATAGACTCAACTGGTAGGTTTTATTCTGACAACAGAACATCAGCATAGATGGGAATGTTGATGCAAGTATCCAGGAGGTGGCAGGGAGGGGAGAGATAAATATTATGTGGATCAAAGGTTTAGAAATCTTCTCTTGTTATACACCTCAAAATCTATGCATAGAATATATGTGATAATTTGGAGCAAGCTCTTCCAGCTTCATGTCTCTGATATCAACTTGGTTAGAAGGACGAAAATATTAGAAATATACAGGGAGCATAACAACAGAGAAGGTGTAGTGACAGACAATACTGAAAACTGAATCCTTGGACTGCCATTCATGTTGGGTATCCACAGTAAAACAACCAACTACTTACCCTGGCTCTCTCCCTTATCTATCTATTCACCTTAGGGAAAATTCAAAACTGATGTTGAGGAAAATGGTATTTGTATCTATTAAAACTACTTTTATTCACTCTGAATAATGCCTTTATTCTTCAGAAAATCTCATAACATTTATTAATCCTCCCACACTGCTGTCATAAAAGACAAGCCTGAGCTGAGCTTTTTTTTTTTTTTTTTTTTTTTTTTTTTGCTATGAGTTTGCATTTAAAAGAATATGATGATGGAAAGGAGATTTTAAGAATTTACAATGAACTCAGTAAGTTATTTACTGCTGAACTTTTCCTTCACCTCACCAAGGGAGTACATTTATTATGTTTCCTCTGTGCATTTGCATTTCTGAGAAGACTCCAGAAATGGAAGAATTAGTATATTTACTCTGCAGCCAAGAAGACTCCTCATTTTTCAAAAGCTTATAATACCAATGGAATACTTGAGTCCAATATATTTTGTGGCTAGAGGATGTGTCAGTCTAGCTTGATTTTTCAAACTGTGATCAATCTGTTTCCACATTGCTCCTTTAACTGGAGCAATTGCTCATTCCACATTGCCCCTAAATTCTCTGAAAACATAGGTTACAAATTTTCTAGTTTTAGATGGGGTGGAAAACTCTTTGATGTTTTGGAGGTGAAAATTACCCATCAAAGAAGTGAAGTATGTACTCCAGAACAAAAATACATCTAGTAAAAAATTATATCCTTTTTTGAAGAACAAAAAACAAAACCAAATATCCTGTAATTTAATGAATACATTTTATTAATTTCAAACTCCCATAGTAATTTTATCCTTGAATCCAAGGAAAGGTTAAGACAATCAAACCAAAATTATCAGTAGGTATATCACCCAAGTTGTGACTTATCCAAAACAAATTTTGAACTCCAAAATTGTGGCTGCATACGATATTTCTACCCTATTCCACCTCCCCCACCGAAAAAAAACCTCACACACAGTATCAGTTGGTTAGTCTTTATGGATTGTAACAAAGCTTCATACAGTAAAATCCTATTATGGGATAACTTGCTGTCCCACAGGTTTGAGGGGATAACATGAAATGTATAAGTCATTTCTTTCCCCAAACACAAGTAGTTGGGGTTTTTGCTTTGTTTTGTTTTGTTTTGTTTTAATTGCATTTTAGGTTTGGGGGTACATGTGAAGAACATGCAAGATTGTTGCATAGGTACACACATGGCACTGTGATTTGCTGCCTTCTTCCCCATCACCTATATCTGGCATTTCTCCCTGTACTATCTCTCCCCAACTCCCCACCCCCCCGCTGTCCCTCCCCCTGGTTCCCCCCCGACAGACCCCCGTGTGTGATGCTCCCCTCCCTGTGTCCATGTGTTCGCATTGTTCAACACCCGCCTATGAGTGAGAACATGCAGTGTTTGATTTTCTGTTCTTGTGTCAGTTTGCTGAGATTCATGGTTTCCAGGTTCATCCATGTCCCTACAAAGGACATGAACTCATCGTTTTTGATGGCTGCATAATATTCCATGGTGTGTATGTGCCACATATTCCCTGTCCAGTCTATCATCGATGGGCATTTGGGTTGGTTCCAGGTCTTTGCTATCATAAACTGTGCATCAATGAACATTCGTGTGCGTGTGTCCTTATAGTAGAACAATTTATAATCCTTTGGATATATACCCAGTAATGGGATTGCTGGGTCAAATGGAATTTCTATTTCTAGATCCTTGAGGAATTGCCACACTGTCTTCCACAATGGTTGAACTAATTTACACTCCCACCAACAGTGTAAAAGTGTTCTATTTCTCCACATCCTCTCCAGAATCTGTTGTCTCCAGATTTTTTAATGATCGCCATTCTAACTGGTGTGAGATGGTATCTCAATGTAGTTTTGATTTGCATTTCTCAAATGACCAGTGATGATGAGCATTTTTTCATAGGTTTGTTGGCCTCATGTATGTCTTCTTTTGTAAAGTGTCTGTTCATATCCTTCGCTCACTTTTGAATGGGTTTGTTTTTTCTTGTAAATATGTGTTAGTTCTTTGTAGATTCTGGATATCAGCTCTTTGTCAGATGGGTAGACTGCAAAGAGTTTTTCCCATTCTGTTGGTTGCTGATTCACTCTAATGACTATTTCTTTTGCCGTGCAGAAGCTGTGGAATTTGATTAGGTCCTATTTGTCTATTTTGGCTTTTGTTGTCAACACTTTTGGTGTTTTGGTCATGAAGTTCTTGCCTACGCCTATGTCCTGAATGGTTCTGCCTAGATTTTCTTCTAAGGTTTTAATGGTGTTAGGTCTTATGTTTAAGTCTTTAATCCATCTGGAGTTAATTTTAGTGTAAGATGTCAGGAAGGGGTCCAGTTTCTGCTTTCTGCACATGACTAGCCAGTTTTCCCAACACCATTTATTAAGCAGGGAATCCTTTCCCCCATAGCTTTTTTTGTGAGGTTTGTCAAAAATCAGATGGTTGTGGATGTGTGGTGTTGCCTCTGAGGCCGCTCTTCTGTTCCATTGGTCTATATATCTGTTTTGGTAACAGTACCATGCTGTTTTGATTACTGTAGCCTTGTAGTATAGTTTGAAGTCCAGTAGTGTGATGCCTACCGCTTTGTTCTTTTTGCTTTGAATTGACTTGGCTTTGTGGGCTCTCTTTTGGTTCTATATGAAGTTTAAGGTGGTTTTTTTCCAGTTCTGTGAAGAAGGTCATTGGTAGCTTGATAGGGATAGCATTGAATCTGTAAATTACTTTGGATATTATGGCCATTTTCGTGATATTGATTCTTCCTAACCATGAACATGAAATGATTCTCCATCTGTTTTTGTCCTCTCTTATTTTGTTGAGCAGTGGTTTGTAGTTCTCCTTGAAGAGGTCTTTTACGTTCCTTGTTAGTTGTATTCTGAGGTATTTTATTCTCTTTCTAGCAATTATGAATGGCAGTTCATTCTTGATTTGGTTCTCTTTAAGTCTGTTATTGGTATATAGGAATGCTTGTGATTTTTGCACAGTGATTTTGTATCCACAGAGTTTGCTGAAGTTGCTTATCAGTTTCAGGAGATTTTGGGCTGAGACAATGGGGTCTTCTAGATATACAATCATGTCGTCTACAAATAGAGACAATTTGACTTCCTCCTTTCCTATTTGAATACCTTTTATTTCTTTTTCTTGCCTGACTGCTCTGGCTAGAACTTCCAGTATTATATTGAATAGGAGTGGTGAGAGAGGGCATCCTTGTTAGTGCCAGATTTCAAAGGGAATGCTTCCAGTATTTGCCCATTCAGTATGATATTGGCTGTTGGTTGTCATAAATAACTTTTATTGTTTTGAGATGCGTTCCATCAATACCTGGTTTATTGAGGGGTTTTAACATAAAGGGCTGTTGAATTTTGTCAAAGGCCTTCTCTGCGTCAATTGAGATAATCATGTACTTTTTGTCTTTCGTTCTGTTTACGTGGTGAATTATGTTTACAGACTTGCGTATGTTGAACCAACCTTGCATCCCTAGGATGACTCCTACTTGATCATGGTGGATAAGCTTTTTGATGTACTGTTGCATTCGGTTTGCCAGTATTTTATTGAAGATTTTTGTATCTATGTTCATCATGGATATTGGCCTGAAGTTTTCTTTTCTTACTGAGTCTCTGCCAGGTTTTGGTATCAGGATGATATTGGTCTCATAAAATGATTTAGGAAGGATTCCCTCTTTTGGATTGTTTGGAATAGTTTCAGAAGGAATGGTACCAGCTCCTCTTTGTATGTCTGGTAGAATTCGGCTGTGAACCTGTCTGGACCTGGGCTTTTATTGGGTAGTAGGTTCTTAATTGCTGCCTCAACTTCAGTCCTTGTTATTGGTCTATTCAGAGTTTTGACTTCTTCCTGGTTTAGGCTTGGGAGGATGCAAGTGTCCAGGAATTTATCCATTTCTTCCAGGTTTACTAGTTTATGTGCATAGAGTTGTTTGTAATAATCTCTGATGATGGTTTGAATTTCTGTGGAATCTGTGGTGATATCCCCTTTATCATTTTTTATTGCATCTATTTGATTATTCTCTCTTTGCTTTTTTATTAATCTGGCTAGTGATCTGTCTATTTTGTTTATCTTTTCGAAAATGCAGCTCCTGGATTTATTGATTTTTTGAAGGTTTTTTGTGTCTCTATCTCCTTCAGTTCGGCTCTGATCTTACTTATTTCTTGCCTTCTGCTAGGTTTTGAGTTTTTCTGATCTTGCTCCTGTAGCTCTTTCAATTTTGACAATAGGATGTCAATTTTGGATCTCTGCTTGCTTCTCATGTGAGCATGTATTGCCATATATTTTCCTCTAGAGACTGTTTTAAATGTATCCCAGAGATTCTGGTATGTTGTGTCTTTGTGCTCTTTGGTTTAAAAGAAAATCTTAATTTCTGCCTTTATTTCATTGTTTATCCAGTCAACATTCAAGAGCCAGTTGTTCAGTATCCATGAGGCTGTGTGGTCCTGAGTTAGTTTCTTAATTCTGAGTTCTAACTTGATTGCACTGCTGTCTGAGAGACTGTTTGTTACGATTTCCATTCTTTTATATTTGCTGAGGAGTGATTTACTTCCAATTATGTGGTCAATTTTAGAGTAGGTGTGATGTGGTGCTGAGAAGAATGTATAATCTGTGGATTTGGGGTGGAGAGTTCTGTAGATGTCTATTAGGTTTGCTTCGTCCAGGTCTGAGTTGAAGTCCTGGATATCCTTGTTAATTTTCTGTCTCGTTGATCTGTCTAATATTGACAATGGAGTGTTAAAATCTCCCACTATTATTGTGTGGGAGTCTAAGTCTCTTTGTAGGTCATTAAGAACTTGCCTTATGTATCTGGATGCTGCTATATGGGGTGCGTATATATTTAGGATCATTAGCTTTTCTTGTTGCATTGATCCTTTTACCATTATGTAATGTCCTTCTTTGTCTCCTTTGATCTTTGTTGGTTTAAAGTCTATTTTATCAGAGATAAGAATTGCAACTCCTACTTTTTTTTGCTCTCCATTTGCTTGGTAAATCTGCCTCCCATTTCTTTATTTTGAGCCTTTGTGTATCCTTGCATGTGAGATGGGTTTCCTGGATACAGCACACCAATGGGTTTTGGCTTTTTATCCAATTTGCCAGTCTGTGTCTTTAGACTGGGGCATTTAGCCCATTTACATTTAAGGTTAATATTGTTATGTGTGAATTTGATGCTGCCATTTTGATGCTAACTGGCTGTTTTGCCCATTAGTTGATGCAGTTTCTTCATTGTGTTGATGCTCTTTACCATTTGGTATGGTTTTGGAGTGGCTGGTACTGGTTGTTCCTTTCTATATTTAGTGCCTCTTTCAGGAGTTCTTGTAAAGCAGGCCTGGTGGTGATGAAATCTCTGAGTACTTGCTTGTTCGCAAAGGATTTTCTTTTTCCTTCACTTATGAAGCTTAGTTTGGCTGGATATGAAATTCTGGGTTGAAAATTGTTTTCTTTAAGAATGGTGAATATTGGCCCTCACTCTCTTCTGGCTTGTAGGGTGTCTGCTGAGAGATATGCTGTGAGTCTGAGGGGGCTTCCCCTCTGTGGGTAACCTGACCTTTCTCTCTGGCTGCCCTTAGCATTTTCTCCTTCATTTCAACCCTGGTGAATCTAATGATTATGTGCCTTGGGGTTGCTCTTCTTGAGGAGTATCTTTGTGTTGTTCTCTGTATTTCCTGGACTTGAATATTGGCCTGCCTTGCTAGGTTGGGGGAAGTTTTCCTGGATAATAGCATGAAGAGTATTTTCCAGCTTGGATTCATTCTCTCCATCGCATTCAGGTACACCTATCAAACGTAGATTAGGTCTGTTCACATAGTCCCATATTTCTTGGAGACTTTGTTAATTCTTTTTTACCCTTTTTTCTCTAATCTTGCCTTCTCGTTTTATTTCATTGAATTGAACTTTGACCTCTGATATCCTTTCTTCTGTTTGGTCAATTCGGCTGTTGAAACTTGTGCATGCTTCGCAAAGTTCTCGTGTTGTGTTTTTCAGCTCCATCAATTCACTTATATTCCTCTCTAAGTTGTTTATTCTCGTTAGTGTTTCATCAAATCTTTTTTCAACTTTCTTAGTTTCTTAGCATTGGGTTAGAACATGTTCTTTTAGCTCACAGAAGTTTCTTATTACCCACCTTCTGAAGCCTGATTCAGTCATTTCATCACACTCATTGTCCATCCAGCCTTGTTCCCTTGCTGGTGAGGAGTTGTGATCCCTTGTAAGAGGCGTTCTGGTTTCGGGTGTTTTCCTCCTTTTTGCGCTGGTTTCTTCCCATCTTTGTAGATTTATCTATGTGTTGTCTTTGTGGTTGGTGATTTTCAGATGGGGTCTCTCAGTGGACGTCCCGTTTGTTGATGATGAAGTTATTTATTTCTGTTTGTTAGTTTTCCTTCTAACAGTCTGGCCCCTCTGCTGTAGGACTGCTGAGGTCCACTCCCAGCCCTGCTTGCCTGGGGGGATCATCTGCAGCAGCTGCAGAACAGTAAGGGTTGCTGCCAGTCTCTTCTTCTGCTATCTTTGTCCCAGAAGATACCCGCCAGATGTCCGTCTGAGCACTCCTTTGTGAGGTGACTCATTGGATATATGGGGGTCAGGGGAGCTGCTTGAGGAGACAGAGTGTCCTTTATAGGAGCTCAAGTGCTGAGCTGTGAACTCCGTTGTTCATTCAGAGTTGCTGGGCAGGTACGTTTAAGTCTGCTGCAGCAGAACTCATAAACCCTTTTTTCCCCAGGTGCTCTGTCCTGGGGGAGTTAGGGCTTTATGAGTTTCCCTGGTGCTGCTACCTTTTTCTCAGGGCTGCCTTGCCCAGCGATGAGGCAACCTAGTCACTGTCTGCCTACAGAGGCTTTGCTGAGCTGCTGTGGGCTCCACCCAGCTGCCATATGAACTTCCTTGTAGTCCTGTTTATACTGGTGTAGTGAGAACTGCCTCAGCAATGGCAAACTACCTCTGTAGAGGCAGACTGCCTCAGTAATGGCGGACGCCCCTCCCCCACAGAGCTGGACCATCCCAGGTTCAGCTGTGCTTGCTGTGAAACTCTCAATCCAGAACATTTCTGATTGCTGTTTTTGTGGCGGTGAGACCAGTCAAGCCTGATCACCTGGTTCCCTGCCTCAGAGCCTTTTTTTTTAGTTGAACGGTCGACTGTCTCCCAGGTGTTCCAGTCACCTGTTGAAAAGGTGCCGGGATCTGTGTGATTTCCCGTTCGGCGACCCACTGCACCGGCTGAAACAGCAGGCCCTGAGATTCGTGGCGCTTTTCTGCCTGGGAATCTCCTGGCCTGGATCCCTGTTTCAGTCCCCCTTTTAATCAGATGAATGGGTGTCTGTGCCTTCCCCAAGCTCCAATCGCCACCTAAAATGGCTCCCTGACCTGTGTATTTTGTACGGAGAACCACCATGCTGGGGCTCCAGCAAAATAGCCTTGCCAGCCAAAACAGCCAGGCCGGCTAAACCAGCCGTGCTGGCAATCTGTGGGGGCTCCTCTGCCTGGGAATCTCCTGGTTTGTGGGCAATAAAAATCCGTCGAAATGTGGCATCCACTCACCCTCTGCACTTTCACTGGGAGCTGCAATCCTGAGCTGCTCCTAATTGACCATCTTGGATCCCAAGTAGTTGGGTTTTAATGCAATTAGCCTAAGCTGTAAACTATCAGGAAAAGAAAATAATAATCAGTTTCTCAAATAGGTTATCCAAAAGCAAGGTTTATCAATCTTGCCACTATTAACATTTGGGGGCCAGACAATGCTATGTAGTGAGGGCTTTTCTGTGCATGGTGGGACGTTTAACAGCATCCTTGGCTCCCACCCACTAGATGCCAATAATAACTCTTCAAGTTGTGACAACCAAAAATGCATTCAGACATTGCCATAAATCCTCCAAAGAGCAAAATCACCCTCTTAAGAACCAGTGAGTTAAAGTAATTCAAATCTTAGGTCCTTGATTAAGATCATGAACCCTACTGCTCCTCTTCGTTTGACTGCATTAATAATTGGAAGTATGTTGTCTCATAGAATAGTTTATATATTAAAGTATATTTATGCAAAGTGGGTTCCTAGACCTACACAGAGCCCAATTCCATACCCAGTGGCAATTTCACAGGACAAACACCTTCTATATTGACAGTAGAATTGCTTTGCCCACAAATCATTCAGTAATTCCTTCCTTTTCTCATGTAAACCCACCTATTCTATCAGGACAATCAACAAGCCTTTCTCCCTGTGATACCTTTGAGAACCTTGGGCAACTCTTGAAAATCTCACCCCATACTGTTTCTTGGGCCAACACTGGTTGACTTACTTTGTGAGCTGTATAGTTCCCCTCAATTGATTAATATTCAAATTTTCTTGTGAGACACTTTTTCAGTAAAGGGCCTATTAGACATATGTTTCAGTTTAGAGTTTTCTTTTGGTTGGTTTGGGGTTTTTGTAATATATCTGTGTCTTTTTTATTCATGACATGCATGCGTATATATTATCAACCTAATATAACAATGGAGAGAGTGGCTGTAAAATTAGCTTACTCAGGAACAAATGATAAATTGTAATCCAGGAATACATACACCATGGTGCACCATGTGGGGGGGCCTCCAAAGAGGCAAAGGAAGGCAAGAGTTTTCAAAGGCAAAATGAGGAAGGTTACATACATTATTTTGAAATAACTATCTTTGTCTAACAATCAATAACAGGGGTGGCATCAGTTCAAGGCTGACTAGACAGTTGTTAGGCAGATGCACTTCCAGAACAAGTCTTTGTATAAAGTTGCAGTGGCTTTTGTGCAAGGTTGTGATTTTTTCAGAGAATCTTTCTAATAGTGTTTATCATAGAAATGTGTGTGTGAGAGCCCCTCCTTTTTGACCTTCTGATTTCATTTTGTTAGGGTTTGGCATAAGTGACTTCATTTTGATTCTAACAACCTCCATTGTGTGTGTGTATGTGTGTGTGTGTGTGTGTGTGTGTGTGTGAATATATATCCTGAGATTGCAAAAGATGTTTTTAGATAGTCTCACATCTCCCTGAGCCATTTTTAAACCTTTTTAGCTATTCCTTTCTTTTTCTCTTACAAATACCTGAAATCTATACTAGTGCTTTTTCTGAATTTCAGTTTTGCTATGACAATTTTTTTGTTTTTCCTTTCACTAAAATTGTCAGAGACATGTGAACCAGAGCAACTCCATCTTGAATAGGGGCTGAGTAAAATAAGGCTGAGATGTACTGGGCTACATTCCCAAGTGACTAAGACATTCTAAGTCACAGGATAAGATAGGATGTCGGCACAAGATAAAGTCGTAAAGACCTTGCTGATAAAAAACAGTTTGCAGTAAAGAAGCTGTCCCAAACCCACCAAAACCAAGATGGCCATGAGAGTGACCTCTGGTTGTCCTCACTGTTATACTCCCATCTAGCACCATGACAGTTTACAAATGCCATGGCAATGTCAGGAAGTTACCCTCTATGGTCTAAAAGGGAAGACATGAATAATCCACCCCTTGTTTAGCATATATTCAAGCAGTAACCATAAAAATGGGCAATGAGCAGCTCTTGGGCCTGCTCTATCTATAGAGTAGCCATTCTCTTATTCTTTTACTTTCTTAATAAACTTGCTTTTGCTTTGCACTGTGGACTCACCCTGGATTCTTTCTTGTATGAGATCCAAGAACGCTCTCTTGGAGTCTGAATTGGGACCCCTTTACTGCAATAACCACATCTAATTAGAATCATCTGTAGGAATCAGCAAATCATTAAGGACCTGGACTCTCTGTGTTCAGGGTTTGTACTGGACTGGGGGAGACAAGCAGCTGAAATGCCACAGGGAGTGGGGAAGGAAGCAGAGAAATGATCAGGCTGGTGCTACAGAAGAACTGAGGCTCAGAAAAATGTTGTCCATACAGCCTCACTTAGACATCCGGTGCCTGAAGGCTGGGCCTCCCTGCTTCTATACATAGCACTCTGGCTTCTGCATTTTGGGCTCTTTTCTGCCCCTAATTTTTCCCTCATGGCTCCCATTCATGATCCCATTCAGGTCTCACTTGATACAAATAAAGGACAAGACAAGGGGTGATCACAGCTCATGTGATGATGTCTGATCTCCCAGGACTGGTCCTATGACACTGCCCCAGATCTTCCAGAATGATTCCATATCTAGCTTCAAAATCACATATTGCCTTTACTTATGGACCATAAAATGGCCTCTCTGACCTCTACAGAATCCTGATCTGTGCAAACCACATGATACTGGAGCTGAATCTTGTGTGCATTCCTCCTTTGCCAATTAGCACAATGTTAAGCTTTGCAAACTAAGGGCACTGAAGGGGCATTGCAGAAAGAAAGGGCCTCTTTCACAGCACCTGGCATGCTTCCTTCCTTCTTTCTCCTGCAGCACTCAGCTACCATGCAGAACAACCAGCAGAGCTAACCTCCAGCAGGTTTCAGGGATACCCAGGCAGGCATCTTTCCAGAGAGTTCCATGGATGCCACAGATGATTTCCTACCAAGTTCAGTGGCATTCCATGAGTTCTGTAGGAATTCCACTGAGATTTTGAAGAGTACCCTGCTCCTGCAGGTGGGGATGACTCCTAATCAGTCCCACCTGTGGCCCAGTCAACTTCCCAAGAAATTCAACAGCAGCCTCTCACCACAGAAAGCTTGCAGGTGAGTTTCTTCAGCACCCCAGCAGATTATTTCCTGCTTTCCAACTTTGACCTGCATCACATCAACAAACTGCTTTGCCATCCTGTGGGTTATGGCCAGGCCACCCTACATAAAAAGTCTGACTATCAGCTTCGAATGGGGAAAGGGGAATTTTCCAAAGAGTTCCAAATCCAAGGAAACTCTGCCTCAGCCCAGGGGATAGTGGCTGTTCTATATATCTGCTTTTTCTGCACTTTTTTATTTTCTCTTCAACCCCTCAGTAGTCAGTCAACTATTACTCCAAGCTCCTGTTACTAGTTAATAATTCTTTATGTTAAAATGTTTCTATCTAGTGACCGTGTGGTCTCTGTGTACTAACTGTACCCTGACCAATACAAACTCCATCACCATTTTGGTTTTGGTGAATCTACAGTCTCATTATTTTAGTTTCAAAAAGAGGGTGCCAGTTTAGGCAAGGATAAAAGAATAATTCCCATATCACCTTCAGCTACTCCAAAAGATGATCACATTCTCATGTTGTAATGCTATTGTAGTGTGGCCAACTCCATTTGAAAGAGACAGTGGCCTTTAGAAAAAAAACAGGGATTCTTGGTATTAATGAAAACATTGAGTGTGTACAATATCACACATATCCAGAGCAAAAGAAAAAGAGGTAGCGTATTAGAATTAGTTGGTCACAAGTCTAGAAACTCAACTTATGCTAAATCATTACAAAGAGAATGTTTAGGAAGGATATTTGGCTTTGTCACAGAATCAAGGAGCTGCAGTAACTCACAGAGCTTCAAGAATCTTAGCAATTGGAACTGGAGACTTGATACCACCAAAGTGCTCTCTCTCTTTTTCTCTCTCTCTGTTTCTCAACCCATCTCTCATCTTTGCTAATCTCTGCTTGGCTTCAACATTACTCATAGCAAAGAGTATTTTGCCTTATGACGGGGGAAAAACATTTAGTGCCACAAATTCTGTTATATTCTCACAGCTCAAAACCAGAGAAAGGAAAAAAAATCTCCTTCTTCTGTTGGCTCCATTTAAAAGAGTCCTCAGGAAGGACTATGGCCCCATGCAGGGCACATGCTCAGTCTGGACCAATTGCTGGACCCAGAGGGACTAGATACTAAGATAGTCTCAGCCTACGTCATGTGCCCATCTTGTGATCAGGATGTACTGGGGTGTATTACTATAATAAATGAAGGGCAAGCTCATTGATTAGATAACCTCAGTGTTACGTGGTGTAATGTCTACCTGACATAACTAAATTCTACCCTGCCTTAACTCTGTTTCTGTTTAAGAAACAGGATGCCTACTATAAAAATTTCCCTTTGTAACTAGACCAGGTGAGACTAGTTAGGACCAAGAGAGCCAAACAAATGACTTCAAAAAGATGTAATCTTATTTCCATACTAAATGACACTCCCACCAGTTCTGTGACAGTTGACAATCACCATAACAATTACTGGAAGAGAAGCCATGCAAGTACAAAAAGGAAGGCAGTACTCCAGTTGTGGGAAGTTCACTACCCATTTCCAGAGAAGACATGAATATTCCTTCTCTCACTTTTAATGCCCAACTCCTTCATTAGAGAAACCCTCAGTTTTAAGCCCCTCACCTCTCACACATCAAGAATTTGATTTGTGAGCCATGCTCCTGCTTCTGAATTCCATGGTCATGGAGTAAAGCCTGTTCTGCTTGACAGTCACTTAAGGTTTCAATTATTGGCTTTGTGGGAATAAATAGGGAAAGACCCCATCTTTGGGGGAGACCAGGCTTTGTCAGTAGTATCAGGACTCTCCTAATAAAAAGACTATGAAAGTCGCCAGATGCAGTGGCTCATGCCTGTGATCCCAGCACTTTGGGAGGTCAAGGAGGGTGGATCACTTCAGGTCACAAGTTTGGGATCAGCCTGACCAACATGGTGAAACCCCATCTCTACTAAAAATACAAAAATTAGATGGCATGGTGGCGGGTGCCTGTAATCCCAGCTACTTGGGAGGCTAAGGCATGAGAATCACTTGAACCTGGGAGGCAGAGGGTGCAGTGAGCCAAAATTGCACCACTGCACTCCAGACTGGGCAATGGAGCAAGACTGTGTCAAATAAAAAAAAAAAAAGAAAAAAAAACAACTGTGGAATCTAAATAATACATAAAAACCAGCATGTTAAATGAGTTGCTGAGTTGGCAGGAAAGTAAAGAATCAGTGGAAACAAAAAACAGAATGTTGGGAAAGGCAGTCTCAACCCCCACTCGTCCACATAAGAATAGCTTTGGGACTGCAACACTGCCTTGCCAAGAGATAAGGAGCTCACATAGCTGGTGCCAGGTATATTGATTTGTGTGGAAATATCTCGGCCTGTTCCCACCCCTCTGTTTCAAGCTCAATGTATACTCCTTTGCTCTGCTTAAGCATGTGTGTCAATGGCTCTCAGGCATATCCCCATCTTTCAGTATTTCAGAATCCACAAGGAAGAGAAGGGAGTCATTCTGTGGCACAAGAGAGCTATATGTAGGGCAACTGCCCTGTGTCAGTTGCCAGGGGACCTGTTAGCCATGGGAAGCAACACATACTATTGGAGCTAATCTTGCTCTATGTCTTCTCTGTGTGAGTAAAAGCACTGTCCCATCCAGTGCCTGACTGTGTTGTTTTCCTTGGTGACTCCAATACCAAGTTGGACTTCTCTTCCTGATGGTTGGCATGGTGATGATCTTTGCTATCCTCCATGTAGTAAATGTCCTCCCTGGCATTGGTAACTAGTGCACGCTGTTGTGCTTTATACAAAGTGAAAGAAGGAATCCCAGGGCGTTATTCAACTGAAAGAATATGTCCAACATGGATGATCGAGAACTTCAAGCTTTATCTTCAAACAAACATATAAGTGCAAGGAAATAGGGTCTGCAGGAACTCTAGCAGCAGAACTTTTATCAAACCTCATCAGAAGAGATGACGGGAGGAAAAGGTACTAGAACGCAAAAGGAGAAAAAATTAGATAGAGTAGACCACCTTGAGAGATGCAAGGATCTTGGTTGAAGAAAACAGCCCTTGTAGTGAAGAGGCCAGGAGAACATTAACCTAAACTTACACTTTTTCTCCGATCCCCAAATGGGTGTTGGTCAAACCCTACAGTAAGCCAGAGAGCCTAGGAACCCTGTTTAATTAATCATACTACAGATCAGCCTCCTAGGCAGATCCACAAGGTGGATCTCAAGGAGAAAACAGAAGACACTGGTATATATATATATACACACACACACCCTAATTGGCCTCCTTGCTTCTAACCTTCCTCCACCCCCACCTCTTTACAGCAATCAGAATGATTCTCCAAAATAAATTTACCACCTTGATTAAAATTAACTGTCCTTCAGCCTGTCCCATTCCACTTAGAATTCCATAATGAACAATTTTCATACCTTGCTCTACAAGAGTCTCCCTAAATAATTTGGATACCAAGCATCATTCCACCCCACTTTGTTTCACTTTTCTCCTTGCCCACTATGCTCTAGTCATATTCATCTGTCAATCTCTAGAAAATACCAACATTTCCACCCTTAAGCCTTTTACACTTGCTAATGCATCTTCTTGGAAAGCTCTTTCTTAACTTTCCATGAATCTAGCTTTCTTATGGCCATGAGGTTTCCGCATAAATGTTACCTTCTCAGAAAAGGCTTCCATGACCACCCAATTGCAATGCTTGGTTATTTCCTTAAAAACACTGTGGAATGTGCAATTATGTAATTAACTTTTCTACTTGCCTGTTATGTGTCTTGCCTATTCAAGCATAAGATCAGGGCTGGCACAGTGGCTCCCACCTGTAATCCCAGCACTTTTGGAGGATGAGGCAGGCAGATCACCTGACGTCAGGAGTTCAAGACCAGCCTGTCCAACATGATGTAACTCTGTCTCTACTAAAAAAAATTAGTGGGGCATGGTGGCAGATGCCTTTAATCCCAGCTACTCCTCAGGAGGCTGAGGCAGGAGAATCGCTTGTACCTGGGAGGCAGAGGTTGCAGTGAGCCAAGATTGTGCCATTGCACTCCAGCCTGAGCAACAAGAGCAAAACTTTGTCTCAAAAAAAAAAAAAAAAAAAACCAACAAAAAAAATAAGATCAACAAAGATGAGGAATATTCCTACCTTGTTCACCAGTGTATCCCCCAGTTACTAACATAGTGCTTGGCATAAAGTAGGTATTCAGGAACCATTTGTTGAATGAATGAGTGGTTTCTAGTCAAAAGGGTTATCTTTAGTAACCCACCTTCATCTTTAATCAATCATTTATTAATGTTACTAATTTCTCAATGAGGGGCCTCGTCACCATAGTGGTACTGATATTAAGTAACTATCTGTTTAAAACTAACAAAGTTGCATTAGTGGTTATGGTGCCCTAGAAATTCTCAAAGACTAGGAAAAGTAGTACAGTTCTTTGGTGGGTGTTTTTTGAGGGAAAGACTGAGTAAACATAAGACTTCTGCTTGAGTATTAAAGGAGAAATAGTAGCAAGTCTCAGAAATATTGATCTTCAGTGAACCTCCTAAGAAAAAGAGCAGAGGAATATTCTCAGGCTCAGAATACCTATTTGAGAACATGGAAATGATGTATGTATTCTTTGATTATTGTGAAAGTCTAACCTCATGCTAAACCACCATCACAGTGTCAGGAAAAGACTTCTATCATTCTTCCCACTCACAAAAAAAAAAGTATGCAAAAGGGAAAACGAAGTCTTCTTTCTGCTGCAGTGTAGAAAACCAATTATAGAAAGTTGTGTAATTAGAGCTTCTACAAAGTCAATTTGTTTGCCCAACAATCATGTAGATCCTAAGCAGTGGATGGTCATGAAAAATTTGGCCAAGGGGAAATATCTTAACCATGCACACAACAAAGCGATTAGTAGTAGAATGAAGAGTAATTCTTCATTTCACTTTTTAACCACATCACAATAAAACAATCTTAAAATAAAATAAACAACTTTTTAGTATTTCATCATGCTTACTTCATACAAATGTACAAGCCTAAATGGTGCATAATATTGTGAATAAAGAGGATACAGAGTTGGCCAGGTGTGGTGACTCACACCTGTAATCCCAGCAATTTGGGAGGCTAAGGCAGGCAGATCATCTGAGGTCAGGAGTTCAAGACCAGCCTGGCCAACATGGCAAAACCCTGTCTCTACTAAAAATACTAAATTAGCCGGGTGTGGTGGCATATGCCTGTAATCCCAGCTATTCAGGAGACTGAGGCAGGAGAATCACTTGAACCAGGGAGACGGAGGTTACAATGAGCTGATATTGCACCATTGCACATTGCACTTCAGCCTGAGCAAAATGAGTGAAACTCCGTCTCCAAAAAAAAAAAAAAAAAAGGATACAGAATTAATCTGTTTTCCTCTTAGTTCCGTTACACATAGGAAGTTATTTAATAGACACTTTATGTGTTCTGTGAACTTATTTGTGTGTCAACCTGGGCAGATAAACTTTTAGCTCTGAACCCCATGGTAATCCTAATCATGCCAAGCCTTTGAACACCTCTAAGAATATGGCATCCCATACTGCAGCTGATGGTTCTAATGATAAATATCCAATACAGGTCAGTGAATATTTTTCAAAGCCTCTTAACCCAGTGCAGAGGAATGCTCAGTGCCTTCAAGGCAGAGGCATTTCCCAAAAGTCTGGAAAGAAAATTGGAGACCTTTGGTTTTCCATTTATTCAAGACAGAATGAAGGCAAATCCTGAACCCTTTTTATCTTTCTGTGAATGTCATACAATCTTCACAGAATATTCAGAGACTTGAGATTCATAAGGATGTAGGACTACATATGCCCTTTGGGCACTCCAGCAGAAATTTCCTAACTTTCCCAGCCTAGAATTTCTTCCAGAGGGGCAGATGATCTTTTTTCCTGACTTGATTACAGTCCAGTGTAAGCATTTGGGAAGAACATAATACCATTCTTAAAGTTTTCAGTGGTCAAAAGTCAGCTTGTCCCAACTCTTCATTCATTCTTCATTTATTAAATCATTCATTCAGTTAGCCAGTCAAGTACTTACTGAGAGCAGCTTTACCTACATGAGGTTAGGGATACAGGAAGTAATGGGCAGCCACCATTTAAATACAATAATTATAAACATCACACATGCAGCAAGGTCATAGACAAGCAGACATTACTGTTGGTGCAGCCAATAGAGAGATCACTACAAATGGAGAAGACAAGGAAGATTTTATTGAAGAAAAAAAAAGATACCAGGGCTTAGTTTGGACAGGCAATAAATGCATAGATACAGAGAAAAAACAAAGCAGATAAATAAAGTATGGAAGTGTACTAAGGCATGAATGCACTGCTAAACCTGCTGCAGAGGGTCCTGATAAGGGTGTAATGGAACACAACATTGGAAAGGTGTGCTGGAATCAGACTGTGGAAAGCCTTGAATGCCAATTTGGGCTTAATCTTCTAAATAACAGAGAAGTTCTAATGTTCTTCAGTAGAATAATAGATTTATAACATATTTGAACTAAGGTTCTCAAAATATTAAAAATGAAAAATAGAACTAACCACATGATTAAGCAATCTCATTTCTGGCTATACATCCAAAGAAATGAAATCAGTATGTGGAATAGATATATGCACTCCCATATTTATTACAGCATTATTTACAACAGCCAAGATATGGAATCAGTCTGTGTCCATGAAATGAATGGATAAAGAAAATGTGCTATAGGTATACAATGGAATACTATTCAGCCTTAAGAAGAAGAAAATCATGTTACTTATAACAACATGGATAAATCTAGAGGACAATATACTAAGTGAAGTAAGCCAGGCACAGAAAAACAAATACTGCATGATCTTACTTATATGAAAAATCTAAAAAAGTTGAACTCATAAAAGTAGCATTGGATGGTGTACCAGGGGATGCAGGGAGGAGGGGAGTGAGGAGATGTTAATCAAAGGATACAAAATTTCAATTAGATAGGGAGAATAAGTTCAAGAAATCTATTGTACAGCTTGTTGACTGTAGTTAATAACAATATATTGTAGTCATTGCAGCACTATTACAATAGCAAAGACCTGGAACCAACCCAAATGCCCATCTATGATACACTGGACAAGGAAAATGTAGCACATATACACCATGGAATACTATGCAGCCATAAAAAAACAATGAGTTCATGTCCTTTGTAGGGACATGGATGAATCTGGAAACCAGCATTCTCAGCAAACTGATACAAGAACAGAAAATCGAACACCACATGTTCTCACTCATAGGCAGGTGTTGAACAATGAGAACTCATGGACACAGGGAGGGAAGCATCACACACTGGGGTCTGTTGGCAGGGAATAGGGGATGGGAAGCATGGGGTAATGAGGTTGGGGAGGGGATAACAGGGGGAGAAATGCCAGATATAGGTGACAGGGGGATGGAGGCAGCAAACCGCATTGCCATGTATACACCTATGCAACAATCCTGCATGTTTTGCACATGTACCCTGGAACCTAAAGTGCAATAAAAATAAATAAATAAATAAATAAATAATAAAATCAATGTAACCATAAAAAAAAGAAATGTGGAAAAAAATATACTGCAGTCTTGGAAATTGCTAAAACAGACTTTAACTGTTCTCACCACACAAAAAATGTGATAAGTATGTGACGTAATGCATATGTCAATTAGCTCAATTCAGTCATTCCACAAATTATACATATTTCAAAACAACATGTTGTGCATGATAAATATATACAATTTTTTTGTCAGTTAATATCTTTTAAACAAAAATTGCACAATATAAAAAATAATAATATCTTTGAACTGGAAATGCCTTTAGAGATCTATGTAGCACCTTCCAAAGACTAATATGGAAATGATGGCTGACTAGATTAGAGGATAGAGAGTCTGGAGGTGAGAAGGTAAGTGACAGATGACAAGGGTTTAAACTTAGAGTGACTTCAGAAGTCAAGAGGAGGAGTCTAATATGGGAGATGTTATGAAGTGAGAACTGATAGACTGATTATGATGTAAAAGGAAGACAGGGGAATCTACAAAAACATGTTTCAACTTTCAGTAAACACAGCAATGATGGTACTCATCATTAAAAAAAAGGATTTTTGTGAGTAAGGGGGTGATGATGACACTTTATGGTCAAGTTCAGCTGAGGTGAACCGAGAATTCAAGTGCATTTTCACCAAGTAGTTGGAGATTTATAACTAGAAATCAGAAGTGTTCAAAATTAAGGATGTGGATTTGGAAGTCATTTATGTAGAGGAAGTTTCTGCCAGTATTGAAACTATGGTCTGAGAACAGCTTCTGGCTTCTGAAAAGCCACAGATATTGTGGACACACAAGAAAATCATGCCCTATGTTTTTGTTATCCCAAGAGAGAGAAGAGTAGGCTGAGCATATGCCACAACTAGTATTTTTCATTAGAGATCACAATAAATACAACAAAATGAATCTGTGTAATGTAGAACAATAAGGCCTTCTTCTTATTTTTCTTTGCATTTCCGATGGCTTGCACGTAGTAAGTGGCTCCCAAAATACTTGTTGATTTAATTCAAATTAAAGCTAGCTTTTAAGATAATTAATATGCCAAAAATAGTTATTGAGAACAGTTAACATGCTCAGTTTTATCCTAAGTAACTATTGTTGGGAAATAGTAGAAAGCCCACAGAATCTGGACAAGTTTTGGTTGTGTAGTTCTCAAAATGGAAGAAAAAGATAAAAAATTCTTCCTTTTGCACACTAATTAATCATTAGCAATAATTTTGAAACCAAAATATCAACTTTTAATCATTGTCATCATTGTTAATCTTCCAAAGCAATACTTAGATTTGTGCCACAAAATTTAACATCTGCTTATATATTCTTTTCTTTATCTTCAAAATTGTAGAATCAAAATTTTAGAACTAGAAAAACCTGAGTGCATGATAAAAATTTAGGATGCTAATAGTTGTTCAACATTCACTATATCTTAGCTCCTAACCCAAACAGCACATTTGTGAAGACTATATTCCTTGCTGGTTTGAACTCTAATCTTCCAGATTACCAGAATGGTCAGAACATTTTTTTTTTTTTTTGCATTGATGTTACTATTATTGTTGTTGTTGTTGTTGTAAAGACAGAGCCTTGGTCTGTTGCCCAGGCTGGAGAGCAGTGATACAATCGTAGCTTACTGAAGCCTCAAATTCCTGGGCTCAAGCAGTCCTCGCACCTCAGCCTCCTGAACATCTGGGAGTACAGGCATGTGCCAGCATGCCAGACTATTTTATTTTTTATTTTTTGTAGGGACAGGGGTCTTTCCATATTGCCCAGGCTGATCTCAAACTCCTGCTCTCAAGCAATCCTCCCACCTCAGCGTCCCAAAGCACCAGGATTACAGGTAAGAGCCACCATATCCAGCCCAATACAATAATATTTAACAAACACTTGTGTACTTGTACACAGGTCTGCCCAGCAATAATTTTGTTTATTTATTTTTTTAGACAGAGTTTCACTCTGTTACCCAAGCTGAAGTACAGTCACACCGTCTTGTCTCATGGTAACCTCCACCTCTCAGGATCAAACAATTATCATGCCTCCACCTCCCCAGTAGTAGGGATTACAGGCCCACCACTATGCCAAGCTAACTTTTGTATTTTTAGTAGAGACAGTGTTTCACCATGTTGTCCAGGCAAAAGTAATCTTCCTGCCTCAGTCTCCCAAAGTGCTGGGATTACAGGCCTGAGCCACCATGCCTGGCCTTCCAAGCAAGACTTTAAACACACAAATGCCCTCCCTCATCAAAAAAACAAATAAACTACATCTTTCTCAAATTAAGGGCTACAAAGTTTTGTGGGTTTTTTTTTTCTTACATTAATCAAGTTATAGAAAAATACTGGTGTCAGTGAAGGTCCTAAGCTTTATGGAATAAGGTAGCAAGATAAATGCTATCTTGCAAATAAAACGAATGGTATGTAATTAGGCTTAAAACTAGTCATTTGGGCATTTTGCCCACTTATCTTCATTTACTATACATATTTTTGCTTTTTTTTTTTTTTTTTTTTAAGTTTACCAGTGTCCTCACAGAGACCTACCTATAGATTAGTCTAGAAGTCAAGCTCTAGGGATAGTTTCAACAAGATGTCTAGATCCCTGTGCAGTGGATAACATGTTTAAACCTTGTATACATCCCTTTGTAATTTCACTTCTACATCTAAGGAGCAAAGAGACCAGCATTAGCATCAAGTTCCTGTTTTCTGAGAGGGATACTTCTGAGTCACAACTGCAAAACCATTGATTGTCCCAAGCACAAAGCTAGGATTCTCTCACCTTCCTCAGAGGAATCCATCAGTCAAAGTGAAAGGCAGTTATATAAACATTCAGAGTAAACATTCAGTTGTCCTTCTATGTTAAATACACACATGCGTACACACATGCACACACTCTGATTATGTTGAACACACACTCATACACACATACACACACAAAGTGCTCAGAGGGCATGGAAGCTTCTCAGAAAGACTTGTAAATTTAACAAGCACAACTTCAAACAAAGCATTCACAGGGCTTCATATTAGACTGCAGAATCCAGTTAAGAAACAGCAAGATTAGTGTTAATTTCATAAATAGTGTTGCTCTGCCCCTCTGTGGGAATACTGAGAAGTGCATGAGAAGATACTCAGAATTCAGAATCAGCTAATACAAATACCAATAGTCAGAGAAAGAGGCTAAGTACAAATAAAATCCAGAGGCTTCTTTTTTAATGAGAAACCCATGCCAGATATTTTTATTTTCTGAGTATAGTCTTACTTGATGCAAAACAATAAGATATAAATGACTTGGAAAGTGATTTGCAAATGTCAGGTTTTGTGTGTGTGTGTGTGTGTGTGTGTGTGTGTGTGTGTGTGTATTTGTTTGTTTGTTTTTGTCTGTTTGTTTGGGGTTTTTTTGAGATGGAGTTTCACTCTTGTTGCCCAGGCTGGAGTGCAATGGCAGGATCTCAGCTCACTGCAACCTCAGCTTCCCAGGTTCAAGTGATTCTCCTGCCTCAGCCTCCAGAATAGCTGGGATTACAAGCATATGGCACCATGCCCAGCTAATTTTGTATTTTTAGTAGATACAGGGTTTCTCCATGTTGGCAAGGCTGGTCTCGAACTCCCGACCTCAGGTGATCCACCCGCCTTGGCCTCTCAAAGTGCTGGGATTACAGGCATGAGCCACTGTGCCTGGCCAGCAAATGTCAGTTTTTAATTCACCCACTTGTAAAGTTGAATTTAATGTTTCTATATACTTATTTTCTATTTCTTCCATGTGAAATGTCACTTGGTGGTGTATAAAACATGATTACAAGTTTAAAAGTGAAACGCAGGGATAACAGTAATAATTAACATTGGTTGAGTGATAACTATATGTCAGGCACCAGGCCAATATTAATTCATTTAATCTTCACAAGTCCATGAGATGTGTATTAGTTACTTATGCTTTTCAAAGTGCTTTCACATAAGTGTTTTCTGTTGCTCATACACAACACTCTGAGAAAGACGGGGAACCTCAGGGTACACAAGACACCTCAAAGACCCCTAGGTAAATAGGTAAGCCTGAGATCACTTCTCAAGTGAGAGTCAGAATCCAAGTCCAAGTATCCTACCTCCTAGAGCAGCATTTATTTCACTTACACAAAGATGTTTGGTTCACAGCCCTGAAGAGATACCATTTACCAGACTAATCTTGATTAAGAAATGCCTATCAAAACTGAATAAACAGAAAGTATTGCAAGTGCATCTGACAATTACATGTTTTCTTCCTACTGTTTTTAATGTTGAAAGAAAAAAGATGCTGACAAAATTATAAAAACAATAAAGTATGACAATTATTTATTATGTTATATATTAAGCAGGCTCACTTTAAAGTAAGTTGGTTAGCATTAAAGTCTCATCTGAAGGCCCAAAATGAACCTGAAATGATTCTACTTTCCCCAAAGTTTGTATATTTTCCCCTATGATCTAACATAATTAAATGTTGTTTCTAAAATCTAGATATTCATATGAGAGTTCCCAAGGAGTTCCTATGGCTTGCTCTTCACAAAGCATCGACTTTCTCCCTGGTTTTATTTGTTTGCTTATTTATTTGGTTTTGTATTTTGTTTTGTTTTGGTTTTGTCTAATGCTTTTGTTTTTCTTTGGTTTTGCTTGTTTGGTCACTATGGAGCTACCACCAACCATCATTTAGAGTTGTAACCTTCAACCTTGTGAACCCGTTTTGAAAACTCCAGATTAAATTTTTATTTTTTCAGTAAACTCCTGGAAATCAGTATATTTTATATTTTCAAAAATAAAATTCCTACCCCCCAGACTGACTATGCTCATGGCAGTTTACAACTACTACCAGGAATGAACAAATGAAAAACTAGGATCAAGTGAACACTGACTTGATAGAACACAGTTTCAAACTTATAAGTGGGTTACAAAAAGGTAATTGACAAGTCAATTGAATGGAAATTGTGATGGATTTTCCCATTTATTCACTTATTTATTTTTTCTATTTACATTATGGCTTACAAAATAATAAGCAAATTTGCAAAAGCATTTTTTTTTTTTTTTTGTTAGACTGTGTCTTATTCTGTTGCTCAGGCTGGAATGTAGTGGCACGATCTTGACTCACTGCAGCCTCAACCACCTGTGCTCAAGCAATCCTCTCACCTCAGTCTCCCAAGTAGTTAAGATTGCAGGCACCCTCCACCATGCCCAGCTATTTTTTTGAATTTTTAGTAGAGATGGGGTTTTGCCACATGTGCCAGGTTGGTCTTGAATTCGTGACTTCAAGTGATCCACCCACCTCGGCCTCCCAAAGTGCTGGAATTACGGGAGCCCCCAGGCCTAGCTAATTTTTTATTTTTTCTGGAGACAGGTTCTCACTATGTCGCCCAGACTGGTCACAAACCCCTTGGGCTCAAGCGATCCACCCAACTTGTCTTCCCAAAGTACTAGGATTACAGGCATGACCACCATGCCCCGCCAAGTTTTGCCTTTTAAATGCTAATAATAATGGCATTTACTTTCAGCAAAGCTGCTTCTTGCTGCTGTGGTTGTGGTTGTGGTTGTTGTTGTTGTTACAAAATGTTTAATCATTAGACCCCTGCAAAATAGCGGCCCCACATCTTGAAGTCCTGCTCTGAAACTGCTCCCGCTCACCCCTCTGCCTGTGCCTGGAGCTAGGAATCCACAGGGACACGGGACATTCCCACCTAGAGTTGGCCCCTTCTACAGGTACCCACGCTGCCCAGCTTGCCGGGTCCCTAAGCAGGGAGGTGTCTAGTGGAGAGATGGAAGGAGCATGGTCAAGAGAGCTGTGGTGTTCGCACACTGTGCACCAGCCCCTTGCTATGAGATGCTGGGCAGAGCTGCCACTGGAAGAGAAGAAAAAGGGGGTGGCCTGTGGACTTGGAGCTGCATTGGGAGCCAGCTCTGCAGAGCCACATTCTGACAGAAATCCCCTAAGAGTCTGAAAAGTCTGAACCTAGCCTTTGAACATACTAAGGACCAATGAATTGTATACTTTAAGCAGGTGAATTTTATGGCATGTGAATTATATTCCAATAAAGCTGTAATTTTAAAAAATGCCTTATTGGTAATGGTACTGGATAACTGATGTCTCATATATCCATGGAAATACACAGCCTTTTAAGAGGGCAGTTTCTCTTTGAAAAGATAAAATATACATATGCTTTGATATAGAAATTCCAATTCTAGACATGTCTCCTGTATGCACATATCTGCACATAATTACAAAAATGTGTATAAAGACGTTTGTTGCAGGATGTTGTAATAGTTTAATATAGAAATCAACCCAAAGCCTCTTCAGTAGGAGAGTGATTAAATAGATTATGGTACTTTCATGCTATTGTTAAAGAACGAAATTTTGGGCCGGACATGGTGGCTCATGACTGTAATCCCAGCACTTTGTGAGGCCAGGGCAGGTGGATCATGAGGTCAGGAGATGGAGACCGTCCTGGCCAACATGATGAAACCCCATCTCTCCTAAAATACAAAAACTTAGCCAGGTGTGGTGGTGGGCACCTGTAGTCCCAGCTACTCAGGAGGCTGAGGCAGGGGAATCGCTTGAACCTGGGAGGAGGAGGTTGCAGTGAGCTGAGATGGCGCCACTGCACTCCAGCCTGGTGACAGAGCAAGATTCCATCTCAAAATTTAAAAAAAATGAAATTTTGTGTCTTGTTTTGAAAAATAAATCTGTGTAACAAACTTGCACCTCTACCTCCTGAATCTAAAATGAAAGTTGAAATTATTTTAAAATAATTTTAAAATTGAAAAGTAAATATTTTAGAGACAAAAAATTTTTAAACTTGGTTCAACTGGCAAGAAGAAAAGCCTATCTACAATTCTGAGTCTAGATATTTTCCATTGCTTGGAAAGACAATTTACATAATGTATATATCAATGTGTTAATTATAAGAAGATGAATGAGATCATATTAATGAATAAATTATCACAAAGGTAGTGAAAATTTTTAATCTCCTGAACAAATACAATTCCTTGGAGCAAATTATAATTTCCTACAAAAAGTGTACTCTGTATTTACTTAAGTTTACAGATTGTAAACTTTAATAACTGTTATCACACACTGAAATTTCAAAGAAACTGGCCAGGCATGTGGCTTATGCCTGTAATCTCAGCACTTTAGGAATCCTAAGTGGCAGCATCTCTTGAGCCCAAGAGTTTAAGACCAGCTAGGGCAACATAGTGAGACCTCATCTCTACAAGGTCTACTTTTTAAAATAATAATTTTTAAAAATTAGCCAAGCATGGTGGTGCACATGTCTGGTCCTACTTACCCGGGAGGCTAAGGCAGGAAAATTGTTCAAGCCTAGAAGTTTGAAGCTGCAGTGAGCAGTGATTGTACCACTGCACTCCAGCCTGGGCAACAGAGTGAGACCACATCTCAAAAAAAAAAAAAAAAAAAAAAAAATGAAGAAACTAAATTAAACTAACCTTAAAGAATTTTTGGATGCAAATCTTGTCCATTATGTTCTCAGGATCACCAAATATAAGCATACTTAATCTTCCTTCATTTCCTTCCTTTCAGAAATTAACTTGATAAATAGCTTCATCCTTTTATTTTCCTCATGATTTCTTGTTATATACCATTGAGACTTAAAAACTATGGTTCTCTTTACTGTCATTTTAACCAAAGCTGAACTTTTGTTTATAATTTTTTATTTCCACCTAATGTGATATCATACATCTTTTTTTTTTTTTTTTTGAGATGGAGTCTCGCTCTGTTGCCCAGGCTGGAATGCAGTGGCACAGTCTCAGCTAATTGCAGCCTCTGACTCAGGGGTTCAAGCGATTCTCCTGCCTTAGCCTCCCGAGTAGCTGGGATTACAGGCATGTGTCACCACGACCAGCTAATTTTTGTATTTTTAGTAGAGACAGAGTTTCACCATGCTGGCCAGGCTGGTCTCGAACTCCTGACCTTAGGTAATTCACCCACTTTGGCCTCTGAAAGTGCTGGGATTACAGGCATGAGCCACTGCACCCAGCCTCATACAACAATTTAGTTAAATTTTAACTTTAATCAATATATTCAAAACAGATTGTTAAGTAAAAAATGTGTGTGTGCTTAGACCTATGGAGGGGGAAAGAAATTAAGAAGATAGATAAGTGGATTACATTTTTACTCTATATATACCCAAATTATTTGACTTTTTAAAATAAGCATTAACTCATGAATTTCATATATAATCTAAATAAATAAATGTGATGTAGCTGAATAGATTATTCTGAGAGCAGAGTTCCATGACTCAGAAAGAATAAGTAAAAAGACTCACCTTGTCTGTAAATGACTGTCTTTTAACTCTCCAGATTTTTCATATTTTTAATAATAATACTTATTCACCCAAATGAATAATTATCTATAGAAATTCATGCAGTTAAAAAGAAAAGATGACATGGACAACTAAAAAAGAATAGTGCAATTTTTTGAAGAAAAGTGTAAGGGTGTAAAATGGTATGGACGAGGTTGAGCTCCTTCACTCTTTTTCTGGTTTTCCCAACTGCTCCCCCTTCTCTTCTGAGCCAGAGACCATCTAACAATCCAAATTCTACCACAGGTGATAAGATTCTCATAAGCAGGGAAGGGTGTACATGCACAGACATGCCTTTATCAGACACTTATAGAGTAGGTACAATCAACACTTTCCTCCTAACTTTAAAATAATAAATTTTATTCACCTAATATCAGAAAAACTGACATCCCACCCTTAGCCTAACTCTACACCATTCAGCTAAGCAAGTTTGCATACAGAATCTGAAAAAAGACTAACCTTCCTAAAAGCCTTGCATTCCAAGAAAAGCCATGAATAATAGAACATTCTGGTTTCTTTTAACAAAACAGAGGCACATCTTATATTTTTTCTAAATGAAAACTGACCCGAGTGTCATCTAATTAGAATTCTGGATTGCCATTTTTGTATGCTATGAATAGTTTGTTCTTTCAGTTTAGTCAGCCAGTACTTCTGAAAGCTGGACTCCCTTGCAAATATTGCAAGAGGTGGTGGGAGGGGGAGACACACACAATATACCTTTAGTTATTGTTAAAATTTTCTCTAAGGTTTTTTCTAATACACCTAAGTAATATTCTTACAAGTAGGACTTTCTGCCCAAAACCTGCTTACTGAACATGAAGCAATGTCTTTTTTTTTTTTTTTTTTTTTTTTTTTTTTTTTTTTTTTGAGATGTAGTCTCACTCTGTCTTCCAGGCTGGAGTGCATTGGTGCAATCTCTGCTCACTGAAACCTCCACTACCCGGGCTCAAGCAATTCTCCCACCTTAGCCTCCCAAGTGTGGGGATTACAGGCCCCTGCCACCAAACCCAGAAAATTTTTTTATTTTTAGTATGTACAGGGTTTCACTTTGTTGGACCAGCTGGTTTTGATTTCCTGACCTCAAATGATCCACCTGTCTTGGCCCCCCCAAAGTGCTGGGATTACAGGCGTGAGTCACTGCACCCGGCCATAGGAAGCAATGTCTATTCCCTAGGGAGATATAGCACATAGGTAGAATAAGTGGTGAGAATATCAAAATAAATCTATTTTAAATAAATGGTCAAATGTACTAGGCTTATGAAAAAGCTTATCCACCACAATCAAGTAGGCTATATCCCTGGGATGCAAGCTTGGTTTAACAATAAATGTGATTCATCACATTAACAGAACTAAAGACAAAAACTACAATTATCTCAATGGATGCAGAAAAGGCTTTTAATAAAAATCAACATCCCTTCATGTCAAAAAAAAAATTCTCAATAAACTAGGTATTAAAGGAACACACCTCAAAATAATAAGAGCCATGTGCAACAAATCCACAGCTAACATCATACTGAATGGGCAAAAGCTGGAAGCATTCTTCTTAAAAGCTGGCACAAGACAAGAATGCCTATTCAACATAGTATTGGGAGTCCTGGCCAGGGCAATCAGGCAAGAGAAAAAAATAAAGGTATCTAAATAAGAAGAGAGGAAGTCAAGCTATCCCTGAGTGAAAGTGACATGATCCTATATCTAGAAAACCCCATAGTCTCAGCCCAAAAGCTCCTTAAGCTAATAAACAACTTCAGCAAAATTTAGGATGCAAAATCAATGTGCAGAAATCACTAGCATTCCTATATATGAACCGCAATCAAACCAAGAGCCAAATCATGAATGAACTCACATTCACAGTTGCCACGAAAAGAATAAAATACCTAGGAATACAGCTAAGGAGGTAAAAGATCTCTACAAGGAGAACTACAAACCACTGCTCAAAGAAATCCAAGATGACACAAACAAATGGAAACACATTTCATGCTCATGGAGAGGAAGAATCAATATTGTTAAAATGCCACACTACTCAAAGCAAATTATAGATTCAATGCTATTCCTGTTAAACTACCACTGAGATTCTTCACAGAAAAACCATTTCAAAATTCATATGGAACTAAAAAAGACCCCAAATAGCCAAGGCAATCCTAAGCAAAAAGAACAAAGCTGGAGGCATCATGCTACCCAACCTCAAATTATATTACAACACTGTAGTAACCAAAACAGCATGGTACTGGTACAGAAGCAGACACATGGACCAATGGAACCGAACAGAGCACCCAGAAATGAGACCACCAACCTACAATTATCAGATCTTCAACAAAGCTGACAAAAATAGGCAATGAGGAAAAGATTCTCTATTTAACAAAGGGTGCTGGGATAACTGGCTAGCCATATGCAAAAGACTGAAACTGAACCACTCCCTTACACCATGATATGGTTTGGCTGTGTCCTCACCCAAATCTCGTTTTGAATTGTAACTCCCCACAATTCTCATGTGTGTGGAAGTGACCTGGAGGGAGGTAATTGAATCATAGGGCAGGTCTTTCCCATGCTGTTCTCATGATAGTGAATAAGTCTCATGAGATCTGATGGTTTTAAAAATGGGAGTTTCCATCTCTTTTCTTGTCTACCACCATGTGAGACATGATTTTTACCTTCTGCCATGATTGTGAGTCCTCGCCAGCCATGTAGAATTACAAGTCCATTAAAACTCTTTCTTTTGTCAATTGCCCAGTCTTGGGTATGTCTTTATTAGCAGTGTGAAAATGAAGTAATACAGTAAATTGGTACCAGTATGATGGGGCATTGCTGAAAAGATACCTGAAAATGTGAAAGTGATGGTGGAACTGGGTAACAGGCACAGGTTGGAACAGATTTGAGGGCTCAGAAGAAGACAGCACTTAAAGCAGGGACAGTTTTAGCTCTGTACTTTGAAAAAGTTGTCTCCCTTTAAGTGCTATAGCTGATGAAGTTTGAGTGAGTGATCTGTGTCCACTTGAGCATTCTTTTTAGTAATAAAGGATTCCGTTCTATTTTAATTCTTTAGAACTGATTCTCATTCTTTGCAATCAACTGTGAATTTTCTGTGTTAATTTGTATCAGAGGTAATAGAGTTAATCCAAAATCATAGGTGTCCTGGTGGTGTGGCCCCAGTCATCATGAGCCATGTCTGAAAGAATTAATCCCATTTCATATGCAAGCATGCTCTCTGTTTGACTGTGCTGTGGTTTTGAATGCGAGCATTTTTGACAGTGCTTTAACCTGACTAATTGTGTTCTAGGTAATAATGCGTGGGCTTCAGTAGGAGGCAGGGTTAGGGAAGAAGGAGGGAGAATGGATGTGTGAATCAGGGAAAGGTGTATCTTCCTTTGGAGCATGGATGGGTTCCAACCCCCCACTCACCCTCTCAGCTGGGTATCTTTGTGCGGGTCACAGCTTGTGCTACATTAAGCATCAGCCCTGGTTGGGAAGAGAGTCTACAGGGGAGAGGTTAGAGCTTCATCAAAGAAGCAACTCTCTTAAGTGACCTCCATTTAACTGACCTGCTGGTCTCCATTCCTTCTGCAAAACATACTACTGGCAACTACTGCTGCATGTATTTGTCATGGTTGTCTTACATGTCACTGTAATTTTGTTCCCTCCATTTGGACTGGAAGCATATCAAGAGCCAATTGTGTGAATTTCTAAACTTATTTGGACCAGTTAAATGTGTTATTGTAATTGAGTAATTTAATTGCTACATAAATGAAATATGAGTGAGACAAAACAGATAACTAACATTCACTGAGTACTTACTGTGTGTTAGGTACTCTTCTAAGTGCCTGACATCTCATCTCTTACAACTGTTGTGTATATAAAAGTAGAATGTTTTGGAAAAAAAATTGATAGCAGTGAGTGCTGCAGAATTCACCAATGAATTAGTTATACAGAAAATAGCAGTAAAAAATTTGGAGGGAAAATAAAAATCTTAGAAATATCCCACACCCATGTTACTCAGCAAATGTATCTAAGCTCTTAACCCACTTTGAAAAAATCAAAATTAGAAATCAGAGTCAATATGTTAATTGTGCAAGGAGGACTTTGGGAAATTAATCCGTAGTTCTATCCCAAAAGGAAAGACATCCAATCTAAGTTACGATATCAGTGAAAAAAAACACACATTTATATGTTTTATATTAAAATTAATCCCACGTTGACTTAGGAACTCCTACGTTAATCATCCTTTTAAAGAGATTCAGGCTGAAAGTCAAGATCCCTGAGGTTAGACCTAATGTTAAAATTTTAACTGGGCAAATTCTCATTAGAGACAAGGGGCCAAAGACTGTGCTGAAGGAATGTAATGTCTTTTAATGTTGACTTCAATCCAGTAAGGCCCTTGTTAAGCCATTTAGCTGTAAACTTGGGCCTTGGGAAGGCAGTGCACCCTCCGAAATTAGAGGTCAGGAGATTTGTATTTGATTTCCAGCCCTCTGCAAGTTAGTCAGCCACTCACTGTGAAGCCTTAGGCGAGTCACTTTCTGTCTCTGTTTCTCGATTTTTGTACAGGGATTTATGTGGGCCTTAAGGTCCACTGGGAAACAATCACTTTTTCAGCTCAGTGCCTGGTTTGTTGAGTATACTTGTCAATCTGGACTTTAAAACCTATGATTTAGATTAACTCTATTACCTCTGATACAAATTAACACAGAAAATTCACAGTTGATTGACAAGAGTGAAAATCACTTCTAAAGAATTATAATATAACCGAATCCTTTATTACCAAAAGAATGCTCAAGTGGACACAGATCAGTCATTCCAACTTCATCAACTACAGCACTTAAAGGGAGACAGCTTTTTCAAAATACAGAGCTAAAACTGTCCCTGCTTTAAGTGCTATAGCACAGTTGGGATGGTTTTAGCTCTGTACTTTGAAATTGTTGTGTGCTCTACAAATCAAAAACCACTTTTGTTGTTACTTTTGGTCCCCAGGAGAAATGGGGGTCCTTTTCAGAGAGCATGGGAGATATATGAGTCATTTGCCGTCCTCCTGACTGCCTCTGATGGTGAAATAAGAGAATATGAAGCATTTTGGGGTGTGGCCAGGCACACAGTTAGGCTCGGTGCAGAGCAGAGCTGCTGTCCTGGTGGTGTGGCCCCAGTCATCATGAGCCATGTCTGAAAGAATTAATCACATTTCATATGCAAGCATGCTCTCTGTTTGACTGTGCTGCTTTTTTAATGAGAGCATCATTGACAGTGCTTTAATCTGACTAATTGTGTTCTATGTAATAATGCATGGGCTTGAGTAGGAGGCAGAGTTTTGAAGAAGGAGGGAGAATGGATGTGTGAATTAGGGAAAGATGTCTCTTCCTTTGGAACATGGATGGGTTAGAACTATCCTGCACCCACATTACTCAGCAAATATATCTAAGCTCTTAATCCACTTGGAAAAAATCAAAATTACAAATCAGAGTCAATATGTTATTTGTGCAAGGAAGACTTTGGGAAATTAATCCTTAGTTCTATCCCTAGAGGAAAGACCTCTGGTCTATATTACAATATCAGTAAAAAAAAACCACACATTTATATGTTTTACATTAAAATTAATCACAGATTGACTTAGGAACTCCTAAGTTAATCAAGCCTTTTCAAGAGCTTCAGGCTGAAAGTCAAGATCCCTCAGGTTAGACGCAATCTTATAATTTTAACTGGGCAAATTCTCATTAGAGACAAGGGGCCAAAGACTGTGTTGATGGAATCTAATGTCTCTTAATGTTGACTTCAATCCAGTAAAGCCCTTTATCAACAGTTTAACTGTAAAATTGGGCCTTGAGGAAGCAGTGCACCCTCTGAAATTGGAGGTCAGGAGATTTGGATTTGATTTCCAGTCCTCTGCCAGTTAGTCAACGACTCACTTTCAAGCCTTAGGTGAGTCACTTTCTGTCTCTGTTTCTCGATTTTTGTAGAGGGATTTATGAGGGCCTTAAGACCCACTGGGAAACAATCCCTTTTTCAGCTCAGTGCCTGGTTTGTTGAGCATACTTGTCAATCTGGACTTTAATACACCTATGATTTTGGATTAACTCTATTACCTCTGATACAAATTAACACAGAAAATTCACAGTTGATTGACAAGAATGAGAATCAGTTCTAAAGAATTAAAATAGAACCGAACCCTTTATTACTAAAAAGAATGCTCAAGTGGACACAGATCACTCACTCAAACTTCATCAGCTATAGCACATAAAGGGAGACTACTTTTTAAAAAATACAGAGCTAAAACTGTCCCTGCTTTAAGTGGTATAGCTTAAAGGAAAGAACTACAATCTATTTTACAGGGATTAATGTGGGCCTGTACAAATAGAGGTCTTATATTTTTTATAAAAACTATTTTGTGAGTGTGTTTATCTTTTTTTAACAGAGTACAAACTGAGGGTGTAAATTTTTTATAACAGAGTACAAATAGAGGGTGTTTATTTTTATAACATGGTACAAATAGAGGAGGTATATATTTTATAACAGAGTACAATATAGGGTTTATCTTTTTTAAAGACAATTTGGTGAGTGTGTATGCTTTTGTATAACAGAAATAATAGATGATGTATATATTTATAACAGAGTACAAATAGAGGTTGTATTTTTTTATAACAGAGTACATCTAGACAGTATATATTTTTTATAACAGAGTACAAACAAAGAGTGTATATTTTTATAAGAGTACAAAGTGAGGGTGTATATTTTTTATAATAGAGTACAAATAGTGGGATTATATTTTATATAAAAGACTAAATTTGAGTGTGTATATTTTATATAACAGTGTGCAAAAAGAGGGTGCATATATTTTAAAACAGAGTACAATTAGAGGGTTTATGTTCATTATAACAGAGTACAGGAAGAGAGTTTATATTTTTTATAAAAGACAAAATTGTGAATGTGTATATTTTTTATAACAGGATACAAATAGACGGTGTATATTTCTTATAACAGTAAAAATAGAGGGTTTATATTTTTTATAAAAGATTGTTTTTCTAGAGTGGATATTTTTATACCAGAGTAAAAACAGAGGGAGTATATTTTTTATAACAGAGTACATATAGAGGGTATATATGCTTCATAACAGAGTACAATTAGAGAGTTTATATTTTTTATAAAATCTATTTTGTGAGTGTGTATAATTTTTATAACAGAGTACAAATAGAGGGTGCATATATTTGATAACAGTAAAATAGAGGGTTTATATATTTGGTAACAAAGTACAAATAGAGGGTGAATATATTCTATAACAGAGTACAATATAGGGATTATATTTCTTGTAAAAGACTATTTGGTGAGTGCGTATATTTTTTAAAACAGGTTACAAATAGAGGGTGTATATTTTTAATAACAGGGTACAAATAGAGAGTTTATATTTTTCCTAACTGAGTACAAATAGAGGGTGTGTATTTTTATAACAGAGTACAAATAGAGGGTGTATATTTTTTTAACAGAATACAAACAGAGGATGAATATATTTTATAACAAAGTACAAATAAAGGGTTTATATATTTTATAAAAGACAATATTGTGATTGTGTATATTTTTTATAACAGAGTACAAATAGAGGGTGTATCTTTTATAACAGAGTACAAACGGAGGGTGTATATTTTTATAACAGTACATATAGAGGGAATGTATTTTTATAACAGTACAAATAAACAGTGTATATTTTTATAACAGAGTACAAGGAGAGGGTGTATTTTTTATAAGAGAGTAAAAATAGCAGGATTACATTTTTTATAAAAGACTATTTTTTGAGTGTGTATATTTTATATAACAGAGTACAAATAGAGTGTGTATATTTTTTACAACAGTACAAATAGAGCATCTATATTTTTTATAAAAGTCTATTTTGTAAAGGTGTACACTTTTAATAAGAGTAAAAATGGAGTATAGTTTTTATAACAGAGTACATATAGAGGGTGTATATCCTTTATAACAGAGTACAAATAGAGGTTTTATATTTTTTATAAAATCTATTTTGTGAGTGTGTATAAATTTTATAACAGAGTACAAATAGAGGGTGTATATTTTTTGTAACAGAGTACAATAGAGGGTGTATATATTTTATGACACAGTACAAATAGAGGGTGTATATATTTTCTAACATATTACAATATAGGGTTTACATTTTTTGTGAAAGACTATTTGGTGAGTGTGCATATTTTTTATAACATCACAAATGGGGGTGTATATTTTTTATAACAGAGTACAAATAGAGGGTATATATTTTAATAACAGGGTACAAATCGAGAGTTTATATTTTTTGTAACAGTAAAAATAGAGGGTGTATATATTTTATAACAGAGTACAATGTAGGGATTACCTTTTTTGTAAAAGACTATTTAGTGAGTTTGTATATTTTTTATAACAGATTACAAATAGAAGGTGTATATATTTTATAACAGAGTATAAATAGAGGGTGTATATTTTTTTAAACAGAGTGCAAATAGAGGGTGTATATTTTTATAACAGAGTACAAATAGAGGGTGTATATTTTTTTTAACAGTGTACAAATAGAGGGTGTATATTTTTTATACAGAGTACAAATACATGGTGCATATTTTCTAAAATAGAGTAGAAACAGCGGTTTTATATATATTACAAAGGACTATTTTGTGAGTGTGTATAATTTTTATAACAGAGTACAAATTGAGGGAGTATAATTTTTATAACAGAGTACAAATAGAGGGTGTATAGTTTTTATAACACAGTACAAATGAAGGGTGTATATATTTTATAACAGAGTACACTATAGGGTTTATATATTTTATAAAATACAATTTGGTGACTGTGTATACTTTGTATAACAGAGTACAAATATATGGTGTATGTATTTATAACAGATTACGAAAAAGGGTGTATATTTTTTATAACAGAGTACAAATAGAGGGTGTATCTTTTTATAACAGAGTACAAATAAAGGGTGTATATTTTTTATAACACAGTGAAAATTGACGGTGTATATTTTTTATAACAGAGTATAAATAGAGGGTGTATATTTTTATAACAGAGCAGAAATAGAGGGTGCATTTATTTTATAACAGAGTAGAAATAGAGGGTATATATTTTTATAAGAGAGTATTTAGTGAGTATGTGTATTTTAAATATTAGAGTACAAATAGAGGGTGTATATTTTTTATAACAGAGTAAAAATAGAGGTTTTATATTTTTTGTAATAGAATACAAATAGAGGGTATATAATTTTTATAACACAGTAAAAATAAGGGGTGTATAATTTTTATAACAGAGTACCTATAGAGGGAGTATATTTTATACAACAGAGTAAAAATAGAGTTTGTATGTTGTTTGTAAGAGGGTAAAAATAGAGAGTGTATATTTATTATATCACAGTACAATTAGAGGTTGCATATTTTTTATAACAGAGTAGAAATAGAGGGTATATATATTTTATAATAGAGTACAAATATAGGGTGTAAACTTTTTATAACAGAGTAAAAATCGAGGAAGCATATTTTGTATAACAGAGTAGATGTAGAGGGTGTATATTTTTTATAACAGTGTAAAATAGACGGTTTATATTTTTTAAACAGTAAATATAGAGGGTATATATGTTTTATAACAGAGTATAAATAGAGGGTGTATATCTTTTATAACAGAGTACAAATTGAGGGTGTATATTTTTATAACAGAGTAGAAATAGAAGGTTTATATATTTTATAAAAGAGAAAAAATAGAGAGTGTATATTTTGTATAACAGAGTATAAATGGACGGTGCATATTTTCTATAACAGGGGTAGAAACAGAGGGTGTATATTATACAAAAGAGTAGAATTAGAGGGTGTATATATTTTATAACAGAGTCCATTAGAGGGGGAATACTTTTTATGAGTCTACATTGTGAGTGTGTATATTTTTTTATAACAGAGTACATAGAGAGGGTGTATATTATTTATAACAGAGAAGAAATTGATGATGTATATTTTTATAATAGAGTAAAACTACTGTG